>JARPSG010000007.1:48531347-49131347 GCA_029955605.1 Quercus engelmannii
TAAAAAAAAAATGTATACATATATAAGTTGCATATGCCATGCAAATCTAATTCGGTAATTTGTGTTTTTGTGTGTGTGTGTGTGTATATATATAGGACATTCTTCTCGGTGGAACAGACACAACTTATGTTGCTCAGGGCCGGCCCCAAGCTTAGGCCAATTAGGCCATTGCCTAGAGCCCCCTTACTAGAGAGGGCTCCAAATTTGGGGGCAAATATTTTATTTTTATTTTTTATATATAAATATTTTTGGGAGATATTAAAAAATTTTAGTTTACATTATTTTCACTATTAAAAAGGCTCAAAGAATTAAGTAATGCTAGAGATAGAAATAAGACAAATTTAAATAAACAGGTCTTAAAAATAGATATGTTACTAATCACAAGTAATTCAAATAGAAAAATGTTAAAAATACTATAAATTTTACTACATAAATTTTATTTATTTAATTATTTTTATGCAAGATAAAAAAGCTACTCTAGCATAATTTAAGTGTATATGTGTATGAAACTCTTTTCTAGAAACTTAAATCTTGGTCATTGCCCCCCACACCCCACAAAAACTTATACTTGTGGAGTGATCACTGCACTAAGGGTGCATGGTGGTTTCCATAACTTTTATAATTTGATATGATAATGAATATAATAGGTAGATTTCAACAAACTATTTGTAGGGGTATTGGGCCCAAGAGCTTACTATCAATGTTTATATTGGGCCTGAGGCCCAAACCAAGGATAAGGGGTCATCTGAGGAGGGGTGAACAACGTCAAGGGAGCTCGTGTTAGTAAATGAAGAAGTTAATTTTGATCATAATAGCCTAGGAGGTTGAGCCGAGGATGAATGCCTCCTCGGCCAACCAAAGCTGAGGTCCGTAAAGGTGGTCTGCCATCCTGGGGAGTGTTCCAGGAAGTTCCAATGGTATGGGTAAACATTGCAAAAACATGGGACAGAGGGGGAGTCCTAAAATATCTAAGGAGAAAGCTGCTACCATCGCATTAAATGCTCTGTAGCTAACATTCTGGCTGCATTAATGTGGAGAAGACCCTTGAACAGTGTTGCATTGCTACCCCAATGCACTGAGGACCTAAGAGGGGGAGTCCTAAAATATCTAAGGAGTGTTCCAGGAAGTTCCAATGGTATGGGTAAACATTGCAAAAACATGGGACAGAGGGGGAGTCCTAAAATATCTAAGGAGAAAGCTGCTACCATCGCATTAAATGCTCTGTAGCTAACATTCTGGCTGCATTAATGTGGAGAAGACCCTTGAACAGTGTTGCATTGCTACCCCAATGCACTGAGGACCTAAGAGGGTGTCTAATGGGACAAGCACTCAAATAGAAGCTTGGATGGTCAACAAGTGGAGGGCCAAGATCATCTAAAGAGAACTATATAACAGAAGAAACCCTTCATAAAGAAGGGATTGAGAAATCAAGAGAGAAACACTGTAACAATCAGGAACTAAATTTGTAATCAAACTTAAGAGAAGTATACAAGAACTGATCTCCTTGGACTGTGCCGATGACGATTTTCTTCAGTTTAAATCAATCTATCTTTCTGTTCTTGTCATTTGGACCCACTCTATTTGTCATCCAACTCATTTTAGCCCAGTTTTCCAACTCACTCTCTACAAATTCGTTGTTTTGGGCTTTTTGGGCCTGGGTTCATCCATCATTTGGGCTAAGAACCAAATCTGGTCCTTACACTATTGAATGCATTTTTGAATGAATATTTGTAATTGATGATATATCTTTATAATTCTCATGTTTTAAATTTTATAATATTTCTAGTATTTTTGTAAGCCTCATGTCATTAATAACATTCATTACAACACCAGTTTGTAGTAAAATTTGTTATAACTTTAGCATTTTCTCCAAAAAAAAAAAAATCATATTAAAATGTAAAAAGAATGGATTTAAAAAAAATTATTATATAAAATGCAAGTTAAATATTATTTAAGTGATAACATAAAGGCCTCATTTGAAGATTTTGCCTTAGAACTCCGAAACGCTTAGGCCTCCAAAATGCTTGGGTCGGCCCTGATGTTGCTATTGTGTGGGCAATGACAGAGCTTGTTAAAAATCCAAGAGTGATGAAGAAAGTCCAAAAAGAAATTAGAAGTTGTGTTGGAAGGAAGCCAAACGTCAATGAAAGTGAGTTAGAAAAGCTTGGGTACTTGAAAATGGTGGTGAAGGAAACTCTACGATTGCACCCTCCAATTGGTTTACTTCCTTCTGACTTGTGAGGCAATGTCACATTTTAAGTTAGGTGATTATGACATGAACTCAAAAGCAAGAAACTTGATTAATGCTTGGGCTATTGGGAGAAATCCAAACAGTTGGAAGAATCCAAATGAGTTTTATCCTGAGAGGTTTGCGGACAATGTCATTGACTTTATGGGTCACAATTTTGAACTCATACCATTTGGGTCTGGTAGGAGGATGTGTCTGGGAATTTCAATGGGATCTACTACTGTCATGGTTACATTGGCGAACATTTTGATTGGGAAGTGCCGAATGGGATTGTAGGAGGCAAAAATTTGTCAAGCCAATTACAAAATGCCACATCAAAAAATTTAGTGACAAATTCCAAGTTAATATGTCATTAAATTAATTAAGTCAAATGATGACATGTGTCATCCAAATTGACATCACATTGGCATATTAAAATTTTCCAAGTGTCATTTGGCCCGCAAGATAAAGAAAAATTTCCTATTCAAAATTTATGGATAATTATCTTTATAAATAAATAAAATAAAAATAAATTTTCTATTCAAAATTGATAGATAGTTATCTTAATTAAAATAAATTAAATAGAGATAATTATTTATCTTTATTGATTATTATCTTTATCAAAATATGATATTTATCAAATAGATAAATAGAGATAATTATCTCTACGAAGAATTTGGGCCAATCAAAAGTCTACTACATACTTTCAAGTATATCAATTCGAAGTGGAGTTTATCCTCTAAAATCACTATAAATAGAGGACATCCCCTCTCATTTTGAGCACCAAGTTTTCAAAGGGTCCAAGCTCTAGAGAAATTTTGTCTCATGAATCTTTGAAGAACTTGAAGAACATTCAAAGGGCTTGAAGAAGAACAACAAATCTCTAACAAGCTCAAGGCTAGAGATTTGTTGAGAAGACCGTTCAATCCATCTTCCAATCAAAATAAAGAAGATCTCTTGTTCGAGTTCTTTGAAGTTCTATTGGAATTAAGCTAAAAAGCCCCCATAAACCTCAACAAACCCAAATCTTTGAAGCTCAATAGATCAAGCCTCTAAAGCCCCAAAGAACTTCAACCTAAAAGCCTTAATGTTCGAAGACTTGAAGAACAACAAATCTCTAATAAACTCAAAGCTAGAGATTTGTTGTGAAGACCATTCAATCCATCTTCCAACCAAAGTCAAGAAGAGTCCTTGTTCGAGTCAAGTTCAAAGAAGATAGAATCAGAGGGTATTCTTTTGTAAAAGAATTGAAATAGAGATTGTACTCATTATACATCAATACAAATTTATATTTGCAAACCATATTTCTTTTCAATTGTTCAATTTTCTACAATGGAGAAAAATTTGTGTTTACAGGGATGAAGAGGGAAGATATTAGCTTGGAAGAGAATGTTGGTATTCCACTTTCTAGGAAGTCACCTCTTTACCTTGTGCCTATTATTTATGATTTTAGAAAAGGTGAAAGTTCTAATGTGGGGTGAGTGTAAAAACACATTGCCAACAGAACTTTGAGTCTCAAATGGTTTGGATTGAGGAAACACCCAATGGCCTCGAATGTATTCTTGAGCAGGATGGATCTCATTAAGAATTAATTAAATTGGCAATCTTTTCTTTATATATATAAAATCAAATTTAAAAACTAAATAAAATAAAATAAAAGAATCCGAAGAAACAATATTCTTGATTAATCATCAATTAGAAAAGGTTGAATGGTACAATGAAATATATGAATGTATTCCATTTCTCCCCATAAGAACTTGGTGCACTGTAAAATAGCTATAAAGTTTTCTCAAGAAGTGACAACTTCATTCATATTTTAGTAAGATTTTGCAAATTGTCAAGTCATTAACATCAGAATTGACAACAATTTGAGCATAATTTGGTAGTCCTAAGGAATGTCCAGTATGGGTGTACAATTCTTTTTTTTTTTTTTTTTTAAGAAGGGGGTATAAAACTTGAAAGTTTAATATGTGTATAAAACACCCTTGAACATTTAGACTTGTAGTAACAAAATAACCAATTCAAGCTTTATGACAAACAATAAGTGTGCGGAAAATGAACACAAGGTATAAACAGAATTGGTAAACAATCTAAACCAATTAAAATCACATCCACAGTAGAAAATAAAAGGCAAAGATTAAGGGAAGAGAGATGCAAACACAAGGACAGCACAACGATGTGTTATCGACGAGGAAACTAAAGCCCTCGGTGTAAAACCTCTCCGCCGCCCTCCAAGCGATAAGTAATCCACTAGAAAATATAGTTGGGATACATGAACAGTAATAGACCCTCCAAGCCTAATCTACCCAGTGTACCTAAACCCTCCAAGCTTCTTGCTCCAACGAGGTTGCGCCGAACCTATTTCTTTTCTAGCTTCCCGAATTCTGCTACTTGACCATAGCATCAACCAATGTGCAATTGGTTCCTTCCTAATTGCTTCCCAAAACACCAAATAGCCCTTTCACAGTAATGGATATGGTGAGAAAAGGTTTTGGTAAAAAGCCTCTCAAGGATTTAACAATGGAAAGGAAGAGAATTGAGGAATTTGAAGAGTCTCTTATGTGAAGATTGTGGATAAATCAATCTTGTTTTTCTCTAGGGTTTCTCTCTCAAAATTCTCTCTAGAAGCTCTCTTATAAGGGGTATTTATACTTGGGTGAGAATGGAATGTGAAGAATCAGGTTTTTCAAAACAGGGCTAGCTCGCGGCTTGACTGAGTCGTGAGATCTAGCCGCAAGATAACTGAACGGCCAGTTGTCCTATTTTGTCTTGTAGTGCTCCAGCTAGCATGACACTTCAACTTCTAGCATGCCTGGCACGTGTGCAGCTTCTGGCGGCTTGCAGCCACGAGTTATCTGCGAGATCCAGTCGCGAGTCTCTGTTTTTCTTGCATATTCTTGAGCATTTCTTCACACTATCTCACTCACTACCCTTACAAGAATCCCACCTAAATACAGGGTTACTAATTGCTGAAATACAAGTAAATTTGGCATAGATTAAAGCCAACAAGATGGTTGATTAAATTCAACCTTACAATCTCCCCCTTTGACTATTCCGTGACAAAACCCAAAAACAAACTCTAAACTTAACATGTGAGTTGAGAACAGTTGAACAAAACTCACTCACACCTAACTCTAGGAACTGTGAAGCTCTTGAATCATATGAACATGAATCTCCTGAAACACAACAATACACCATAATCATTGTATGTAGAAAAGCATGAAATGCATATGAAGCAGGCATGATGTGATCAAGCAAAGATGGAATTAAGTAACAAACCATGGCTTGATCAAACAAGTAATCACTACAAGGTAGTGACCACAATGCTCATTAACACTTGGAATGAACACTTGGACATACAAGCTAATAAGATCAATGCAGATTACTTGCATGCCCAACACTCAACCAATGCATAGTACACTAAGTATATATATCTAGGAACAATCCTACAATGGCACAAGAGTGACAGTACTCAAAAGAAAATGCATGACATTTAGTTAGAAGTACTGATTTAGCAAAGCATAAAGGCTGCATAAAGTATGGTACAAACCATAAAGCCTACAAATAATGATAGCAAATCCTAAAAGTTTACAAAAGCAACATGGGTACAAAACACAAAATACTAAATATAAACTTAAACAATATAAGCTAAAAGTGTTTAAAATTTCTCCCCTTCAGAATGATGAGAAGTTGTGATGCACTTGGAATATATATACTTGAAACCTGAAACACTTGCACAAAACATTAGACCCTCAAGGTAAAGGAAGTAATAAAAGGACAAGTATAATGTAACACGTAAATTGCGATCAAGAAAACATGATGTGAAACATGTGAGCAACTTGATCATACACCAAAACAGTCATATAGAAATGACTACAATGATCATATAGCAAAGCAAATGATCATCCGAACATGCATTCAATAAAGCACAATAGCATAGGGATATGTGCATGTCCAAAACACAAACACGATGCAATACAAGAAAACAAGCATAAAGAGAAACAAACAAAACAAGGTTTTCTTGTTAACTCAATGTCTTCTCCCCCTTGGTATATGCATCTCCCCTATAGAATATCTCTCTCCCTACAAATGTGCATGAGAAATAGAATTTCTCCCCCTAAGGATGTGCACAAGAGTCATATAGAAATGACAAAAACACTCCGGTATACTACCTAGAGTATACTCTCCTCCTTTTTGTCAAGAATAGACAAAGGGTCAAGGAGAAACGAGGGCAAGAGATGAAGGAACGAACAATGCTTGTGATGCATGAGGGGTGCGAGATGAATGAGAAAATGAAGCTTAATCCTAAGACAAAACAAAGTACTACAAAGCATATGGTAAACATGACATGCTAGGATGAAGAAACAAGGTATAGACCAATGCATGACAAGGGTAGCAAAGGTGTGTGCAAGAGGTGGCTATGTGCAATGCATGACCAATGCATGAAAAATGTACATGTGGGGCAAGGTGTGTTAAATACACAACCAATGAACCAAACATGTTCCTAATGAGGAAACATGAGAAACCCTAAAGTTTGGTACTTATCGGAGTCCAAACAAGTGAGAAAATATTTAAGAGGCATTTTATCAAGCACCTAGCATGCACACTATGAACATTAATGTGAAACAATGGATGAACATCATGAAATCCACCCTTAATACATGTTCTTTTTGCCACAAGAGGCCAAAATCCAATGCAAATCAACAAAAAAAAAAACCCAATCCCATGAAGGAATTTGACAAAAATTAAGTTTTTCCAACCCCTATGATAAAAATCCCAACCAAGAGCACAAAACTCTCCAAAACATAATCTAAGGATCAAAATTAATGAAAAGAGTTTATAATTACCTTAAAGATGTTAATGGAATGAAAAAACATTCAAATTGGTTGGGTTTTGATGTAAAAATATTGAAAGAGGGGTTTAAAAGAGGATGGGAGAGGTTTAAAACAAGTTTCCCATGAAAAAGCTCTTTAAAAAGCTGATTTTGGGCATTTCGCGGCTGGCGAGTCGCGAGCTGAATCGCGAATGAGTCACGAAACCATTCTGTGTAAAACTCGCAGCTTGCAAGTCGCCAAAACGAGTAGCCAAAATTGGCAGCTTGCTAGCAACTCACACAAGTAGCCAAAATGAGTAGCCAAAAATTCTGACACTTGTTTTTTTTTTCAAAACAGAACATGTTTAAACAATGAAAAACAAAGTAAGCACTAAACATGAACACAAAGAGTGATAAAAATCACTTCCAAAAACATATAAAATGATCGAAAATCTTTTTGAATTAATCCATATAAGATGGAGCACACACGCATCACATTTAGACAAGTACAATCTAACAAATGAATAAGACATTCATTGAACATTAGGCATGTGTGTTGTGTGTGTGTATCAAATGTGGAATAGTCCTTAGTCTAGAGTGAAGTTTCAATGATCAATTCAATCAAGTCATACACAACTAGTACTAAGTCAAGTGGTCTATCTCAATTATAGAAATGAACATATATGACCTCCCACATGAAAATGATTACATACGATGAAGCTTTTCATTTGGCTTCTTTATAATTCATAACATTTGATCATTGTGAATCAAAACATCTTATTTTGAGATTGATGCCTAAAATTTGTGATATTTCAATTTGATGAACAAGTCTTTGGCTTTTTGGGCATCATACATTTTCATATAAGTCGCTTTCCCTTTTTCCTAGTCAAATACTAGTATGTGCGACGGCTTTTGTAGTTCATTATCTCTTTTCATTTTGAGATTTACATTTATTGTGCTCTTTAAACAATAAAAATAAAAGAGTGGGAAGAGATATAAACATAAGTCTACGTATGTATCAAAACCAACATGACAATTGACTAATCATTCATGACAAGCTTGAAGATCGATTTACAATAATCACACAAAAATGCCAAGATTTTTCCTACAAAGATATAAGTACAAAAATAACAAGCTAAGCTCATAAATGCACAAATCCATTTGTACAAAGGTACAAGGCCAAACTCACATGTGATATGTGCTTAAACATATACGATCAAACTTTTTGAATTTTTCACTTTTTATGTGGTTTTGGATTTTTTACTCACACCAAACTGAAATATAAAAGTAAGATAAAAAAACAAAACAATGCATACAAATAAATGCAAGATGCACAAAATGCATGAAGATATAACATTTAATGCATGAAGGGTCCTACAAAGATCGAAAGAATTAGATCAAGGACCAAAAGAGTAAAAGCTCAACCATACGAACCCTTCCTCATCCAAACAGAACGATTGTTTGGAATGAGTGTCTCAAGAGAAGTTAGATGAGGGTTGGAAGAATGAGAACCAAAGATGCACATAGTCAAGGAGTTAAGAGCATTAAACATTTTCTTTAACAACATACTATTTTCACTCAAAACCGGTTTACTCTTTTTAGCACAATTTCCAAAAAACTCAAGTTTTACTTTTCTTTTGATTCTTTTAAAAGTATGAAACTTAGGGCATTGAGGTCTTAGATGACCAAAGGCACCACAATGGTGACACACAACGTGTTTAGGTCCACTAGGCCTTTTAGGAAGGGATCTAGTAATATGGTTTTATTCCCTCTTCAACTTATGACATTGAGGTCTTATATGACCAATCACATCACAATGGTGGCAAGTTGGAACAAACTTAGATCCATCCAAAGCCTTAGGTTGAGACCTAAACAGAGGTTTTGACTTAACAGCTTTTCTCTCCACCTTTTGATTTCTTTTGTGTGGAGGAACGTATACTGATTTTTCCTTAGAGGTAGAACACACAATAGGCACAAGAGTGGGTACTACAACATGATTGCAACAAATATTATCATGCCTTTTATCAATGGGTTCAGCAATCAAACACTTGGCATGCATCTTAAGAGATTCATTTTCACATTCTAACTCATCAACAAGTTTGTTAGATAAAACAAGTTTAGCATCCAAGTCCATATTCAAACATTCAAACTCTTTTAGCTTTTCAAGAGAATCTTCAGCAATTTTTTTATATTTCTCAACCAATTTGTTGGATTCATTGAGCTTAGCAATCAAATCATCCTTTTCCCAAAATAACTTGCTCAAATTCTTTTGAAACTTCTTAGCATTTTTCTTCAAGAGTTTGTCATTTGGAATATCAACAACATCAAATGATTCATGCAACATAGCATCACAATCATGAGGATCCACACTCATAGAGGCATTTTCACAAACACGTGACGTGCTACATTTATCATCAACCAAATCATACAAAGATTCATACAAAGCACAATCAATGGCAAATAAACACAATGGGTCAAGGATCACACTTAGGTATTTAAACCACAACAAGTGCACCCGCTCTGATACCAAATGAAAGTTCAATATGTGTATAAAACACCCTTGAACGTTTAGACCCCCAATAACAAAATAACCAATTCAAGCTTTATGACAAACAATAAGTGTGCGGAAAATGAACACAAGCTATAAACTGAATTGGTAAACAATCTAAGCCAATTAAAATCACATCCATAGCAGAAAATAAAAGGCAAAAATTAAGGGAAGAGAGATGCAAACACAAGGACAATACAACGATGTGTTATCGAAGAGGAAACCGAAGCCCTCGACGTAAAACATCTCTGCCGCCCTCCAAGTGGTAAGTAATCCACTAGAAAATATAGTTGGGATACATGAACAGTAATAGACCCTCCAAGCCTAATCTACCCAGTGTACCTAAGCCCTCCAAGCTTCTTGCTCCAACGAGGTTTCGCTGAACCTATTTCTTTTCTAGCTTCCCGGATTCCACTACTTGACCATAGCATCAACCAATGTGAAATTGATTCCTTCCTAATTGCTTCCCAAAACACCAAATAGCCCTTTCACAGTAATGGATATGGTGAGAAAAGGTTTTGGTAAAAAGCCTCTCAAGGATTTAACAATGGAAAGGAAGAAAGTTGAGGAATTTGAAGAGTCTCTTACGTGAAGATTGTGGATGAATCAATCTTGTTTTTCTCTAGGGTTTCTCTCTCAAAATTCTCTCTGGAAGCTCTCTTACTTTCGTAGGTATAAGGGGTATTTATACTTGGGTGAGAATGGAATGTAAAGAGTCAGGTTTTTCAAAACAGGGCTGGCTCGTGGCTTGGCCTTGTGCTTGACTGAGTCGCGAGATCCAACCGCGAGATAACTGAACGGCTAGTTATCCTATTTTGTCCTGTAGTGCTCCAGCTAGCATGACGCTTCAACTTCTGGCATGCCTGACACATGTGCAGCTTCAGGCGGCTAGCAGCCACGAGTCACCCGCAAGATCTAGTCGCGAGTCTCTGTTTTTCTTGCACACTCTTGAGCATTTCTTCACATTATCTCACTCACTATCCTTACAAGAATCTCACCTAAATACAGGGTTACTAATTGCTGAAATACAAGTAAATTTGGCATGGAATAAAACCAACAAGATGATTGATTAAATTCAACCTTACAAAACTCCATTGTCTTAAATTGTATTTCTATTCACAACAAGAAGAAGTCAAACAATAACAACAACAACAACAAAAAACAAAAAACAAAAAAACCTGTACTTGTGGGTTTTGACTTACATTTTGTGTAGATGATGCAACATTAGGTTAGTGAATACTCGGATTTTGTGATGGGACTCAAAGACACATCATTCTCAATCATAATATCGCAACAACTAACTCAAATTGTTATATCCTTAATAATGGACCAATATTAAGGTGATGGTTTAGATTTTTTTGTAGCATGCCATTTATATGGAGGAACATAGAACATTTTATTTATAGTTCATTAAGGCTTGGATG
Source organism: Quercus engelmannii (assembly GCA_029955605.1). NCBI lineage: Eukaryota > Viridiplantae > Streptophyta > Magnoliopsida > Fagales > Fagaceae > Quercus > Quercus engelmannii. The sequence goes on from JARPSG010000007.1 coordinate 48,542,360, forward strand.
GCCATGTTTATAAACATGTCCTATATAAGCAACGACTTTGCACCTGAACGTCTTGACAATAAACAATTTGCACCACCAATTCACCTGAGGTTTGAAATGTTCCACAGTAAAAAAATGACCCCAAGTTATTAATTTGCTATCTGGAAAAAAAAAAAAAAAAAAAAAAAAAAAAAAAAAAAAAAAAAAAAAAAAAAAAAAAAAAAAAAAAACAAGAGCTAAGGGAGTAACAAGGACTCCGGACAAAGCCTGTTAAAATACAATTCATATAAGTCAAAATGAAAAACACCAGCCAACTGGGGTGGAGGACACAAAATCAGTAATTTAGGAGGCTCCAATTTTTAGCTAAGACATCAGCACAATGATTTGCCCCCTTGAAACATTGAGACGATCTCCAACAGAAAATTTGAGAAACCAATAGCCTGCAATCATCAAGAAGAGAAGAGATAGGACCATTAGTGTCCTTCACACTATAAACAAAATCTTCAATAGCTTTAGCATCCAATTCAATTTCTAATAGCTAAACTCTAAAGGTTTTTGCAAAGCAATAACTCATTTCTAAGAGTCCAGAACTTAGTGAGGAAGTTAGAAGTCAACCCGGTATTTGTAGAAAATCCTTGGATCCAGTTACCCACATCATCTCTAAGAACCCTGCCACTATAAACCAATCCAAGATAACCCAAGGCAGATTCATCAGTATTAAGCTTGAACCAGCCAACTAAAGGTCTATCTCATTAGTACTTCGAGGAGCCGAAACCCCTTTCATATAGGCACAATGCACAAACTCTATTGTCATTCTCCTCCAAAAAATGTAGCCAGGATTTTTACAGGACTCTAGGATTGGAGCTGCCCTGAGACTCAGATAAATGGACTATGGAAACAATTTTTGTTGCCCTGGGGTTTTGAACCTACATTGCACCATACCATCTTTAATCAGACCAAAATCCTATACATCATTAACAATAACCCTCAATGGCATTTTCTGCCAAGTACGTTCCTTTTTTCTTTTCTAAGGAGGCAATAATTAACTCAGAGACTTCAACCTGCAATCTCACATATCACCTTATAGGAGGACTAGAGGTGTCAACTTCTGAAGCCATTCACTGCATTTTTCTGTTTATTGGTTTTACAGACAAGGTTTTATTTTATAACATTATTATGCAAGCAATGGCCTGTGAAAGTTCAAATAGTGTAAAAACACTCTTGAACATTTAGACCCCCAATTTACAAATTAACCAATTCAAGTTTTATGTCAAATAACAAGTGTGTGGAAAATGAACAAAAGCTATAAAACAGAATTGATAAATAATCTAAGCCAAATTAAAATCACAACCCACAGCAGATAATAAAAGGCAAAGATAAAAGGGAAGGAAGATGCAAACATAAAGACAACACGCGATGTGTTATCGAAGAGGAAACCGAAGCCCTCAGCGTAAAACCTCTCTGCTACCCTCCAAGCAATAAACAATCCACTAGAAAAATGTAGTTAGGATACATGGACAGCAATAGACCCTCCAAGCCTAATCTACCCAGTGCACCTAAGCCCTCCAAGCTTCTTGCTCCAACGAGGTTGTGTCGAACCTTTTTCTTTTCTAGCTTCCCGGATTTCGCTACTTGACCATAGCATCAACCAATGTAAATTGGTTCCTTCCTAACTGCTTCCCAAAACATCAAACAGCCCTCTCATAGTAATGGAAATGGTGAGAACAAGGTTTTGGTAAAATGCCTCTCAAGGATTTGACAATGGAGAGGAAGAGAGTTGAGGAATTTGAAGAGACTCTTATGTATAGATTGTAGATGAATCAATCTTGTTTTACTCTAGGGTTTCTCTCTCAAAATTCTCTCTGGAAGCTCTCTTTCATATGTGGCTATAAGGGGTATCTATACTAGGGTGAGAAGAGAATGTGAAACGTCAAGTTTTTCAAAACAGGGGTGGCTCGCTGCTTGGCCTCGCGACTTGACTGAGTCGCGAGATCCAGTCGCGAGATAACCATATGGCCAGTTGTCCCGTTTTGTCCTGTAGTGCTCCAGCTAGCATGACTGTTCACATTTTGGCATGCTTGGCACGTGTGCTGCTTCTAGCGGCTTGCAGCCGCGAGTCACCCGCGAGATCAAGCAGCGAGTCTTTGTTTTCTTGCACACTCTTGAGCATTCAACACTATCTCACTCACTACCCTTACAACAAAACCCACCTAAATACAGGGTTACTAAATGCTGAAATACAAGCAAATTTGGTACGAAATAAAGCCAACAAGATGGTTGATTAAATTCAACCTTACAGCCTGCAACTTAGGTGCATTCACATTTTGAAAGAGATGAATTTTGAGGCTGCTACTTATGGCTATTTTGGATGAAAGAAGAGTAGAGTAAAATTGGCCAAAAATTTGTCTAATTTCCGACCAGTCCTACTCTACTCTCCTTCCCTCTCCCTCCATCCAAACTGGCCATTAAGCATATATATAACAACTACTCCTTTAATATATTGAACTTGAAGTAATTCCATAAGTTGTTTTTGTTCCAAAACTTTTATACTTCCATTTCAACCTTTGTGCCTATACTGACTTAAAACTCTTTCTTTAAAATTAAATGGAAGCCTCCTATCCGTTCCAATCCAATCCCTGTTCATATAAATATGATGAAATGTCTAATTACAATTGAAACGCCCATTGTTTGTCCTTTGCAATATCTATCACACATTAAAAAGAAAAAACAAGAAGTGATGAAGCTATTTTATATTATCTACAATATCCAAAACCAATGGCCATGACAATATCAATATTCACAAATTCTCAGATAATATTTTTTGCTCACAAATTTTCCAAATCCTATTTTGATCCAAAAATTTAGTAGACTTGTTGATAATTCTCTTAAAAACTCATGGCATAAAAGGCTATGAAGGGTCCTGACAAAAATGACATAATAAATAAATAACACCAGATATTACCAAAAAATAATCCGTCCCTACCAGAGGGATCCCCCAGCTCTTGCCATTCATTCATTTAATCACGTAAATGCTGTAATAAATATATAAGAAAATGCAGAAAACAAAATTGGGGTTTTATCTACCACCATCACCATGTGCATTTATGGATCTTATTTATGCAATGAGCTTTCAACCACATCCACATGCCACCAAACCAAAGAGAAAAATGAAGAACAGAACGTAGAAATTCATATTCCATTCATCATCGCTCGGTTGTAAGAAAATTTTCTTAAGAACATATGGAAGCAAAATACAAAACTTGCCGCAAAACTGTTCATAGAGTACAAAAATTCATTTTATTAAGACATTTCTCCTCAAGAATATTCGCATGAGAGACTCTCCAGGTTCAAAAGGGTAGTAATATCCTCTGTTTCAATCACACCCTAAAAATAACTAATACAACTTAGAAAATTGTAGATCCCTACTTCAACTACAATGAAATTATCTGAATAAATGATTTTACTTTGAGGGTGTGAATCTGTCAAATCAGCAAAAACTACAAGACTGAAAAATAACATTTTTCACTAGTACAGAAATCCCCATCCCTGTAGAGAAACTATAAACCAACACTTTTCTCTAGCTTTTGAATCTGGTTGAGGAAAATCCATGTCATCAGCATAAAAAACCAAACATCCAAAAATCAGAAAATACATGAAAAACAAGGCCAAAATTGCCATATACCACCTTTTTTTTGGAAATTTTTAGCAAAAAAAAAAACACTATTTTGGAAATAAATGGCAAACTACCACTTTTTCCAGAACTCGAGTTTCAGAAACTCGAGTTCCTTATCAGTTCTGCCACCATGGCACTGCTGAGTTGGATTTGTGCGATTAAGAAAAATTTTGTGGTTTTCGAGCTTGGTCAACTCGAGTACCAATTACACAATACTCGAGTATACCAAGCTCAAGTACCTTTTATAAATAAAATGCAAAAAAAAAAAAAAATTACACAATACTCGAGTTTGGTAAACTCGAGTACTGTGTAAATTTTTTTTTTTTTTTTGTTTCATTTTTTTTTATTTGTTTGAGGATAAACAACAAATAAACATAGAGATAAAAATAAGTAGCTTTTTTAAGTTTTTATTTATTTAAATAGAACCATTGTAAAATATAGAGATTTTAATTTTGAAATATGAATTTAATTTCTACATTAATTAAAATTGTTCATAGTTTTCTCATAAAAATTGTTCACTATTTTGTGTATAAAAAATTTCTACGATTCTGCATAAAATTATTTTCTGTTCAGCATCATTTAAGAAATTCTTCGCTCTCTTTTTTGCATAAATTATTTTTTGTTCACTATTTATAAAATTGTTCACTGTTTTCTCATAAAACATCAAGTAAAATCGTGTTTTCTAATTTAAATGCCAAATCTGAATGCTTTTTCATGTTTGAATTTCACAATAATCGAATATATTTGCTGAATTGATAAAATCTGTTTCTACATTAATAAAATTTTCCTTCTGCACATCATATTTACTGTATATTCAAATCTGCTTACTGCATTCATAAAATTAGTTTTCTGCATTAAGTAAAACTGTTCACTATTTTCTCATAAAAATTGTTTACTGTTTTCTGCATAAACTATTTCTAGCATTTTGCATAAAATTATTTTCTGTTTAGCATTATTTAAAAAATTGTTCACTCTCTTTTCTGCGTAAATTATTCTCTGTTCACTGTTTAAAAAATTGTTCATTGTTTTCTCATAAAACACTTAGTGAAATCGTGTTTTCTAAATTTAAAAGACAAATCTGAATACTTTTTCATGTTTAAATTTCACAATAATTGAATTTGTTTTTCTGCATTGATAAAATCTGTTTCTACGTTAATAAAATTTGCTCTCTACACATCATGTTTATTGTATTTTCGAAGCTGCTTACTAAATTCATAAAATCTATTTTTTGAACTAATAAAAAATGTTCACCGTTTTCTCATAAAAATTGTTCACTCTTTTCTGCATAAATTGTTTTTAGCATTGGCGCAGTTATTACACTTATATGGTTTTTGTGTTTTTTTAAAAATATGTAACCATATGAATAATGGAAAAACTCCATGAAAGAAAAATGAATGATTCGTATAAATCACCTAATGGTAAATGCCTCAAAAAATTCGAATTAGTTGAATGTAGAAATGTTCACTAAGTAAAACTATTTTCTGCATTAAGTAAAACTGTTCACTGTTTTCTCATAAAAATTGTTCACTGTTTTCTGCATAAACTATTTCTAGCATTCTACATAAAATTATTTTCTGTTCAGCATTATTTAAAAAATTGTTCACTCTCTTTTCTGTGTAAATTATTCTCTATTCACTGTTTAAAAAATTGTTCGCTGTTTTCCCATAAAACACCTAGTGAAATCATGTTTTCTAAATTTAAAAGCCAAATTTGAATGCTTTTTCATGTTTAAATTTCACAATAATCGAATTTGTTTTTCTGCATTGATAAAATCTGTTTCTACGTTAATAAAATTTGCTCTCTACACATCATGTTTACTGTATTTTTGAAGTTGCTTACCGCATTCATAAAATTTGTTTTTTGCATTAATTAAAACTGTTCACTATTTTCTCATAAAAATTGTTCACTCTTTTCTGCATAAATTGTTTTTAGCATTGGCCCAGTTATTGCACTTATATGGTTTTTGTGTTTTTTTTTTTTTTTTTAAATATGTAACCATATGAATAATGGACAAATTCCATGAATGAAAAATGAATGATTCATATAAATCACCTAATGGTAAATGCCTCGAAAAATTCAAATTTGTAAAAAAATTCAAATTAGTTGAATGTAGAAATGTTCACTAAGTTAAACTATTTTCTGCATTAAGTAAAACTGTTCACAGTTTTCTCATAAAAATTGTTCACTATTTTCTGCATAAAAACAAATTCGATTATTGTGAAATTTAAACATGAAAAAGCATTCAGATTTGGCTTTTAAATTTAGAAAACACGATTTCATTAGTTGTTTTATGGGAAAACAACAAAAAAAATTTTAAACAGTGAACAGAGAATAATTTATGCAGAAAAGAGAGTGAACAATTTTTTAAATAATGCTGAACAGAAAATAATTTTATGTAGAATGCTAAAAATAGTTTATGCAGAAAACAGTGAACAATTTTTATAAGAAAACAATGAACAGATTTAATTAATGTAGAAAATAGTTTTACTTAGTGAACAGTTCTACATTCAACTAATACGAACTTTTTTACAAATTCGAATTTTTCGAGGCATTTACCATTAGGTGATTTGTACGAATCATTCATTTTTCTTTCATGGAGTTTGTCCATTATTCATATGGTTACATACATAAAATGAACACAAAAACCATATAAGTGCAATAACTGGGCCAATGCTAAAAAGAATTTATGCAGAAAAGAGTGAACAATATTTATGAGAAAATAGTGAACAGTTTTAATTAATGCAAAAAACAGATTTTATGAATGCGGTAAGCAGCTTTGAAAATACAGTAAACATGATGTGTAGAGTGCAAATTTTATTAAAGTAGAAACAGATTTTATCAATGCAGAAAAATAAATTCGATTATTGTGAAATTTAAATATGAAAAAGCATTCAGATTTGGTTTTCAAATTTAGAAAACGCGATTTCACGAGGTATTTTATGGGAAAACAGCGAACAATTTTTTAAACAGTGAACAGAGAATAATTTACGTAGAAAAGAGAGTGAAAATTTTTTTAAATAATGCTGAACAGAAAATAATTTTATGCAGAATGCTAGAAATAGTTTACGCAGAAAACAGTTGAAAGTTCAAAAACGTGTAAAAACACCTTTGAACGCTTAGACCCCCAAATTACAACTTAATCAATTCAAGTAATATGTCAAACAACTAGTGTGCGGAAACTTAACATATGCTATCATACGAAATTGATTAAATACTATCTAAGCCATAACAAAATAAAATCCACAGCAGATAATTTAAAGGCAAAGATAGAGGAAGGAAGATGCAAACACAAAGACAACACGCGATGTGTTATCGAAGAGGAAACCGAAGCCCTCGGCGAAAAACCTCTCCGCCGCCCTCCAAGCGGTAATCAATCCACTAGAAAATATAGTTGGGATACAAGGACAGCAATAGACCCTCCAAGCCTAATCTACCCAGTGCACCTAAGCCCTCCAAGCTTCTTGCTCCAACGAGGTTGCGCCGAACCTTTTTCTTTTCTAGCTTCCCGGATTCCGCTACTAGACCGTAGCATCAACCAATGAAGATTGGCTCCTTCCTAACTGCTTCACAGAAATCCAAACAGCAGTCTCACAATGATGATGATGGTGAGAACCTGGTTTGGTATAATGCCTCTCAAGGATTTGACAATGGAGAGGAAGAGAGTTGAGGAATTTGAAGAGATTCTAAGGTAGAGATTGTGGGTGGAACAATCTGGTTTTTCTTTAGGGTTTCTCTCTCAAAATTCTCTCTGGAAGCTCTCTTTCAATCGTGGGTAATAGGGGTATTTATACTGGAGTGGAGAGGAATGTGAAACGTCAGGTTTTTACAAAACAAGGGTGGCTCGCGGCTTGACTAAGTCGCGAGATCCAGTCGCGAGATAACCGTATGGCCAGTTGTCCTGTTTTGTCCTGTAGTGCTCCAGCTAGCATGACTGTTCATCTTCCAGCATGCTTGGCACGTGTGCAGCTTCTGGCGGCTTGCAGCCGCGAGTCACCCGCAAGTCCCAGCCGCGAGTCTCTGTTTTCTTGCACATTCTTGAGCAAACTTCACTCTATCTCACTCACTACCCTTACATCAAAACCACCTAAATACAGGGTTACTAAATGCTGAATTACAAGCAAATTTGGCACGGAATAAAGCCAATTAGATGGTTGAATAAATTCAACCTTACAACAGTGAACAATTTTTATGAGAAAATAGTGAACAGTTTTACTAAATGCAGAAAACTGATTTTATGAATGCAGTAAGCAAATTTGAATATACAGTAAATATGATGTGCAGAGGGAAAATTTTATTAATGTAGAAACAAATTTTATCAGTTCAGAAAAATATATTCGATTATTGTGAAATTCAAACATGAAAAAGCATTCAAATTTGGCGTTTAAATTTAGAAAACATGATTTCACTAGGTGTTTTATGAGAAAACAGTGAACAACTTTTTAAATAGTGAACAAAAAATAATTTATGCGAAAAAGAGAGCGAAGAATTTCTTAAATAATGCTGAACAGAAAATAATTTTATGCAAAATCGTAGAAATTGTTTATACAGAAAGCAATGAACAATTTTTATGAGAAAACAATGAACAATTTTAATTAATGTAGAAATTAAATTCATATTTCGAAATTAAAATCTCTATATTTTACAATACTTCTATTCAAATAAATAAAAAAAATAAAAAAAAGCTACTTATTTTTATCTTTATGTTTATTTGTTGTTTATCCCCAAACAAAAAAAAAAAAAAAATTTACACAGTACTCGAGTTTACCTTTGCATTTTATCGAGCTTGGTATACTCAAGTATTTTGTAAATGGTACTCGAGTTTTCCAAGCTCGAGTACCACAAATTTTTTTTTAATCGCACAAATCCAACTCAGCAATGCCATGGTGGCAGAACTGATGAGGAACTTGAGTTTCTGAAACACGAGTTCTGGAAAAAGTGGTAGTTTGCCATTTATTTCCGAAACAGTGTTTTTTTGCTAAAAATTTCCAAAAAAGGTGGGATATGGCCATTTTGGCCTGAAAAACAATCCAAGAACAGTGGACAATCGAGGGAAAGTAAATTTTCAGCAAATGGTTCAGTAGCGTGCCAGGACCCAAAAAAAACATGAGTATAAAACTCAACACCAATATGTAAATGCTCACACATAAAGAGAAAAAGAGAGAGAGAGAGAGTACCATGACAAAAGGGGCAATTCTAACACAATATACTGGAAATCCAGTGTAAAATTTAAAAGGTCCTCCACTTTTCAGGGTTTTGAGCGCACAATCTAAAGAGCCAGAGTAAGGAAGCTTCCCCTCAGCATCAGGTTGCATCTTCTGAATCTGGGTTTTGACATAATCAAATGGCAAACTTTAAGCTGCAGCAAAGAACCCTGAAATGGTACTAGCACCTGAGGAGAAAAAAAAAAAAAAGACATTTATCAAAACAAAGACAAGATAAATATTTTCTGGGAATGAAAGCCATTGCCTTTTATTCATAAGTAATGAAAGCAAAATACTTGTTGAAATAGAGTTTGAATTGGACTAAATCAAAACTCCTATTTGCGCACTCCTTAGTAGAAGACAGAGCAAATGATTTATTCTTTGCATACTTTTTACTACACACACACACACAGCATCTAGAAGGCTCCTTGGATGCATATACATCTTCGCCTAGGAACCTCAAAAATCATAGGCTGAATACTCATAATACTCAACTGAATTTCACTGCCCATCAAAAAAAAAAAAAAAAAAAAAACTGAATTTCACTGTGGTTTTTGCGTATTAAGAGGGACCAAAAAAAAAAAAAGGCATGGCTCTCGCCTTAGCGCCATTTACATGGTTTAAGGCGAACTCCTCACTAAAGGCACCTTCAAAAGTGTTGCCTACCTTTGCCTACTATGTGTGACAGTCCCAAAAAATGAATGTCAATACTACCAATTAAATAAATATTTTATTTATTATCATGTCTTTAGTATTCTAAAAAGTCATGTGACTAGCATGTGACCTTTAATGAAATTGGATGGTTAGGATTTAATTGTTTTATGTAAGATGAAGGGCTAGGATTCTAGGGTTACTATTTGAATATTTCTAGAGCTCTTTGAGCTTAGAAATTGATATGTGATTGTTCTTACTTCAATTCTATTATCTTTTTCTTTGCCGTAAATGGTTGTTGTTGGAATTTCTTCTTAAACCCTTCTCCAACACTAGATCTAAGTTCTCACCCCAACAACCCCGCCCCTACCCTTTCCCCAGCTTTGACAAATTAAATAGCAACAAAACAAGCTTATTCCATTAGTGTCCCCACACCTGCCCTATAAAAGATCTCCAAGTACCATTCCTACTTGAAAGAGAGGGTAAAATGGAAACAACCTGTCTTTGCCGCATGATAATAATCATCTTTATTAGCCAAAAGGAAAATGGAAAGCCATTTAACAAGCAAATGCAACGCAACATAAGACATGCGCCCCCCCTCCCCCCACTCACACACACACACAGGCCTTTAGAGAGAGAATACAAACATATATCCAACATGAACTCCCATGGTTACATTTTAACTCAATCGAAAACATAAAATATATGTTCAAACCCAAGCCTTCATATACAAGAGCTCTCTATCAAAGAAGAATGCTAAATTAATGCAAAGAATAAATCTGCTTCAAAAATCTTTCCTAAGGTCAAACAAAACTCCTGCTAACATTTGAACCCCAAATCTTTTACAATGTCGTATATTTACCTCCTGAAGAAAAGAATTTGTTTTTTGAAAAACAAACATAAACAAGCAAATATATAATATTGAAGAGGGTAAACCATAACCTATATTTACAAAGGTCAAATAAATAAATAATTACATTCCTAGATTTTATCAGGGAATGCAAAGTAGAATTTTTTTATATTTGTAGCTGGGAATATTTCAAATTTTACTAGATAATTTTACATATAAATTAGTTATAGGCCATGCGTTGCACGGTTTTATGAAAAAGTTTATAAAATAAATGTATAAATAATTATATATTTTGATAGATTCAATAAAGATAAAAGAAAAAATTATCAAGTGTAAATAATTATCTCACTAAAATAAGGGGTAAGATTTCTTCCTAAAACTAAATTAAATTGATAATACCAAAATTGAATTTTAAATTGATAATTGTTTTAAAAAAAATGTACTACACAACTGATAAATCTAAAATTAATATAATTTTGATAATATTATAAATTAAAATTAAAGTTGATAATTCAAGAATACATGTGTAGAACATATTGATAATTTGATGTAACGTAAAAATCAAATAAAAAATTGTGAAAATTAATCTATTAATTCTAATCATATTTAATCATTAATTCTAAGACCCTAACCCTAAGCATATAAATTATATCAAAACTAAGAAAATTAGTTGAAAAAAAAGGCAACCAATACACAAAACCTAATCAATTTAATAAAAACAAAATACAAAAACAAAGAAGGAGCCTTTAGAAACTTGACAATGTTTTCGAATGTTTTGAATTCATTAATTAAAATCACATGAAGACAAAAAACCAATAATAACACTAAAGAAAATAAACAAAATGAAAATAATAATAATAAATTTTTTTAAAAAAATAGAGAAAGAGAACGTGGTTGATAGCTATAAGAAATTTTGATATATATATATATATATATATATATATATATATATATTTAAATGTCATCAACTGAGAAATTATCAAATTAATGGAGATAAATATATATTTTTTTGGGATAGATAGAGATTATCAAATTATTGGATATATATACTATTTTTTGGGATAGATTTATATTAATCACCTCTTGAAGAATTTGGATTGTGCTTATCCCTTAACAATCAAGTTTTGTAGCTTGATATTTAGATAAAATAATATTAATTTAATAATATTAAAATTTTGAAAATTTAGATGATAAATATTATCTAAATTAAATTTTTGTATGTTAAATATTATCCCCTAATTTAAGAAATATATCCTAACAAATAAAAAAATAATGTTAATTAGATGATAAATATTATCTAAATTAAATTTTTGTATGTTAAATATTATCCCTTAATTTAAGAAATATATCCTAACAAATAAAAAAATAATGTAAATCTAATTTTATTTAATGATAAGAATGAATTAGAGTCCTGATAGTATACTATTTCTTTTTAATTTTGTTAAAAATCTAAAAATTTAATAAAATTTCTATAATTTGATGAAGTAACGTGGTGCAACCACAGCTTCTAAGCCCAACGGCTTAATTAAAATTCAAATGTAAACAATTTTTTTATTAATTTCCTTAAAATTAAATAATAAAATAAAAAATAAAAAATAAATGAATATTTTACTTTTAAGTTATATAATGAATGCATATTGTGTGAGACTAAAGTGTTTTAAAAGCATATATATATATATATATATTTATATATATTACATAAAAGAAATATAAAAGGATTTTTCATAATATATTGAGATTTAGGGCTCAAGTAATATTTAAATGGAAAAACCTTGAATTTAATAATTAAAAGCTATTAAAAAAAATGATTGAAAACATATTTAAGTGGAAACCTCAATTCAGTAATTAAGAATAATCTCAATAACTAAGCATTTAAAAATATAAAGTAGAGAGACATACATGAAAATATAATTTTTGTCCTTGAAAGCATGGGAGAAGACACTGAAACTTGAGTGATTTTCACCCAACCAAAAAAAATTAAAATAAAACAAATAAATTCGTTAGCATTGAGATATGATGAGAATTGAGAAGTACCCTTTCAATAGTAACATCCATTTTGGCCTTTAGTTGTGAACAATAATCTCTATTATTTGATCTCAACCTCTCTCTCTCTCTATTATTAACAAACCAAAATAAGTAGCACAAAAAAAAATAAAAAAACCTGCTTAGCATGATATTTCCTATCTAGTTCACCTAATTAAGATTTTTCAAATAAGGCTTAAACTACAAAGAGAATGGTAGAAAGTAGTTTCCCAATTAACAATATGAGCAATACGGATAAATAAAAATAAATAAAGAAGAAGCAAAAGACCAACAAAATAAAAATTATTGAGGCATAAATAGAATAAAATAAGTGAAGGGGAAAAATGTCTTACTTTTTCTTTGGAGATCATTGAATAATTCTTCACTTGCAATGGACAATTTATCTAGGTGTGGTGTTTATGTTGAAGCAGTTTGTCCAATATGCAGAACTTCAAATGAAACTGTACTAAACAAAAATAGAAGTGTGCTATTGTTGAGTGTAATTCGCATATGATATACAAAATAATAAAAATTCATGTCTAACTCTATTTAATGATTGATGCCCAAACAATAACCAAATAAATAGGATAAAATTTTTGGAAATTAGGTTAAACAAAAGACAAAAAATACACAAAACCTATTCAATTTGATGGAAAAAAAAAATTAAATTAAACAAATACATTAAAAAAAATTAGAGTAAACAAATACATATGTGTAAGGTTGTAGGGAGAAGAAGGGAATAATAGAGGAAAAAAACTGTATGGTAGGTATTTATTATGAATTATCTTATATATATATACTCCACATTGAAGAAGTTGATATGAACAAAAGGTCTAATGTCAGTCTAATTTATAGAAGTGTATGAAGCTGAAATTAGATGGACTTTAACGTGTACTTTAAGAAAGGATTAGATGAAGAATTTGGATTATAATGAAATTAAGATTTTTATCAACTTAGAAATTATCGGAGAAGAAAAATTATATCTATTTTTTTTAAAATCTAAAAACTTTTCTGCAATTTTTAAGTGTAGTAAGGTTTTTTTTCTTTTTTGGAAGAAGAAGAAGATTTTACATGTAGTAATATAATTTAAATAAAAAAAGAAGAAGGATTAGATGGACCTTTTTTTACGTGTACTACATTGATATTTTTAATTAAGATTCTTATCAACTTATATATTATAATAAGAAAAGGATCAAATTTCAAATTTGGATTGTAATCAAATTATGATTTTTATCAATTTAGAAATTATAGGAGAAGAAAAATAATATATATTTAAAAAGCATCAAGATGAAAGAATCTCTTTTTTATTTAAATTTTTTCCTTAGGTAATTCTATTCTATTGATTTTAGGGTTTGTTGATAACATTTTAGATAAACACAACTAATATAGTTGTAGATCAAATACTACTTTCTTTCATTACTTGATTTGTCATATTTATTCAAAAAATATGTATATATCTATTCTTAAAATCTAAAAATTTATTAAAATTTCTGCAATTTGATGAAGCCACGTGGCGCAACCACGGCGTCTGAGCCTAACTATTATTATATATAATATGATATGATGTATTTGTCATTAATCACACAAAAAAAAAAAAAAAAAAAATCTAACAATATTTTTTTAAAAAAACAATTAATTTAAACAGTAACTTATTATATGTTAAGGCAATAATAGTTCTCACATCAATTTGTAAAAAAACAAATTAGTAAAATAGCTTTAACATATATTTATTTGCCTTATAATAATACTGAAGTGGACAGAATATTACAAGTTCATATATGCATGATGCATTGCTTGCAATTGTGCACGCGCGCACACACATACATATATATATATAATGAATTTTAAAGAAATAAAACATAAATTCCTGGGTCTGGAAGAGTCTGGTTGGAAGTCATGTCACATGTGGCGTAAACCCTATTTTTGATCTATATTTTTAGTCCAAGTTGTGAAAAATATTGTTAACCATAGCTAGACATTACTTTATTAGTCGAAACAGACGTCGAAAGGTATATCCTAGAGGTAGGAGTTGATTTGACCAGAATTGGTCTCATGTGGTGATGTCGCAAAAAATGGCACCATCACCTAACTTAAGGTCTAATTCTTCTGGCCAACTAAGGTGAAGGTGCCAACCAAAGTTTTTATTTATTGTTTTTTATTTTTTTATTTTTGGTTACTGCTGTGTTTTTCTAACCAATAAAGACCACTCTAGTTATGTTGTGAAATAATTTTATTAAATTAAAAAGAGAGAAGAGTGAAATCAACGTAAGATCTATCGGAACATGCCTACATTCACGGGAACGAGGAACTAATACTCCGCTATATGAATAAGTCAGGGTCGCAACAATGTCTATTATTAATAAACCATACCCATTACAAATTTCATAAGTGCTATTGTATCATACCATTTTGTTCTATTCATTGTGTACCACTTCACTCCATTACGCCCATAAAACCCCCCAACTAAGTAGCTTAATAACAAATATGAGCCAACTTTAACAAGGTAATTGCCATACATCATGCCAAAATTGCTATTTTTTTCTTGGTAATGACATATTCTTTCTTTGTATATAATTTCAAAGTTTTTTTCATAGACTTTAAAATTAACATAAATTTCAATGTAGAAATGGAAATTGAGATCCTAATTAAGCAGGTATTGCACTAGATACAATTAGTATCAAAGACTGAGATTGAAAATTAAAAAGTTAACTTTTTCTTTCAGCTCTTAGATCAGAAAAGTTAAAAAGTCTTTTAAAAAAATTGATACAAGATTTTAGTTGACTTTTAACTTTCAATTTTAGCCTTGATACTAAATGCACCGAATTTCAATCCTAGACATAGAGGCACCAAGGTCTAATGCAAACAATTGTTGCTTAATAACAATACATATAATATGTTTGCTAATAATGCCTTCATAGTTTAATTTTCTGTATTTAAGTTTGATTAACACCTATTTTACAATTTGTTAGGAAAATAATTGTCATTATTATTTAGTACACTCATAACATTTTTTTTTTTTTGGATTAAACAATTTACAGTTTTAATTAGGTTAAATTTCTATTGACTAAATATTTTAAATACCTTCTAGAAGGTAGGAAAAAGAATACAAAAAAATCCACCTATATTTTTTCAATACAAAAAAATCAATTATCAATCTAAGATGCATTTAGAGGAAAAACCACTATGACAGTATAACACTAACCCAAAGAAAAATTTCATTATTAGAATCGAAGTTTATACAATTGAAACATATCATGTTCCTAATTTCTAGCTACCTCCAATAGTACTTACGAATTTGACTCCACACTACTCCAAGCCTATTAAATACTTTTAATATAGAATATCACGCATGAATTACATCTGTGATTTCAAGGACTGCATTGAAGATTTTCTTTGCGGTAACAGTTGGATGGCTATGTGACTTCACTCTTGATATACACTATAGCAGAAAACACCAGGTAAGATAGTTCTCTATTTACTTTTATACTTATCTCTATGAATTAATAAACTTTTTCGCCTCTACACCTACTTAAAATTGTACTTAATGAACTTTATATATCTTCTCCAATTAGCATTACAATGACCCATATCATTAGTGGACTTAAAATATGCATCATGAAAAAATTTATTTCTCAATTTTCAATCCATCAAGACTCAGTCAAAATTATTGAATCTTCTTTCTTTTGAACTACTTCTTGAACATAATCATATACTTGATGTTTGACATTTACAAGTCAAAATAAATTACATTTGCCAACACTAAATCTAAGTGTGTATATAGATATAGATATAGGGACGGGCCCAAGGGGCTTGACCCAAAGAAATTTTTTATTTTACTAGTTATATTTTTCATTTGGTGTAAATGCTCTTTTCGTCCCTATATTTTGGGGTCATTTCTATTTTGGTCCCTATATTACTATTATACCACTTTTAGTCTCTAATCCAATTAACGCTTGTTATTTTAGTCCTTTCCGTCACTCAACTAATAGAAAAAGCTGACGTGGCAAACGAAGTGCACTGTTGACACAGTAAATGCTGACATAACAAATAAAATAATAAAAAAATTATTTATTATTTAATAAATGCCAAGTCAGCATAAAATAATAATAAATGCCACCTTAGATCCATGTCAGTTTAGAATTTTAAATTTTAATTGATCAATTTTATTTTAAAAAAAAACAGAATTAAAAATAAAAAACACATGAATTTAGATCTAACATCCTCTTCATCAAGAACACAGAAGAGCACAACCCAGAAAAAAAACATACAAACCCAGAAAATCAAACACAAAGAACACAAGAAAATCAAACTCAGAAAAATCATAAATGAATATTGTACAAAACAAAATCAATCCACATATATACATAAACCAAATTAAAAAAATAAAAATAAAACTTGAATTTAGATCTGGTAATTCATTGGTTTCTCCATCTTCATCTCTCTCTCTCTCAAACACAGAAAAGAAACAAAACAAATCTAAAGTTGGGCTTTGAATCTAACAGCAACCCATGAATACAACAATTACAACCAAATCTGAACAAGGTGGAAACCCAGATCAGCAAAATCATAACCCACAATTACATAGACAAAATTTTAGAACCCAAACCCAAAACTCAACCCAATTTTTTTTTCACCAATTAAGTAGAGACAAAACTCAAAGACATTCAACAATTACACAAAGACAACTCAAACCCAGATTTTTTGGCCCCAAACACAAAACTAAACATAGATTTTCTTATGCTTTCTAAGAAACCAAACTCAAAACTCAAATCCCAAATCAATGAACAAAACCCAAGATCCGAAACTACAAATAGCCACAAATTTAGAGAGAGAGAGAGAATTGGGTTTTTGGCCATGGGTTTAGAGAGAGAGAGTTGGGTTTTCAGCCAAGGTTGAGAGAGAGAAGGCTAGGTTTTAGGTCTAGGAGAGTTGGGTTTTGACTAAGGTTTAGAGAGAGAGAAAGCTGGGTTTTCGGCCATGAATTTAGAAAGAGAGAGTTGGGATTTCGGCCATGGATTTAGAGAGAGAGAGAGAGCTCACCTTCAACGAAAACCACCTTCAGTCACCTCCGATCCAACTTAACCCGAAACTACCATCAACCACCTCCACCTTCACCTTGAGAGAGCGCTTGAGATTTTCACCGAGAGAAAGAGAGCTCGGAGATTAGAAATTGATAAATTAGAGATTCTAATTTCTATTTTATTCACGGAGAGAGAGCTTGGAGCTTGCAGAAGACTTTTATTATTTTTATTTAATTTCTATATTCATTTATGATTTTTCTAAGTTTGATTTTCTTGTGTTCTTGTGTTTGATTTTCTGGGTTTGTATGATTTTTTCTGGGTTGTGCTCTTCTGTGTTCTTGATAAAGAGGATGTTAGATCTAAATTCATGTGTTTTTTATTTTTAATTCTATTTTTTTTGCACAAAAAATTGATCAATTAAAATTTAAAATTCTAAATTGACATGGATCTGAGGTGGCATTTATTATTATTTTATGCTGACTTGGCATTTATTAAATAATAAATAATTTATTGTTATTATTTTATTCGTCATGTCAGCATTTACTATGTCAACAGTGCACTCCGTTTGCCACGACAGCTTTTTCTGTTAGTTGAGTGACGGAAAGGACTAAAATAATAAGCGTTAATTGGATTAGGGACTAAATTCATGTGTTTTTTATTTTTAATTCTGTTTTTTTTTTTTAAATTGATCAATTAAAATTTAAAATTCTAAATTGACATGGATCTAAGGTGGCATTTATTATTATTTTATGCTGACTTGGCATTTATTAAATAATAAATAATTTATTGTTATTATTTTATTCGTCACGTCAGCATTTACTATGTCAACAGTGCACTCCGTTTGCCGCGTCAGCTTTTTCTGTTAGTTGAGTGACGGAAAGGACTAAAATAATAAACGTTAATTGGATTAGGGACTAAAAGTAGTAAAATAGAAATGACCCCAAAATATAGGGATCGACGAAAAGAGCATTTACGCCTTTTCATTTTTGCAGTTGGGTCTCTTTCTTTCAAAACCTTAGGCCCTTCTCCCATCCAATTAGCCTAGCCAACCCAACCCAAGTACCCAACTAGCAACTACCCAATCAAAAAACTTAACAAAAATAAAACTTAAAAAATTTTAAAATCCTAGCCGACTGGGTATTAAGAAACTTTTTTTTTTTTTTTTTGGTCTTTGTTCGTAGATGGTTGTATCTTAATGTATTAAGAAATAATAATTTTGTATATTTATCTTAGTTGATAGTTTGTTAATAACTTAATACTATATGGTGCCTACTTGGAAATTTATTTTTTTCCATTTTTGGCTTATAGTCCGGCCCTACTTAGCTTAAAGTCCTGGGTGTCCACACACACACATATATATAGCTTGGCAAAATAGTTCAAACCAATATAAACAAATTCGACTTTCACACATGGTATATTTAAGCCAAATCAACAAATTTCTTTCCTACAAAAAAGAAAAAAAAAAATATATGGTTGGTGCTTGGTCCCTCTTGAAATCATTCTCCCCTAATGTTTAATCATTTGGGTCGACTTAATACATTTTGAATAATTTAAGGCTTCAGGAAATAAACGTTAGTGATTTTTTTAATATTTAAATTTTATACGGAAATATTAATTTAATTTTTATATATATATATATATATTAGTTAAAAAAACGTTCACTTTGTTAATAATTTGAATCCATTATAATTTAGGATTATTACATTTTTCAATTACAAAAAAAAACCTAAGGCTGTAATGAGTAAATTATTTCATCCAAAACGCAGAACACTCAACACACCTTAGGTATTTCTATGATTTAAAAATGTAGTAATTTCAAATTATAATGGATGCAAATTAGTAACCTTTACCACAAAAAAAAAATGGAAGAGCAATTTGAAAACCATCAGAAGAGTGGTCTTGTTTTGTAAGCAACGTTTGAGTGGGTTGTTTAACTTATTTCTCTATTTAAAATAAAATAAAATAAACGTATACTTAAGAAGTGGGTTAGTGATAGAGTGTACGTATTTTGTAAGCAATATTTTAGTGCAAGTTAAACATGTATTTTTACCAAACTATCCTTTAGTTTTGTCTTTACTTAAACTAAAGGGTGTAGGGGTATTTTGGAACAAAAAAAATTCTGTCCAAACAAGGGAAACCCCTTAAATAGTAGTATAGATTAAGAACATTGATTGTCATGACTATTTTAAACATTCATACCTAATTAAATAATAATAATAATAATAATATTAATTTAGAGTCTCATATTTTCTTTGCTGATTATTTAGTGCCTTTTGGTAAGGCAGATGAAAAAAATTGCCAAAGTATTAAAGATGCCTTGGATGTCTTTTGTGATTTATTTGAGCAAAAAGTTAATTATGGGAAGTTTTGAGTTTATTTCTCTCCTATTGTGTTTGAAGATAGGAGAGGAGTGAAAGCTAGCGGCACCATGGCAAATCATTTTCAATATTGTTAAAAAGGAACTCGAGTTTATAAAACTCAAGTTCTATATAACACCAAACTCAAGTTATAAACTCTAGTTTCACATGGAATTTTAAATTACAGAATTCTACGTTACCGGGTCCCACCATGGACTTTCATTAACAGAACTCTTACTCTAAACTCAAGTTTTATGTAGAACTCGAGTTTCATAAACTTAAGTTACAAAACAGTAATAGATTACTAAATATATCATGAACAGTGTGATAAATTGCTAAATATTTTGTCAAATAGTACTATTGGGCCATTTTTGCCTACTTTTTGTAAATTTTTGGAACAGAGTAACCTTAGTCGTAGGCCTATGCCCCTTGACTTCAACTAATATTTGCTATCCATGAACTATTTTTTTTTGAGGCGTTATACTGATATTTGCTAGTGAACTTTAAATACTCATAGTATCCATTGACTTGACCAAGTAATCGAGTATTGTGAGGCAGGTGGTAGTGGCCCTGAGGGCAAATAAAAGGTTTCAATAATGGTAGGTAACCATATTCCTGAGTGAGGGACAAAGTCATATGTATTGTAACTATATTCCCGAGGGAGACACCGTCATATGTATTATACTATCGGACAAATTGATTTTCTTTTTTGAAAAACAAACACACAAGCAAGAAAGAGGGAATCAGAAAATTCATGTAATAATTATATGTGAAGTGGGCAAACAAAGTCAAATGAATAAATAAAACAAAATTACATTTTTCTGGGTTTTCTAGAGGGATGCAAAGTGGAATGTTTTATAGTTATGGTTGGAAGTACTTTCAAATTTTTCTACATAATTTTATAAATTTATTTGTTATTAATCATAAAAAATAATTCAAACAATCTAATTTAAAAAATAATAATAATAATTCAAATAATCATTTATTATATATTAAGAAGGTGACAATCAAATGTATCATCACATCAATTTGTAGAGCTTATTTTGGTAGAATTTGTAAAATGGCTTTAGCATTTATTTTTTTTCCCCTATAATAATACTGAAGTGGACAGGACATGGCACTTAAATTTACAAGTTCATACATTTTTTTTTTTTTTTTTTGGTTTCCCACAGTGTATCCTCAAAGCTTTCAACCAGAGACTAATTACTATTCATGCCGGGTCGGTCCACGAAGGGGTAAAGCACTAGCCCAGGGATTCTTTTCAAAGTGCAGGTAGCATGACTCGAACTAGGGAGCACACCTAGTCGAGCCAAGTACAAGCACTCTGAAACCAAGCACCGAACCGCTTGGCCAACCCTACTGGGTTTACAAGTTCATACATTGCTTGCATATATATCGATAAAAGAATTAAAATAATAAAACATAAATTCCTGGGTCTGGGAGAGGCCGGTTGGATGTCATGTCACGTGTGGCGTAAACCCTGTTTCTCTATATTTTTAGTCCAATTTGTGAAAAATAATGTTAACCATAAACATTACTTTATTAGTCTAACTAAACGAAACAGACGTGAAAAGGTGATGCTCCAGTGTTTTCCGTGGTATATCCTAGAAGTAGAAATTGATTTGACCAGAACTGGTAATGGCACTATCACCTAACTTAAGGTCTAATTCTTCTGGCCAAGTCAGGTGAAGATGCCAACCAAAGTTTTCTTATTTTGGTTCCTGCTGTGTTTTTCTAGCCAACAAACACCACTCTAGATATGTTTGTGAAATAATTTGATTAAATTAAAAAAAGAAAAAACTGAAATCAACATAGAGAATTTATGTGTTTCGGCAATATGCCTACTTTCATGAGAACGGGGAGTTGAAAATAGGGTTACAACAGTGTTCATTATAAATAGTAATTCTAGTTTTTTGATGAACAAAAAGGGGGGCGAGGGCGACCATTTGTAACTAACCCCTAGGGCGTGACCTAATAAGGGCACCCCCCGTTAGGAAATGTTTGATCGAGTCATAACTACTGTGACCGGAACACCACAAACCTCACCTTAGCACCTCAAGAGAGCTAGCAGGAGAGGCGCAATGCAAGCTAGGAACCCTCCTCCCACACGGTACCCGCCACGACTCGAACAAGGAACCTTGTGCTTGCATGCGGGATCTCTCCCAACTGGGCCACTCCTCCTGGGGCAAATAGTAATTCTATTTGGTTCAAATTCCAAAAACACTATCATAACATACCATTCTGATCCATTTATGTTCTCTGTTTCACTCTGTTATGCTCGCAAAGCCCCAATTAAATAGCCTAGTAACAAATGATCTATATGAGCCAACTTTAACAAGGTAATTACCATGCATCATGCCAAAATCGCTATTTTTTTTCCTTGGTAATGGCATATTCTTTCTTCAAAAAATTTCAAAGCTAGTTTCAGAAACTTAAAAATTAAAATAAATGTGAATATAGACACAGAAATTGAGATCCTAAGTAGGTTATTACACTAGATACAATTAGTATCAAAGACTGAGAATGTGTCAAATTTGTATTTTTATTTACTAATAAATTTCGAGAATAAAATTTAGCTTATAAAGCCATGGTTGGAAGTACCCAACGTCATCAATGAATGTATGTATGTATTTATGTATAATATTATTTCAATAAAGCAATCTGATTGCCATCGGTTTTTTTTTTTTTTTTTTTTTTTTTTTTTTTTTTTTTTTGAGTTTGTAATCAAATTCCTCACACTGTCACTCGCCTAAATGGCAAAATCCACCTGCGTTGACTCAAAATTTATCATCTTTCTGCTAATATATAATTTTGTACAATTCCCATTTTCCTGTAGTTAGGAGTTATTTGCTTTGTAAATTTCACATGTTAAGACAACTTTGTCAAAACACTAAAACTGCTTAATAATTTCTGTGTCTTCCAATTAAGTCCATTACATAAACACCCATGGATGAAATATAAAATAATTTTAGCTCTAGGTGTAAGATGTGACAACCTCCACCTTAAATGTACAATCTAAAAGGAAACTAAGATTTTGTTATCACAGTGGGTACTGATTGCTTAGTAACCTTAATCAGACCAACTGGGTCTTGGCTGGGGGTTTACACGTTATATTCACAATACTTTTGTTATAAATCACAGATGGTAAGTTATTACTAATTCTAATTTGAACCTTTAAATTAATTTACTTTTTTACCTACCAATAGAAGCCAATAATAACCTAACATTTAAAATTTACAGTAAAAATATTATAAAAATGTTATAGAATCATAGTTTGATTCCATTAAAGGAGTCAATTACGTACTCTATCAATCAGTATTTTTCATGCCTGTTCTAGGCCAGTACAAAAGCACTTCAATTTCATGTTAGTTTAAAATTCCAGCTAAGCTATTCCAGAGTCGTTCTATCTTCACTTCAACCCAAATATATATATATATATATATATATATATATAAATTAAAGGTTGATGTTGTTCTATGTACTGTAGTCATGGTGTTCTTGTAATATTTCTGTTTGTACTATTTCTATTCATCTGATATATTCCCCGTTTATACCAAAAAAAATATATATATATATATATATATATATATATATATATATATATATATATATATATATATATATATAAATTAACAAACAAACAATACTGGAAAAATATCAGATTTCGGCACCAAAACAAAATTTTTTGATCAATAAAATAATGTATCAAAAAAAAAAAAAAAAAAGCCCACAACATCCCCTCTTCTAATTTTGTTGCCCAAAACATCCTCATATCTGTTTCTTTTTTAGTTTCCTAAGTGTGTCCGTGCACGAAAAATTGACAATCCGCCGCTACACCCACGTGTTCAATTGAGTGCACAATTTGACGATTCATTTTTTTCTATTGCCAGATCTATATCAAAAATGAAAACAACATATCATCTAAGTATATAAATTTATTATTCAGCAAAAAAAAAAGTATATAAATTTATTAATATTAATGAGCTAATATTTTAGATAGAAATTAGCATATTAAGTGGGACATGGGCCAATAAATTTTAAATATTTTTACCAAATTATATGAATTTTAACCAAAAAAAAAAACATATATATATAAAAGACATGCTTCTCAAAAAAAAAAAAAAATATATATATATATATATATATATATATATGATAATGATGCTGAAAATCGTCAATAAGCTATATAGCCCCCACATGCTCTAAACAAAACCTGCACAATAAAAAAGAAAAAAAAAAAAAAAAAAAAAAAAAACCCTACAGAGAGTACCGGTGTGGTACTGGTCAAATATCCTCTGAAAGTCAAGCTAGAGAGTGTTCACAACTCTAGAGTACCAGAGTTAGGGTAAATTATACGTACCTTGTTTTCTGGGGGCTTTGGGTTTTTATAGTAATATGGAACCAACCTTCGTTTCTTACTTAGAAAGATGTTTCCTTATGAGGAAGATCCTTATAAACGTGCATATGTTGCAGGATTCTTCCCATGTTGGGATTCCATTAACTAGGGTTAATTGTGAGGCGCTAGATATTTCCATGTGGGGTTTACCTAAGTCATGTGGGTGCCACATGGCCTCGGTATCCGTTAGCCTTAGGCCCATGTACCCAAAACCCATCCATATAGAGGGACTATCCATCTATTATTTTGGAAGAGGGGGGGGGGGGGGGTAGGGAGGGGGATCCATCCGTCATGTGGTTTATTCATCCATCACTTCATTCGTTGCCTCATTTCTGACAGCTCACTAATTTAGTACCGTCAGATTCATTTGATCAGATCCGTCATCCTTGATTTTTATCCTTTTCAATATATATATAAGACATAAATAAAAATAGATAAATAGTTTTTTTTTATTATAAAATAAATAGTTGGCTGTTAAAGTGGAATTGGCTTAGTAACTGTCTTACTTTATTTTATTGCTTTGGATGATAGTTAGTGGTGCATTTTAAAATGGAATTGGTTTGAAACTTTGAATGGTTAGTTGCTAAAATTTTACAAAATCAGTTGATTTTTGTGTGAATTATAGTGATGAGCTGTCTGCATAATATGTATTTTGTTTGTATTTGCCTCCTTTTGGTCGTTCAATTATTTGTTTATTTGTTGATAGTACGAATTTAATAACCAATGATTTTCGAGATTTAAACGAAGGTCCTATTCTCTTTTAATTGATAAATTGTATTATAATGTATTAAGAAACAATTATTTTCTGTTTTTTTTTTTTAAATAGTTTCTTAATACTAAATAGATGCTTATTTGGATTTTTTTTTTTTTAAATACTTTAGCCCCCCTCAATCAAACTTCTAGCTTCATCCTTGAATCTGAAAAGTCTAAAACACACCGAAATGACCCGAAATTATTCCCAAGGTGAAACATGGGGTGTTATTGTTCTGATTTGCATACCAATACGTATGAGATTTTTTCAGCCATTCCAACTGGAATAGAATGGTAATATAGTTATTTCTATGGCTCAATTATTGTTTAAGCTCAGTCTCTCTAAACCCTCCTTTGGAAGGAGGGAATAGAATGGAATTGAAATGAATTAAAAGAATAATTTTATAATATTCTTCCCTTCCCTTGTTTGGGAGTTTTAATGGAGAGAATGAAAATTATATTCCTTCGTTTGGGAGTTTAAGTGGGAGGGAATGGAATGAGTAGGAGAGAACACTCATTCCTCTCTATTCCTTTAAAATCTCAAATTTTTATTTCCCCCGAAATTGGAAGGAATGAAAGGGATGAAATTAGATTTAATGAAGTTTTTACTAAAATTTTCAAAATACCCCTATATATTTAACCCTTTATTTTAAAATAGGAGTTTAATAGTAATATTGTCATAAAATGATTTCATTCCATTCCCTCTATGTTACTCCCAAACAAGATTACCTACATTCCATTTATTTTCATTCATTTCCATTCCTTTATTTTAAAAAATTCAATCAAGGTCACTTAATTCCATTTCATTCAATTCTTTTCCATTCCTTTTCCTTACTTAAATACATTTCATTCCATTCTATTTCATTCCCTTATAAACTTTGAAACTAGGGAAAGGCTAAGGTCTAGTGTCCAGTAATACTGGACCCGTTGAGATAATGACATATGTCTACTTTTAGATATATGTCACCATTTGACTAGGTCCAATGCACTTGATGCATTGGATCTAAGCCAAGTCCCTCAAACTAAGCCTTAGATAGTTGTTATAAATAAGAGAGAGAGAGAGAGAGAAGCTCTAGAATTAAATATTTTGGTATACGGTAAAGTAATAAATGTGCAATAATACCATACATTTATTAGAATCTTTTATAGAGATAGGTTCAAGTGTAAGTCCACAAAATTTCACTTTTTATAGACCAATAATTTTTATGAGATTTAATACTTAAAATTAGTCAACTACTGCATCAGGAGAATTTATTTAAGGGCTTTTTTTTTTTTTTTTTTTTTTTCTCTCACTTTATTTACTACAACCGCTTTAAATGTTTATTTATTTTTTTGATAGATCTCTTTAAACGTTTAGAGAGAGAATATTACGCAATATTTATTTATTTTGATATATATCATGCAATATTTATTACTAACTTCTTCTCTTTTTGCACTACTAACTTCTTAAATGTTTAGAGTGAGAAGAGAGAGAACAAACGAGAGAAGATGAATTAGAATTACAAACAAATTCTTTTCGGATAAAATTGTGATAGTTTCTATGGAAGAGGATTAAAAAAGTAGAAAGAGCCGAGCTTGGAGCTGTAAGCATCTAGATTGTGTGAGTCAATTATTGTATTTTTGTTTACTAAGAAATTTAGAGAATAAAATTTAGCTTATATAGGCATGGTTAGAACTACTCTACGTCATCTATGAATATAATGTTTGTATGTATATATAATATTATTGCAATAAAGCAGTCTGATTGCCATCGCCTTCTTTATTGCAATGTGTTGAAACAAACACTAATAAATTGGGCTGAGCTTAAATTTAGGTAGACTTATTTCAAGGTCCACTACTAACCCTCCAAAATAAATTATTGTGACCCTTCTTTTTCAACTTTTCCCACACTTTCTTGTCGGTCTTCTTTGCACATTTGTAGTTTCATCTCCGACGAAGAGCCAAAACACCGCTACAGTACAGATGCTCTCGTCCGCTGTGAAGATCCTTTCACATTTCTCAGAAAACAAACATATCCTAACTCTGTCTGTTTGTTTACAGGTCCTCTCTCTCTAACTCTGTTCGTTTCCCGAGAAAAAAAAAAAAAGGAGAATGCTGTGTTTTGATTTTTGTTTTGTGTATTGTGGTATCTAAGTTTTTGAATTCTTTAAAATTGATGCCTCTCAATTTATTATATGAGTTAGTATTGATGCTGACTTTGTGGATTTTGTGGTTTTTATGCGTTATTATTCTTTGAAATGTTTAGAGTTTGTTGATGATTTTGAAAATTCCATGTTTATGTTTAGCTAATTTGATAATTTGATAACCGTGAGGGGTATTAGTACAACAAGCCTTTTGGTTAATTTCACCTGCAATTGGTGGTTCTTGGAATTGGAGTGAATAGGAATATATGTTTGTTTCTCTGTGCAATCACTAATATATTACTGTTTCTGTGAAAATGCAATTCAATTAGTCAAGTTGAAATTTAAGTTTCAGTTAAGTCAATATTGTACTCAGAAATTCTATTTAGATCCTCACTTCAAATTTGATTTGGAGTTGGCATTGATTAGTTTTGTATACATACATATTACACATATTTCATGAGGTGTACAGTACATATATTTGTGTACATAATTGTATCCATATTGTACTGAGGTTTTTGATGAAAAATAACCCCATATAACTTAGCTTAGCTTGAATTATTATGGTGAATTACATTATTAGAATTACATTCACTATTAGACTTGTTTTTTCCCCTAAGGCTATAGCCCTTTTTTTTTTTTTTTTCTTCTCATATTTCCTATTATTTGTATTTGGTGGATTAAACTATGTATAACAGCTTCTCAAAATTTCTTAAACATTGAAGCAGTTTTAATTCCATTTAATAGGAATAGAGTTCCTTTATATTTCTTTTTTACTTTTCCCTCTAGACTCTAGTCATGATCTTGAGTTCATTTTTTGTTTGAAGTTATTCCAAATTTGAACGTTAATTAATTGGAAGTTAAAGAAATAGCCTTCATGCTTGAATCACTGGTAGATGGACCTTAAGGCATGGTTGTTTTTCCCCTTGGATGATTGGTTTGCTTTAAATGAACAGGAAAGTTAGGCTACTATCTGATATGTGAATGATAAGAATTCTTGGCCCCAATTCGGGATCTGCCCAGCACAAAGCTTGCAGCTAAATTAATTTTGAATCTTGTCAACTAGATTCATTCCCTGTTTAATAAATATGCATTAAGCTCTTGCTTCTCTCACATTCTCTTACTTTCAATCTTCCAAAGCTCATTGCTACAGAAACAAGTCGGATCACCTTCATTACATATATAGGTGAAATCATACACAGATGCTATTGATTCATACAAAAAGATTAAGCCTGTAAACTAACTTGGGCATAAATAACCTTGTGTCAGATTAGAATAAGATAAATACTTAGTACTAGTACATTTACAGACCTGGTAATGGAAAAAGAAAAACAATTTCTTTTTTAACTGCTACATTCAGCAATTGATGGAGCATATACTAATATACACAAGTGACAAGTCCCTAGAATGTCTTTAGTGTTAAGGACTTTGGAACATAAAAATAAGTTTTATGTTAATGTTGTATGTGTTTTAATTTAGCTTGAATGCTTGAACATAAAAATTTGTGTGATTTCATTTATTGGGCATTTAATATAATTATGAGTTGGTTTTTGATTAGTAGCTTTTATGTTTGCATTCATACGCTTATTTTTCACTTCAACAACTTGTTGCATGTTTCTTAATCATTTGATTCCTTAAGAGTATGTTACAATAATTGATTGTGAACATTTTCTGAATATATGATTTCAAGGTTGCATAAAATGTTGGCCCCCCCATCTTCTTAGAAGTTTCTTAAACTCTTTCAATGTGACAATTAGAATCACTTGATTTAATTGTTGATTCCCAACATTGCTTTGCCATGCATATCAATATTAGCTTTGTCAACTTATCCAAGTCTTAATCCAAATTGATTAGGGACGCTATATGAATCCTTATTCCAATTAGTTCTGGTTGGATTTTTAATCAATACTAAAACTCTGTCTATGTTGTTCTCAGTATCTTCACTTCTTTGTCAATTGGTCCAAGACTGCAAAAAGTAGGATTTTGGTAGGTAGATTACCTACTTAAAACTTATTAATATCTTATGACCCGAATCCAGTGTTACCACCTTAGATGAGAAGGTAGTTGACTGGCAGGCCCCAGCTCAAAACAGAACAGAACATTCCTTTTTGCAACAAGGAATAAACGAGCCTAGATTGAATAGTGAATGCATAAATCTTATGTTACCTTTATACCAATATTGGAGGTTTTCCTGTTTTATTTCTATATTTCATCAACTCTTTGATGTGAAATAAGAAGTCTTTTGTTCTCCTCTTCTCATATTGAAGTTGAAAGTTCTGTTGAAAAAAGAAGTCTTTTGTTCTCCTCTTCTCATATGATGTTGTTCTGCAATTTGAAAGAGCAGTAATAAGTTCAAACTAATTTTTTTTATAAGTTCTTTATTAATTTGTTTGAAATATGAATGCTAGTAACCATTGACATTGAAGAATATTTGCTGGTATTTTCAATTTTTGAGTAATTTAGGCATTGATACTAATTGCTAATTTGGGCCTTGGTCTGGAAGTGTGTTTTTTGTCCATTGGTTTGGAAGATGAATCTCAAGCAGAGGCCTATGCTGAACAAAAGTAATTATGAATCACTATCTAGAGTTTTTGCTTTTTATGGTAGCCTAATATAGTTATATTACATTTGCTTCATACTCATCAAGGACTATGACTTTGTCAAGCAGGGTGGTTAGGATAGGTTAGATGTGTGAAGTAAATCAGGAAGCGTTTCTTCTTGCATTGTACTCAAATCAATTCAGCCAAGCATAAATGCCTGTGTCTTGCTTGCAGCTTAATTTGGTCGCAAACTAGAGTAAAAGACCGTGGATATTCTGATTATTTTTAAATTTTATCACCAATGAAACAAGCTCTAACACTTTTCTTTTGTTTTCTATGAATCATGGGTTTTTGAGAAAGCCAACAACTACTATAGAACATCTGCACCTGAGTTGAAAGGGGAAAGAGCAAAGCCATTGGAAGAGTGGCTGAACATGGAAAGCAGTTTTGGTGAGCTTGGTGATATTAGTTTAGTCCAAGCTAAGCTGCCAAAGAAGCTGAAAAAGAGGAGGCAGATGGTGTCTGAGATATAATTGTGCTCCATTACATTTTGTAAGCTTTCCTTGTTTGCCTGTGCTAACAAGTTTAAATTGGCAGGTATGAGGAATGCATTGATTACATGTTCCCAGAGGAAACTCAGACGACTAATCTTAACATATTGGAAGCTGCGTATAAGTGGAAGAAGCAAAAGATTTCTGATGAAGAATAGCATGGTAACGCCCTTGTGTAGAATTGTAGCTTTTGGTGTGAAAACATAATTGCTATTTTAAAGTTAATTGGGTGAAAATGAAGTAGTTTAGCTGCTAATCATATTTTTCTGGAATGGAAGATTGCACCACCAAAATCAGTTTTGATGGAACTAAAGAGTTCTACAGAGTGTCTAGATTAGATTCTGAGAAAGTATTATCATAGTGATGAAATAACATTTCCTTCAGGGCTGAAATTAATTTTATCAATTCCTGAAATACACTTTGAACTGATTGTTGATTATAGATAGCGTTATGTTATATCCATTATGGATAAAATTTTCAGATGTTTTAGTAGCTTATGGCAAGTGACAAGCAATTTGGGAGGGCCATGTACAAGGATTTTAATAATCCAACATCAGTTTTGTCCTCTTGTGCTTCTGAAGATCTTAGTTTTACCAGGATATGGATATCTTCTTTGGATAGTCAATTTTTTGGCTCCGCAGCTTTGGTCCTATGTTGTATCCATAGGCCACCATGTCCATATTATATCAAGAATGGAAAATCTGGATTTGAAGACTTAAAACCGAGTGAAAAGAGAGTTTTGCAACTAGGAAAGATTTGGTCCAGGGGAAACAGGAAGTGGTATTGGACAAATGCCATCACTTCGCAATCTAAAATCAGGTATGTGCAACAAGATTCATTAAATCTTCTCTCTCTCCCTGCTCTTATTATCAGTTTTTTAGTTAACTAATTTTTTTTAACATATTCTAGTCTATGTTTGTATTAGGTATTGTTGATCTGCATTGTGAGTTTTGTTTTGTTTTGGATTCTATTCTCTAATAGAATGCTCTTCATATTGCCTTGAAATACGACAAGTCGAAGGCTTTTCTACACTTGGTGCGATGGCTCCAAAAGAATTGGTCTCAAAATACCATGTTGTGGGAGAGTAAAGTCTTGAACTCGAAGGATGAGGAAGGCAACACAGCATTGCATGTTGCAATATCCAAAAATCAACCCAAGGCAAGCCCTCTCCATTCCTCAATTATTTACAAACTAAAGAAACATTGTAAAGTTTGTGTTGTGAACATCAATACTGTCCAACTGTATGATCATAATTAAGAGCTTAATGTCTAAAATGATTCACTAGCTTTGCAAATTGCTACTAATTAATACATCAGGATTATTTTTGCTGTATCACTAAATTTTGCAGGCTGTGAGGAAGTTATTATATTCTGGTGTTGATATAAATGCTAAGAATTTAAAGGGTAATACAGCAGGGGATATGTTGGGACAACCAAATCAAATAGAAAATCGTGAGATCAAGGTTATGCTACGGTGTGCTGGAGCCGGCTTCATCTCTTCCTAAAGTAATTTATTACGCACGTTACCTATGGTCCTTATTCTCATATATTGAGAAAATAAGAATGCATTGTATTGGTGAATGGATTGAAATATCAGACGACAAGCGCAATATGCTTTTGGTGGTTGCTACACTTCTTATGACTGTCACCTATCAAGGAGTACTCAGCCCTCTTGGGGGACTTTGGCAAGATGAGTACCATCCTGAACCCAATGCCACATAACCGGCCATCAGAAAATTCAATTCAAGTGCTCCTATTCCAAACGAAGCAGGAACACCCATTGGTCTTAGCAAATTTCCTTTTTGGATGTTCTTGTCATTAAATTCTTTGACATTTTTGCTCTCATACTCAACAATTCTTTATCAAATAGTACGACTATCCCTTATTTCACTATCTGTTTGCTATATGGTTTCATTGACTGTCATAATCCTGACTCGATTTTGGGAAACTTTTTGGTATGTTTCTATTTGCCTGCTTCTTTGTATCTTCCTACTAAATACTTCTGCCACTTGTCTAGCATGGTCTTATAAGGCTTGTCTCTAAAAGACTGCAAATTTCAATGCTAAGTCATTTGCTTATTCATGGAGGAAGAATTGATGGGAAATATATATATACACACACACATAAGCCAAGCTTTGGAGATATATGCATCTTAAATGTGCATGTTTGTCAATTTTTATTCCATTTTCTTCTCCCACCAAGAATTTTTAAGTATAAAATTTAATTAGCTTATGTTTTTAAGGCAAGTACCTAATGTCATCTATTCAAAATTTGTAATCCAGACATTATTGCTTCTGTGCGTTATAATGAGCAAAATGGTCTTTGCGCCTGATTATATATTAGGACAAAATAGGTCATTAGTCACAAAATAGTGAGCACTTTTAATCAATGTTTTGAATACCATTTTAAACCTTGTTCCGATTTGTCCACTGAAACAAAACATTTTGATATTGGCCTAAGAACAAAGTGTTTTTCCAAAGTAGTTTGTAAAGGAACCCTACAAACTCTTCATATATCTTTATATTATTTATACTTATAAAATTTCAAGAAGATCAAATCAATTACTATGTCATTAAACAAATATTAAATTTCAAGTTTATGTGATTTAAAATTGTGTATAAAAAATAAGTTTTTTTTTTTTTTTTTGAGTAAATAGTAATACTTTTAGAATACACACGAAAATAGTAACATTAAATTAGTATTTTAAACCGGGTTTATAAAACATTACATAACTAGAGTACAACTACAAAAGGGCCTAGCTTTTGTAGTTATAGACTGAGATTATAAACAGTGGACACTAGACACATACAAAATAACATCTAATTTGAATGAAATTTGATATGCATGTTAAGAACATAAAGAACAAGAAATTCAATGGTTAGATTTTCAAAATTCTCACACAAAAAAGTGATATATGAGAAGTTTGAAGAGTTTCTCTCTAAACTAATTTGGAGAGAAACTTGTTCATTGGGTTAATCTTTTGGCATGTATCCACTCTCTCACATGGGGTTGATCTCACAAGTGTGGGGTTCACCCTTTTGAGAGAGGGTGGATATATGTAATACCATACCTCGTCATTCTAGCCCACTTGCATTGCCTGAAAGTCCAATCTTGGCCCACTTGCATTGCCCACTGCTCATGTCCCAAAGATGAACAATGGCTAATCTCTCTCAACATGGCCTTAATCATTGAAGAAATTTGGCTCCTCAGAAACCAAGCCTTTTATCAAGGAATTCACAATTTCACATCGACATCCAAGCTGCTATTTCTCACATCCATTTCAAAATGTCCAAACTCTCCTTCCTTGTGGAATACCAATGAATCCACCCTACTTGAGCATGAACCTGTCCAACATTCATGGATCCCCCCTACCTTGGGCTGGATAAAAATCAATATAGATGCAGCCATCTCTAACAATGTTTCTGCCCTTGCCGCTATAGCTCGCAATATCAAGGGAGAAGTCTTGCAATTGTGGACAAAGCTGCACATTTCCTACTCCCCCTTACAAGCCTAAGCTTCTGCTATTCTATGGGCTGTTCAGTTAGCACAATCACTCAACTGGGACCATATCATTTTTGAGGGTGATGCAAAGGATTACTTCGACCCAATTTCATCACCAGATTTTTCCCCTGACTGGACTATCGGCAACTTGATCAGTAATGTGTTAAGTCTTGTTAGAGATATATTAGACATATTAGCCTAATGTAATAGGCCCAATCCCATTCTTACTTGTACTAGTAGTCTAGGGTTTAGTTACCTATATATACTCATGTTATAGTTCATTGTAACACAGGTTATTGTACTATACTCTTACATAATAAAGATGTAGCCCTTAAGTGATTCCTCTATGAATGTAGGTCCTAACCATGTAACCCTAGTATTCTCGGTGTTCCTATTCTATATTTCTCCTTCTACATCCACTCTAGCATATACAATATGGTATAACACATCGCGTTACTAATATATTTAACAAATCTAAAAGAGTCTTTTTCTAGTGTTTCTTTTCACTGGGTTAGTAGAGTTTGTAATCAAGCTGCCCATAAAGCAGCTAGAATGTGTTTGCTTTCCCTTAAGTCTTTTAGTTTAAATAATCACAGTTTGCCTGTAGACTTAGAGTCTGTGTGTAGGAAAGATTGTTGTTTCTATTAGTTTTCTCAAGTCCATACTCCAGTTTGCTGTGCTGCGTTCTAGAAATAGCGTAGTAGTCCTTGTGCCATGCATTTTTCGAAATAAAATTGTAGCTAGCAGTCCAAATTGCTATTGCCCACAAGTGTACAGCTCTCTATGGGGCAATGTCCCCCTCTAATATTTTTTTAAAAAAATACTATTATTTACATGTGTATTAGTTTTAGCAATTTGGTTTAATAAAATTAAATTTAGCCATTTTAACAATATCATTGATCTTTTTAAAAGCCATAAGAAAACAAGTCTCACATGCGTGAAAAATTATAAGGTCCTCATGGTGAACCACGTCACTTGTCCACCATTCTACTAAGTCAGTTCAACAATTTTTTTATCATAAGCTGACTCAACAATTTTAAACAGAAGGGAGTCTTTTAATAGAATTGTGGACAAGTGACGTGGTCTACTATGAGAACTATACAATTTTTCCACGTGCGCGCTCAAAGGCTTTTTTTTATTTATTTATTTTTTTAATAAAGGTTAATAGATTTCATTCATCATAAAATCCCTCTCATTTTTTGTTTCTCTCTCACATTTTTCTTTTTTGCACATGTTCAACTCTATCAAAAATAAATCCAAGTTGTTATAATTTTTTTAAAAAAATTAGCAAGTGTAAGGAGAGGTGGAGCCTAATTTTATGGGATATGAAGAAATGAGGTTGAAAAAAATGTTTTTTTTTAATAAAAAATTACCTAAAATTTAGGAGTTTTATTTAGAGTACATGGCTTAGAATCCATGACTTAGACGGCTTGGGAGCCTCTTAAATAGTAGTATAGATTATAGATCTAAAATTTAAGATAAACAAGTTCAAAAAAATTAGTCCAACAACAAAAATTATCAATAGCAAAATTAAGCCCAACTAACTACACAAAATAAAGACACGCAAGGCACCAAAAAAGAAAAAGAAAAAAAAGGAAATCATCATGATCCCCTGCTCTAGCAAACCTAGGCCCAGTGGGTAGGGAGTCACTATGGACACGCCTAGGTGGAAAACGCCAATTCAGGTCACCCCCTATACATTTTTTGTTCATAAAAAATAAAAATAAAAACATGTGAGAATTGAGAACACCACAATACGCAAGACCCCAAAAAAAGAAAAAACAGAAAACCTAAGGGTATGTTTGGTAACTGTTTTTTCCCTTTATTTTCTATTTTCAAAAACAATTTTCTATTTTTGAGACTAAAAAACTTGTTTGGCAACCCAAAATGGACAGAAAACAAAAACTGTTCTCAAAACTCAATTTGTGACTGTTTTGAGTTTCTAATTTTCAAAAGTCAATGAAAACATGCATTTAACCTGTCTCATTTAATGAGTTAGCATTAGAGTTCAAATCTTAGTAACAACATATTTTAGTATTTTTTTTTAAAATTTTTTTCTTCAAAAAATGATCTTTTTAATTTCAGCTAACCAAATATGTTTTTTATTTCAAAAATATAAGAAAATTTTTTTTCTTTATATTCCCAAAAACAAAATTTTGAAAATAGAAAACAAAAATTGTTACCAAACATAACCTAAGTGGCTAATTGAGAGAAGAGAAGAGAGAGCGATGAAGTGAGACTTTGAGACTTGAAGTAAGGAGAGGCAAACAACAGCAAGAACAGTAGTAGCATAACTGGAAGTAGAACCATCAATCCACCACCCTAGATTTTGGAATATATATATATATATATATATATCATATTCCAATCTCTAGTACAAAAATTATTGAACTTTTGTTGGTTTATTTAATCATCTAAGAGCATCACTATCTGTTTCTCAAAAAAAAAAAAAGCATCACTATTAGAGTTGTAAAACTCTTGATATGCTAAATTTTAGCATCAAACTACTAAAAAGATGCATTACCCGATATTGTAATTGTAAAAAAATTTACAATTGAGATATAGTGCCATCCTAAATTTATGATGGTACTAAAGCTTACTTGCAAAAATAAAATACTTTTTTTTTAGGGTTATGTTAACGAGTGTCGTACGACATTGGTTAAGAATCCATTTTAGAAAAGTTTTGACATCACTTTTTTTTATTCATTCTCCTCAAAAGCATCTTCCTCTCTCTCTCTCTCTCTCTCTCTCTCTCTCAGCCAAGTCTTTCTCATCTCTTCACAGCCTCCCTCCCTCTCTCTCTCTCTTCCCACTCTCTCTATCTCGGCCTCTCTATTCTTCCTCACTCTCAAATTAGCATGGGGCGGCATATGAGGTGGAACTTAATAAAACTAAAGACACCACTTCATGGGGATTAGTTTTTTTTTTTTTTTCTTCTTCTTCTTCTTCTGGAGAACCAAACGAAAATCAGATCAGAGTGGAAAAGCGGGAAATACCTGAAAGCAAAGTTGAAGGGTATATAGGTAATTGTGAGATCTCTCTAGCAAGTAAAACGGAAAAGAAATCAGTGGCAGTGGCAACTTTGATCATGACAAAGATTAGCGTGGATTGATAGTGGTGGTTTGTTGGGGTTCGACGGCAGTGGCAACTTCAATCACGACAAAGATCAGCGTGGATTGATGGGGGTGGTTTGTTGGGGGGTTTTTCTCCAAATTTTTGTTTTGGATTTTGGGATTGTTGTTGTATGTGGGTTTGTTGTGTGTTTAGATTTTTGCTGTGTTGTATGTGTTTTTGCCATGGGTGTTGATTGGATTTGGTGGCAATGTTGATTGGGTTTGGTGGCGAAAGTTCTAGGTTTGGGTTGGTGGTGGGTAGTTGTTCTGGGTTTAGGTTGGTTTGATGGTGTTGCTGATTGGGTTTGGTAGTGGGTGGTTGTTCTGGGTTTGGGTTGGTGGTGGGTTGGCTGAGAGAGAGATATGGGGAGATAGAAATTAGAGAGTGAAGAGAGATAGATTTTTTAATATATTATTTTAGTGTGTAATTTGTATATATTAAGAGGATTCAGAAAGTTAGTTATTGTTTTTTTTTTCTATCAAAAATACCCCTAAATTAATTAACCAATAACTTAAAAATGGGGTTAAAATAGTAAATTGACAAAATAAAGTTAGTTATTGTTTTTTTTATTGTCAAAAATACCCCTACCTAAAACTTAAAAATGGGGTTAAAATAGTAAATTGACAAAAATAATAAATTCCTACTTCTACGTTGAAATGCCTTCATGCTTCTAATAAACTCATATTTTTACGTTGGTTTAAATTCCTACTTCTACTCACTAACTCCCTACAAAATAGGATCACTCTTTTGTTAGTTTTAAAACTCCTCTAATCTATAAAACTCACCCCACGTATTTTTTTATTATTTTTTTTTATGATTGGAAAAAGTAGAAATCCTAAATTATAATAAATGCAAATTATTAATCTTTACCAAAAAAATAGAAAAGCCTCTAAGCACGTGCGTGAGCACGTGCTCAGAGGCTAGTTTATATTATTTTAGTGTGTTTATGCAAAAATAAAATTTGAGATGTTGACTATGTTGTAAAATGCTATATATAATAGATAAAATAATTTTTGAGATGGTAAAATGAGATATTTTTTAGAAATTGGATAATGCTCTAAGTTGTGATTTCTATATGAAGTTTTGACCTAACCACAAATATCAAATAAAAAAGAAAGTGTGGTAGGGACCGTACACTCATCGAAAATAGAAGAGACAGAGAGTGTGCTAAATTTTGTTTGCTAGTGAGGGGCCAAGAAGAGACAGAGAGTGTGAGGGGCGAATGGGAATAAAGTGGTAGGAAGAAACCAAAATTGAAATTGTATTGTATGTATGACTGGTTGTAAGGTTGAATTTATTCAACCATCTAATTGGTTTTATTCCATGCCAAATTTGCTTGTAATTCAGCATTTAGTAACCCTGTATTTAGGTGGGTTTGTTGTAAGGGTAGTGAGTGAGATAGAGTGAAGTTTGCTCAAGAGTGTGCAAGAAAATAGAGACTCGCGGCTTGGCCTCGCGGGTGACTCGCGGCTGCAAGCCGCCAAACGCAACACACATGCCAAGCATGCCAGAAAGTGAACAGTCATGCTAACTGGAGCACTACAAGACAAAACAGGACAACTGGCCATACGGTTATCTCGCGACTGGATCTCGCGACTTAGTCAAGCCGCGAGCCACCCCTGTTTTGTAAATCCTGACGTTTCACATTCCTCTCTCACTCCAGTATAAATACCCCTTTTACCCACAAATGTAAGAGAGCTTCCAGAGAGAAACCCTAAAGAAAAACAAGATTGTTTCACCCACAATCTATACATTAGAGTCTCTTCAAATTCCTCAACTCTCTTCCTCTCCATTGTCAAATCCTTGAGAGGCATCTTACCAAACCTTGTTCTCACCATTTTCATTACTGTGAGAGAGCTGTTTGGATTTCTGGGAAGCAGTTAGGAAGGAACCAATCTTCATTGGTTGATGCTACGATCTAGTAGCGGAATCCGGGAAGCTAGAAAAGAAAAAGGTTCGACGCAACCTCATTGGAGCAAGAAGCTTGGAGGGCTTAGGTGCACTGGGTAGATTAGGCTTGGAGGGTCTATTGCTGTCCATGTATCCCAACTATATTTTCTAGTGGATTGTTTACTGCTTGGAGGGCGGCGGAGAGGTTTTACGTCGAGGGCTTCGGTTTCCTCTTCGATAACACATCGCGTGTTGTTTTTGTGTTTGCATCTTCCTTCCCTTCTATCTTTGCCTTTTCATTATCTGCTGTGGATTGTGATGATTAATTTGGCTTAGATAGTTTATCCAATTCTATATTGTAGTTTATGTTCATTTTCCGCACACTAGTTGTTTGACATAATGCTTGAATTGGTTAAGTTGTAATTTGGGGGTCTAAACGTTCAAGGGTGTTTATACACATATTTGAACTTTCACTGGTCCTACCCACTGGTGAGTAAAATATTGCAACTTTATTGTTTGTGTAATAAATTGTAACTCTATTAATTTGTGTAGTGAATTATTAGCATCAATATGTTTTTTCTAATTTTTGGTATGATAGATTTTTAAGATAGGGAAATAATGAAATAGCTTAAAATTTTAAATAATAATAATAATAATAATAAAGAAATGAAAACTCAATAGAAAAATAATGGAATTAAAAATTAAAACATTTCCCTCAAAAAAATTAAAAATAATAATTTTTTATAGAATAAGTCAAGAAATTATTTGAATTGTTATGTTGTTGTAAGTTGTAAAATAAATCCCTATCATTAATGACTTTTATTTGATTGGTAGATCATGGAGAATTCAACTACAAGTCTATAATATTTGATTTCTTAAAATAAAAAATAAAAATAAAAAAGATAATAAGCTAACATGTTCACAGCCTCTAACGTTGATGTCCTAATATCTAAAAGCCTTCAAACAAAACTTTGAAAAGTCACTACCAATAAAATTAGCATTTGTTCATTGTATTGTAATACAAGATTGTGTCCACAAATATGAATTGTCCACACATGACACATAATCTTTTTTGAGAGGAACATGACACAACATTTAATTTGTTAGCTATCAATCATTTTCGCCTCACCGGACCACAAATTAATCATCAAACGACAAGAAATAATAATCTAGAGGTATGGAGTGGTACGTGTGGAGGATATTGAAAGAGAGCAAAAATCTAGATAGATATTCTTAATGTTTTTTTTTTTTTTTTTTTTTTTTTGAGAAACAAACACACACACACAGGGGAGAGAGAAAGGGGTTTTAACATAAAAGCACACCACAATTCCACTCAAAAGTAATGATAACTTTTAAGGGAGGATAGGGCTAGATAGATATTCTTAGTGTTGACTGTAAGATAGACTTGATAGAGCGATAGAGGAGTAAATTAAAGAAAAATATGTTTGCTATATGGTTTCATTAATCTTTCT
The DNA here is from genome assembly GCA_029955605.1 of Quercus engelmannii. Lineage (NCBI taxonomy): Eukaryota > Viridiplantae > Streptophyta > Magnoliopsida > Fagales > Fagaceae > Quercus > Quercus engelmannii. Next base: position 48,582,447 of record JARPSG010000007.1, read on the forward strand.
GATGAGTGCATCACTTGGACTATTGGGGTTCCTTCTTAGAAGATTGGTGGTTCCCTCCGAAACTGCTATTTGTTCTTTTGTTTTAAAAGAAAAAAGAAACTTATTGTGTTAGCAAGTGTTCTTAAAAAGCTCTAGCATATGAAAAAACATTGCAATTGAACCTAATTTTACCCCTTCTGGCACATGATTAAAAATCCTCTTGCGCTGTTAAATTTAATCTATTTAAGATTAGCATGTCAATCTTATTATTAGGCATCTATATCTCACTGTGGATTTTCCTAGCAGGTGTATAATTGATTCTGCTGCTAACTTTGGGCTTTAGTATTTTTGGACTTCAATGGACAGCTTAATTAGATGGAACCTTGAAATCTTGATATAATCTTTTCATTTTTGATGTTTTAAACTGGCATGACCATTAACTTTAGAAATGCACTCGATCTGCTTATTTAATGGGATTTCTAAATGCTTTACAGATTTATAACTAACCACCAACTACCACTACAAAAAAAAGGTTTTATGGCCACGTTTTTAAAATGCGGCTATATGTCAAAAAAACGTGGCTATAGCCTATAGCCGCGTTTTTTTAGGCCGCGCTTTCTTATGTGTCCTAAAACCTGTGACTATAGGACTGACGGTCCTATGGCCACACTTTTTAACCGCGGCCCAAGACCAGGTCCTATAGCCCCGTTTAAAACGCAGCCTAAGGGTCTGGTCTTAGGCCGCGTTTTAAACGCGGCCGAAGGTTGTGGTCTTGGGCCGCGTTTTAAACGCAGCCCAAGGTTTAACCTTAGGCCACGTTTAAAACGCAGCCTAAGACCAGACCCTTAGGCCGCGTTTAAAAAGTGCGGCCATAGGACCCTTGTTGACAACTATAGTGAAAGCTATAGCCGCATTTTTTAAATGTGGCTGTAGGACATATTTTAGCCGCGTTTTTAGCCCTTTTTTCTTTTCTTTTTTCCTAGCCCAGATGGCTTAAGGACCTCCACACCTGTTTTCTACATAAGAGACTATTATGTGGAAAATCCATTATACTAGTACAATCACCACAAACCAAGCCCTCATTATACAGGTTTTACATGTATGTATGAATGTAATTTAAGCACATTCCAACCCTTTATTTGACACAATGAGATGCCATAATGATAAATTAGCATGGTTACAGAGCTGGTGTAACAAAAAGCAAGACAAAGGAGAAATCAGATCATGGGGGTCCAAAAATTATATATCATGTGTTCTGTTTATTCTATCTTTATCCCAACTATTAGAATAGCTCAACATATCAATTAAGAGGGTCTCTTAGATTATTAAGTTAAAGAGTGAGGTTAAAATGGTACCTCAATGTAGCCGAGGTTTTCAGTGTCAAGCACTTCCATGATCAAAGTGGCATAGCATTCTACTTCCTCCTGAGTCAAAGACAACTTATTGGTGGAAGCACTTAACAAAATAGTCTGTAGAATTGTCCATCATGCGACACCAGAAACAGTGAAGCTCACATTTTGTGATATAAAATCTCCAGTCCTTTGTTCCTCTTAGTGCCCTTAATAGCTCATTAGCAAATTCGGGGGATTGTTGCATCCCTTCCAAAGCCAACCAAAAAAAAAAAAAAAAGAACAAAGAATAAGTTAAGTTAGTTCTTTAAGATAAAATACGAACTGTTTGTATATGTTAAATTTTTTTTTTCCAAAAATAAAAGTTCTTTTTCAGAAATTCGAATTATAAAATGAAGAAAAAAGAAAGAATCAAATAAAGAATGTAGTAATAAGCCAACCACAAGGCAAGCAATCTCATGCATGGCCAATTGGCCACAATCTCATGCTGGTCTACTAGTGTAGTGGGTGCGTTACTTTGCCATTGGCAGCAATAAGCCAACCACAAGGCAAGCAAAGTTGAAAGTTTATATATATTATTACTATTTTTTAATCAAGTTGGACTTTTTTCTTTCAACAATGGGAGAGTTCTATATAGAGGCATTTATTCTCTCACATATATTTTTTCATCCACTTCTGATATATAAACATTTCAATATCAATTATATATTTGTGTAAAATAATCGATATAAACGAATGTAAAAAAATATTTTATTTTTGATAAATAACGTTAAGAATATTGAAAACAAAAGATGCTCAAAGCTTAAATTTATATGTCAACCCATGATGTATAAGACTATATTCCTCTCCAAGATTTCAAAAAGGTATTTTTGGTATCACCGAGAGGGGTAACTTAGTGGTCAAGGTGTGTGATCGCTGTCTTGAGGTCCCACATTCAAACCTTAGCGGGGAGTAGGGTTGCCTCTTGTAGCAAACCTCTAATTTACTAGCTCTCTCGTTGGGTTAGGGTGAGGTCTGTGGTCACCCCAACCATAGTAATTACAACTCAATCTAATATTCTATAGTGGAGGATGCCCCTATGGTCACACCTAGGGAGTGAGTCACAATGGTCACTCCTGCCCCCTTCTTGTTCATAAAAAATAAAAATAAAAAGGTACTTTTCGAACACCAATAGATACAAAAAGAAAGAAAAAAAATTAACCAAAAAACTTATAACCAAATATGATAATGAAAATAGTTAATATCATTTTAACACCGTAATAAATAAATATTTGATTTCATTATATCAAATATGATGTCATTATACCATTGCAGATTCCATACATTAATATTTTTTCCCACAAAAGAAAGATATGACAATTAAAGCACATAACAAGACAACTTACACTATAACTCCTGTTAAAGTAGCCTGCAAGGAATCTTCTTCTTGGAGTGTAGACAGCACTCATATAGGAAATAAGAAATAAATAAAAAACAAGAATGAACAAAACATACAGGCATGGAAAACAAGAAAAGATGACAATGACAACTCTAGCCAAGAGACAACGATTGTAAATCACATCAAAATCTTACCTTGTAGAAGTTTACAAGTGTCTTTTGATCATATTCACATTCCCTCCATTCCAAATACTGCATTTAAAAGATTCTTTAGTTTACTTATACAATAAAATAACAATTGCAAGCCAACTCTGTGGAAAGGAATTCCCAGTCATAAAAAATAAAAAGCAATTTACATTTTTGTCAAAAGTACTACTGATAGGTATACAATATAGGAACAAAGATATAACATCAATTGATGGATATAAATACATACTTGACGTGTTGCAAGGTTATCCTTACAGGTCTGAAGACTGCAAAAGAAAAATCCAATGAAAAATAAATATTAGGCTTAAACATAATTTGATGCAATCTAACAACTGATAGCATGTAAAGACAATAAAAATCATTCTAGATCTTATGATACCTATCACAAAGAGACAAAATCATCCCAGTTGCTACACCTGGAGCAGTTTCTTCTATTTTTGGCTTACCCTGCATTATGACCCAAAAAAATGGTGTGATCCTCAAAATATACAAAGACACAAGGAAAAAATCTTAAGCTTCATGCCTCTACAAAATTATTATATAGTAAAGTAAGGGAAAACAATAGAGACCTTTATCCTGTGTAGGCAAAGACTTGAAAATATATGAGGTGTCATTAAATTTTTTACAATGAAGTTCTGTGAAATAAAGATGAATATATGTTATGTATTTTGCAGAAGTCCTAGAATAAACAGAGCCTGAAGGATATGATGCCTCACACTGATTCATGATCAACAGAGGCAAAGATCCCTAGTCCCTACATCTCACATTCAGATGCTTAATCTCTCTCAATTTCAAGTAATTGGTGACTGATCTCCAAAAATCATATGAATAGGAATATTAAAATGCTGTGGGTTTCACATTTTATCCTTCTTTTTAAAGTTCAACAAGAAGCCTTAGACAAGCAAGGAGGATGGAGTTGGAACTGATGTTGGACTGATGCAGTAGAAAAAAACTATATAATCTCTCAGTAGAAATTCCAAATATTGAATAAGTAAATCACAAAATTATGTTTACAACTCAGAAGATATTTTCTCAATTAGTCAAGTGCAAACAACACATAAAAGTCTATCCCAGGTCTAGTTGATGCAACACGCCAAGCTCATTTAGATATCTAGTCAGACTTAATCATTCACTAATCTTCTATATTAACATTTAAGAAAATGGATTGCATCAAAAGTAACATGCTTTCGTTCAACTTTGACACCCCAAAATAGTGCCTCTTCTTTGGATAAAAAGCTCCATCATTTGGAAGCATTGAAGAGCAACAATTCAAAGATATCTATGAGTTCAATGGGAATAACAATCAGCTCAGCAATCACAGGCCTCAGCAACATTTCAGCAGAATTTAAATCTAGACAATATCATCTCAACCCTGTTATCTCACTCCTCACTTAAATTCACCACCATCTCCCATTGCTTCATTCACATTCGATACCACATTTGTAGTCCTCTCTCTCTCCTCTCAAACATTATTGTATATTAAAAAAAAAAAAATTCCTCCTACGTTTTTTACTCAGCAACCAAACAGAAAGCTCAAATCACAATGCATAACCACAATTCAACTTATATAAAAATAAATAAATTAAAAAACACAAAAATAGAAAGTCACCAGCATTGTTCAACGCATCAAAAGTAAAACCCACATTACAATAATTAATCAAAACAAAATATATATATATATATATATATATATATATATATTAATAATAAATCAAAGGGAATCGGTTCTTACAAAGAAGATCATGGAATTCTTTTTTTCCCGAGAAATTTTTAGATTTCCCATTGCTTTATGGTGGCAAAGAGAGAGAGAAACCAAAAACCTAGGTTTAACTTTCAGCGATTAGAGTCTCTCTCTCTCAATCTCTTTGTTTCCCTCTCTAACACTCTGTCTCAGTGTCTTTGTGTTTTTCGAGAGAGAGCGAAGACGAGAAAGTAAAGCATTGAACGAGTACAACCGCTCTCTGGTCTGCACATTCCATATCTTGGCCATTTGATCGGGACTCCCAGTAATCAACATCATTGAATCCCCTGTTAAAACCAAATCAAAATAATTCAAAATTTTTTTTTCACAAAAAAAGGTAAAAGAGTGAGTTTGTTTGTGGATTGAGAAGACTTGCTTGAGACATTGCAGCACCAAACGGCGCCGTTGTGGCCATGGTAGGTGCCGAGATGCTCGCCGTTGTCGGCGAACTAGACAGTAGGGCTGTGATCTTTGGCATAGGAAAACAAGAGGTCGCCATCGCAGTTGTATTTCAAGAACATGAATGGCCTTTCATCAGAATCGGTCTCATGGCTTTTTGATTTGGCTTGAAGGATGAAGGCTTGGAGGGTGAGGGTTGAGATCGGGCTTGAGAGATGGAGGTTGATGTATGGGAGGAGAGGCTAGGGTTGAAAATACGGAGGTCCTTAGGCCGCGTTTTTAGCTCCAAAAAACGCGGCCTAAGAACCCGTCTATGGCCCCGCTTAAAAAACGCGGCCTAAGAACTCGTCTATGGCCCCGTTTTTAAAATGCGGCCACAGTTAAGGAACAGAAAAAAAAAAAAAAAGTTTGCCAAAAAATAAAATATGGAGGTCCTTAGGCCACGTTTTTAGCTCAAAAAAATGCGGCCTAAGAACCCGTCTATGGCCCCGTTTTTAAAATGCGGCCACAGTTAAGGAAAAGAAAAAAAAAAGTTTGCCAAAAAATAAAATACGGAGGTCCTTAGGCCGCGTTTTTAGCTCAAAAAAACGCAGCCTAAGAACCCGTCTATGGCCCCGTTTTTAAAATGCGGCCACAGTTAAGGAAAAGAAAAAAAAAAAAAGAAGTTTGCCAAAAATTAAAATACAGAGGTCCTTAGGCCACGCTTTTTTGAGCTAAAAACGCGGCCTAAGAACCCGTCTATGGCCCCGCTTACAAAACACGGCCTAAGAACCCGTCTATGGCCCCGTTTTTATGAAACACGGCTTCAGTCTATCTTGGGCCGCGCTTTTTATAGCCACGGCTTAAAAAACGTGGCCCAAGGCCCCCGCATTTTGTAGTGTACTTAATTTAAGAGTTTTAGGTAATGTTCTTAATACTTGCAATTAGTTGTAGAAGCATAAACTGTGAAATAGTTTCTTATGGCCATTAACGAATTAATGCTTATCTATATTATTACTAACAAATACATTTGAGTTTTGCTTATGTTAGGCATATATATGGTTTGATTTTTTTTTTCTTCTATTAAGAATTAAATCCTTCACTAACCAATATTTCACTATGCAAATGGCTCAATTTTGCTAGATAATATAATTGTGTGGGCTTTTATTGATGTTTTGTGTAGATAAGCATAGTGCATCTTCTTTTATTTTGTTTTTTATTTTTATTTTTTGTGTGTGTGTGTTTTTAATAGAAATAAAAAGAGAAAAAGAAGTGGTACAAATAGTGAGGGTTGAAGATAGAATAAAATTAAGAATATTTTCTTGGTAACCAAACACAAAACACACAAAAATTATATTTACAAATCTCCTACATATATATATATATAGAGAGAGAGAGAGAGAGAGAGACACACACACACAAATCAAACCTAATACTTAACTAAATCAAAACCCAAGCCGAGTTGAATAATGGTAATGGAGTTAATTTAATAGATATCCTCTTGTACAGGATATCATCCCTTTTGTGCTTTGTAAATTTCACATATTAAAAGACGACTTTGTCAAAACACAGACCACCAATCTATTCATAGAAACTACAAATAATGTATGTGACTTCGAAGTTTATTCAATGTATAACTTCTCCTTGAACCTCAATGAGTACTTTTTGGTATTTTTAGCGGATATATGTACGATTTAAATCATCCCACCTTCATTAGCGATGTGTCAAAGAAAAATGTACAATCATCCATTACATAAACACCCATGGATGAAATATAAATTAATTTAAGTTCTAGTTGTACACATGTGATGACCTCAACCTTAAATGTATATTCAAAAAGAAACCAAGATATGGATATCAAAGTAAGTGTTGAGTCACCTTAATCAAATAAGAAGATCTAGGGTTATAGCAAAATGTCATATAACATTTTCACAACACCCTTACAATAGTAGATTGTCTTACTTTATTTTTATTGTTCTGGATATATTGTGTGGAGCCTTTTAAAGTGGAATTGGTTTGAAACTTTGAATGGTTAGTTGCTAAAATTTTATAAAATTAGTTTATTATAGTGGGAATTGTAGCGCTGACCTGTGTGCATAGCATGTATTTTGTCTGTATTGGCTCTTTTTGTTTGTACAATTATTTGTTTATTAATTTGTGATTTGTCTTTACCTTTGGAAAATGAGTTAGTACAAATTTAATATTGATGATGTCTGTTATTTAAAAGAAGACCGTGTTCTCTTTTAATAGATAAATTACATTTTTATATATTAAGAAATAATTATTTTTTGTTTTTTTCATTTGTTGATAGTTTCTTAATACTAAATAGATGATATATATTTTTTGTTTATATTTTAATCCCCTCAATCAAACTTCTAGCTCCGTCTCTGAATCTAAAATGGCTGAAATACATTGGAATGACCTGAAATTATTCCTTAGATGGAACATGGGGTGTTACACTGTTACTGCCAAAACATAATGGTAATATAATAGCTATTTCTATGGTTTTACTATTGTTTAAGCTTAGTGTCCGTTTACAGCTTATTTAGCTGTTTGCTAAATTTTTTGCTGAAAGTGTGCTAAATTATACTTATACTTTGAAAAAATTTGAAAAGGTAAAAAATAATGCAAGAAAAAGTGAAATTTTAAAAAGTTGTACATAAAAACTAAAAGCTAAAAGCTGAAATTAAGGCCAAACAGACTCTTAGTCTCTCTAATAAAGGTTTTATTTTCTTGAATAATTTTTTTTTTCTTTCTTAGATAGTTGTAATAAATAAAAGAGAGAGAGAAAAAAATGCACTAGAATTAAATAATTTAGCAAGCAATAAATGAACAATAATACCATATTTTTTTATTAGAATCCAAAAATAACTCCTCAGCTATAGTGTGTATGTATATTTTGCTAGCACGTAAAGTATTAGAAGAGAATTTAACTCAACCGTAGATTTACTAAAATTCATATCTAACAAATAACTATTAAGCGATGTAAAATAGCTTAGAGTTACACAAAGTGTAACTAAGACCCAAATCCACATGTATATCATACTCTCAAATCTCACACCATCTCCATCTAAATAGTCTCCCCTTGATCTAGCTACCTAAAGATCGAGCTAACAAACTCACATTCTTGTGTGTGTGTGTATATATATATATATATATATATATTTAACACATCTATTTTTCCTACATCACCAAACAAAAAACATGAATCTATTATTACTCTAGTTACTTTCAATTCCGACCATCTTTCTTGTACTCCTTCTCATCCTCTCCTTGTCATTGATTTTGAAAGAAAGGAAAGTCAAGAAAGCAGCCAACCTTCCTCCAGACCCTCCAAAGCTTCCTATCATTGGCAACCTCCATCAAATTGGAAACACCAACCACCATTCCCTGTGGAATCTCTCTAAAAAATACATACCTACCATGCTCCTACTGTTAAGAGTAAAATCACAGAACAGAGTAATGTTCGAAATGTTCGAAGTTCCAGAGCTTCAACGGCTAGTTTCTCCAACAGCTAGAACAGCTTTTATTATGTTTGAAGCTAAACGGTGTCGTTCTATTTAAAACAATGTTGTGATTGTATTAAGTGAAACGCTGTCGTCTTTGCTTAGTTGTTTCTTAGCTTCATTAGACAGGTCATTAGGTAGTTATGTCAGTTATTACTTTCCGGATTTTCCTCCAATCTTTACGGATCTATCCCGAGATTTCAGGGATATTATATTGTACATCAAGTGTAATGAATGAATACTGCGAATATTCTTCCAGAATTTTCTATTCTCTCTCATCTCTTTCTCTCTGAACTCTCTTTCTAATTTTCTTGCTTCTCACTGAGTGTTATCTGTGTGAACACCATTGTTGTAGTCTTTTCAAGCTTAGCTTGATTCTTTTCACCTACAATTAGTATTTGTTCATTGTAATACAAGATTGTGTCCACAAATATGAGATCATAGTTTTATTGAACGAGATGAAATTTGATGTCATCAGTCATTTTCGCGTCACCAGACCACAAATTAATCATCAAACGATAAGAAATAATAATCTAGAGGTATGGACTGGAACGTGTGGAGGATATTGAAAGAGAGCAAAAATGAAAAACCTAGATAAAAAATAGAGTATTGACTGTAAGATAGACTAGATGGAGGAGTAAATTAAAGCAAAGAAAATTCTGTTTGCTCTATGGTTTCATTAATCTTTCTGATGAGTGGATGACCTGGACTTTTGGGGTTCCTTCTTAGAAGATTGGTGGTTCCCTCCGAAACTGCTATTTGTTAATTTGATTAAAAAAAAAAAGGAATCTTATTGTGTTAGCCGGTGTTCTTAAAAAGTTCTAGCATATGAAAAAACATTGCAGTTGAATCTAAGGTTACCCCTTCTGGCACATGATTAAAAATCCTCTTGGGCCGTTAAGTTTAATCTATTTAAGATTAGTATGTCAATCTTATTATTAGGCTTCTACGTCTCATTGTGGATTTTCCTAGCAGGTGTGTAATTGATTCTGCTGCTAACTTTGATGTTTTAAAATGGCATGACGATTATTTTTAGAATGCACTTGATCAGTTTATTTAATGGTATTTCTAAATGCTTCAAAGATTTATAACTTTCAGCCAACTACTTAATTTTAAGAGTTTTATGTAATGTTAATAATACTTGTAATTAGTTGTAGAAGCATAAACTGTGAAATAGTTTCTCATGGCCTTTAAAGAATCGTGCTTATCTATACTATTAATACTAGCATATCCGTTTGAGTTTTGCTTATGTTAGTCATATATATGGTTTGATTTTTTTTTTCTTCTATTAAAGAATTAAATCCTTCACTATCCAATATTTCACTATGCAAATGGCTCAATTGTGCTAGATAATATATTTGTGTGGGCTTTTATTGATGTTTTGTGTAGATAAGCATGGTGCATGTTCTTTTGTTTTGTTTCGTTGTGTGTGTATGTGTGTTTTTAATAGAAATGAAAAAAGAAAAAGAAGTGGTACAAATAGTGAGAGTTGAAGATAGATTTATAAGGTATTGCCTAAGATTATTCCAATGTTCTAGGAAACTATATATAAGCATATCCGTACGAGTTCTAAAAATTTTGGTTAAATTGGTTTTTGGCATTTTGTTGAGTATTTTAGTTTTTTGACAATTGTTGAGTATTTTAGTTAAATTGGTTTTGGACGCCTATCAATGGCTTTTGTAAAACAACGAAAAATAAACATGATTATGCTTTTCTTTTCCTTTTTTTTTTTTTTTTTTGAAGAGAGAAGAATGGTGAAAGTCTTAAGTTTGAAACTTGAAAGACTCCAAATTATGGCCATGGAAATATTTCATATGTGGTGATTATATTGATTCAATCAATGTATTTTATTTTCATGTACTTATTCTTTCTGTTTAAGTCCGTATGATCATTGTTAAAGTTTTCAGTTTATAACTTTTTGTATATATGTACGTGTGTATGTAATTCTTTAGGATATTTTATGCAAGACGTCATGAAGTAGTCTCTTATAAAAAAAAAATTCTTACCTATATAAAAAATAAAAATTAACATTGTTAAAATTATTGAATATGCACGGTTTTGATCCTATCCATAATAAGATGTTCATATATATCCTTGATTGCTAATTGGCTGTTTTGATATTTCAAGATAAGCCGGCCCCTCATATCTCCCTATCGGTGATGACCCTCATATCTATGCAGGACCGTCGATGTAGAAATATCATTTTCTTCACTCCAGCTAGCTGCTATCATAAGATATAAAAATATAATAATAAAAATAATAATAAAAGGGTGCACTATCAGCTTTATTCTACTCGACACTATTTATTTAAGCTACGCATCATCAAGTCCATACCAAGGAAAAGCCTAAATAACCTTCTTGAGAATGGGTGACAGAATTCAGAGGTTGAATCAAGTTGCTCAAGATGGAGACATTGATGCCGACAGAATTCAGAGGTTGAATCAAGTTGCTCAAGATGGAGGCATCGATGCCTTTTACAACATAATTCAGGGGGATGTAAAACTTTTGGAGTACATCGATGAGTTCCCATTTGTTGATACACCTTTACACGAGTCTGCATCTGCTGGGCATTTCCCATTTTCCCTTGAGATGATGATATTAAAGCCCTCTTTTGTCAGCAAGCGAAATCGAGATGGGAATACCCCCATTCACCTTGCTGTAAAAGAAGGGCGTACAGAGATGGTGCGTCAGCTTCTTCAACACAATGTGGAGCTTGTTCGTGTCAAAGGAAAGGAGTGTATGACTCCTTTGCATTTTGCAGCAAAATATGATAACCTTGCTTTATTAGAAAATTTTTTATCAGTCAATCCTGATTCTATTACAGATGTGACAACACGAAATGAGACCGCTCTTCATATTGCCCTAAAAAACAACCATTTGAACACTTTTAAATTCTTGGTGGGATGGCTCCTAAGGAAGTGGCCTTTTTGGGGGAAAATCCTGGAGCAGAAGGATGTGGATGGCAATACTGTATTGCACATGGCAGTATCTAAAAATCATGAATCAACAAATCATGCACTGGTAAGCTCTCTCATTTCCTTAGTTATGATTTTTAATTCCAAACTAACATCTACTTCAAATAGAAAAAACCAATAAACATCTACTTAGTATTAAAAATATATGAATAAATAAAATACAAAATAACAATTTCTTAATATATTTCAACTCAACTTTTTGTTAAAAGTCTTGTAATCAATTAAGTCGGTACCGTACCGGACTGGCCGGTATATTCCCTACTGGAGCTTAAAACAATACCGAAACACTTGTGTTTCGTTTCGATTCAAATACCGGGTTGTTCCGGCTATACTAGACAAAAATCATATTTCGGCCGGAAAAATCATACCGGACTGGAACATGATTTTTAGATCAAAAAGAAAGAAAATTTTTAGATCCAATATCTCTCTCCCCTCTTTTTCTATGCTGCTGGAGTCCCATTTCGTTGATCTCCTTCTCCTCATATTGCCCTAAAAAACAACCATTTGGAGGCTTTTAAATTCTTGGTGGGATGGCTCCTAAGGAAGTGGCCTTTTTGGAGGAAAATCCTGGAGCAGCAGGATGTGGATGGCAATACTGTATTGCACATAGCAGTATCTAAATATCGTGAATCAACAAATCATGCACCGGCAAGCTCTCTCATTTCCTTAGTTATGATTTTTAATTCTTATGATTTTTAATTCCAAACTAACATCTACTTCAAATAGAAAAAACCAACAAACATCTACTTAGTATTAAAAATATATGAATAAATAAATAAATAAAATACAAAATAACAATTTCTTAATACATTTCAACTCAACTTTTTGTTAAAAGTCTTGTAATCAATGAAGTCAGTACCGTACCGTACTGGCCGGTACGACCGGTATATTCCCTATCGGAGCTTAAAACAATACCGAAACACTTGTTTTTCGTTTCGGTTCAAATACCGGTTATACCGGGTTGTTCCGGCTATACCAGACAAAAATCATATTTCAGCCGGAAAAATCATACTGGACTGGAACATGATTTTTAGATCAAAAAGAAAGAAAAATTTTAGATCCAATATCTCTCTCCCCTCTTTTTCTATGCTGCTGGAGTCCCATTTCGTTGATCTCCTTCTCCTCCCACTTCTTCATCTTCTTCGTTAAATAACCCAAAACCTCTTTCTTGGCTTTTGTTTTGTTTTAGTTTGGCTTTTCAGTTTCTTTTATTTTGTCCTTCTTGTTTATTTGCTTGACAGCTTTACCCAACTTTTACTACTAATAAATTTCTAGTTCCAACTTCAGCCCCTTTATAATTAATTTATTTGAATAAAATAATTTTATATTTTTTTATTGTTTTGCATGTTTGGCATCCACGTGAAGACGGATTCAAACTTAACTTCCTTTTATTAAGTGTTTTATTTATTTTTAATTTATGTATTTTATTTTTAACTTCAACTATGGTACACCAGATATATCAATATCTAATGAATTTATTATAATAATAATAAAAAAATAAGAAAACCTACTACCATGTGTCATCTAAAAAAACTTTGTATTATTATCAATCATAATTAAAAATAATATCAATGTATAATGAATTTTGAAAGATAGCATTTTAACTAAAACTTAAGGATCAAAGATATTTAAATGAGTTTTTTAAAATATATATATATATATTTAAATGAGATGTTTTATGATTTATAAATACTTTTAATAAATTGTGTGCACTTTGACTTTTACTAACATGAGTTTTACACTCCATCATCACCGGTACTAATCGGTACCAAAACATTTCGTTCCACTGACTAAACCAGTACAACTTCTGGTACGAAATTGACTCCCTTGCTTATAACTCAATTATTGGTTGGCACCTTCTTGTGTTTTCAATTGAGATATTTAAGGTCGAAATTATCTTTCTCCCAACCATTGAAGGAAAAAAAAAAACAAATCAAGACCTCAATTTTCTATTACAATAAAATGCATAATAATTTCCTTCTAGTGTACAAGATCAGAGTTTGAAAAAAATAAAATAAAATTATGAAACCTGTTTTGACAACATTTATGGTTAGAATACACAAATATTGTCATTCAAAAATCAAATAAAAATTATATTTATTATCTTAATATATTTTATAATTTATTTTAACTAAAAAACTAATTAGTGTTACAAAGTTTTAATAATAAAATTTATAAAAAATAAAAATTAAAAAAAAAGAGAAAAAAAAAGGAGTACTTCCAAATGAATTGGTTAGATGGAGTCAAACAGCAACACAATAGCAAATGGTAAAGTATCAAACATAGTCATTTAAAAAAATAAAAAATAAAAAAGGCCAAGCACAGAAATTTTAATATTAAAAAAAATGATACAATTTTGGTACTAACAACATATTTAGATTTTGTTACATAATTTTTTTTATAGGGATCATCTACCATAAGAATTAGCTAGATGGCCCTTTTTTTTTTTTTTTTGAATATTTTGGAGGCCAAGATTTTTTTTTTTTTTTTCAAAATTTTAAATCTAAATATAATATTTATTTTTTTTAAAAAAAAAATTAGAGGGTCATGGCCTCCCTAGCTAGTTCCCTTGGTCTGTATATAATTCCGTCTCTGGGAACATATAAAAAAGTTATCTTATCTTTTAAGGATTTATTGGCTTTGCAAATTAGAAGTAATAAAACATGATTTAAGAGAGAGGTCTTATGAATTTGGAATAAGAAAAGGGAAGACGATCGACCTTACTTAAACAGGATCTATTCTATGGTTCATACGCCTTATGTCCTTGATCTCAAAGAAAAGGGATGGCGGTTGAGACTCTTTGAGTAATATTTTACATAGATGATGAGATTTGTGACAGTATTAATGTATCACTACATTATGCTTGCAGGCTGTGAATCACATATTAGATTTGGGTAAGACATTTTTCAACATAAACGAGAAGAATTTTGACAATAAAACAGCGTTGGACATCTTATTGGAAGGACGACAAGGACAAGACACCACCGACATGAGGCGTAGACTAGAGCGTGCTGGAGCTGTAAGAGCTGGTTCTCTTCCTACAGTTACTCCTTCTCATGAACATTACCAAGAGCTGCCCGGATGTTTTCGGAGAAATAAAATAAATATTTTTGGTAATCAAGTGAGGAGACGAATACCAGACGAAAAGCGCAATGCGTTGCTGGTGGTTGCTGCACTGCTTGTAACAGTGACCTATCAAGCTGCAATCACCCCTCCTGGGGGACTTTGGCAAGATGATCTGTTCGAAGCCAATACCACAGATGTACTCCGACGTAGCCCGGATGATCTGTTCAAATTGAATATCACAGCACCACATAGAGCAGGGTCAGCCACTGCTAGGGGAACATTCCCTTTTTCGATATTCATGGCTTTTAATTCTATTATATTTTTGTCCTCAATCATAACAATGGTTGTCCTCGTTCCACCAGACGATGTCGTAGGTGTGATTTTAGCCGGAGTCTCTGTATTCCTCTATTTCGGCTATTTTAGTTCATTGATGATCATAACCCAGGCTCCAGACTGGGTCGCTAGAATTGTTCTTTTTTCACCAGTTATTATCAGCGCAGTCGGATATGCTTTTTTCATTGCAGGTAAAGATCGATTCGATAGCCATGAATCTTAGATGGGAGGAACTAAAAAGAATATATAGCCGAGCTTGGAGCTATTGCATCTAGAATGTGTGTCAATTTGCATTTTTGTTTACTAATAAATTTCGAGAATAAAATTTAGCTTATATAGGTATGGTTGGAAGTACCCAATGCCATCTATGAATATAATGTATGTGTGTAAAATATTATTGCAATAAAACAGTTTGATTGGATTATCATCGCCTTTTTTTTTTCTTTTTTGTTTTTTAGTTTGCAATCAAATTCGTCACACTGTCTGTCACACACCTAAATGGCAAAATCCACTTGCGTTCAAATTTTATCATCTTTCAGCTAATATATAATTTTTTATATTCCCCATTTTCCTCTAGTTAGGAGTTATTTGCTTTGTAAATTTCACAAGTTAAGATGACTTTTGTCAAAACACATGCCACAAATCTTCACAAAAACTACTAATAATTTCGGTTGACCGATTAAGTCCATTCAAATTCAATGTACAAACATTCTCCAAAAAAAAATAAATAAATAAATAAATCAATGAACAATTGCCCATTACATAAATACATGGATGAAATATTAAATAATTTTAGTTCTAGGTGCAGGGTGTGACGTCGACCTCCACCTTAAATGTACACTCTAAAAAGAAAGCAAGATTTGGTTGGTTATCACTGTGGGTTTTGAGTAACCTTAATCAGACCAACTGGGTTTTGGCTAGGGGCTTACACGTTACAACTGGGTGGACCTTCTTGCTTTCTCTCGTCACAGTTTGATCCCATCAAAAGAGTCAATTACATACCCTACCGACCAGTATTTTTCATGCCGGCACTTAGGCTAGTACAAAAACACTTCAATTTCATGTTTTCTTTTATGAATCAATTTCATGTTAGTTTAAAATACTAGCTAGCTATTTCTGAGTCATATCGGAGAAAATATCAAATTTTGGCAAAAAAATAAAAATTATTTGATAAATTAATTTAGACTAAAATGCAAATTTTACCTTCTTAATCTGACTGATATTCATTTCAGTCTTCAAATTTTACTTTCGTTCAATTATGTCCTCTAAATTTCAAAATTAATAGCATTTTTTTATGAAATTGAACAGAATGAGTAAATTAAATAAATTTGAAACTTAGAAGACTTAATTAAATGAAAGTAAAATTAGAGAACTAAAATGAATTTCAGTCCAACTTATAAAATACAATTTGCATTTTAGCCAATAATCTATCCAGAACAAATAGCTCACATCATCACTTACTTTTCTCTGATAATTTTGTTGTCCAAAACATCCTCATATCTGTTTCTTTTTTCATTTTTTTTTTCGCTAAGTGTGCCCCTGGCCCCCTGCATGACAAATTGACAATCCGCCACTACACCCACGTGTTCAATTGAGTGCACAATTTGTCTATTCAAGTTTTTCTATTGCCATTTATCAAAGATGAAAAACAACATGTTGTGATTGTTATATCATCTAAGTATATCAATTTATTATTATTAATGAGCTAATATGTTAGATAGAAATTAGCATATTACGTGAGATATGTGCTAATAAATTTTAAATATTTTTTTATTATAATATATATAGTTGGCTGTTAAAGTGGAATTGGTGTCGTAACTTTAGAGCATCCACACCAGCTCATGTAAATTCATCATCTATTTTACACTAAAAAAGTTACTTTTTCTATTTTACACATCTATCTTTACAAATACCCACATCAAATCATCTATTATACAAGATATTTTATATAAATAATATTTTTATATTCTTTTTTTAATATTATTTAACCTACGCGTTCTTTTTCCAATCCCT
The DNA here is from genome assembly GCA_029955605.1 of Quercus engelmannii. NCBI lineage: Eukaryota > Viridiplantae > Streptophyta > Magnoliopsida > Fagales > Fagaceae > Quercus > Quercus engelmannii. The sequence goes on from JARPSG010000007.1 coordinate 48,599,371, forward strand.
TATTTTCTTCCTTCTTTCTTTCTTTTTCATTGTCTCTGCCGTTTCCTCTTTCTTTTCTTCCTCTTCTTTCTTCTTCTTTCTCTCACGGTCAAAACCCAGATTCACCAGAGAACTCCATCAACACCACAGCCATCACAAGCACCACAACGCCTCTCCAATCCACCGAACTCCATCTCTATACCCATCAATAAGAACAACTTGTCCTGTTATATTCAACTAGTTTCTGAATCAACTCTCCCTCTCGGTCTAATCCACACCATCTCGATCACAAGCACCGATCCACAGCTCCGATCAGGCAAGCACCGATCTCCACAGCTCCGATCCAAAAGCACCGATCAGGCAAGACCCATACCCACGAGCTCCGATCAAGCGAGACCCATGAGCTCCGATCAAGCAAGACCCACAAGCTCCGATCGTTCCAGTCAGGCATCGATCCACAGCTCCGATCAGGCAAGCACCGATCTCGATAGCTCCGATCCACAAGCACCGATCAGGCGAGACCCATACCCACGAGCTCCGATCAAGCGAGACCCACGAGCTCCGATCATTCCTGTCAAGCATTGATTGTTTCGATAAGCTCCAATCTCTCTGTGTTTTTCTTTTTTTTTTAGCAAGTGTATCTCTGTATAGATTTGTCTGTGTAGATGTGTTTGGGTTAATTTTTTGTTGATTTTTGGTTAATTTTCAATTGATACTGGGTTGATTTTGGTTAATTTTCAGTACATGTGTTTGGTTCATTTTCAGTTGATTCTGGCGCGTTGGTTGTTGTAATGGTTGGGGAAGAGTAGTAATTTGATAGAGGAGAGAGAAAATAAAATAAAAAAATGGTTTACAGGGTGAATAGTAATCGTGTATATATACACGGTTACTGTTCATTTACACAGTCGGGTGTAAATTATACACAACTTTACACCCACTGATGTGGGTGTTATTTTGCTCAAAATGTGTAAAACTTGCACCTTTTTCTATTTTAGAAAAGTTTACATGAGCTGATGGGAATGCTCTGTAGTAGATTGTCTTACTTTATTTTATTGTTTTGGGTGATAGTGCATTGTGCCTTATAAAATGGAATTGGTTTGAAACTTTGAATCGTCAGTTGCAAAAATTTCATAAAATCAGTTGATTGTAGTGTGAATTGTAATGTTGAGCTGTCTAAATAGTACTGTATGTATTTTGTCTCTTTTTGTTCGTTCATTTTTTTTTTTTAATGATAAGTTTTAATTTTCAAATTTGAAGTGTGGGATTTTTTTTATTTTTTTTTTATTTTTTTTTTATGATAAAGATAAGCTCCTTAATTTAAAAGATAAAAGAGTTTGAACAAATATGTAGGGTCCACTATTTTTCAATTTATTTATAACTATGTCATTAAAAATGTTTTCTGTATCCTGAAAACACATTCTTAGCAGTTTTCAAAATTCTATTCCTTGCCATTCATACCCCACAAGTACTTATACTGATAGAGTGACCAATAGACCAAGGATGTGCAGTGGGTTCAATTTTCACTTAACAACACCTGGCACAGTAGCCATACCCATCCGTTTAAGAGTTTAAAACACATTTATTCTCTTAGATATTCCAACAAGCACCTCATCAGCACTATTTCAAATGATGGCACCAATCCCCTACCTACTCCTTGTTTAAATTATAAATATATATATATATATATATATATAAACACACACACATGTATGTATATGCAACACAAGTGAGGGAATGGAAGCACTGTGATGTTATGCCATAAGTCTCCATAGCAAAAAGGTTGAAATTTTTTTTTTAAAAATTATCCAGAATTTTTATTTATTTTTTTGAAATTACTAAATATTTTTAACACACACACACGAGGAGAGAAGAGAAGGTTTTAAAGAAATTAACAGTGGTGTATATCCAAAAAAATTATACCATAATGATCCAAGGAAAAATTTCTCATGTTGACTTCATGAATAAATAAATAAATAAAGGGTTATGCTAATGAGTGCTCTTAGGTCAATGGTTAACAATTCATTTTAAGAAAGTTTTGACACCATTTTTATGGGAAATGGAAAAAGCTGTCAAAATATTAATTGCTTTTTTTTCTTTTCCCATAAAAACTTTCTTCAATTAGATTGTTAACTAATATCTTAAAGGCATCCATTAGCATTTCCCAGGCCAAAATTGGAAATTAACCCTGTTTGCAAAACAATATAATTAGTAGGTATTGTTTTCAAACTATATTTTTTACTAACATCTCGAGTCTAAAAGGCTCGATTTTGGGCTATAAATCGAGTTTTTGAGAGTCGGTTTTCATGTTCTGATCGGGTTTGAGTTGATACTTTTCCCATGTAACATCCACCTGGAAATCGAGTCTCTAAGACTTGACTTACATCTGCATCATTTACAATGCAAATATTTTCAAGTATCTGGAGTGGTACTAGTACCCAGACCCAGACCTAGACCCAGATTGTCCTTTTCCTTATTCTTCAACAAAACAAACAAAAGTCATTATTTCCCCATCTTCCTCTCATCCTCTTCTTCTCCCACTCTCCTTTCTCAAACTTCCAAAGCCCCAACAAACCCAGGAACAAAATCCAAAATAAAAACTAATCGAATCGGAAACCCAAACCCAAAAATCAAAAAAATACACTCTAACAAAAAGGACAAGGAAGCAAGAGATCCCGACGTAGATGAACCACCACGTTGTTGGTTCTGATTAGCATCTGAGTTGTAATCATGGCTTCAATCAGGTGCATCGTGGCTCTCTATCTCTCTCTGTGTATTTACTTTGTTGTTGAAGTGGGTTTGTTGTTCATTGTGGGTATCTGAGTGGCGTTGTTTGGCTAGATCAAGCAACTGTGGATTCTTTGGCTTGACCGGATTGGTGGTTTGGAGTTTAGGTGGCTCTGGGTTGGCTGGATCGGATGGCTATGGGTTGATGCCTAGGTCGCGTGACATAGGTCTGGCGTGGAGGTGGCGTGGTTTAGCTAGATCAGGCGACTATGGGTTCTTTGGCTTCTGGTCAAGTCTGCGTGGTGGCAAGGGGGTTTGCTGTGGTCTGATGAGAAGGTGGGGTGGGGTGAGGTGTACATGAGAGAGCTGAACATGTGTCTAATGAGAGAGCTGAACATGTGTGAATATGTAGGGTGGGCTTATAAATCGAGTCTTAGAGACTCGATTTCCAAGTGGAGCCATGTGGAAAAAATGCCAAATCAGACGTAATGAGAACACTAAAACCAAGTCTTTGAAACTCGATTTATAGGCCCAAAATTGAGTCTTTCAAGCTCAAGATGTTAGTAAAATATATACTTTTGAAACCGGGCCTACTAACTATATAGTTTGGAAAATGGGCTTTATTCCCAATTTTGGCTGCATTTCCCATAAATAAATAAGTAAAGTGGGAGAAATCAATGGTTGAAATAAATAAGGTGAGATCCCAAAAAAAAAAAAAAAAAACCACTTAAATAAATTTTGCTGATGTGACAGTTAACTATTTTTAATTATTAAATCTCATTTAACCCATCTTTTATTTTATAGGATCATGTTAAAGGGTGGTGTAGGGGCTAGGGCCCAAAATAATGTATTTGGCCTTGGGCCTTGGGCCTTATCCGAGGATGCTAACAAGTTCGAGGAGGAGATGATGACTTAAATGATCCATATTACGAGTCTCATCAGCGGGGGATGAAGGGAAGAAGGTCCGAGAAGGAACTCCTCCTCGGACACGACAAACGTAGACCAAGTGCATACTCTAGCAAATGAAGTGCGCCCCACAAACATGTGAGAGGGAAGAAAACTCAAAATATCTAAGGAAAAGCTGCCACCACCACATTAAATGCATTGCAGCTACTTTCTGGCCACATTAATGTGGAGAAGACCCCTGAACAGTGCTGCCTTGGCTGCCACAACTCACAGAAAGCTGAAAGGGGTGTCTAATGGGATGGGTACTTAAGTGGAGATCCAAATGATCAACAAGTATAAGGTTCAGATGATCAGAAAGGAACCATATAATATGGAAGAACCCCCATGAGAAAAGGGGGAGGAAAAAAGAGAGCAATTTAAACTGTCTTAATATCCCATTGTGATCAATATACAGTGATTGTGGCCTTCTCGAACCGAAAATCTATTAAGATCAATGTCTATTATTTGTGCTTGATAGCCATTCTAATCCAATATTAGCCGTTGTTCAATTCATTAGGATCCAGTTCTTTGACCCATTCTCTACAAATTTATTGTATTGGGCTCATTGGACTAAGACTCATACACTTTTCGGCTTGGGCCTCAAATCGTGACCATTCAGGTGGCCTTAGTGTAATTATTAATAAACCATTTTAAGAAAATTCTGACACCACTCTCATGTGAAATATAAAAAATTGCTTTATCAATTTTCCACAAAATGTTTCTAAAAAATAGTTTATAAACTAATACCCTTGGGGCATTTGTTAACTTTTTCCTATTTTATGTAGGGAAATGTTAACACATGCCCTAAGAACATTGATTTAAATAATTTTAAAAAATTTTATTGAAAAAGAAAAAAATAAACATTAGATTTTTTTGACAATTTTTTATATTTCTAATAAAGTGATATTAAAAATTTCTTTAAATAGTCTATTAACAAATGTCCTAAAGGCTATTAGGAATTATTGTTGGATTCTAATAAATGTATGGTATTATTGGAGATTTATTGCTTACTAAATTATTTAATTCTAGAGCATTTTTCTCTCTCTTATTCATTATTGTAGGGTCACAATTTGAGGCCCAAGCCCAAAATGTATGGAATCTTGGTCCAATGAGCCTAATACAATTAATTTGTAGAGAATGGGTTGGAAACTAGGATCTTTGCGAATTAGATGATCGACCGATAGGTTTTGATGGTAAAGAAAGAAAGATAACATAAGTTTACTAGGAAAAGACATCCTCGGATTTTACTCGAGAAGGTTGATTCTTAAATATTGTTCTTAAGGCTTTGTTACAAGTCTGGTGCCCAGATCCTTCCCTTTTTTCCCTTTCTCCTCCATTTTATACTGTCTTCCTCTCATTTCCACTGTCCACGTGTAGATTTAGATTGATAGTGTTGATACTTGTCCTATCAGTCCCTCCCTAAAGTCTTTAGGAGTGGTTGTAAAGATTGAAAAGCATGGTTCAATTAGTTGCAGAGCATTTAATGCAATAGTAGCAGCTTTCTCTTAGATATTTTCATGCCTTCCTTTGTCCTATTCTTTCTTAATATTTATCATCTTCTATGGAATGGTCCGGAATGTCACTCTTAATGGTAGACCATTCCCTTTGTCCTCGACCTTGCCTAGCCGAGGAAGAGTTCTTCCTCGGACTGGGCCCTTGGCCCAACATATACATAGATACGAGCTCCCTGGCCCTTCACCCCCACAATAGCCCGTTGAGATTCTTCCTTCCTTCTCCATGGGAGGAAAGAAGGATCTCGATGTGATAGTAGCCCTTTCGCGCCCATTTTACACCACTTCTAATTGCAAGGTATCTTTTAGTTATCCAAGTCGTGTTTCTAACATTTCGGTACACAAGGTGCACCTTCATTAATATTTTTATGAAGTGACGCAGATCCAACGGTTGAGGATTTCTTTGGAAATTGAGCAGGATTTATCTCGCTTGTAATTCTTTCTTTGAATTTCGGGCGAATTAATTTCCACTAGATTTTGCCTTCTATATAAGACACCCTGGGGTAATCGTCCTTCCTCATTTATAGATCCTTGAGTTCTGCAGGAATCTCAAGTCCTTAACCCTTCAGGCATTCCCAGGGACCCTACTAAGATAGTGATCAAAGTCTAGGGAATGAGATGGCCAAGGTTTAAGGCAAGGGCAAGGAACCCAAGCCCTCCTCAGAAACCTAGGATGCCACCAAGATCCAAGATGATGCAGTTAAGGCAAGGGAAGCAGAGGCCAAAGATGTTCCTACCTTTCAACTGAGCAAGAAAGAAGTCCCTCCTCCTTTGGCCAAGACCCAAAGCAAGTGTAGATCGCATCAGATTTTTGGTGTGGCAAAGTTTGGGTCTCACCTGGCAATATATATCATGTGTGCACAGATGTGAAAACGACCTAAGGCTGATCAAGCAAATCAACAAGGACAAGGATAAACAGGTTTCCTGTTTCTCAGCCTTGATAGTAAAACATCTTGTAGTTAGGAGAAAAGGGGTCCATCAAGCGTTTCCGCCTTTTCTTCTTTCTCATCGCCGGTACCATCCATACTGGCTCAATTGCTGCTAGAACAAGATTGTGGATCAAGCGTTTCCACTTCTTCTTCTTTCTCATTGCCAGTACCATCCATACTGGCTCGATTGCTGCTAGAACAAGATTACGGATCAAGCGTTTCCACTTCTTCTTCTTTCTCATCGCCAATACCATCCATACTGGCTCGATTACTGCTAGAACAAGATTATGGATCAACCATTCCTATGAGCTTTCTCCTTTATAGTTAGCTTTAAAATAAGTCTGCCTAAGCTGCTTTGTATATGATGTACTTTTCCTTTATTTTAATAAAAAATGGCTACACTTTTACTTTATGAATCTTTCCTTTTTCTGCAATAATTATTTCATGAATGGGTGTGTTGTTATTTTTCCGTTAGATGGGACTTAGAATTGATGCTATTGACGGTAATGAAAAGTTGTCATCCTGACTTTATCAAAACCGCCAGTAGCACTCGGCCGCTAACTTTAAATAAGTTAACTACGTAAAAATAATCAGGAAAATAATCGTGTACTCTATACTGCGAACAATGCAACCATCAAAGAATGTGGAATTTAAAGCAAGTGATCCGAGGGGACCATCGTGTACTAAGGTTTTGTTTCAACATTTATAATGATGTCATAGTGTTAATTTCCCCGAAGCGTCTAGTCTAAGGACCCAGGCACGCATTAGGTTCTGTTTAAGCACTTTAAATAGATGTAGTAATGTTAATTTCCCCCAAGCATCTTGTCCGAGGACCCAGGCACACGTTAGGTTCTGTTTAAGCACTTTAAAGAGATGTAATAGTGTTAATTTCGCCTAAGCATCTGGTTTGAGGACCCAAGCATGCGTTAGGTTCTGTTTAAACACTTTAAAGAGATGTAGTAGTGTTAATTTCCCCTAAGCATCTAGTCTGAGGACCCGGGCACGCGTTAGGTTCTATTTAAGCACTTTAAAAGGATGGCATAACTAGCCCCACTTCGGATCACCTTTGATTTGTAGTGCCATCAACATGTACCATTCTGGACAAAGGATCCCACGCAACGAGACCGTGTTAACTAATTTTCCATCTATGTGCTGTGCTTTTGTCATTTCTCTTGACGAGGGTTCAACGATCTCGGCCACCATGTTTGTGAGAACTTGGCCCTTAACGAAGGCACGAGATATGTATTTGATATTAAAGGCCCCCGATATCGTTCCGCACAGAGCAATCCTTTACGTAGCATGCGCAATGGCCAAAATGGTCTCCTCCACCAACGATCAATATATCGTTGCATTGCCTCGGCATGTTAAGCGTTCAAATCACTAAAACACTAGTTTCCCACAGACAGGGCCAATTGTAGGGTCATAATTTGAGGCCCAAGCCCAAAATATATGGAGTCTTAGTCTAATGAGCCCAATACAATTAATTTATAGAGAATGGGTTGGAAGCTGGGATCATTGCAAATTAGATGATCGACCGATAGGTTTTGATGGTAAAGAAAGAAAGATAACATAAGTTTACTAGGAAAAGACATCCTCGGATTTTACTCGAGGAGGTTGATTCTTAAATATTGTTCTTAAGGCTTTATTACAAATCTGGCACCCAGATCCTTCCTTTTTTTTCCCTTCCTCCTCTATTTTATACAGTTTTCCTCTCATTTCTGCTGTCCACATGTAGATTTAGATTGATAGTGCTGATACTTGTCCCATCAGTCCCTCCCTAAAGTCTTTGGGAGTGGTTGTAAAGGCTTAAAAGCATAATTCAGTTAGTTGCAGAGCATTTAATGCAATAGTAGCAGCTTTCTCTTAGATATTTCCATGTCTTCCTTTGTCCTGTTCTTTCTTAATACTTATCCTCTTCCATGGAATGGTCCAGAGTGTCGCTCTTAATGGCAAACCATTCCCTTTGTCCTTGGCCTTGCCTGGCCGAGGAAGAGTTCTTCCTCGGACTGGGCCCTTGGCCAAACATATACATAGATACAGGCTCCCTAGCCTTTCACCCCCACAATTACAATTATCTAAGAAAGAAAAAAAATTATGCAAAAAGAAAAGCCTTTAAAGGGACTAAGCTTAAACAACAGTCCAACCATAGAAATAGTAGCTATTATATTCTCAAATCTCACACCATCTCCATCTAAATAGTCCCTCCTTGATCTAGCTACCTAAAGATCAAGCCAACATGCAACCTCAAATACTTGCGTAATTTTTTTAACACACAAGTGTTTTTCCTACATCACCAAACAAAAAACATAAATCGGTTCTTTCTCTCATTACATTGGGTTCCAACCATCTTTCTTGTACTCATTCTCATCCTCTCTTTGCCATTTCTTTTGAAACAAAGGAAAGTGAAGAAAGTAGCCAACCTTCCCCCAGCCCCTCCAAAGCTTCCCATCATTGGCAACCTCCATCAAATTGGAAATGGCAATCACCATTCCCTATGGAATCTCTCTAAAAAATATAGACCTGCCATGCTCTTACAACTGGGTCGAGACCAAGTTCTTGTCATCTCATCCCCACAAATGGCCAAATAGGTGTTAAGGAACCATATTGTTGAGTGTTGTACGAAGCCTAAATTACATGCCCAAAAGAAGCTCACTTACAATTTTTTAACCATTGCATTTTCTTCATACAATGATTCATGGAGACAAATGTGTAAACTTTTTATGACAGAGCTTTTCACTAAAAGTAGGAGAAAAATGGGCAAATGCCCCTTTCAAAAAAAAAAAATCTAGCATTTTGCCCTCTTTCCTAAACTAATTAAGGAAATGCCCCTCTTTTGAAACTCGATTTTCTCAAAATCGAGTTATAAAAAAAAAAAAAAAAAAAAAAAATTCTGGAGCCCTATAGTGGCATTTTAAGAAGCCTATAGTGACGTTTTAAGGAACTATAGTGGTGTTTTGTAACCCGATCTCGACTTCATGCAATTTTTTTTTTCTTTTTTTTTTACTTATAACTCGACTTCATGGAGATCGAATTACAAAACGCCACTATAAGTCCTTAAAACGTCACTATAGGCTCCTAAAAAACGTCACTATAGGGCTTAACTCGATTTTGAGAAAATCAAGTTTCAAAAGAGGGGCATTTCCCTAATTAATTTGGGAAAGAGGGAAAAATATTGGATTGTTTTTTGAAAGGGACAAAAGCCAATTTTTTCCCTAAAAGTAAGATGCAATCCTTTGAGTGCACAAGAAAAGTCAATGTCACTCAATTGATTGACTCCATCGTTCAGAATTCGCCAAACTCAATTGATCTCAGTGAGAAAGCACTTACTTTAACATACTCCATCATATATCACATAGCATTCAGTAGAGAACTAGAGATTATGAAGAAATTGAGGGAGGTAAGCTTAAAGAGCTCAATGAAGAAGCCATGCAAATATTAGGCATGATTTCGACTATGGACATTCTTCCATGGTTCGGGGGGGATTGTGGATGCAATAATGGGACTTCCACGGCGGATTGAAAAATGTTATCATAGATTTGATTCATTATACGAAAGGTTGCTTGATGAACATCTTGATCCAGCCAGGCCAAAGTTAGAGCAAGAAGACATTGTTGATGTTATGCTAAAGATTTTAAAGGATGAAAAAACTCGTTTCATTCCAACAAAAGAACACATCAAAACAATTCTCCTGGTTAGCCATGGGTCTTGTTTCCCTTTATTTTTTTTTAAAGGAATACTATAATCAATTAAAATTTAGGGTTGGGGCCACTTTAATTTTTTTTTTTTAAATTTCCATAATTGCTTTTTTTTTTAAATGTATCATACCTACTTAACATAGAGTATTATCTTTATATATATATGAACTATCCATTCCTATTTGATCTATCAATAAGAAAATCACTATTTATCATATAACAAATAAAGTTTGACAACTACTTAGCAATAATGACCTCCTTGTTAAATTTTTTGCTAAAATGCAAATTGTATCCTTAATTGCCTAAAATTCAATTTAGTTCTCTAACTTTATTTTTTGTTCAATTCAGTCTTCTAACTTTTAAGATTATTCAATTTAGGTCTTCCTTTAAGTTCTGTCAAGTAGTTGGGGCTAGTTGCTATTAATTATAAATTTTGTCAATTTTTTAATTAAAAAAATAAAAAATAAAAATATATTTAGAGAGAGAGAGAGAGAGAGAGAGAGAGATCCCTATGCCTACGAACAGGGGCAAAACCACATAAGAGCCATACCCCCCCCCCACACCCCCCTCCCCCCCCCCAAGGGGCCGGGGGTTTGAAAAAAAAAATCCTATATATTTTTGGGCTTAATTGAAGTTTGGGTTTAAGAAAATAGAATTTGGCCCCATTGCCTCTAAAATCTTGGCGCCCCTTCCTTCAAAATCTTGACCCTTGTACCAAAATCTAGCCCAAATGACATCACAAAACAAACCCAACCAAAAAAAAATTGAATAAGCCCAAACAACCACAAATCATAAGCCCACAAAATTTAATAAAAACTTCACAAAAATAAATTTGAAAATTTGACACCCATTACGCACACAGGTCTACGCATTAGCCCATTTTATGTTGAGAAATTGACCAAAAAAAAAAAAAAAAAAACAATAAAGACAAGAGAGAGAGTCTAAAACGAAGAAAACGAAGAGAGAGATATAGGACAAGAATTTTACAAACTGACACATGAAGCCAAAAAAATAAAACTCCACATATTTGGTTGGAAGAGGGGATAGGGGAGTAAAATAGAGTTGGACAGAAATTAGACCTCCATCCAAATTGGCCCTTACTACATCATTGAGTTTCCTCACGTGATGAAAAGAAATGGAAGGATACGGTATATTTGATGTCATTTGTTGAGATGGTTAAGTAAACCAAAAGCTGAAATTTAGATAGGGTACCTAAAGAACAAACTGTTTTATGATATTAGTTTTTTTTAACTTTTTTTTTGTAAGAAATATATATGTGTGTGTGTGTGTGTTTTTATTAGTTTTCTAAATTTTTTTAATTAGAAAAAATTGAAAAATAAATAAATTAAAACTAACGACTGCTACTTTGACAAAATTTCATAGAGGATCTGAAATGAATAACTTTGAAAGTTAGAGAACAAAATTGAACTAAAGTAAAATTTTAAGAATTAATTGAATGAAATTTTCATTTTAACCTAATTTTTTCTATGCCCAACACTTTTTTTCTATCCTATCCTTTGATATTAAAAAAAAAATGCATACATATATAAGTTGCATATGCCATGCAAATCTAATTCGGTAATTTGTGTTTTTGTGTGTGTCAGTATATATATATATATATATATATATATATATATATATATATATATATATATATATAGGACATTCTTCTCGGTGGAATAGACACAACTTATGTTGCTCAGGGTCGGCCCTAGGCTTAGGCCAATTAGGCCATTGCCTAGGGCCCCCTTAGTAGAGAAGGCTCCAAATTTGGGGGCAAATTTTTTATTTTATTTTTATTTTTTATATATAAATATTTTTGGGAGATATTAAAACATTTTAGTTTACATTTTTTTTCACTATTAAAAAGGCTCAAAGAATTAAGTAATGCTAGAGATAGAAATAAGACAAATTTAAATAAATAGGTATTACAAATAGATATGTTACTAATCACAAGTAATTCAAATAGAAAAATGTTAAAAATACTATAAACTTTACTACATAACTTTTATTTATTTAATTAGTTTATACAAGATAAAAAATCTACTCTAGCATAATCTAAGTGTATATGTGTATGAAACTCTCTTCTAAAAATGTAAATCTCGGTCATTGCCCCCCACACCCCACAAGAACTTATACTTGTGGAGTGATCACTACACTAAGGGTGCTTGATAGTTTTCATAACTTTTATAATTTGATATGACAATGAATATGATAGGTAGATTTCAACAAACTATTTGTAGGGGTATTAGGCCTAGGAGCTCACTATCAATGTTTATATTGGGCCTAAGGCCCAAGCCAAGGATACGGGGTCATCCAAGGAGGGGTGAACAACGTCAAGGGAGCTCGTGTTAATAAATGAAGAAGTTAATTTTGATCATAATGGCCTAAGAGGTTGGGCCGAGGATGAATGCCTCCTCGGCCAACCAAAGCTAAGGTCCATAAAGGTGGTCTGCTGTCCAGGGGAATGTTCCAAGAAGTTCCAATGGCATGGGTAAATGAAAGTTCAAAAACGTGTACAAAAACACCTTTGAATGTTTAGACCCCCAAATAACAACTTAACCAATTCAAGCAATATGTCAAACAACTAGTGTGCGGAAACTTAACACATGCTATAATACTAAATTGGTTAAAACCTATCTAAGCCATAACAAAATAAAATCCACAGCAGATAATATAAAGGCAAAGATAGAGAGGAAGGAAGATGCAAACACAAAGACAACACACGATGTGTTATCGAAGAGGAAACCGAAACCCTCGGCGTAAAACCTCTCGCCGCCCTCCAAGCGGTCAATAATCCACTAGAAAATGTAGTTGGGATACATGAACAGCAATAGACCCTCCAAGCCTAATCTACCCGATGTACCTAAGCCCTCCAAGCTTCTTGCTCCAACGAGGTTGCGCCGAACCTTTTTCTTTTCTAGCTTATCGGATTCCGCTACTAGACCATAGCATCCGCCATCCTTAGCATCTTCCAATGCTTCCCAAAGCTCCAAAAACACTCAACACTCTAAATGGGTATGGGTAGTGTTTGGATAGAAATCTCCTCTCAATAGGTATGACAATGAGAGAGGGAATGAGAAGAGACTACAAGCTTTCTCTAATTGGGTGGGTGTTTTGAAGAAACCTCTCTTAGGGTTTTTCTCTCTGAATGGCTACCCATATTTTGTGGGAATGAGGAGTATTTATACTGGTGTGAGAATGGAATACGAAGAGTCAGTTTTTCCAAAAACAAGGCTGGCTGGCGACTTGACCTCGCCACTTAACTGAGTCGCGAGTTCAAGCCGCGAGCTAACTGAGTGGCCAGTCTGGATTTTTGTCCTGTAGTGCTCCAACTGGCATGACTGTTCAGCTCCCCTGCACGCTCTGCACATGTACAACTTTTGGCGGCTTGCAAGCCGCGAGCCACCCGCGAGTCCTAGCCGCGAGTCTCTGCTTCACTGCATTGTCTTGAGCATTTCTTCACACTCTCCCACACACTACCCTTACATGATTCCCACCTAAATACAAGGTTTCTAAGTGCTATATTACAAGCAAATTTGTCATGGAATAAAGCCAACATATGGTTGATTAAATTCGACCTTACAATCTCCCCCTTTGGCTATTCCATGACAAAACACCCTAAAACAGACTCTAGACTTAAACGTGAGTTTGGGAACAATGGCAAAACTCACTCACACCTAAATCTAGAAGCTGTGAAGCTCTTGAATCATATGAACATGAATCTCCTGAAACACAACAATACACCATGGTCATTGTAAGCAGAAAATCATAAAATGCATATGAAATAAGCAATATGTGATCAAGCAAAAAATGGAGTTAATAAACAAACCATGGCTTGATCAACCAAGTGAACACCACAAGGTAGTGATCACAGTGCTCATTCACACTTGGAATGAACACAAGGACATACAAGTTAACAAGCACAAGGTAAGATACTTGTATGCTCAACACTCAACCAATGCATAATACACAAGGTATATGCATCTAGGAACAATCCTACAAGGGCACAAGAGTGACAGTACATAAATCAAAATGCAAGACATTTGTCATTAAAGTACTGATTTCAACATAGCATAAAGGCTGCAATTGGCAAGGTACATACCATAAAGCCTACAAACTATGCATAAACCATTAACCCTAAAAGCTTACAAAAGCACATGGGTACAAACACATTATATTGAATAAAAACTTAAACAATATAAACTAAAAGTGCATAAAGTTTCTCCCATTCAAAGTGATGAGAAGCTGTGATGTACTTGGAACATATATACTTGTAACCTGAAACACTTGCACAAAACACATTAGACCCTCAAGGTAAAGCAAGTAATAAAAGAACAAGTATAATGTAACAAGCAAATTGCGATCAAGTAAACATGATGTAAAACATATGAGAAACTTGATCAAACACCAAAACAGTCATATAGAAATGACTACAATGATCACACAGCAAATCAATTGATCATCCGAACATGCATTCAATGAAGCACAATAGCATAAGGAAGTATGCATGTCTAAAACAAAAACATGATGCGAAGAGAACCACAAAACATAACTCAAAGCACCATAAAGCCTGTGCTTGTTCAAAACAAAGTTTTCTTATTATCTCAATGTCTTCTCCCCCTTGGTATATGCATCTCCCCTATGGAATATCTCTCCCCCTACAAATGTGCATGAGAAATAGAATTTCTCCCCCTAAGGATGTGCACAAGAGTCATATAGAAATGACAAAATACTCCGAAATATTCTCTAGAGTATACTCTCCCCCTTTTTGTCAGGAATAGACAAAGGGTCAAGAAGAAAACGAGGGCAAGAGATGAAGGTACGAACAATGCTAATGATGCATGAGGGGTGCAAGATGAATGAGAAAATGAAGCTTAAACCCATGACAAAGTAAAATGCTACAAAGCATAAGACAGACATGACATGCTAGGATGAAGAAGCAAGGTATAGACCAATGCATGACAAGGGTAGCAAAGGTGTGTGCAAGAGGTGGCTAAGTGCAATGCATGACCAATGCATGAAAAATGCACATATGGGGCAAGGTGTGTTAAATACACAACCAATGAACCAAACATGTTCCTAATGAGGAAACATGAGAAACCCCAAAGTTTGGTACTCATCGGAGTCCAAACAAGCGAGAAAATGTCTAAGAGGCATTTTATCAAACACCTAGCATGCACACTATGAACAATAATGTGAAACAATGCATGAACAATATGAAATCCACCCTTAATACATGATCTTTCTACCACAAGGGGCCAACATCCAATGCAAATCAACAAAAGAAACCAATCCCATGAAGAAATTTGACAAAAAATAAGTTTTCCCAACCCCTATGATGAAAATCCCAACCAAGAGCACAAAACTCTCCAAAATATAATCTAAAGATCAAAAACAATGAAAAGAGTTTATAATTACCTTAGAGATGTTAATGGATTGAAAAACCATTCAAATTGGTTGGGTTTTGATGTAAAAATATTGAAATAGGGGTTTTAGAGAGGATGGGAGAGGTTTAAAACAAGTTTCCCACGAAAAAGCTGTTCAAAAAGCCGATTCTGGGCGTCTCGCGACTGGCGAGTCGCGAGCCGAGTCGCGAGTCAGCCGCGAAACCTCTCTGTATGAACTCGCGGCTTAAACTCGCGGCTTGCAAGCCGCCAAACCGAGTAGCCAAAACTGGCAGCTTGCTGGCAGCTCACGCAAGTAGCCAAAATGAGTGGCCAAAAATTCTGACACTTGTTTTTCAAAACAAAACATGTTTAAACATTGAAAAACAAAGTAAGCACTAAACATAAACACAAAAAGTGATAAAAATCACTTCCAAAAACATATAAAATTATCAAAAATCTTTTTGGATTAATCCATATAAGATTGAGCACACACACATCATATTTAGACAAGTACAATCTAACAAATGAATAAGACATTCATTGAACATTAGGCAAGTGTGTTATGTGTGTGTATCAAATGTGGAATAGTCCTTAGTCTAGAGTGAAGCTTCAATGATCAATTCAATCAAGTCATACACAACTAGTACTAAGTCAAGTGGTCTATCTCAATTATAGAAATGAACATATATGACCTCCCACAAGAAAATGATTACATAAGATTGAAACTTTTCATTTGGCTTCTTACAATTCATATCATTTGATCATTTTGAATCAATACAACTCATTTTGAGCAATACATCTCATTTTTGAGATTGACGCCTGAAATTTTTGATATTTCAATTTGATGAACAAGCCTTTGGCTTTTTGGGCATCATACATTTTCATATAAGTCGCTTTCCCTTTTTCCTAGTCGAATACTAGTATGTGCGACGGCTTTTACAGCTCATTATCTCTTTTCATTTTGAGATTTACATTTATTGAGCTCTTTAAGCAATAAAAATAAAAGAGTGGGAAGAGATATAAGCACAAGTCTATGCATATATCAAAACCAACATGACTATTGACTAATCATTCATGACAAGCTTGAAGATCGATTTGCAACAATCACACAAAGATGTCAAGATTTTTCCCACAAAGATATAAGTGCAAAAATAACAAGCTAAGCTCGTAAATGCACAAAACCATTTGTACAAAGGTACAAGGCCAAACTCACATGTGATATGTGCTCAAACATATACGATCAGACTTTTTGAATTTTTCACTTTTTATGTAGTTTTGGATTTTTTACTCACATAAAACTGAAACATAAAAGTAAGATCAAGAACAAAACAATGCATACAAATAAATGCAAGATGCACAAAATGCATGATGATATGACATTTAATGCAAGAAGGGTCCAACAAAGATCGAAAGAATTAGATCAAGGACCAAAAGAGCAAAAGCTCAACCATATGAACCCTTCCTCATCCAAACAGAATGATTGTTTGGAATGAGTGTCTCATGGGAAGTGAGACGGAGGTTGGAAGAATGAGAACCAGAGATGCACATAGTCAAGGAGTTAAGAGCATTAAACATTTTCTTTAACAACATGCTATTTTCACTCAAAACCGGTTTACTCTTTTTAGCACTTCCAAAAAGCTCAAGTTTCTCTTTTCTTTTGATTCTTTTAACAGCATGAAACTTAGAGCATTGAGGTCTTAGATGACCAAAGGCACCACAATGGTGACAAACAATATGTTTAGGCCCACTAGCCTTTTTGGAAAGGGATCTAACAACAAAGGTTTGTTCTCTTTTCAACTTGGGGCATTGGGGTCTTATGTGACCAAACACACCACAATGGTGGCAAGTTAGAACAAACTTAGATCCATCCAAAGCCTTAGGTTGAGACTTAAACAGAGGCTTTGACTTAACAGCCTTTCTCTCCACCTTTTGATTTCTTTTATGTGGAGGAATGTACACCGATTTGTCCTTTAAGGAAGAACACACAGTAGGCACAAAATTGGGTACCACAACATGATTGCAACACATATTTTCATCCTTTTTAACAGTAGGTTCAGCAATCAAACACTTGGCATGCATCTTAAGAGATTTATTTTCACATTTAAGATCATCAACAAGTTTGTTAGACAAAACAAGTTTAGCATCCAAGTTCATATTCAAACATTCAAACTCTTTCATCTTTTCAAGAGAAATTTCAGCAAGTTTTTTATATTTCTCAACCAATTTGTAGGATTCATTGAGCTTAGCAATCAAATCATCATTTTCACAAAATAACTTGCTCAAATTCTTTTGAAACTTCTTAGCATTTTTCTTGAAGAGTTTGTCAACAACACCCATAGATTCAACTAACATGTCATCACACTTATGAGGATTAACACTCATAGAGGCATTTTCACAAACATGTGGCATGTTACTTTCATCACCAACCAAATCATGCAAAGAGTCATACAAAGCACAATCCATGGCAAATAAACACAAGGGGTCAAGGATCACACTTAGGTATTTAAACCACAACAAGTGTACCCGCTCTGATACCAATTGAAAGTTCAAAAACGTGTACAAAAACACATTTGAACGTTTAGACCCCCAAATAACAACTTAACCAATTCAAGCAATATGTCAAACAACTAGTGTGCGGAAACTTAACACATGCTATAATACTAAATTGGTTAAAACCTATCTAAGCCATAACAAAATAAAATCCACAGCAGATAATATAAAGGCAAAGATAGAGATGAAGGAAGATGCAAACACAAAGACAACACACGATGTGTTATCGAAGAGGAAACTGAAGCCCTCGGCGTAAAACCTCTCCGCCGCCCTTCAAGCGGTCAATAATCCACTAGAAAATGTAGTTGGGATACATGAACAGCAATAGACCCTCCAAGCCTAATCTACCCGATGTACCTAAGCCCTCCAAGCTTCTTGCTCCAACGAGGTTGCGCCGAACCATTTTCTTTTCTAGCTTATCGGATTCCGCTACTAGACCATAACATCCGCCATCCTTGGTATCTTCCAATGCTTCCCAAAGCTCCAAAAACACTCAACACTCTAAATGGGTATGGGTAGTGTTTGGATAGAAATCTCCTCTCAATAGGTATGACAATGAGAGAGGGAATGAGAAGAGACTACAAGCTTTCTCTAATTGGGTGGGTGTTTTGAAGAAACCTCTCTTAGGGTTTTTCTCTCTGAATGGCCACCCATATTTTGTGGGAATGAGGGGTATTTATACTGGTGTGAGAATGGAATACGAAGAGTTAGTTTTTCCAAAAACAAGGCTGGCTGGCGACTTGACCTCGCCACTTAACTGAGTCGCGAGTTCAAGCCGCGAGCTAACTGAGTGGCCAGTCTGGATTTTTGTCCTGTAGTGCTCCAACTGGCATGACTGTTCAGCTCCCCTGCACGCTCTGCACATGTGTAACTTTTGGCGGCTTTCAAGCCGTGAGCCACCCGCGAGTCCTAGCCGCGAGTCTCTACTTCACTGCATTGTCTTGAGCATTTCTTCACACTCTCTCACACACTACCCTTACATGATTCCCACCTAAATACAAGGTTTCTAAGTGCTATATTACAAGCAAATTTGTCATGGAATAAAGCCAACACATGGTTGATTAAATTCAACCTTACAGTAAACATTGCAGAAACATGGGACAGGGGGCGAGTCCTAAAATATCTAAGGAGAAAGCTGCTACCATCGCATTGAATGCTCTACAGCTAACATTCTAGCTACATTAATGTGGAGAAGACCTCTGAACAGTGCTGCATTAGCTACCCCAACGCACTGAGGACTTAAGAGGGTGTCCGATGGGACAAGCACTCAAGTAAAAGCTTGGATGGTCAACAAGTGGAGGGCCAAAATCAACTAAAGAGAACTATATAATGGAAGAGACCCTTCATGAAGAAGGGATCGAGAAATCAAGAGAAAAATATTATAGCAATCAGGAATGAAATTTGTAATCAAATTTAAGAGAAATATATAAGATCCGATCTCCTCGGATTGTGCCGAGGATGATTTTCTTCAATTTAAATCAATCTATCTTTCTGTTCTTGTCAATTGGACCCACTCTATCTGTCATCCAACTCATTCTAGCCCAATTTTCTAACCCACTCTCTACAAATTCATTATTTTGGGTTTTTTGGACCTAAGTCCATCCATCACTTGGGCTAAGAACCAAATCTGGTCCTTACACTATTGAATGCATTCTTGAATGAATATTTGTGGTTAATGATATATCTTTGTAATTCTCATGTTAAGCCTCATGTCATTAATAACATTCATTACAACACCAGTTTGTAGTAAAATTTGTTATAACTTTAGCATTTTCTCAACAAAAAAAAATCATATTAAAATATAAAGAGAATGGATTTTAAAAAAATTATTATATAAAAATATTATTGAAGTGATAACATAAAGGCCTCATTTGAAGATTTTGACTTAGAACTCCGAAACGCTTGGGCCTCCGAAATGCTTGGGCCGGCCCTAATGTTGCTATTGTGTGGGCAATGACAGAGCTTGTTAAAAATCCAAGAGTGATGAAGAAAGTCCAAAAAGAAATTAGAAGTTGTGTTGGAAGGAAGCCAAACGTCAATGAAAGTGAGTAAGAAAAGCTTGGGTACTTGAAAATGGTGGTGAAGGAAACTCTACGATTGCACCCTCCAATTGGTTTACTTCCTTGTGACTTGTGAGGCAATGTCACATTTTAAGTTAGGTGATTATGACATTAACCCAAAAGCAAGAAACTTGATTAATGCTTGGGCTATTGGGAGAAATCCAAACATTTGGAAGAATCCAAATGAGTTTTATCCTGAGAGGTTTGAGGACAATCTCATCGACTTTATGGGCCACTGTTTTGAACTCATACCATTTGGGTCTGGTAGGAGGATGTGTCCTGGAATTTCAATGGGATCTACTACTGTCATGGTTACATTGGCGAACCTTTTGTACCGTTTTGATTGGTAAGTGCCGAATGGGATGAAGAGGGAAGATATTAGCTTGGAAGAGAATGTTGGTATTCCAATTTCTAGGAAGTCACCTCTTTACATTGTGCCTATTATTTATGATTTTGAAAAAGGTGAAAGTTCTAATGTGGGGTGAGTGTAAAAACACATTGCCAACAGAACTTTGAGTCTCAGATGGTTTGGATTGAGGAAACACCCAATGGCCTGGAATGTATTCTTGAGCAGGATGTGTCTCATTAAGAATAAATTAAATTGGCAATCTTTTCTTTATATATAAAATCAAATTTAAAAACTAAATAAAATAAAAATAAAAAAATCCGAAGAAACAATATTCTTGATTAATCATCAATTAGAAAAGGTTGAATAATACAATGCAATATATGAATGTATTCTATTTCTCCCCACAAGAACTTGGTGCACTGTAAAATAGCTATAAAGTTGTCTCAAGAAGTGACAACTTCATTCATATTTCAATAAGATTTTCCAAATTGTCAAGTCATTAACATCAGAATTGACAACAATTTGAGCATAATTTGGTAGTCCTAAGGAATGTCTAGTATGGGTGTAAAATTCTTTTCTTTCTTTTTTTTTTTTTAGAAGGGGGTATAAAACTCCATTGTCTTAAATTGTATTTCTATTCACAACTGTAAGCGACTAAATTTCTCGTTTCGAAATAAGTCAAATGAGTAAAATAGTTTCACAAATGCAAATTTGTATTGATGATTGTGTGGTACAATTCTCTGAAATTACAAAAGAGTGATCCTCTGATTCGATCTGCTTAAAAGACTTGTTGATTGGATTTGTAGTAATGTGATTTTGATTCGAACACCCAATGTACTTCAATTTGGTTGAAGAATGGATTGAAGATCTTTGGAATTGATTTTGATTCGAACACCCAATGTACTTCAATTTGGCTGAAGAATGGATTGAAGATCTTTGGAATAGAATTACAATGAATCTCTGGCTATGAGCTTGTTGGAAATCCTTCGTTCTTCATGTTCTTCGTGTTCTTCGTGTGTTCTTCGTCTTCGAAGGTTTGTGGTGGAAGTTCTTCAGGGCTTTAGAAGCTTGGATCCGTAGAACTTCACTAATTTGTGATTTGTTCATGTTTTCAGACACTTTGAGCTAGATTCCCGCAAACTTTAGGATCTAGGCAGATGGTTAGGATGATTCTTCTTCGAATGTTCTCCGATTTTGGGGTTGAAGTTCTTGAAGGCTCTGAGGCTTGATTCTTGCAGAACTTTTTCACTTCTGAATCTTGGTCCCCTTAAATGTCTTAAGAAGGCTTCTATTTATAGGAGTTTGGGGGTGGGTGAGTGACACGTGGCGAAGTCTGATTGGTGACACATGTCACAACCTAATTGGTCTGCTTATGTCATCGCTTACATGCACTGATGTATGATTGGTTTTTGCATGACACTTGGCAAATTTCTATTGGTTTCTGAATAGTGATAGCAAAAACTAGCAGTAATACATGGTGCTTTGTGATTGGCTGTATTTTGTTTACTTGGTAATGTGACGTGTCAGCTTGTGATAGGTTGAGAATTTTCCCTCTCTACAAATGCCCCCTCGAGACTCGTTCACGCACACAGCTTTGGAGTGTGGTGTGGGAATGAGTTTCGAAAATGGATTTTTACATTTGACTCTTTAAGTGAAGTAGTTGAAGGTGGTGGAGCTTTCAGCAAGATGAGATAATTTCCGAAGAGTAGACCCACCCATATGAAAGGCTTTGATGAGACCGAAAAGGGGTCTGCGAGTATTTGAATGTACTTGCGTGATGGAGCCTTCTCACCAGAGGTTAAGTTGAAGTAATTTCAAAAGAGTGTTCCATGGTACTTTAGAGTGGGTTGGTGAGGCTGAAAGTTATTTGCAAGAAGTTGGATGTACTTGCAAGATTGAATTATTTCAACTGAGATTAAGCTGAGGTAATTTCAGAAGAGTATTTTGGATTGTTGGCGACGATCACAGGGTGTAGAAGATGGGGAAGATGAGAGAATGGTGGCTGGGTACAGCATGCAGAGTCATGGGGCTAACCTCGTGTTTTTAAGAAGTCCAAGCGAAGTAATTTCTGAAGAACATACTTTGGATTACGGTGAGGACATGTGGGAAAGTAGTTGAATGCGCATGTGTAATTGTTTCACTCAGGTTAAGTTGAGGTAATTTCAGAAGAGTATGGATTCTGGGGATGTTGATGTTAGTGGTGAAGAAGATGGGGATGAAGCAAAGTGAATGGGTGAAACATACGCCACCATGGCGCTGGCCCTGTACGTTGGGGACCCTCTAGTGTAGATGTTTATGGGAAGTACATCTTTGGATATGGGACTGACTGCATGCTAAATGAGGTCCGACGGTAAGTCATAGAATGTGCATGCATGATGGGACCATGCTGACAGACGTTAAGTTGAAGTAATTTCAGAAGAGTACTTTTTGAAATTCTTCAAGCTGATTTTAAGTTGGAGTAATTCCAGAAAGTGAGTTTTAAGGTACCAGCTACGATGACCTTTGGGTCCCACAGTGGTAGGGACATGGAATAAGGCTTTGGTGACCATTTACCTGCACCAAAGGCTGAATTCTGATAAGCTGGTGCCTTGGAGGTTGTTTCAAGTGTTGGATGGAAGACAGTTTGTAGGTTACTGAAACACTTTTTACCATCTTCACCTACTGCCACTTGTTGGAAAAGCACAGAAAAATGAAAGATGGAGCTAACTTGTGATTCTAGTCTTTGAAACCAGCCAAGTTGCTGTTTGTTCCGAACCACTGCTTCTGCTGGAAGACCAAGCAATTGGAGAGAGACTACAGGAGCCTTGAGCTTAAGAACAGGTGTCTCTGCTGGACTTACATTTCCTAGCCAACCAAATTTGAGGAAGCATGGAACGACAACGCAAACCTTGTTATGAGTAATTTTATGGATAAATGTGGTCATTAAGGAGAGAAACAAAATTTGTTTGGATCTCAAAATAGCAATGATGTTGTAAATAGAGTTTCGACCGAACCATGAGAGGGTTGATCTCAAACCGATTATGAAGCAATATCGGTTGCTAGGTGTTGAGAATGATGAGGCCATAGCGAGAAATGGCTATGAAAAGGAGGACTTGAAAATTTGAAAGAAGCAAACCTTCACTTCATGATTCAGTGTGTTTTTTTTTTTTTTTTGGATGAGTTCTTAATGAATCCGACCCTTCTATTTATAGCAGAGAGACGAAGAATGGTAGATAAGTAGTTGAGAATGGTAGTTGAGAATTTTTGGTGAGAACGGTAGATGGGAACGGTAGGTGGGAATGGAAGGCACCAAACGGGAATGGTAAGTTGGAGACTAGTAGGCACCGAACGGGAATGGTAGGTTAAACTAATGATCCAGTGTAATTTCAAGTTCAAGACACACTTGTGAGAATTCATTTATACTTTGAAAGGGAAGTCTTGATGAAGTCTAAAGAATAACCTTAAGGGAATCCAAACCAAGTGGATGAATCTTAAATTTTGATATTGGAAGCTTAAGTTTTGGACATTGCTAATACTTCAGAGAAGTGGGTCAGATTAGTGGTTTCCAAGTCACAAAAAATTGAGCAAGACAAGTCTGGCTTGAAAATCTTGACTTTAGGTTGACTCCAACACAAAAGTCAACTACCTTGGAATTGAGTCATTTGTGCACTTTATGAGTCTTAAATGATGAAGCAGACTCCAAAATTGGAATGTACGCGAAAAATTGAGTAAGATAGGCCCATCTTAAAAGTTTTGACATTTGGTCAACATTTGCTCAAAAGTCAACTTTTGGAAATTGGACATTTGCACGATTTTTAAGTTTCGAAGGATGAAACAGGTCCCAAAATCGGAATGTACTCGAAAAATTGAGTGGGACAGGTCTGTTTTGAAAATTTTGACTCTTTGGTCAAGGTCAAAGGTCCACTTGGTCAAAGCAATTTCTTTTTTTTTTTTTTTTTTTCAAGCGGTTCGGACCAGGTCAAATTTCCAGGTCAGTCAGAGTCAAACCAAGTCGGCTGGACAAACGGGTCAGACCGGGGTAGTGGAGGATGACGTCATCCATGACGTCATAGCTCTGAGGCGTGTGTGTAGCGCATGGAGCGTGAAAGCGCGTGAATAAAGTTGTCACGCGTGCGAGCTTGTGAATATTGAGGGTGGCGCGTGGAAGTGCGTAGACTTGATGCTATGAACGCTGGCATTTCTGGAGGCGCGTGGAAGCTTTTTTGGTCTTGAATTTTTTTGGGTTTTGTTGATCTTAGGCCGTAGAAGGGCCTTGTAGGATCAGTTTTATGAGATTGTGAACAGATTTACACAGGTTTGAAGGACTAGGCCGTGGGTCGTTAAGTGATCGTGGCTTCACATGGGGGCGCGTGGAAGCTCCAGTGACCTTGATTTTTCAGGGTTTTGTAAATTGAAGTCCGTTTAAGGTCCCTGTGGGGTCTGTTTTGTGAAATGATCTTTGGGTTTTCACAAATTTGGAAGAGAAGGCTGTGGGTGACAATTTGTCTATGATGACTTTTCTGTTCTTTTTTTTATGGGCGGCTCTGACAAGGCGGTGCCTGTGCTTAGACTTGAGGGTTAGAAGGTAGGTGATGAGCTACCGTTTTCTGTATGGCGTCTTTCATTCCAACTTTTAGTGCAGTCTTCTTTGACTTAAGTGTTGTGAGTTTGCAAAATCTCACTTTAAGCTCTAATTGTTTTCACATTTCTGAAATGTGAATGCAGTTATTTCCATTGGCTGGTTGGTGGAACCATTTAATGGTTCGCTAACTTTCTTCATTTTTCTGGTCTGTTGTCTCAAAAGTTTTCTATATAAAGGCATGCTATTTCCTTCCTTCATCACCGAGACACATGCTCAACCTTCAGCTTTCTCCTCTTGCTTTCAAGATTTGATTTTTTTTTTTTTTTTTTACGTGCTATGAGATCTTTTTCCCTGACAAATTTTTTTGTTGCTTGTTTTTGTTTTGCAACACAGTTTCCTTATCTTTAGGTTTTGACATCAAACTTTACGCTGACGTTCTCATAGAAGTGTTTGCCTTCATTTGGTGGCTTTGTATTTCATTGATAGCAACGTTCTTGCAGTGACATATGCTTTCATGTTGTTACATTATTTTCTTGCAACAACAATCTTTTAGTGATATTCATCTTTGCAACGACGTTTCCATAAGGATATTCAGCTAGGCAACAATGCTATCGCCAGTACTTGTCGTTGGAGTCGTATTGGCTCGGGTGTTGGCAATGAAGTAATACTAGTGCTGGTCGTTAATGGAACTATGCCAGCACTTGTTTTTGCATGAACGTGTTCCACACTTGTCTTTGCAACGTAGTCACACCAATTGTTCTTATCATGAAGCCGCGCAAAATTTGCATTTGCATTGAAGCATCACCATTACTTTGTCTACTGAAGCAAATTTGCACTTGTCTTTTTTAATGAAGCTTTTTCAACATGAAACCACATCAACACTTCACTTGCATTGCAGCTGCGCCAACATTCATTTTTTCCATGAAGCCATATTGACACTTGCACTAAAGTTGCACCAACATTGGCTTTTATAATGAAGCTACATTAGCACCAATTTTCAGAAGCAATATAGCTCAGACATCAAGGGTACATAGCACTATAGCCAGATATCAAGAATTTAGAGATGCCAACAAGACTTTGAAGATGTAAGGACTTCTCATTAAGATTTTAGAGATGCCAACGAAACCTTGAAGTTTCAAGAAGAATGCCGCCAAGACTTTGACATTGCAAGGAGCTCTCATTAAGACTTTGAAGATGCAAGGAGATGCCAACAAAACCTTGAAGTTTCAAGAAGAATGCTCCCAAGACTTTGACATTGCATGGACATGCCCTTGGAGGAGAGATAATGCAACACCAACTTCAAATGCTGGAGGAAGGTAACATTGTCCAACTTTTGGAGACATGATGTGAAACTGCACCACTTAGAAGGGAGACGATGTAGCTTAGACTTGTAAGGTACAAGAAGATACCCCCAGGAGATAAGTGATGCAAAGCATACTTCAAAGATGTGGGAGGATGTCCACAGAAGATGAGCAATGCCATGTAGACTTCATTCCTCGCAAAAGAGGTTGAAGATTTTATTTTACTCCACAACCAAGAACCAACTTATGTTTATCATTAGTTCAAGGAAAGCTGAGTAACACCAATTCTTTGCAGTTGTCATTTTCTACTATAATGATCTTTGAGCATCATTTAGTGGGCAATTGACTGATCTTAAGCGACGCCTTGCCAATCAAAGGGTTCTTGAAAGCACGTTGATGGCCTATGGAGAAACTCTTCAAGGTAGACAGGCAATCCTTCTACTTTTCATATGACTAAACTTAGTAAAAAGTACTAAGCTGCCTACGTACCCCAGAGAGGGATCAAGTCATTATGTAGTTCAATAGATTTTTTTGATGATTTTTTTTTGTTTTGTTTTGTTTTGTTTTTTGTTTTTTTTTTATTTTGTTTTTTTTTATGTGTTTTTGCAAAAAGGAGGGCTCAGTGTGTAATAGTGGGTATCATCACTAATCAAACCTGAGATCTCGACCTCGAGGGTGACATGGGCATCCAACCACTACGCCACACTCGCAAATTCGCAATTGGTGACATAGAGTGGGATTAATTTCTCCTTATTCGCACGCTTTCAAGGGTACTGGGAAGACATCGTGTACTCTTGTAGCGCTACAATGGATAGTTTAAGCTCTTACCAAGGAGCAATCCTCGATTTTCAAGTGTAGAAGTGTTTAAGGAACTTCCCATTGATGAGGCCGATCCTTACGCCATTACTGTCAATCAATTTGTAAGCTCCAGTGGTGTTTGCCCCCTGCTTGAGAGTTGGAAGTACATCACAAGCAACGGTCACATGGTTTAACCCAACAACTTCATCAAAGTTTAGATCAATCTTGTTTTCTTTGGCAAGTTTCATGATTTGTTCTTTGAAGACAGAATTTTTGGATTGGGTGGCCAATGATGTGATGATATTTGCAGTAGTTAGGGTCATCAACTTTCCCCATATCTTCTTGCTGCTTGCATTCTGGCAATTCAATCAGCTTCAATTGCAATAGTTGTTCTAAGATGTTTAGCACATCTTCATCGGGGAACGGATATACTTTTTGCTCACGTTCCTTAAAAGTCAGGCGATGCACCTCATTCTTTTGCCATCCTTCAAGTCATTTTTCATTTGCATTTGCTCCTCTTCTTCGAACCTTGACTTCGACAGTGTTAACAATCGTTAGGTCTTTAAGGTTGACTTTTGCATTCCTATCATTCCTCCTTACTTCCCTTCTGTTTTTCTCAGGTATGGGAGGTTTTGTACTTCCATGGCTAGCAATGCTCAACTCCATGTCATGGGCATGAGTTGCTAACTCTTCAAATGTTCGGGGCTTTATCCCTTGAAGGATGTAAAGAAGTTCCCAATGCATGCCTTGGATGCACATCTTTATAGCAGATATTTCAAAAAGTCTATCCTTGCAATCTAGACTCAAAGAATGCCATCGATTGATATAATCAACGACGGGCTCATCCTGCCACTGTTTAGTATTGGTAAGCTCCATCATGCTCACCGTGCGACGCGTGCTATAGAATCGGTCAAGAAATTCTCTTTTAAGTTGCTCCCAACTGTCGATTGACTCAGGTACTAAGTCTGTATACCAATCAAAGGCATTTCCCTTGAGTGAATGGACAAATTGCTTTACAAGGAGGCCTCCTTGAGTCCCTGCGTTCTCACAAGTTTCTACAAAGTGAGCAATGTGTTGCTTAAGATTTCCTTTGCCATTAAACTGCAAGAACTTAGGGGGTTGATACCCATTTGGCATTCTCATGTTAACAATGCGCTTTGTGTAGGGTTTTGAATATGTGAGAGAACTTGTAGAAGAACCTTCAAATTGTGCTCGGATGGTATTTGTTATCATGTCTTGTAATTGTTGGACTGACAACAAAGCAACCGAAGTAATTTGTTCTCGTCAGGGAGTGTTCTCTTTCCCTTCATCATCCTTTACAGATGTGAATTTATGACCATGGCTTGATTCACCAAGATCTTGTACTTCAAGTTTGTTCATTAAAGTTGCAATTTGGAGGTCCTTATCTTCAAGTGATTTTGTGAGAAGGACAACTCTTTGTTCCATTTCAGCCATCTTTTCTTCCATGGTAGAGGTGTTAGTCATCATGACTGACACAACTTCCAAAGATGATGGAGAAGGAAGTGAATTGAAGTGAGCACGTGAAACCTCATCTTTTGGGTTCCCTTCGATGGGAAAGAGATCGTGCGACCAACTTCTTGTGAAGGAAGAAGGGGATTTGCCCCCATACATTAGATGTTCCAAGGTGAAGATGTCCTTGTTGATGTCCTTGTTTCTTGTAAGAGGGTCTAAGGAAATGATTGTCTGGACCTTGGCTTCCTTGGTTATTTGATATTGAAGTTGATTGTTTGCTTTGGGTTGGCTACAATTGATTACATCAATGCAGTTGTTGGTGGTAGTCGTACCAAGTTTAGTTGAAGTAGCTATTGTTGAAGCTTGAATGTTCTTGTTAGAGGCCATTGAAGTTGGTAGCAAGATGATGAAGATTTCTTTCTTTGAAGGAGAATGAGATGAGAGGCAGAGAGGTCCCACTGGGCGTGCTAGAATTTGTAAGCGACTAAATTTCTCATTTCGAAATAAGTCAAATGAGTAAAATAGTTTCACAAATGTGAATTTGTATTGATGATTGTGTGGTACAATTCTCTGAAATTACAAAAGAGTGATCCTCTGATTTGATCTCCTTAAAAGACTTGTTGATTGGATTTGTAGTAATGTGATTTTGATTTGAACACCCAATGTACTTCAATTTGGCTGAAGAATGGATTGAAGATCTTTGGAACAGAATTACAATGAATCTCTGGCTATGAGCTTGTTGGAAATCCTTTGTTCTTCGTGTTCTTCGTGTTCTTCGTGTGTTCTTCGTCTTTGAAGGTTTGTGGTGGAAGTTCTTTAGGGCTTTAGAAGCTTGGATCCATAGAGCTTCATTGATTTATGATTTGTTGATGTTTTCAGACACTTTGAGCTTGATTCCCGCAAACTTTAGGATCTAGGTAGATGGTTAGGACGATTCTGCTTTGAATGTTCTCCGATTTTGGGGTTGAAGTTCTTGAAAGCTCTGAGGCTTGATTCTTGCAAAACTTTTTCACTTCTGAATCTTGGTCCCCTTAAATGTCTTAGGAAGGCTTCTATTTATAGGAGTTTGGGGGTGGGTGAGCGACACGTGGCAGAGTCTGATTGGTGACACATGTCACAGCCTTATTGGTCTACTTATGTCATCGCTTATACGTGCTGGACTGCTTGTGTCATCGTTTACCCATGCTGGACTACTTATGTCATCGCTTACACGCATTGATGTATGATTGATTTTTGCATGACACTTGGCAAATTTCTGTTGGTTTCTGAATAGTGATAGCAAAACCTAGCAGCAATACGTGGTGCTTTATGATTGGCTGTATTTTGTTTACTTGGTAATGTGACGTGTCAGCTTGTGATAGGTCAGGAATTTTCCCTCTCTACAACAGCAACAAGAAGAAGTCATACAATAACAACAACAACAACAACAAAAAACAAAAAAACCTGTACTTGTGGCTTTTGACTTACATTTTGTGTAGATTATGCAACATTAGGTTAGTGAATACTCGGATTTTGTGATGGGACTCAAAGACACATCATTCTCAATCATAATATCGCAACAACTGACTCAAATTATTATATTCTTAATAATGGACCGATATTATGGTGATGGTTTAGATTTTTTTGTAGCCTGCCATTTACATGGAGGAACATAGAACATTTTATTTAGAGTTCATTAAGGCTTGGATGGCCATGTTTATAAACATGTCCTATATAAACAACGACTTTGCACCTGAACGTCTTGACAATAAACAATTTGCACCAACAATTCACCCTAGGTTTGAAATGTTCCACTGTAAAAAAATGGCCCCAAGTTATTAATTTGCTATCTCAAAAAAAAAAAAAAAGAGCTAAGGGAGTAACAAGACTCTAGAAAGCACAAACGCGGCTAGGAGGGTGCCGCACCCGAGTCCGACATGGCCTAACGCGGTTGCCCACGCGTCAGTGCCACGTCTAAGTTTTTTTTTTTTTTCCTTGGATTCACGCCGACTCGGCTCGATTTGCACTGAATCGGCTTTGATTCGCGCCGAACCAGGTTGATTCAACCAGAACTGGGCTGTATCGGCCGGCGACTGATACGGTCGAAACAGGCCGAAATCGGCCTTGAAACTCGCTGGAATAGCCAAAATTCTGACCTCAGAGGTGTTTCTTGCCTTCTTCTTTCTTTGTTTTTTGAATCAAGGCATAGTAATGTGTTTTTTTAAGAATATTTTAATGGTAAAAATATATAGAAAATATAAATAAAAATATTTTTAATAATTTTTTAATCTCCAAGTCCCGCCGTACCTGCACCCTACTTTTTCAAAAATTGCCAAGTCCCACACCCACACCCGAGTCCTAAAACGCACCCGTGCTACACAACAAGGACTTCGGACAAAGCCTGTTAAAATACAATTCATTAAGTCAAAATGAAAAACACCAGCCAACTGGGGTGGAGGAGCACTAAATGACACAAAATCAGTAATTTGGGAGGCTCCAATTCACTATAAACAAAATCTACAACAGCTTTAGCACCCAATTCAATTTCTAACAGTTGAACTCTAAAGGTTTTTGCAAAGCAATAACTCATTTCTAAGAGCCCAGAACTTAGTGAGGAAGTTAGAAAAATCCTTGGATCCAGTTACCCACATCATCTCTGATAACCCTGCCACTATAAACCCACCCAAGATAACCCAAGGTAGATTCATCAGTATTAAGCTTGAACCAGCCAACTGAAGGTCTATCCCATTAGTACTATGAGGAGCCGAAACCCCTTTCATATAGGCACAATGCATAAACTCTATTGTCATTCTCCTCCAAAAAATGTAGCCAGGATTTTTACAGGACTCTAGGATTGGAGCTAGCCTGGGACTCAGATAAATGGACTATGGAAACAATTTTTGTTGCCCTAGGGTTTTGAACCTGCATTGCACCATACCATCTTTCTAATGAGACCAAAATCCCATGCATCATTAACAATAACCCTCAATGGCATTTTCTGCCAAGTAGCTTCCTTTTTTCTTTTCTAAGCAGGCAATAATTAACTCAGAGACTTCAACCAGCAATCTCACATATCACCTTATGGGAGGACTGGAGGTGTCAACTTCAAAAGCCATTCACTGCATTCTGTTTATTGGTTTTACATACAAGGTTTTATTTTATAACCTTATTATGCAAGTAATGGCCTGCAACTCAGGTGCATTCACGTTTTGAAAGAGATGAATTTTGAGGCTGCTACATATGGCTAATTTGGATGGAGGGAGAGTAGAGTAAAATTAGCTGAAAATTTGTCTAATTTCCGACCAGTCCTACTCTACTTTGCCTCCCTCTCCCTCCATCCAACTGGCCATTAAGCATATATATAATAACTAATCCTTCAACATATTGAACTTGAAGTAATTCCATAAGTTGTTTTCGTTCCAAAACTTTTATACTTCCATTTCAACCTCGTGCCTATACTGACTTAAAACTCTTTCTTTTAAAATTAAATGGAAGCCTCCTATCCGTTCCAATCCAATCCCTTGTTATAAATATGATGAACTATCTTATTACAATTGAAACGCCCATTGTTTGTCCTTTGCAAAATCGATCACACATTAAAAAGAAAAAACAAAAAGTGATGAAGCTATTGAATATTATCTACAATATCCAAAACCAATGGCCATGACAATATCAATATTCACAAATTCTCGAATAATATTTTTTGCCCACAAATTTTCAAAATCTTATTTTGATCCAAAAATTTAGTAGACTTGTTGATAATTCTCTTAAAAACTCATGGCATAAAAGGCTATGAAGGGTCCTGACAAAAATGACATAATGAATAAATAACACCAGCAATTACCAAAAAATAATCTGTCCCTACCAGAAGGATCCCCCAGCTCTTGCCATTCATTCATTTAATCATGTAAATGCTGTAATAAATAGATAAGAAAATGCAGAAAACAAAATTGGGGTTTTATCTACCACCATCACCATGTGCACTTATGGATCTTACTACTTCAACCGCAATGAAATTATCTGAATAAATGGTTTTACTTTGAGGGTGTGAATCTGTCAAATCAGCAAAAACTACAAGACAGTAAAAAATAACATTATTAAAGCTTCACCAGTACAGAAATCCCCATCCCTGCAGAGAAACTATAAACCAACACTTTTCTCCAGCTTTTGAATCTGGTTGAGGAAAATCCATGTCATCTGCATAAAAAAACAAACATCCAAAAATCAGAAAATACAAGAAAAAAAATCCAAGAACAGTGGACAATCGAGGGAAAGTAAATTTTCAGCAAATGGTTCAGTAGCGTGCCAGGACCCAAAAAAAAAAACATCTGAGTATAAAGCTCAACACCAATATGTAAATGCACACACAGAGAGAAAAAGAGAGAGAGAGTGTCATGAGCCCATGACATGGGGGGCAATTCTAACACAATATACTGAAAATCCAGGGTAAAATTTAAAAGGTCCTCCACTTTTCAGGGTTTTGAGCGCACAATCTAAAGAGCCAGAGTAAGGAAGCTTCCCCTCAGCATCAGGTTGCATCTTCTGAATCTGGGTTTTGACATAATCAAATGGCAAACTGCAAGCTGCAGCAAAGAACCCTGAAATGGTACTAGCACCTGAGGAGAAAAATAAATAAGACATTTATCAAAACAATGACAAGATAAATATTTTCTGGGAATGAAAGCCAATGCCTTTTTTTCATAAGTAATGAAAGCAAAATACTTGTTGAAATAGAGTTTGAATTGGACTAAATCAAAACTCCTATTTGCACACTCCTTAGTGGAAGACAGAGCAAATGATTTATTCTTTGCATACTTTTTACCACACACACACACACAGCATCTAGAAGGCTCCTTGGATGCATATACATCTTCGCCTAGGAACCTGAAAAATCATACGCTGAATACTCATAATACCCAACTGAATTTCACTGTGGTTTTTGCGTATTAAGAGGGACCAAAAAAAAGGCATGGCTCTCACCATAACGCCATTTACATGGTTTAAGGCGAGCTCCTCACTAAAAGCACCTTCAAAAGTGTTGCCTACCTTTGCCTACTATGTGTGACAGTCCCAAAAGATGAATGTCAATACTACCAATTAAATAAATATTTTATTTATTATTATGTCTTTACTATTCTAAAAAGTCATGTGACTAGTATGTGACCTGTAATGAAGTTGGATGGTTAGGATTTAATTGTTTTATGTTAGATGAAGGGCTAAGATTCTAGGGTTACTATTTGAATATTTCTAGGGCTCTTTGAGCTTAGAAATTGATATGTGATTGTTCCTACTTCAATCCTATTATCTTTTTCTTTGCCTTCAATGGTTGTTGTTGCAATTTCTTCTTAAATCCTTCTCCAACACTAGATCTAAGTTCTCACCACAACAACCCCACCCCTACCCCCCACCCCTGCCCTTTCCCCAGCTTTGACAAATTAAATAGCAACAAAACAAGTCCCAATTTGTTTGTCCTGTTTGAAAAGTCAAAGTTTTTAAGGGAACATCACTTATTGTCTTGTCTATCTTTTAAAAATGTATAAATTTCCAAAACTACCCTTAAATAAATTAATCAAAAAATTAAATTAGTAAATTAATAGGGGTATAATAGGAACATTAGTAAATTAATGACTTTTATTTTTAGAAACAGGATAATATTATGGGACATCTCAAAATGGAATAGAGGACAAACAAAGTGAGACGGAGGGAGTATATGAGTGAGTTTGGTTCAGCTTTTTGTAAAAGTGCATAATGAAAAAGTGGAGTTTCAAAAAGCTGAGTGTTTGGTAAAAGCTGTTAAAAGTGCATAATGAAAAAACTGAGTGTTTGACTAGCACTTATAAAAGTGACAATATGAGAGATAAATTACCAAAAAGGACAATATATATATAAGGGAGTTTATTTCATACTTTTTTTTTTTTTATGTGAGTTTGGTTCATACTTAAAAATCAACTACATCATACTTAAATCAATTTTTCTCTTTCTAAAAAAATTATTTTTTTTCTCACCAATATTAGCTAATAATAACCTACCGCTTAAGATTTATTGTGAAAATATTGTGATAAAAATTGATACTGATTTTAATTTTAACGTGCTATTAAAATTATGTTTTTCTCTTTCTAAAAAAATTATTTTTTTCTCACCAATATTAGCTAATAATAACCTACCACTTAAGATTTACTGTAAAAATATTGTGATAAAAATTGATACTAATTTTAATTTTAACATACTATTAAACTTATCTTTTTCTCTTTCTAAAAAAATTATTTTTTTCTCACCAATATTAGCTAATAATAACCGACCCCTTAAAATTTATTGTGAAAAAATTGTGATAATATTTCATTATTCTTTTTTTCCACTCTTTTTTTATCCTCCACACGGCATTTCTTTCTTCTTCTTTTTTTTCCTTTTTTTTTTCCCACTAAATTTCTCCTCCACACACGTACCCGTTATGTTTTCTTTTTTAATCCTTCTTTCCTCCTTTTTTTATTCCTTCCCTGCCATTCCTCCAAACACCAGAACATTCTCCTTCTTTGTCTCTTTTTTTTTTTTCCCCCTCCTTTCTCCCTTTTCTCTTAGCACTTCGTCTGTTGGTTCTTGGCAGAATCGATAGCATCCCACTCAAGTTTTGGTGACATAGAATCCATCGGAGTGCACGACGAAGATGAGGCGGTGGAGTTCGGAGATGGCGAGTGGATGAGAGGGAAGGGCTTGGAGATTGAAAATGGGGTCGGAGTCGAAGTCGAAGTCAGAGTCATCTGGGTTTGATTGGGAGGGGTTCGCTGATTTGATCGAACCCAGAGCTCGGTGTTGTTGACGCATTCGGCTTTGATTTTGTCCTGTAATTCTATCATTTTGCTATATTCTAATGTTTTTTTGTTTTGCATTTTGAGGAATCCTAATTTGCAAGGGATTGATTTTTTTTTTTTTTTCCTTAGCTGATTTGGGGATTTTGTTATAGATTTTTTTGTGTTTGGATTTGGAAATTTGTTGGGAGAGTAGAGAGATGAATTGGGAATTTGTTAAAGATTTTTTTGTGTTTGGATTTGGAAATTTGTTGGGAGAGCAGAGAGATGAGATGAGAACTGATGATTTATCAAGGGTAATTTGGTAATTTTTGGAAGAGCCCAACGGATCAAAATCAAAACACGCATGAGCGTTTTGTTTATGGACCTCCAGAGCTCCATAAACTCAAACGTACGTTTCTTCACAAATATAAAACACAACTTTTTCCAAAAAGTTGCGTTTTATACTTACCAAACACTATTTTCGGGCTGGCTTTTTTGAAAATGCGTGTTTTGGGCTTCAAACGCTGAAACAAACGGGCACTATATCTAACATGAACTCCCATGGTTCCATTTTAACTCAATTCAAAACATAAAATATATGTTCAATCCCAAGCCTTCATATACAAGAGCTCTCTATCAAAGAAGAATGCTAAATTAATGCAAACAATAAATCTGCTTCAAAAATCTTTCCTAAGGTTAAACAAAACTCCTGCTAGCATTTGAACCCCAAATCTTTTACAATGTCGTATATTTACCTCCTGAAGGAAAGAATTTGTTTTTTGAAAAACAAACATAAACAAGCAAATATATATAAATATATATACCATAAAGGGGGAAGGGGACGCATAGTTGAAGGGAAGAGACGGAAGCACAGTAATATTGTAAAGAAAATACTGGAAAAACAATAACTTGAAAGTAAGAACAATAAATAACTTGAAAGTAAGAACAATAAATAACTTGAAAGTAAGAACAATTATAAGGTGGTAGAACCAACCAAGTATATATGAAAATAACTCAAAGTAAATGAGAACAATAGTTCGAAGTAAATAAAAGCAATTTAGAACCGTCCAGTATGGCGGTAATCAGTCCAAGGTGGCGGTAGCAACAAGTAGAATAATGA
This sequence comes from Quercus engelmannii, assembly GCA_029955605.1. Classification (NCBI taxonomy): domain Eukaryota; kingdom Viridiplantae; phylum Streptophyta; class Magnoliopsida; order Fagales; family Fagaceae; genus Quercus; species Quercus engelmannii. Next base: position 48,635,520 of record JARPSG010000007.1, read on the forward strand.
ACATAAAACTGAAAATACTTGTTATTGAAAGTAGGATAAACACTTACAGTAGTAGTGAATACAAGATCTCAACAGTTACAGGTTAATGGTTACAAAGCTTGAACTAGTCCTAGTTACAAGGTTTGTAGGATTACAAAGTTTTTAGTAAACAAGGATGAACAAGGTAGTAGTAGTAGAAGTAGGGTGAGTTCTCTCTCTAAGAAGGCTAGTTCTAAGGGAAGAGAAATCAAAACTAAAACTTGACTTAGAAAAACCTCTAAACATAAAGGACAACCCCCCTTAAATAGGCAAAATTCGGAGTGAACAGTGTCATGAATAGTAACGGATGAACAGTGACAGTGAATAGTGACAGATGAATAGTGACTGAATAGTAAAATAGAATTTCTCCTCTTTTTTGACCCAAGATTGTGGGAAATCCACAAGATTATGGGAATCCTCCCTAGAGATCAGCAATAGGCCTATAAGTATAGGGACAAGGCCTCATTATTGGTGTCTTTTAGTGACAAAAGAAACCAATAAGAAAGAAACCAATAAAAGGAACTAATAAGCATGCACTTGCACTTCCGTTGTCTTCACGCGGATCCTTTAGAAGCATCATATTAGTGGGAAACAAGCTTCTAGCATTAAAATATTGAAGCATTGGCCATTGTGCAGGCCAGACAAATAAGAGAATCAAAATCTCCTACAAAATCCGGGGTATCATGAAACAGTTCCAGATTTTCAGCAACATATTCGAAGGACAATAAAATATTTTGGCTTTTGTGCAAGCTGGACAAATAAAGTAGCACCAATCTTGTAACAGTAGTGACCTCATCAATCAGTAGAGGGAGCATCGGATGGATAACCATCAAAAGGATCAAAAGGACCTTATGGAGAATCACATGCATGCCCATGGTAAATAGCGTGCTGGTTACAGAATCCACAATATAAAATTGACTCAAACGTTGGAGTTTTACCCGAGATGAGAAGACTCCTTGGATTACAATGATTAGCAATTCGCAAATGAGCAATGGCATCAGAATATGGTTTGAGACCAAAGACAGAAATCCTATCTGTGCTTCCCATGAAATAATAATTTTTCCATAAATTCTGAGCAACATTAATAATCTAGTTATTAAAATAATTTCTCCAACATTCTGCAAGACCATGAGGATTATCAAAAGATAATTGAGAATTTCCTTCAAACCATGGTCCTTGGTGAGTGTGACCGTTAATGAGGATGAGATGCTTTGAAGGCTAGACGTTCATCCAGTTATCTCTTTCCCATTGTGGCAATGTACTCCAACACCTGATGGAAGCAAAAGGACTGTTAAATTCTTTAATAACATCCTGAATAATTTGTGGGAGTTGGCTGGCTTGATAATGGCTTGTTAATTTTATAGATCTGATAAAGCCATATTCAAACATTTGTGAAAGCCAGTTAGGGTCCCTGTCATCATCATCATCCGAATCATTAGCAACAATTGCACCATCATCATAATTTATCAAGAGGCCAGGAAATGGGTGTTTCTTTTCATATACTCTGAGAGTACTCGCAAAGTGCTCTTCCCAATCAAGCTGAATAAAGACATTATCACCTTCATCCAATTCATCAGGATCAGGAATAGTGGTTGTGACAAGCTTCTTAAAACATTTGAACCATAGGTCGAAAGACCTAAACATAGCCTTGCTTCTCAGAATATGAGATTGTATATCTGGTGGCAAATTGGCAAAAGCACTTCTTATCATAGATTGGGTCTTAAGACTCAATCTAGCATAATCAGTACCCATTATAGTCATTTTATCCTTTGAATGGATATCCTCTTTGCCAAAGAGTTGACTAATGTAAGAATCAATTGGAATATTTGGATGGTCAGCAAGATGGCTTCTAAAAGCCTCATTTTCTAAAATAAGAATATTTCCTAGAACAAGGTTTGAAATAAGGTCATTTTTTGGAGCAAGGATTTTTTCTGAAATAAGGTTAGCATAGCTTATATAGGGTTCATTCTAAGCAATAAGATTAACAAGGTGGATTTCGAGAGCTTGGAGGGTTTTTTCAAACAAGGAACGATAGCTTCTAGTAAAAGCAGCATAGAGATTATCAATAATATATTTTATGGAATCTGGTAATTCACTATAGACCCCATTATGAAATTGTAAGGATCTAGATACGACTTCCTATAAAGCAATTATCATATCACCACTGGAATATGTCATTTTAGCTGGGACATATCCCTGAAGGGATGCTAATTTGCTGGGTTTTATCCCAGAAGATGCGCCTTCATGCATTGCAAAAGGTTCCACTGGGATTCTTTTATTTTGAGAATAGTCCTGTGCAGGAGCTTTTCCCTTGTTTTTCTTTTCCATAATGATCCACTTACTAGTGGTATAAATATGAATATTATTATTATTATCCCACTTATTAGTGGTATTTATCCGCGCATCATTGTCCGATTCCTGCAAAGAATTATTGATAATGTTAGGATAATGGATAGTATTTAACATTTTGGTACTATGAAAATTACCTTTAAAATCATCAGTGAAATATTGGTAATAACTCATCACTAGTTCTTGAACAATTTCACTCATGGGAGAATCTTTCTTATAAGACAGATTATCAATATCAATTTCAAACTTCGAAGCAAATTTGAATTTTACTTTCTGTCCAAATGGATCAGTAGTAATTCCATCATGTTCAACAAGAAAGGGATACAAAGCATTAATAAATGGCAGACCAAGAATCACTTTATCAGTCATATTTTTGACAAGAACAGAAGGAATCTTGAAACAAACATTATCATGGTACACATGAGCATTATTCAATTCATACTTAATTTTCATTTGAGAACCATTAGCAAAAACCAATCTTTCAGTAGATTTTTCAAAATATTTTGAAGGAATTAATCCTTCTTGGATACAGTTCATATCTACACCAGAATCAATCATAGCAATAACAGTGAAATGATAATCAGGAGAAACAACAATTTTAACTTTTGTAAACCATTTTGTAACAAAAGCAAGTTGAGGATCAGTGAAAGTATCAGGAATACCTTTATCAGAAGGAAGAGCCTGTTGACTGGATTTATCTCCGTCGTTGTGCTCATTTTGTTTATCTTGTTCATTATCGGATTTATCTTTATCAATTTTTAACATTATCAATTCTTGTTTGAGATTATTGTTATCACTTTTCATGCTTTTAAATTCATGTTTTAGTTCATCTATCTCTTGTTTAACAATATTAATTTCATGTTGGAGATCATTAACAGTTAGTTCTTTAGATTTCTTTTTATTAAATCTTTCCAAAGTTTCTTCAAAGCTTATAGTAGATTTTGGTTTTCTCCCAGCTTCATCTCTTATCAAATTTTTCTTAAACCTATCCAAATATTCTTTTTGCAGTTGAGGGTTTTGAATTTGATTTATTAGTTGAATTATTAATTTTTCATCTTCTTCACTCTTGGTGAGAGCATTAATAATTTTTATAACATTGCAACAAGAATCTCTACAACCAATTTTAATATTAGGAGAATCAGAAGAATCATCAGTAGATTGATAGCAAGAATCAAATGAAGAAGAAAAATCATCTTCCAAAGAATCAGACGAGTTGGTTGATTCAAGGATTCTGAATAACTCTTCTTGCCCTTTATCATCAATATTTAGCGTGTTAAATTTGTTTTTCAACTTACAGGGCTTTTCTTTACAATCTTTACTGAAGTGTCCAGATTTACCACAGTTAAAACATTTACCTTTACCTGATCTTTGTTTAACATATTTTTTAGAAACATTTTTCTTCTTAGCATAAAATTCATTAGGTTTAACAAAGTTATTTCTGTGTTTTATATGTTTTTTATGGCTTTTATCATGTTTTTTACCTTTTTGCCTAGAAGGAGCAATAGGAGGCAAACCATATTGTTCACAAAAATTTCCCATTTCATATTTAGCTTTTCTTTTATTCTTTAATTGGTGTTTTAGCAATTTTTCATCATTACACATATTGATACCAAGTTTTTTAATAGTACTAAAATATCACCATAAGTCAATTTATCATAATCAATAGAATCGTTTTTACCCATTAATTCTTGTTTTACCTTATGAGAAAAGATAGGAGGTAGACCGTCAACAAACTTTTCTTTCCAATAAGGCTTATGACAATCTTTTCGGAGCATCACTCTGGAAGTAAAAACATCTTGATACCATCTGTAATCAGACATAGTTGGACAACTCAAATTATTCAAATAATCAGAAACACGAGATGAAATATTGGATGGAGTACCAACAAAATGTTTGAGAATAGTATAGATCAAGGTATTAACACCATCAGGAATACCACGACCAATACTTTCATCAAAAATAGGCAAACCTTCATCATTCTTTTTAACAGCATGTTTAATAGACTCTCTGGATTCTTCAGTGATGTATGAATCTCACCATCCACGAAGAGTACCAGAAAAACCAGTAACAAGTAGATTAACAATTTCAGGTTGATCAAGATCATGATTATTTTGATAAGCAATACCAACCATAGACATGTGACTCATTTTATTGATGATTTCTTGTTCAAACAAACCATCAATATTCCATTCATAAAACTTATCAGCAGAAACAGAAAACTGTGTTTGAAAAGATCTCTCTTCAAACTGCATATCAGGAGGAGTGAGTTTTGAATACCAGTTTTAGTAAAAGACATGGGTTTGGAGTTTCCAATAAATCTTTTAATTTCTGGGAAATCATCATCAAAGATTCTTTTTGCAGGAACAGAAGAAACAGAAGAAACAATATCAGATTCTGTATTTTCTTCAGAAACAATTTCTTTTTTGGAAATAGTTCGAGCAGCTGAAGTAGAAGTACCTTCAGTTTTAACCTTTAAATCAGAAAGCATTTTTTCAACAATTTCAAGAGTCTTGGATTGAGAAGTTTTAAACATAACTTTTTCTCTTTGACTGGGTAAATCAATCAAAGGTTTCTCAGTTTTAATAGAAACAGATTTTTCAGAAACAGGTTTTTCAGTAACAGGTTTTTCAACAATTTCTTCTTCAATGCGGTCAAGCTGTTGACCAATAATATGCAAAGATTGATTAGTAAAATTGTTTTGTTCAATAAGACTAACAATGGGAGTTTGATCATCAGCAATTTTGAAAGGGGAGGCCTTCACTTCTTCTTTTGTCACTTCATCTTTCTTAGTAGTTATCAAAATTGAGTCAAGAGGAGGATGACTAGACCTAATAATGGCTTTATCAATTTTAACAAAATTTGATTTCTTTATCACATTTAAATGTTGTTTTGAAACCTCATCATTTGAAACATAATGGTTTTCAAGAAAATCAAAAAACAAAATAAGTTTTTTCAATTGAATCATGTTTTTTTATTTTACTTACATTACATTATTTTCAAAAGAACCAAAAGAAAACATTTCCAAAATAATTTTGCTCAGTTTGAAAAAGACCATGTTAAAAGAAAATGGTTGGAAAAGATGAATCAATTGAAAAAACATATTTTATTTTTTGATTTTCTTGAAAACCATTATGTTTCAAATGATGAGGTTTCAAAACAACATTTAAATGTGATAAAGAAATCAAATTTTGTTAAAATTGATAAAACCATTATTAGGTCCAGTCATCCTCCTCTTGACTCAATTTTGATAACTACTAAGAAAGATGAAGTGACAAAAGAAGAAGTGAAGGCCTCCCCTTTCAAAATTGCTGATGATCAAACTCCCATTGTTAGTCTTATTGAACAAAACAATTTTATTAATCAATCTTTGCATATTATTGGTCAGTAGCTTGACCATATTGAAGAAAAAATTGTTGAAAAACCTGTTTCTGAAAAACCTGTTTCTGAAAAATATGTTTCTGTTAAAACTGAGAAACCTTTGATTGATTTACCCAGTCAAAGAGAAAAATTTATGTTTAAAACTTCTCAATCCAAGACTCTTGAAATTGTTGAAAAAATGCTTTCTGATTTAAAGGTCAAAACTGAGGGTACTTCTACTTTAGCTGCTCGAACTATTTCCAAAAAAGAAATTGTTTCTGAAGAAAATACAGATTCTGATACTGTTTCTTCTGTTCCTACAAAAAGAATCTTTGATGATGATTTCCCATAAATTAAAAGATTTGTTTGAAACTCCAAACCCATATCTTTTACAAAAAACTGGTATTCAAAACCCACTCCTCCTGATATGCAGTTTGAAGAGAGATCTTTTCAAACACAGTTTTTTGTCTCTGCTGATAAGTTTTATGAATGGAATATTGATGGTTTATCTAAACAGGAAATCATTAATAAAATGAGTCACATGTCTATGGTTGGTATTGCTTATCAAAATAACCATGATCTTGATCAACCTGAAATTGTTAATTGTTAATTTGCTTGTTACTGGTTTTTCTGGTACCCTTCGTGGATGGTGGGATTCATACATCACTAAAGAATCCAGAGAGTCTATTAAACATGCTATTAAAAAGAATGATGAAGGTTTGCCTTTCTGGATTGGTCGTGGTATCCCTGATGGTGTTAATACCTTGATCTATACTATTATCAAACATTTTGTTGGTACTCCATCCAATATTTCATCTCATGATTATTTAAATAATTTGAGTTGTCCAACTATGTCTGATTACAGATGGTATCGAGATGTTTTTACTTCCAGAGTGATGCTCTGAAAAGATTTTCATAAGCCTTATTGGAAAGAAAAGTTTATTAACGGTCTGCCTCCTATCTTTGCCCATAAGGTAAAACAAGAATTAATGGGTAAAAATGATTCTATTGATTATGATAATTTAAACTATGGTGGTATTTTCAGTACTATTAAAAAACTTGGTATCAACATGTGTAATGATGAAAAATTGCTAAAACACCAATTAAAAAATAAAAGAAAAGCTAAATATGAAATGGGAAATTTCTGTGAACAATATGGTTTGCCTCCTATTGCTCCTTCTAGACAAAACGGTAAAAAACATGATAAAAACCATAAAAAATATAAAAAGTACAGAAATAACTTTGTTAAACCTAATGATTTCTATGCTAAGAGGAAAAATGTTTCTAAAAAATATGTTAAACAAAGGTCAGGTAAAGGTAAATGTTTTAATTGTGTTAAATCTGGACATTTTAGTAAAGACTGTAGAGAAAAACTTGGTAACTTAAAATACAAACTTAACATGTTGAATATTGATGATTCTCCTAATATTGAAATTGGTACTAGAAGTTCTTGTTGCAATGTTATTAAAACCAACATTCTCATCGAGAGTAAAGAGGATAAAACTTTGGAAAAATTTAATAAAAAGAAATCTAAAGAACTAACTATTAATGATTTACAACGTGAAATTAATATTGTTAAACAATAGATAAGCGAATTAAAACATGATTTTAAAGATATTAAAAGTGATAAAAATAATCTTAAACAAGGACATGAGCATAAAGATGGAGATGAATCCAGTCAACAAGCTCTTTTTTCTGGTAAAGGTTTTCCTGATGCTTTCACTAATTCTCAACTTGCTCTTGTTAATAAAATAATTCCTCCAAAATGGTTTACAAAAGTTAAAATTGTTATTTCTCTTGATTATCATTTCACTGTTATTGCTATGATAGATTCAGGTACGGATATGAACTGTATCCAAGAAGGACTGACTCCTTCAAAATACTTTGAAAAATCTACTGAAAGATTGGTTTCTGCTAATGGTTCTCAAATGAAAATTAAGTATGAATTGAATAATGCTCATGTATGCCATGCTAACGTTTGTTTCAAGATTCCTTCTGTTCTTGTTAAAAATATGACTGATAAAGTGATTCTTGGTTTGCCTTTTATAAATGCTTTATATCTTTTTCTTGTTGAACATGATGGAATTATTACTGATCCTTTTGGACAAAAAGTAAAGTTCAAATTTGCTTCGAAGTTTGATATTGATACTAATACTGCTTCAAACATGATTCATGCTAAAATTAAACATTTTAAATTCCTTTAGCAAGAGGTTAGATACAAGAAAATTGATGAACAAATTTTTGACAAATTGTTGCAATCCAAAATTGATAATTTTCAGAAAATGTTGATTGATGATGTTTGCTCCGATGTTCCTAATGCTTTCTAGCATAGGAAGAAACATATTGTTGATTTGCCATATGTTAAAGATTTTGATGAGAAAAATATTCCCACTAAAGCTCGTCCTATCCAAATGAATGTTGAAACTGTTGAATTTTGCAAAAAAGAAATCCATGATTTGTTGCAGAAAAATTGATTATGAATAGCAAGTCCCCTTGGTCTTGTTCAACTTTTTATGTCCAAAAGAATGCTGAGATTGAAAGAGGAACCCTAAGATTAGTCATTAACTACAAACCATTGAATAAAGTTTTAGAATGGATTCGGTATCCTACTCCCAATAAGAATGACCTTGTCCATAGGCTAAGTGAAGCTATTGTGTTCTCCAAGTTTGACATGAAATCTGAGTTCTGGCAAATCCAAATTAGTGAGAATGATAGGTACAAAACTACTTTTACCACTCCTTTTGGACATTATGAGTGGAATGTTATGCCATTTGGCCTTAAAAATGCTCCAAGCGAGTTTCAAAATATCATGAATGATATTTTTAACTCTTTCAGTCATTTCACCATTGTTTATATTGATGATGTTCTTGTTTACTCTAGCTCCATTGACGAACACTGGAAACATTTGAATTCGTTTCTAGAAACTATTAAAAGAAGTGGTCTTGTTGTCTCAGCCAAGAAGGTTAAACTATTTCAAACCAAAGTTCGTTTTCTTGGCTATGATATCTCTAAAGGATAGATTCGTCCTATAGATAAAGCCATCCAATTTGTTGATAAGTTTCCTGATGTTATTATTGACAAAACACAGCTCCAAAGATTTCTTGGGTCATTAAACTATGTTGCGGATTTTTACAAAGATATGAGGAAACAATGCAAACCTTTGTTTGATCAGTTAAAAAGTAATCCTCCTCCTTGGTCTGATGTTCATACTTCTATTGTTAAACAAATCAAATCTCATGTTAAGACATTGCCTTGTCTCGGTATTCCTACTGTTGATGCCTTCAAAATTGTTGAAACCGATGCCTCTGACGTTGGTTATGGTGGTATTCTAAAACAAAGAGTTTCTCCTGAGTCACCTGAACAAATTGTTCGTTTCTATTCTAGTATTTGGAATAATGCACAGTTAAATTATAGTACTATTAAAAAGGAAATTTTATCTATAGTACTATGTATTTCAAAATTTCAAAGTGATTTGTTAAACCAAAGGTTTTTATTACGTATTGATTGCAAAAGTGCTAAATATGTTATTGAAAAAGATGTTGAAAATATTGCTTCAAAACATATTTTTGCCCAATGGCAAGCTATTTTGAGTGTTTTTTATTTTGATATTGAATATATTAAAGGATCTCAAAATGCTATCCCTGATTTCCTTAGACGGTCGAATGACAAGACACCTGCCACTACTAATCCAATTGTTAAAAAAGAACCTGTTTCTTCTTTGGATATTGTTAACCGTTTTACTCCCCTAGGTACCATTCCCAAACCTAATTATTCTTCTGTTTTAGCTCACAATATGATCCTTATGCTTTAGCCACTATTCACCAACCTGTTAAAACTATTTACCCTAATGCTTCCAATGCTTCCCAGTATGTTAGAAAACAATATATCCAAAACCTGTTCTCCATAGAGCCAAATATGGCCTCCATTACTAACCCTTTTCGGCTTGCTACTAGTTATTTTCCTCCAAAATTTCACTGGATTCCAGAACATAGCCAAAAGACTGTCCAATATTATTCTGAAATGCTTCGACATGAGAATTCAATCATTATCAAAGCCATAACTGACAAGGCTAATAGCGATAGGATTATTTACCACAATGTTTACATAAAAAACATTATTTTTGAAGAAATGTGGGGCTCCAACCCTACCGCCACAAGAAGTTTACCAAATTTCCCTATTCCCTATTCATATCATGATTATGTTACTGCCTGGTTCAAATTCATGCTCCACCAAAATGAAAATATGTCTCATTCATGGTTTGTTAATTTTGATAAAGATTTTGATTCTGAATTCCCTCTCTGGTTCATCTGTTGGTGGTCCCAATTTGGTTCAATTGTTGAAATATTCCCCGTGCCATTGAAGGATTCTTTCCAAAATTTTACATTAAGGTTTAGAACTGATGATCATGGAGCTAAGTTCACTCCCCTGCTTCATTTTGCTAAAAAATATAAGGTTCCTTGGATTCTAAAATGGCAATATGTTAAAGCTGGTGATGTTCTTACTTGCTGTTGTTATGTTAAATGGTGGGATAAGTTTGCTCACACCCAATCCATCATTACCAATGTTGCCAGAGATTTCCCTTCCCTAACTGCTTCCCCATTAAGATTCACTACTCCTATGCAAAAAGCTGTAACTGATGCACCTACTTCCCCATCTGCTAAAAGTGTTAAACCACCTGTTAAGACTAAGAAGAAGAGTTCTCCTTTGGATGCAATCCGCAAGGACCCTGATGCTTTATATGCCCTGCTCACTAAAATGGTTAAAGAAGATGAAGTTGCTGATTCAGATGATGAATGATCCTCTCAAGCCTCTGTTTCAAAAGACCCTTACTACCCTTACAATCAGGAGTGGTTTGGTCATGATAACGAAGATGCTGATGAATTAGCAAAAGATTGATTGAAAGCTTGATTCCGCTGTTTGTCTGGCCTGCATAATGGCCAAAAATGTTGCAATGTTTACTTTCTGGTCAAATTCTACTGTTGATTTCCACCGCTGATGATAATGTTCTGAAAAGATGATTCTCCATGTTTCCCGTGACTTTTAGTCACACCAAGATTGCTTTCAGCAAATTATTACTGTTAACTTTTACTTTTCACTGTTAACTTTTACTGTTCACAAGTACTATTTACTCAGAAATATTGCCTATTTAAGGGGGGTTGTATCTTAGAAAGAAGTCAAGTTTTAGTTCAGAATTCTCTCCTTAGAACTCCTTCTCTTAGGAAGCCTTCTTAGAAAGAGAATTCCTTGTTTCTACTACTACTACTACTACTACCTTGTTCACCCTTGTTCATTACAAGCCTTGTAATCCTACAAACCTTGTAACTAGGACTAGTTCAAGCTTTGTAACTATTAACCTGTAACTGTTGAGATCTTGCATTCACTACTACTGTAAGTGTTTATCCTACTTTCAATAACAAGTATTTTCAATTTTATGTTCATTATTCTACTTGTTGCTACCGCCACCTTGGACGGATTACCGCCATACCGGACGGTTCTAAATTGCTTTCATTTATTTTGAACTATTGTTCTCATTTACTTTGAGTTATTTTCATATATACTTGGCTGGTTCCACTACCTCATAATTGTTCTTACTTTCAAGTTATTTACTTACATTATTTTCTTTACATTATTACTGTGCTTCTGTCTCTTCCCATCAACTGTGCGTCCCCTTCCTATATATATATATATATATATATATATATATATATATATATATATATATATATAATATGTTGAAGAGGGCAAACCATAACCTATATTTACAAAGGAAAAATAAATAAAAAATTACATTCCTAGATTTTATTAGGGAATGCAAAGTAGAATGTTTTTATATTTGTAGTTGGGAATATTTCAAATTTTACTAGATAATTTTATATATAAATGTATTTGTCATTAATCACAAAAAAAAAAAAAAAAAAAAAAAAAAAAAAAATCTAACAATATTTTTTAAAAAAACAATTAATTTAAACAGTAACTTATTATATGTTAAGGCAATAATAGTTCTCACATCAATTTGTAAAAAACAAATTAGTAAAATAGCTTTAACATATATTTATTTGCCCTATAATAATAATACTGAAGTGGACAGAATATTACAAGTTCATATATGCATGATGCATTGCTTGCAATTGCACATATATATATATATATATATATAAAGAATTTTAAAGAAATAAAACATAAATTCCTGGGTCTGGAAGAGTCCGGTTGGAAGTCATGTCACATGTGGCGTGAACCCTATTTCTGATCTATATTTTTAGTCCTAGTTGGGAAAAATGTTGTTAACCATAGCTAGACATTACTTTATTAGTCGGAACAGACGTTGAAAGGTGATGGTCGAATGTTTTCCAAGGTATATCCTAGAGGTAGGAGTTGATTTGACCAGAACTGGTCTCATGTGGTGATGACGCGAAAAATGGCACCATCACCTAACTTAAGGTCTAATTCTTCTGGCCAAATAAGGTGAAGGTGCGAATCAAAGTTTTTATTTTTATTTTTGGTTACTGCTGTGTTTTTCTAACCAATAAACACCACCCTAGTTATGTTGTGAAATAATTTGATTAAATTAAAAATAAAGAAGAGTGAAATCAACGTAAGATCAACGGGAACATGCCTACATTCACGGGAACGAGGAACTAATACCCCGCTATATGAATAAATCAGGGTCGCAACAATGTCTATTATTAATAAAAACCATACCCATTACAAATTCCATAAGCGCTATTGTATCATACCATTTTGTTCTATTCATTGGGTTCCACTTCACTCCATTACGCCCATAAAACCCCCCAACTAAGTAGCTTAATAACAAATATGAGCCAACTTTAACAAGCCACGCATCATGCCAAAATTGCTTCTTTTTTTTTTTTTCTTTTTTTTTTTCCCTTGGTAATGACATATTCTTTCTTTGTATATAATTTCAAAGTTGTTTTCATAAACTTTGAAATTAACATAAATTTAAATGTAGAAATAGAAATTGAGATCTTAATTAATTAAGCATGTATTGCACTAGATACAATTAGTATCAAAGACTGAGATTGAAAATCAAAAAGTTAACTTTTTCTTTCAGCTCTTAGGACAGAAAAGTTAAAAAGTCTAAAAAAAAAATTGATACAAGATTTTAGTTGGCTTTTAACTTTCAATTTTAGCCTTGATACTAAATGTACCAAATTTCAATCCTAGACATTAGGGTTGGCAATTTTTATCCATATCCATGAACCCACCCATTACCCACCTTATTCAGATAAGTCTTAACCCAACCCATTTGAATATTTGGGTTAAATGGGTAAAGACCCATTTGGTTATTTAATTAGATGGGTCTAAATGGATAAACTCACTAATACCCACTAAACCCATCTAAAATTTAAATAAACAACATAAAATCTAAATTTCTAGAAAATGACTAAAATACCCCTGAAACTTAAAAAATGACCAAAATACCCCCCGAAACCTAAAAATTACCAAAATACCCCCAAAACCAAAAAATGACCAAAATACCCCGAAAATCCAAAAAATGACCAAAATACCTCTGAAACCGAAAAAATGACCAAAATACCCCTAAAACCTAAAAATTACTAAAATACCACCAAAACCCAAAAAATGACCAAAATACCCCTGAAATCTAAAAATGACTAAAATACCTCCAAAACCCAAAAAATAACCAAAATACCCCTAAAACCCAAAAAAATGACCAAAACACTCCTAAAATCAAAAAATAACCAAAATACCTCTGAAACCCAAAAAAAGACCAAAATACCCCTAAAACCTAAAAATTACCAAAATACCACCAAAACCCAAAAAAATGACAAAAATACCCCCAAAACCCAAAAAAAATGACCAAATATCTTCAAAACCCAAAAAATGACAAAAATACCCATGAAACCCAAAAAATGACCAAAATTCCCCCAAAACCCAAAAAATGACCAAAATACCTCCAAAATCTCTAAAATGAGCAAAATACCCCCCAAAACCTTTCAAATGACCAAAATACCCCCGAAACCTAAAAATGACCAAAATACCTCCAAAACCCAAAAAATGACAACAATACCCTTAAAACCCAAAAAATGTCCAAAATTCCCCCAAAACCCATAAAATGACAAAAATACTATCGAAACCCAAAAAAAGACCAAAATTCCCCCAAAACCCAGAAAATGACCAAAATACCCCCAAAACCCACAAAATGACCAAAATACCTCCAAAATCTCTAAAATGAGCAAAATACCCCCCAAAACCTCTCAAATATCCCCAAAACCCAAAAAATGACCAAAATACCCCCAAAACCCTCAAAATGAGAAAAATACCTCCAAAACCTCTAAAATGAGCAAAATACCCCCCTCCAAACCTCTAAAATGTCCAAAATATCCCCAAAACCTAAAAATTATCAAAATACCCCAAAAACCCAAAAAATGACCAAAATGCTTCCTAAACCTAAAAAATGACCAAAATACCCCCTAAACCTTAAAAATGACCGAAATACCTCTGAAACCTTAAAATTATCAAAAATACCCCCGAAACCTAAAAAATGACCAAAATACCTTTGAAACCTGTAAAATGATTAAAATACCCCAAGACCTAAAAAAATGACTAAAATAACCCCAAAACCTAAAACAATGACCAAAATAGCCCAAAAACCTAAAGAAAATGACCGAAATACCCCCAAAGCCTAAAAATTACCAAAATACACCCTAAACCTAAAAAATTACCAAAATACTTCACAAACCTAAAAAATGGCCGAAATACCTCTAAAACCTAAAAAATAACTGAAATACCCCCCGAAACCTAAAAAAATTATCAAAATACCCTGAAACCTAAAAAATGATCAAAATACCCCCAAAAACCTAAAGAAAATGACCGAAATATCCCCAAAACCTAACAATTACCAAAATACACCCTAAACCTAAAAAATTACCAAAATACTCCCTAAACCTAAAAAATGACTGAAATACCTCTAAAACCTAAAAAATAACTGAAATACCCACGAAACCTAAGAAAATTACCAAAATACCCTGAAACCAAAAAAATGATCAAAATACCCCCAAAAACCTAAAAAAATGACCAAAATAACCCCAAAACTTAAAAAAATGATCGATAAAAACCCTTGAAACCCAAATTATGACCAAAATGCCCTTAAACATGTAAGATAACCAAAATACACCTGAAACATCTAAAATTACCGAAATAGAGGTTTCAGGGTATTTTGGAAGTTTCGAAGATATTTTTGACAAATTAAAGGTTCTAAGAGTCTTTCATTCATTTTATAGGTTTCGAGGGAATTTTGGTAATTTTTTAGGTTTCAACGTTGTTTTGATCATCTTTTAGATTCTAAGGGTATTTTAGCCATTTTTTAGGTTATGAGGGCATTTTTGTCATCTTTTAGTCTTAGGGTTATTTCGGTAAATTTCTAGGGTTTAGAAGTATTTTGGTAATTTTTAGGTTTTGGGGTATTTCGGTAATTTTTTAGGTTTCGGTGGTATTTTGGTCATTTTTAGGTTTCGAGGGTATTTTGGTCATTTTTTGGGTTTCAAGGGTATTTGGTATTTTTTGAGTTTCAGGGGTATTTTGGTATTTTTTGAGATTTTGGGGGGTATTTTGGTCATTTTTAGATTTTGGGGGTATTTTGATCATTTTTTGGGTTTCGAGGGTAATTTGGTAATTTTTTAGGTTTCGGGGGTATTTTGGTCATTTTTTGGGTTTCGGGGGTATTTTGGCCATTTTTTGGGTTTTGGAAGTATTTTGGTCATTTTTAAGTTTCGGGGGTATTTTGGTAATTTTTTGAGTTTCAGGGGTATTTGAATAATTTTTAGGCTTCGGGGGTATTTTGGTCATTTTATTATTTTTGGGGGTATTTTGGTCATTTTTTGGGTTTTGAGGGTACTTTGGTCATTTTTTAGGTTTCTGGGGTATTTTGGTCATTTTTAGGTTTTGATGGTATTTTAGTCATTTTTTTGGGTTTTAAGGGTATTTTGGTCATTTTTTAGGTTTTGGGGGTGTTTTGGTCATTTTTAGGTTTTGGGGGGTATTTTGGTCATTTTTATGTTTCAGGGGTATTTTGGTCATTTTTTGAGTTTTGGGGGTTTTTTGGTCTTTTTTTGGTTTCAGGGGTATTTTGGTCATTTTAGTAGTTTTTAAGCATATTTGGTGATTTTAGAGATATTATGGGTATTTTGATCATTTTAGAGGTTTCATGGGTATTTTGCTAATTTTAGAGATTTTGGGGATAATTTTGGATGTCCAAAGATATATTGGTAATTTTGGAAGATTAGGGGTATTTGCATCATTTTAGGTATTTAAGGGTATTTTGGAGGTCAAGAGGGTATTCAAGTAGTTTTAGAGGTATTTGGGTCATATTGGGTTAAATGGGTGGGTTACTAATTAAATGGGTTGGGTTGGTAATTGATAATTAATTTATATATAAACGGGTCATAAATGGATAAATGGCTAATTATACACCCAACCCATTTATGACCCAACTCACCCATTTGCCACCCCTAATGGGTGGGTTACTAATTAAATGGGTTGAGTTGGTAATGGATAATTAATTTATATATAAACGGGTCATAAATAGATAAATGGCTAATTATACACCCAACCCATTTATGACCCAACCTGCCCATTTGCCACCCCTACTGGACATAGAGGCAGCAAGGTCTAATGCGAACAATTGTTGCTTAATAACAACACATAGATATTATAATATGTTTGCTAATAATGCCTTTATAGTTTATTTTTTTGTATTTTAGTTTTATTAACACCTATTTTATAAGTTGTTAGGAAAATAATTGTCATTATTATTTATTACACTCATAACATTATTTTTTTTGGATTAAACAATTTACAGCTTTAATTAGGTTAAATTTCTATTGACTAAATATTTTAAATACCTTCTAGAAGGTAGGAAAAAGAATACAAAAAAATCCACCTATATTTTTTTCATTACAAAAAAATCAATTATCAATCTAAGACGCATTTAGAGGAAAAACCACTATGGGAGTTAACACTAACCCAGAGAAAATTTTCACTTTTAAAATCGAAGTTTATACAATTGAAACATATCATATTGTTCCTAATTTCTACCTCCGATAGGACTTACGAATTTGACTCCACACTACTCCAAGCCTATTAAATACTTTTAATATAGAATATCACGCATGAATTACATCTGTGATTTCAAGGACTGTACTGAAGATTTTCTATGCGGTAACACTTGGATGGCTCTGTGGCTTCACTCTTGATATACACTATAGCAGAAAACACCATGTAAGATAGTTCTCTATTTACTTTTATGCTTATCTCTATGAATTACATAAACTTTTCCGCCTCTACACCTACTTTTTTTTTTTTTCTTTTTTTTTTTGAAGATGACCTCTACACCTACTTAAAACTGTACTTAATGAACTTTATATAGGTTATCCTATAATGATATGGGTCATTGCAAGCAAAAAAAAAAAAGACCCATATCATTAGTGGACTTAAAATAAGCATCCTGGAAAATTTTATTTCTCAATCAATCCATCAAGACTTAGTCAAGATTATAGAATCTTCTTTCTTTTGAACTACTTCTTGAACATAATCATTTTTTTTATATTTGACATTTACAAGTCAAAATAAGTTATATTTGCCAACACTAAATCTAAGCCTCTGTTTCAATATCAATAAAAATGAAAATTATTTTACTATTCAACTTATTTATGGGATTTACTGTACTTTTTGGTACTATTTATAAGTCCCACTGTACTATTTTAACTAATTTTTACCTTTATCTACAGTACTTTCATCAATAAGTTTTTAGTTTCAGTAAAATAAGCGATATCCAAACAAACCCATGTGTGTAAATATAGATATAGGGACGAGCCCAAGGGACTTGACCCAAAGAAATTTTTTATTTTACTAGTTATATTAGGTCCTTCTCCTTTCCAATTAGCCTAGCCAACCCAACCCAAGTACCCAACTAACAACTACCCAACCTAAAAACTTAACAAAAATAAAACTCAAAAAAATTTAAAATCCTAGCCAATTGAGTATTAAAAAACTTTTTTTTTTTTTTTTTGACTTTGTTGGTAAATGGTTGTATCTTAATGTATTAAGAAACAATGATTTTGTGTATTTATCTTAGTTGATAGTTTGTTAACAACTTAATACTTTATGATGCCTACTTGGAGGTTTTTTTTTTTTTTTTTTTTTTTTTTTTTTTTTTCATTTTTGGCTTATAGTCCGGCCCTCCTTAGCTTAAAATCTTGGGTGTGCATGCACACACACATATATAGTTTGGCAAAATAGTTCAAACCAATATAAACAAATTCGACTTTCACACACTACAGAAAAAATCGTCCTGTCCCAGCATTTTTTTCCCAACATTTTTACAAACCGCCGTAATAGATAAGCCTATACCAGCGCTTTTCATCCGTGCTTTACAAAGCGCTGCCATAGGAGGCCTATAGTGGCGTTTTTCAAAAACACTGGTATAGGAAGCCCAAAAGCGCTGGGATAGGGTTACTGATTTCCATTACGGAGAATGAGAATGACCATTCCCAGCACTTTTAAAAGCGCTGGGACAGGTCTTTCTCATTCCCTTATCAGAATGACCTATCCCAACGCTTTTAAAAGCGCTGGGATAGGTCATTCTGATAAGGGAATGAGAAAGACCTGTCCCAGCGCTTTTCCCAGGGCTTTTAAAAGCGCTGGGACAGGTCTCTCCGTTCCCTTATGAAAAGAGGCCTGTCCCAGCGCTTCTAAAAGCGCTAGGATAGGTCTCTCCAAAACGCTGGGATAGGTCCCTCGTACCACTTAAAAATTTTCAGACTTCCCACTTATTTTTTTCACCTTCCCACAACTTTGGCCTCTCGTTTTTGGTCTCCCTCTTCTTTGCTTCAGATGTTTTCCTCTCACCCACATTTTCTCTCCCTCTCCCTCTTCCTTAACTCATTTCCCCTCCTCCTCTCTTCTTCTTTACTCAAAACCCACCATTTTTTTTCCAAAATTTCAAACACAAAAATATTACCCAAAACCACAAACCCTACCCAAAGCAAGGTAAGTCTCTCTAGCTCTCATTTCTATTTTGTAGCAATATTTGTATATATATTTTTTGTTAAATTTCTGGTTTTTATTTTTGATTTTGGTTGAAGTTTGGTTTGGGTTATGTGTATATTTTTGTGTAACTGTTGGTTGATTGTATGGGTTTTAGTTTTGGTTTTGGTTAAAGTTTAGTTCATTTTGTGGCTTTTTATTTTTGATTTTGGTTAAAGTTTGATTTATTTTGGAGGAACTATAGGTGGCAGTAGTGCTAACAAAAATTTTCTCTAAGGTTTACATCAGAAATCGTTAATCTGCCTCTGTACAAAGCAAGGTAAGTCTCTCTAGCTCTCATTTCTATTTTGTAGCAATATTTGTATATATATTTGTTGTTAAATTTCTGGTTTTTTATTTTTGATTTTGGTTGAAGTTTGGTTTGGATTATGTGTATATTTTTGTGTAACTGTTGGTTGATTGTATGGGTTTTAGTTTTGGTTTTGGTTAAAGTTTAGTTCATTTTGTGGCTTTTTATTTTTGATTTTGGTTAAAGTCTAGGTTGCACGGACACGCCATTTTTGGCGTCGTGTCCGCGTCCGACACGTGTCAGACATCGGAACGAGGACGACGCGCCAGATTCCGGTGTCCGACGGTGTCCCTTTTCTTTTTCTTTTTTTTGCTTCTCCGACACGGCGCCGACGCTGCTTCGACACGGCGCCGACGCGGTTCCGACGCCTCCGATACACCACCAGTGTAAAAAAAAAAAAAAAATCACAGATTTTGACCGGAACTTACCAATGCCATTGATTTTGTGATAACCCTAAAATAATATAGCAAGTTTAGAGTCTCTTAGACTGAAAGTTGAAACCACATCTCAAGATCTTCTCAACCCACCCTCCCTCTGTCGTTGCCGCTGCCCTCTGTCCCTCGCTGGAGTTAGATCGGACCAATCGGCGAGCTCCGACGTCGACACCGTGCCCACTGTCCTCTGTCCCTTCCGATCTCTCTCTCTCTCAGCGTGGACCGATCTCTTCTCTGTTCTCTTTGTGCCTTTTTTTTTTTCTTCTTTCTTTCTTTCTTTCCGATGTTAACTTGAATCTACTGTTACTTATTATAACGCGTTTTGCTTTTGTTTTTGTTTTGTGTTTTTTTTTTACTGCTACTGTGGCTTGTGGCCTGTGTGCCCTCTGTCGTTTTTTTTTTTTTAATATATATATATATATATATATATATATATATATATATATATATTTTTCAATGTTAGTTATAACTTATAAATTTGTTTTTGTGTGTGCTGCTATAGTTTTATTTATTTATTAAAGTTAAATATTGTAGGTAATTTTACTAAAATGAATACTGAAAGTGCTTGAAGATTTTGTGTATTATTCTAGTATTTTGGGTGTTAGTTTACTTATTTATAGTTCTTATATAATTTAAATTCTAAACATAAATGTATTTTGTCTAAAAATATTAAAAAATATGCCTAAATATAAAATTTAATTAATTATTTAACTGCCGTGTCCCCGTCGTGTCGTGTCCTTATTTTTCAAAAATTGCCGTATCCCCGTGTCCGTGTCCGTGTCCGTGCAACATAGGTTAAAGTTTGCTCTATTTTGGAGGAACTATAGGTGGCAGTAGTGCTAACAAAAATTTTCTCTAAGGTTTACATCAAAAATCGTTAATCTGCCTCTGTACATTTTTTTTTTTTTTAATTTCAATTCTCTGATATAAGGAAATTGGTACAACTTAAAATATTTAATCTATCTGATTATTACACTTAAAATCATTACCCTGTTGCTTGAAATCGTGTAGTTGGTAGTCATTTTCCCTTGCAAATATTGTCTTGATGGTGGCTTTGGTTGCTTGGCTCTACCTTTTCTATCCTAGTGCAGATCTATTTGAGCCTTGTTTAGGGGCATTATGAGGCAATATGACAGCTGCAAATGCACTGGTGGAAACATATTATCTCTATTTAACTTATTATCATCATTGTTTGTTAACCATCCTTTGTGTGATTATTGTTATTAATCCTTGAAAAACATATTTAATCTAGACTGGTTGATACTATGTTATAAGACTGCCATGTTAATCATTAGGAGATAGATTGTTGCATAATTTTCTGCAAATAATTTTAATTTTGAGATTGCTTTATACTGAAACACAGGGCAGGCTTTTATTTCTTACTTGGCAACTATAGTTTATATTTGCTATGTTGTATTGTAGGCTATTTCTGTGGCTGAAAGAGTTACTGATGAGTGTTGTGAACCTTCACCAGGTTCGGATGGTTCTTTGGTTGGTTATCAAGTCCGTCTTGATAGTGCAAGGTTTTTATATGCCTGCTCCGCTAATTGTTTTTTAATGGTGCTTATAATATCAGAGGCATCATCTTATATTGCTTTGACTGCATTTTGTTGTTATTTTCTCAGTATTCTATAGTTTGACACAATCCATTTCACTTATCTTAAATCTTTTTCAAAGATATACAGTTTTGGAGTTCAGTTGTGATTTCAGATCCTACCTTATGTGTCTTTCTTTTTGGGTTTCTCTTTTGTTAGTAATCTGATGTTGATGTGTTTGGCTGAGATGTTCTTTATAGTATATAGAATCAAGTGTTTGCTGTTTTGTTTGGTGTGGGTATATAAACTAGCAGAGAGAGTTACTGATCACCATCAATATACTTAGGACTAAACTGAAGTAGTAATCATGTTAGCAGTGCCAATTAAAATGTACCTTTCACATTATATATATATATATTTATATATGTCAACTGTATCACTTATATTTGCTTTAATTTTGTGATCTCAGGAGTGAAAAAACAAAGCTTCTTTTTTGTACCACGGGCATTCTTCTTACAAAATTTGCCGTATGCCCTTTTGTCTGATTGGGTGATATTACTAAATCTATTGTAATTTCTTTGGTACTCATGCTGATTTTTGATTTCATATCAGATCTAAATTCTGATTGTCATGTTGTTACCTATCCAAAAAAAAAAAAAAAATTATTGTTATGTTGTGGTGGTGGTTGTTTTGGTTCTAGTACTATAATTTTTCATGTCTATAAATTGTGTAGATGCTTGAAATGCTTTACTTCACGAACTCTTACCGATCTATTAATGGCAACCTAGCTATTTTAAATTATCATTCTTTTGTCTGACGTATTTCCCACTCTCTCTCTCTCTCTCCCCCCCCCCCCCCCCCCCCCCGCCCCCAAATTTTAGTGGATAAATCACAAGTCACTAATCTTTCTCTTTGTCATTCACTTTTCTTGCTGCAGCCTTAAAAATCTAGTATGCTTAAGGGGTATTAAATATCATTCAAAGTGGAGTGAACATAACATTTATTTAAGATACTTCTTTGATTAAGATAAAAAGAAAAGCATATACTTGAAATGCCACTCCACTTTTTTTTTTTAATGATTAAATGTCATTTAGAATATACTGATTTGAAGAGATGTTTAAAAATTTTAGGGGATATTGGATACTATATGTTTAAATATGCTACCATTATTTAGGTTTGAATGCATGTAGTGGAAGCATGAGAACTAAGTTTATATTGAAAGTAAGCTCATTAATAAATAAAATGATCTTGCGCATTGCGCAGGTTAAAAGCTAGTTGGATTAATTTACGTCATTTAAGTTATCATAGTAGTGAGCAATGGTCATTTCTCTTTTGCAGGAGTGGCAGCTTGTTTGAAGTTTACATTCCTCTTTCCGTGGGCAAACACTGGGATTGCTAAAGGGGAGTAAGATCTGCTTCATAATTCCCTTAAATTGTAAAATAATGTGGTGGGTTGTTGTTTAGGAGCAAGCAGGTGACTTGCATGGAGAGAAAAGGTGGAATATATTGGGAGTGTTTTTTGTTTTGTGAATGTTAACATATTGTTGTTCAATTTGTTGTCAATTTCTTGTATTTTGTCTAAGTAAATACATATAGTATGCTGTGGTGGGTGGTTGTTGGAGAGAAAAGGCGGAGTATTTTCTATTAGGAGTATTGTTTGTTTTGTGACTTATATTTTTGAAACTCAATGTGCAATGGTGAAATTGTAGTGTAGGTGCGCCTCATAACATCCTAGACACTTGGGATGTTTTATTTTGTGTATATATAACATTCCAGACATTTGGGATGTAATTATAGATATGGTGTAATTAAATATATTTAGTTTCTTGGTTTAATGTGTTATTGTATTTGCTCTTGGAAAATATGAATTGTGGTTCATTACCGTTGCTATAAAATAGTTATTGGAAAATATGTATTGTAGGTACATTACAGGTGCTAAAAAAATATAAAAATTTTAAAAAAAAAATGACCTATCCCGATGCTTTGAAAACCGCTGGAATAGGGTTTGGAAAATTTTTTTTTTTAAAAAAAATGACCTATCCCAGCACTTTTGAGAGCGTTGGAATAGGTACCCCGCCTATGCTAGCGCTTTTGAAAGCGCTGGTATAGGCCTTCTAAATTTTATTCATTCATGACCTATACCAACGCTTTTAGAAGCGCTGGCATAGGTACAACCTATGCCGACGCTTTCAAAAGCGCTGGCACAAGTAGTAAAAACACTGGTATAGGTTATATTTACATTTTCATAAAGGTTGTCCCAACACAAGTAAAAACACCGGAACAGGGTCTGAAAGCGCCGGGACCTATCCCAGCGCTTTTGAAAAGCGTTGGTACAGGTCCGCGCGACCCTATCCCCACGTTCAAAAGCCAACGGTTTGAAGCGCCAGGAAAAAAAACGCCGGGATAGGAATTTTGACCCTATCTTAGTGCTTTTTGGGGCTATCCCAATGGTTTTGAAAACGTTGGGATAGCCCCATTTTTTTGTAGTGACATGTGGCATATTTAAGCCAAATCAATAAATTTCTTTCCTATAAAGAAGAAAAAATATATGGTTGGTGGTTGGTCCCTCTTGAAATTATTCTCCCCAAATGCTTAATCATTTGGGTCGACTTAATACATTTTGAATATTTTGAGGTTCAGGAAATAAATGTTAGTGATTTTTTTAATATTTAAATTTTATATGGAAAATATTAATTTAATTTTTATATATATATATATATATATATATATATATATATATATATATATATATATTACTTAAAAAAACGTTCACTTTTTTTAAGATGTAAAATTGTTAATTAAAATTTTGCACTTAATTTTTATTAACATCTCTTTTATAAGTCATTAAGGAAACTCTCAAAAAAAGAAAAGAACATTGATTGTCATGACTATTTTAAACATAATTCATACCAAATTAAAAAAATAATAATATTAATTGTGGGGGGTCCGAGGAGTAGAGAGGATTAAACCAAGGAAAAAGTTTGTATAAGCTAGCTCGAGGAGATGTGTAGGATTCGAAGAAACCACCTGCCCGAGGATGGAAACAGAAACAGAGTATTTAGTATCTTACTAAGACTCGGGAAGAGAAGGAGAAACCGTGGAAGGAGCAAGGGACATGGCAGGAAGTTTCCTAAGGGATATACCTCTCACCTTTGCATTGAATGCTTCACACCAACCATATCAGCTACATTAATGTAGAAATGATACCAGAACAATGATTTCATAACTAGCAGCCCCTTCAACCATTGTCTGCAGAGCTGTGATGGGACAAGTATCCTGGGAATGTTTTAAGGCGTACAAGTGGAGAGCTATGATGGATGGAGGAGAGATATAAAAGGGGAAGGAACCTCCTAGAAGGAGGGGACTTAAAAATAAATAAATAAAGCGAGAAAAATAAGAAAGTGAATAGTGTATTATCTGGTGTAAAGTTGAACTAGACATTTATAAAGAACTTATACTCAAATCAACTCGAGGAGAACTACACTCATAATTTTCCTTATAGTTATGTTTGTCAATGAGTCACGGAATCTCGCCCATAAACTAACTTTTGACTCAAAACTGTGTTTGAAGTTTGTTTTCTCACTCTCTAAAGAAATGTTATTGTTTGTGCTTGATCTAAAGGACGAGAAATTATGGAGTCCTCTGGTGGACCATATCACTTGTCCACCATTCCACTAAAAAACTTTCGCTTATTTAAAATTGCTAAGTCAGTAATTAATTCCTGTTTAAAAAAATTTTCTAACTAACAATTTTAAACAAGTGGAAATTTTTAGTGAAATGGTGGACTATACCACTTGTCCAACATGTGGATCTTATAATTTCTCCTAAAAGACAAGACACTACTGTTCTTAGTGGGCTTGAGCCTTAACTTTTTGAGCACTTACATTAATTTAGAGTCTCATCTTTTCTTTGCTGATTATTTACTGCTTTTTGGTAAGGTGGATGAAAAAAATTGGCAAAGTATTAAAATGCCTTGGATGTCTTTTGTGATTTATCTAAGCAAAAAGTTAATTATGGGAAATTTCGAGTTTATTTCCCTCCTAATGTATCTGAAGATAGGGGAGGAGTGAAAGCTAGCGGCACCATGGCAAATCATTTTGAGTATTGTTAAAGAGGAACTCAAGTTTAAAAAACTCAAGTTCTATATTATTACACAGAACTTCAGTTATAAACTCCAATTCCACGTCGAATTTTAAATTATAGAATTCTACGTTACCGGGTCCCACCGTGGATATTCATTAACAGAACTCTTACTCGAAACTCGAGTTTTATGGAGAATTCGAATTTCATAAACTTAAGTTAAAAAACAGTAATAGATTATTAAACATTTCACAAACAGTGATAGATTGCTAAATATTTTACCAAATAGTACTATTGGGCCATTTTTGCCAACTTTTTGTAAATTTTTGGAACAGAGTAACCTTAGTCATAGGCCTATACCCCTTGACTTCAACTAATATTTGCTATTCATGAACTATTATTTTGAGGTGATATACCGATGTTTGCTAGTGAACTTTAAATACTCATAGTATCCATTGACTTGACCAAGTAATCAAGTATTGTGTGAGGCAGGCGGTTGTGCCCTGTGGGCAATAAAAGGTTTCAATAATGGTAGGTAACCATATTCCTGAGTGAGGGACAAAGTCATATGAATTTTAACCATATTCTCGAGTGAGAGACACAGTCATATGTATTACACTATCGGACAAATTGATTTTTTTTTTTGGAAAAACAAACCCACAAGCAAGGAAGAAGGAATCAGAAAATTCATGTAATAATTATATGTAAAGTGGGCAAACCATGAAGGTCAAATGAATAAATAAAACAAAATTACATTTTTCTGGGTTTTCTATACGGATGCAAAGTGGAATGTTTTATAGTTATGGTTGGAAATACTTTCGAATTTCACTACATAATTTTACAAATTTATTTGTTATTAATCATAAAAAAAATAAGTCAAACAATCTAATTTAAAAAATAATAATAATAATTCAAATAATCATTTATTATATATTAAGAAAGTAACAATCAAATGTATTATCACATCAATTTGTAGAGCTTATTTTGGTGGAATTTGTAAAATAGCTTTAGCTTATTTTGGTGGAATTTATAAATGGAAATGCTAACGAGTGCCCTTAGGACACTCATTAATAATCCACTTTAAGAAAGTTTTAATACTACTTTTATGGGAAATTAAAAAAACTGTTAAAATATTAATTACATTTTTTTTCATTTCCCATAAAAACTTTTTTTATATGGATTATTAACTAATGCCCTAAGTGCACTCATTAGCATTTCCCTATTATAAATAGTAATTCTATTTGGTTCAAATTCCAAAAGCACTATCATACCATACCATTCTGCTCCATTTATGTTCTTTGTTTCACTCTGTTATACTCACAAAGCCCCAATTAAGTAGCCTAGTAACAAAAGATCTATATGAGCCAACTTTAACAAGGTAATTACCAAGCATCATGCCAAAATCGCTATTTTTTTTTCCTTGGTAATGGCATATTCTTTTTTCGAAAAATTTCAAAGCTAGTTTCAGAAACTTGAAAATTAAAATAAATGTGAATATAGACACAGAAATTGAGATCCTAAGTAGGTTATTGCACTAGATACAATTAGTATCAAAGACTGAGAATGCGTCAAATTTGTATTTTTATTTACTAATAAATTTCGAGAATAAAATTTAGCTTATATAGGCATGGTTGGAAGTACCCAATGTCATCAATGAATATATGTATATACGTACGTATAATATTATTTCAATAAAGCAGTCTGATTGCCATCGGTGGTTTTTTTTTATATTTTTTTTTTTGAGAGTTTGCAATCAAATTCCTCAACATTGTCACTCACCTAAATGGCAAAAGCCACTTGCGTTGACTCAAAATTTATCATCTTTCTGCTAATATATAATTTTGGACAATTCCCATTTTCCTGTAGTTAGGAGTTATTTGCTTTGTAAATTTCACATGTTAAGACAACTTTGTCAAAACACTAAAACTACTTAATAATTTCTGTGTCTTCCAATTAAGTCCATTACATAAACACCCATGGATGAAATATAAAATAATTTTAGCTCTAGGTGTAAGATGTGATGACCTCCACCTTAAATGTACATTCCAAAAGGAAACCAAGATTTTGTTATCACAGTGGGTACTGACTACTTAGTAACCTTAATCAGACCAACTGGGTCTTGGCCAGGGGCTTACACGTTATATCCACAATAATTTTACAATATTTTCGCTATAAATCATAGACGGTAAGTTATTACTAATTCTAATTTAAACATTTATATTAATTTACTTTTTTACCCACCAATAGAAGCTATTAATAAACTAACATTTAAGATTTACAAGTAAAAATATTATAAAAATGTTGTAGAATCACAGTTTGATACCATTAAAGGAGTCAATTACGTACTCTATCAATCAGTATTTTTCATGCCTGTTCTAGGCCAGTACAAAAGCACTTCAATTTCATGTTAGTTTAAAATTCCAGCTAAGCCATTCCAGAGTCATTCTACCTTCATTCAACCCAAAAAATAAAAAATAAAATAAAAATTTAAAAAACATATAAATTAAAGGTTGATGTTGTTCTATGTACTGTAGTCATGGTGTTCTTGTAATATTTCTGTTTGTACTATTTTCTGTTCATCTAATATATTCCCCGTTTATACAAAAAAAAAAAAAAAAAAAAAAAAAAAAAAAAAAAAACAACATATAAATTAACAAACAAACAATACTGGAAAAATATCAGATTTTGGCACCAAAATTTTTTTTTTTTTATCGATAAAATAATCTATCAGGAAAAAAAATAAAATAAAAAAATAGCCCACATCATCACGCTGTCACTTTTTCAGATATTAAAGCCATCCCCTCTTCTAATTTTGTTGCCCAAAACATCCTCATATCTGTTTCTTTTTTAGTTTGCTAAGTGTGTCCGTGCATGAAAACTTGACAATCCGCCACTACACCCACGTGTTCAATTGAGTGCACAATTTGACTATTCATTTTTTTTTTCTATTGCCAGATCTATGTCAAAAATGAAAACAACATATCATCTAAGCATATAAATTTATTAATATTAATGAGCTAATATTTTAGATAGAAATTAGCATATTAAGTGAGACATGGGCCAATAAGTTTTAAATATTTTTACCAAATTATATGAATTTTAACCAAAAAACATATATATATATATATATATATATATATATATAAGACATGCTTCTCAAAAAAAAAAAAAAAAAATATATATATATATATATATATATATATATATATATATATAAGACATAAATAGAAATAGATAAATAGTTTTTTTTTATTATAAAATAAATAGTTGCCTGTTAAAGTGGAATTGGCTTAGTAACTGTCTTACTTTATTTTATTGTTTTGGATGATAGTTAGTGGTGCCTTTTAAAATGGAATTGGTTTGAAACTTTGAATGGTTAGTTGCTAAAATTTTATTAAATCAGTTGATTGTAGTGTGAATTGTAGTGCTGAGCTGTCTATATAGTACGTATTTTGCCTATTTTTGTTCGTTCATCTTTTTTTTTTTTTTTTTTTAATGATAAGTTTTAATTTTCAAATTTGAAGCGTGAGAATTTTTTTTTATAATAAAGATAAGCTCCTTAATTTAAAAGATAAAAGAGTTTTGACAAATATGTAAAGTCCACTATTTTTAATTTATTGGCAACTATGTCATTAAAAATGTTTTATATATGTATCTTGAAAACACTTTCTTAGCTGTTTTCAAAATTCTATTCTGTATATTCTACAAACACTTATATTTATGAAGTAACCACCGCACCAATGATGTGCAATGGGTTTAGTTTTCACTTAACAACACCTAGCACAGTAGCCATCCGTTTATGAGTTCAAAACACATTTATTCTCTTAGATATTCCAACAAGCACCTCATCAGCACTATTTCAAATGATGGCACCAATCCCCTACCTCCCCCTGTTTCAAATAAATCCCAGTAACATCGATATATATATATATATATATATATATACACACGCGCGTACGTATATACAACACAAGTGAGGGAATGGAAGCACTGTGATGTTATGCCATAAGTCTCCATAGCAAAAGGGTGAATTTTTTTAAAAAAAATTATACCATAATACCATAATTTTTTTTTTTTTTTGGAGATTAATAAGTATTTTTAACACATATGAAGAGAGAGAAGAAAGTTTTAAAGAAACTGACAATGATATACATCCAAAAAAAATTATACCATAATGATCCAAGGAAAATTTTCTCATGTTGACTTCATGAATAAATAAATAAATAAATAAAGAGTTATGTTAACAAGTGCCCTTAGGTCAATGATTAACAATCCATTTTAGGAAAATTTTGACAACACTTTTATAGGTTAATTGTTTTTTTTTTTTTCTTTTCTCATAAAAATTTTCTTTAATTAGATTATTAACCAATGCCCTAAAGGCATCCATTAGCATTTTCCATAAATAAATAAGTAAAGTGGGAGAAATCAATGGTTGAAATAAATAAGGTGAGATAAAAAAAAAAAGAAAAATTGACACTACTCTCATGTGAAATATAAAAAATTGCTTTATCAATTTTCCACAAAAATGTTTCTAAAAATGGTGCATAAACTAATGCCCTTGAGGCATTTGTTAACTTTTTTGTATTTTATGTAGAGAAATGTTAATAAATGCCCTAAGAACATTGATTTGAATACCTTTAGAAAATTTTATTTAAAAAAGAAAAAAAAACAATAGATTTTTTGACAATATTTTATATTTCTAAAAAAAGTGGTATTAAAAATTTCTTTAAATAGTCTTGTAAGGACACGATTCGTAACGAACCGTAACAGTGTTGGGTTCGCACATAAAAAGGCTCGAACAATGTAATTTATAGAGCGTGGGTGTTAAGAACTATGTTAACTTTTTTTGAATGGCTAGAAGGCACCCTCCTGGTTTTACGTTCCTTTCTCTCTTTTTTTTATCAGCTCTTCTTTCTCTCATTATGGGTTTTCTTTTTCTTTCTTTTTTCCGATCCCCCTTTTTAGGTTCCTCTATTAGTTTATATACCGCCTCTTTCGTTCCATCCACACCATACACGTGTAGGTTGGGTTCCGAGGATTTCTTTCTGTCCCATCTAGCACCTCCTGGAACTTTACAGCTGCCCCCTTACTGTTCAGGTATTACCTCCACATTAATGCGGCCAGAGAGTTGGTTGGGAGGTCATTAATGCGAAGGCAGCTGTAGTTATAGATATTTGTTTGTCTTATCTCTTTCATTCTTGGCCGGTTGTTCTATCTTTGGTGGTGACTTAGTTCTGAGGTCTAGTTACAACAAGACCGAGTTTCGATCCTCCTCGGACACGTACTGCCGAGGATTATAGCGTCCTCAGACGGATGCAGAACTCAACCCTCGTGATACTGACCACTACTCCCTTCGGTAATTACCTTGTGACCTAACTTGGCTTCCTCAGACGGATATGCACCTTTAGATGGGCCATGGGCCCAACAATCCTGAACTTAATGGGCCTATTGATCGAGCGGCCCCCACAAGTCTATTAACAAATGTCCTGCCATTAGGAATTATTGTTGGATTCTAATAAATGTATGGTATTATTGCACATTTATTGCTTACTAAATTATTTAATTCTAGAGCATTTTTCTCTCTCTTATTCATTACAATTATCTAAGAAAGAAAAAAAAAAAAATCATGCAAAAAGAAAAGCCTTTAAAGAGACTAAGCTTAAACAATAGTCCAACCATAGAAATAGTAGCTATTATATTCTCAAATCTCACACCATCTCCATCTAAATAGTCCCCCCTGGATCTAGCTACCTAAAGATCAAGCCAACATGCAACCTCGAATACTTGCGTAATTTTTTTAAAACACAAGTGTTTTTCCTACATCACCAAACAAAAAACATGAATCTGTTATTTCTCTCATTACATTGGGTTCCAACCATCTTTCTTGTACTCATTCTCATCCTCTGTCATTAATTTCTTTTGAAACAAAGGAAAGTGAAGAAAGCAGCCAACCTTCCCCCAGGCCCTCCAAAGCTTCCCTTCATTGGCAACCTCCATCAAATTGGAAATGTCAATCACCATTTCCTATGGAATCTCTCTAAAAATACGGACCTGCCATGCTCTTACAACTAGGTCAAAACCAAGTTCTTGTCATCCCATCCCCACAAATGGCCAAAGAGGTGTTAAAGAACCATGATGTTGAGTGTTGCACGAAGCCTAAATTACATGCCCAAAAGAAGCTCACTTACAATTTTTTAACCATTGCATTTTCTTCCTACAATGATTCATGGAGACAAATGCGTAAACTTTTCATGATGGAGCTTTTCACTAAAAGTAAGATGCAATCTTTTGAGTGCACAAGAAAAGTCAATGTCACTCAATTGATGAACTCCAACGCTCAGAATTCGCCAAACTCAATTGATCTTAGTGAGAAAGCACTTACTTTAACATACTCCATTATATATCACATAGCATTCAGTAGAGATTATGAAGAAATGAAGGGAGGTAAGGGCCAAAATTGGCTTTTACTCCTTTCTCACAAATTTTTTAGCAAAATATCCTATTTCTGAAACTAATTAGGGAAATGCTCCTGTTTTGAAACTTAATTTTCTAAAAGTCGAGTTCCAAATGTAAAACTCGATTTTTGGAACATCAAGTTATAGCGAACGTGGATTTAGGAATTTTTTTTTTTTTTTTTGGAACTCGAGTTCCATGAACTCGAGTATCATGTGAAGTACTTGAGTTCATGGAACTCAAGTTCCACCTGAAAGAGATTAATTTTGGAGCTGCTACTTATGGCCAATTTGAATAAAGGGGGAGAGAGGGTGGGTAAAGGGAAGTAGAATAGAGTTTGCTAGAAATTCCTAATTTCCAGCCAACTCTATTCTACTTCCCTCTCCCTCCAAACTAACCATTACACATATATATATATATAATAACTACTCCTTGAATATATGGAACTTGAAGTAATTCCTTAAGTTGTTTTTGTTCCAAAACTTCTATACTTCCATTTCAACCTTTGTGCCTATATTGAATGTGCAAAATACTTAAAAACTCTTTCTTTTTAAATTAAATAGAAGCCTCCCATCCATTCCAATCCAATCCCTTGTCATATAAATTTGATGAGCAGCTAATTACAATTAAATCGCCCATTGTTTGTTCTTTGCAAGATCTATCACACACACACACACAAACACACACACACACACACACATATATATATATGGAACTTGAAGTAATTCCTTAAGTTGTTTTTGTTCCAAAACTTTTATACTTCCATTTCAACCTTTGTGCCTATATTGAATGTGCAAAATACTTAAAAACTCTTTCTTTTTAAATTAAATAGAAGCCTCCCATCCATTCCAATCCAATCCCTTGTCATATAAATTTGATGAACAGCTAATTACAATTAAATCGCCCATTGTTTGTCCTTTGCAAGATCTATCACACATTAAAAAGAAAAATCAAGAAGTGATGAAGCTATTGAATATTATCTACAATATCCAAAACCAATGGCCATGACAATATCAATATTCACAAATTTTCAAAATCCTATTTTGATCCAAAATTTAATGGACTTGTTGATAATTCTAAGGCAACTCTTAAAAACTCATGGCATGCAAGGCTAGGAAGGATCCTGACAAAAATAACATAATAAATAAATGAGCAATGTTACAGTTACAAATTATTTTATAACATTTTTACAAACTGTTAATATGGCCAACTTCTTATTGGTTTTCACCTGAGGTCACTATTAATATCACTTTTTCATTTACCAATAACAACTCACTACATTAGCAGTTTGTAAAAAACTTTGTAAAAAAAGTTTGTATCTCTAGTATTTTATCGATTCATGTAAATTCTGTAATAAATAAATAAGAAAATGCAGAAAACAAAATTGGGGTATTATCTACTACCATCACCACGTACACTTATGGCTCTAATTTATGCAATGAACTTTCAATCACATCCACATGCCACCAAACCAAAAATAAAATGAAGAACAGAACGTAGAAATTCATATTCCATTCATCATCACTTGGTTGTAAGAAAATTTTCTTAAGAACAAAGGGAACCAAAATACAAAACTTGCCGCAAATAACTGTTCATAGAGTACAAAAATTCATTTTATTAAGACAATTCTCCTGAAGAATTTTGACATGAGAGACTCCAAGTTCAAAAGGGTAGTAATATCCTGTTTCAATCACACCCTAAAAATAACTAATACAACTTAGAAAATTGTAGATCCCTACTTCAACCGCAATGAAATTATCTGAATAAATGGTTTTACTTTGAGGGCGTGAATCTGTCAAATCAGTAAAAACTACAAGACAGTGAAAAATAACATTATTAAAGCTTCACCAGTACAGAAATCCCCATCCCTGCAGCGAAACTATAAACCAACACTTTTCTCCAGCTTTTGAATCTGGTTGAGGAAAATCCATGTCATCCGCATAAAAAAACAAACATCCAAAAATCAGAAAATACATGAAAAACAATCCAAGAACAGTGGACAATCGAGGGAAAGTAAATTTTCAGCAAATGGTTCAGTAGCGTGACAGGACCCAAAAAAAACATCTGAGTATAAAATTCAACACCAATATGTAAATGCACACACACAGGGAAAAAGAGAGAGAGAGAGTACCAGGACATGGGAGGCAATTCTAACACAATATACTGGAAATCCAGTGTAAAATTTAAAAGGTCCTCCACTTTTCAGGGTTTTGAGCGCACAATCTAAAGAGCCAGATTAAGGAAGCTTCCCCTCAGCATCAGGTTGCATCTTCTGAATCTGGGTTTTGACATAATCAAATGGCACCTTCAAAAGTGTTGCCTACCTTTGCCTACTTTGTGTGACGGTCCCAAAAAATGAATGTCAATACTACCAATTAAATAAATATTTTATTTATTATTATGTCTTTATTATTCTAAAAAGTCATGTGACTAGCATGTGACCTTTAATGAAGTTGGATGGTTAGGATTTAATTGTTTTATGTAAGATGAAGGGTTAGGATTCTAGGGTTACTATTTGAATATTTCTTGAGCTCTTTGAGCTTAGGAATTGATATGTGATTGTTCCTACTTCAATCCTATTAACTTTTTATTTGCCTTAAATGTTTGTTGTTGGAATTTCTTCTTAAATCCTTCTCCAACACTAGATCTAAGTTCTCACCACAACAACCCCACCCCTACCCCCTACCCCCCACCCCCGCCCTTTCCCCAGCTTTGACAAATTAAATAGCAACAAAACATGCTTATTCCATTAGTGTCCCCACACCTGCCCTATAAAAGATCTCCAAGATCCATTCCTACTTGGAAGAGAGGGTGAAATGGAAACAACTTGTCTTCGCTGCATGATAATAATCATCTTTATTAGCCAAAAGGAAAATGGAAAGCCATTTAACAAGCAAATGCAACGCAACATGAGAAATGCCCCCCCCCCCCCCCCCCCCTCCCCCAACACACATACACACACTGGCCGTTAGAGAGAGAATACAAAAATATATCTAACATGGAACTCTCATGGTTCCATTTTAACTCAATTCAAAAAATAAAATATATGTTCAAACCCAAGCCTTCATATTCAAGAGCTCTCTATCAAAGAAGAATGCTAAATTAATGCAAAGAATAAATCTGCTTCAAAAATCTTTCCTAAGGTTAAACAAAACTCTTGCTAACATTTGAAC
Organism: Quercus engelmannii; assembly: GCA_029955605.1. Classification (NCBI taxonomy): domain Eukaryota; kingdom Viridiplantae; phylum Streptophyta; class Magnoliopsida; order Fagales; family Fagaceae; genus Quercus; species Quercus engelmannii. The sequence continues at coordinate 48,670,291 of JARPSG010000007.1, forward strand.
CCCAAATCTTTTACAATGTCATATATTTACCTCTTGAAGAAAAGGATTTGTTAAAATAAGGATTTGTTTTGTGAAAAACAAACATACACAAGCAAAGAAGAGAGAATTAGAAAGTCGTGTGTGTATATATGAGAAAACGTTAGGTCCGGAGCTGGCATAAAACCAGTGTTTTACGCCAGCCAACGAGACCACGCCACGTCATTTCACTTAAGTCAACAGTATAACCTCAAAAAAAAATAAAAAATAAAAAAAAATAAAAACATTTCATGCACACACGCCCACAGCTTCCTCTGCTTCCTTCACGCCATTCCTCTCATCTCATCTCTTCCTTCACGCCGAACCTCCACCACCGCCACATAGATCGCCCACCAGAGCTCACTGCCACAAATTTCGCTGGAGCTGTGCGTGGAGCTTGGAAACAAACCGAGGCCGCTGTGAGCCATGATCCAAAGGTTTGTTTTTCCTGATTTTCCCTTTTCCCCAATTTGGATTTCGAATTGGGTGTTCGGATTTTTTGTTTGCTTCATCGGAAAGTTTCAAATTTTGAGCATTTCCTTTTTGATGAGAACGGAGGGTGAGTGTATGTTCATAAGGAAGATCTCAAGAGGAGGTACTACACAGCAACCGATGAAGTACTGAGTCAGGAGGTGATTGACAAGATGATTTCAGGGTCTGTGAAAGTTCAATTGTTTGAAGGGAATACTGAGTTAGATTTGATGAGAAAAGAGAGGCATGAGGCTTTGATGGATATTCAGAGGAGCTTGACTAAGCTTCATCAGATTTTCCTTGACATGGCTGTTCTGGTTGAGACACAAGGAGAAAAGATGGATGATATTGAAGAGAATGTGGCCAATGCTGGTCACTTTATACTGTTGGTGTGCATCATTTCTATGTTAGCTTCCTGAAGGAGCAAGGTCCGAAAACCATCTGGTGATTGTACAGAGGCTTGTTGTTGGTGAGGCCAGAGGGAGGGATTTTGCTCTGTAAATTCATCTCTAATTGAGCTTTTCTGATCTCTGGGAGGGGTTCTCTTTCTTTTGCTGTTCTTATGGCTTTTAGTTTAGATATGATTCTGTATTGTCTTTTGGTATAGTGATTCTTGTTTGATACACTTTAAGGTTTTCTCAAATCATGGTAAATGTTCATGAGAGTTGGATTTTGATTGAGTAGATTACTTGGAGAATTTTCTAAGTGGGAAGCTTTCCTATTCTTGTTTGTTTTTATGTCCTGCTTCTCTCTTTTTATATGGGGGCCTTTTTTAGCTAACCCTTATCATTGTATGTTAATGCATATGTGTATGTGGGTTTTACTTTGTGCAATATTGATATGTGTATGTTAGGTTGCTGGAACTTTTGTATCTGTCATGGCAAAGGCAGGTCTGTAGAGCCTAAGATGTTATTTTTACTCTTTTAAGTTTATAAGCCTTGCAATAAGCCAATAAGGGGAAAAAACTAGTATAGTATCTCAAGACTACTGAAACACGGCATAAAACTAATGGTCACATTCATGACTCACATTATGAGGATGATTATTTCTGTTACCATATTTTGCTTGTTATGAACCTAGAACCATATGTATTTACCAATTATTTTGGTGCTAACCATTTATCAAATTTTGCTCATTATAGATCTTACTAAGAATCGTAATATTAATCATAATTAGTTTTTTTTTTTTTCAATTTTTTTTTGAGTTCAAAACGATAGAAATCTTTCATTAATGTAGAAACAGTATACAAACAGGGCCCAATCCAAGTCAAGGCTCAAGTAAATGGTAGTACAAAAAGACAAAAGAAAGAGTACATAGATGGTACATCAAGTCACTCAGTGCCTATCCATAAGACGTTGGTATTCTTCATACAAGCCATTCGCCAAGTCAAGGATCACCTTTGGATGAGTTTGGAAATATTAGAAATAAAATTTATTCCTCGCATTCCATATTGCCCACGATGTAACGACCCACTTCTCTAATTCCTGCTAGCTCAGTTTCCTCTGCATCTGTTGGAACAGTAGTAAGAAATCGAAGGCTCTGTTGCTGCATTTTTGTGTTCAACCTTTGAATAAAGCCCACACATTTTGTGCAAATGGGCACTCCCACCAGATATGGCTTACAGTTTCAGATTGGTGACTGCAAATCTCACAACTCGTCTCCACCCTTACTCGACACCGATGAAGATTTTCCTTAGTTGAGAGGCAGTTGGAGCATGCTCTCCATAAAAACACAGAATTTCTTATGAATGACACACCAATTGAAATTTTAGTTACTATAGAAAAAATATTAAATAGTACCATGCACAGTACAGAAGAAATTAACATTAATCAACCAAGCATTGAATTTCATTTTCCTAAAGCAAGAAACGTGGAACCAAAATTGTCATCTTGTTTAATTGCTAGCCTAGACTCCCAAGTCCAACCAACCAACACAGAGGCGCCTGAATGCCTGGATGGCCATGAAATTAACATGAATTAACTATAAAATCCCCATCATTATCATCATCATAATAATAGTAATTAAAGACACTCATATATAATCCATGACAAAAACAGAGGAGCATAGGGGTAAAAAAAGGTAACAAATGAAGAAAGAAACAATAAAAATTAAAAAGAACCCGGTTGATGAAACAAGAAGCATATATCATATACCAAAAAGAAAGAAGGCAGTTGAGCAAGGTCATCACGTATGGAATGCCCGAAAACTGTTCTGTGGACTTGCTCTTTATAATCCTCTTGGGTATAGTTTACAGTAGTAAAGCGTAATTTACCCCATAATATAAGAAACTAGACAAATTAGATAAGCAACCCTCTTTCCCTCTAAAAAGGGGAAAGGAAAAAAACGAAAACAGAAAAAGAAACACTAGCCTCATTAACATGAAACTAAAGTGAAGTGGCTGAGTTGATTTGAAACAAAATCGAAAACTCATTTCCACTCCATATGGTTCAAATTTTACAGTAAAAAAGTCAAGTTAGTAAAAGAACAGAAAAAAAAAAAATTATATTATGTTTCATTATTTTTTTATAAAAGAAATTTGAGAGAAACTAAAGACAATGAAATACATTTCTAAATTCCCATTTGGTTTGCATTCTACAAGAGAAAATAAAATGAGGAAATGAATGGAATTATATTATAGTTTAGTTCTTTCAAAAAGAGAAAGTGATGACAAAATAAGTTTATAATTGTTAGGTTCTAAAGACTTAGTGTTGGTGCAAACACAATAATAATAGAAATAATACACAAAGAGAAACTGAATAATACTTTTGAATATTATTAATATAAAGAAAGAAATACACAACACTATTTGGACTGAGGCGCGGCACTCGCTCTCTTTAAGGAGATTCAAGCCCTTGGTTGGCTAACTTTTGTAACCGGTGCAAACCTTCTCTAACTTGTCTCCCCCAGGATACAACAACCCAATAAGTGTCATATGGCTAGAACAACCTCTGCACAAAGTGTTCAAGCCCAAAGCTCCACCAGAAAGAACACCCTTCCTTGCCAATAATCTCTCTGTTTTTTTTTTTTTTTTTTGGTGTGTATTGTCAATTACAGTAACATGGATTAGGTCTGAATGAGTCTATTTATAGGCTCAATGGGCCTTACGAAATTACTACCCAAATTATTCTGATTAATTAGGTCCAATTATTTTGATGTAGTGGGTGTTACAAGATTAATTGTTGGATATTAATCTAATGGGCTGGAGTTACACAATTAATGGTGAGATAAGGAGTTTCTGAAGAATGAATAAGCCCAAACGGATAGTCCATTAAGTGGGTTAATGGCTCTTCATTGTCCATAATTAAAAATGGAGTATTAATTCGGGCCATTTACTCACCAACGGATATGGTATGATTCGTTTCCATTTTTGATACCTCCACTCTTCACCTCCCCCTTGCGCACGTATCTAGCCTAATATCTGAGACAATTCATGTTAGCCCATTAATCACCACAATTAAAAAGAATAAAAATGTCTCTCTCATTTTCAATGTGGGATTAAACATTTTTACAACTCTTCATCTTCCATATTCACTCCCACATCTTTACATTTATGTTATAATATTTACTCATTTTAATTATTTAATATTAAAATGCTCCAACAATCCCCCACTCATTTTAATATTAAATTTTAGTTAAAGAGAGATTACCAGACAAAGATGGGTCACTATGCATCATGAAGGTGTGCTCTGCATTGAACCTTCACTTAGTAAAACAACGATCTCAACTCCAGAGTCATAGTGGTCTCCCATTTGAACTAGGACTGTTTTAGGGAAATTAAGCATCACTGCTTACACATAACAACCCAGGTGTTGACATAAGCTTTTATAGCTAGCACTTTACAGCCATGTGCTGATCTCGGTTTCATGAGTGTATTTGAGATTAAGTTTAAATCTCATAGGAAGCGGCCCCACCCCCACACTCACATAGGTGAAATTTGTCAAGGGTGCTCCTGTAATTCTGACACCCCACTCATACGAGCTACAAATTTCATTAAGAGTTTTTTTACTCAACCTCTCCACTTTACAGGATAAATGCACTTACATCATAGGGATGAACAATTAAAAAATTATTTACAGAATAAATAATTTTAAAAAAATAAATAATGCATTTCTTACGACCATCATATGATTCGTTTTTCCCATTGAACCCAATTCTTAGGATCTCTGGTCCTTGGGTTGGGTATCCTCATACATGGCTCATGATTCTATGGACTTTAGTCCCATCCCCCTCGATGTATTCCAGACTCTATCTTTTGCCAAGGCCTTGGTAAATGGATCTGCAAGATTATCATTAGATTTAATATAATCCACAGTTATGATGCCACTACTCAAATAAGATCGCACGATACTGTGCTTTCTTCTTATAGGTCTGGATTTACCGTTGTAGTAACGGTTTTTAACTCTACCAATTGCAGCAGTGCTATCACAATGAATTAATATAGGTGGAATTGGCTTTTCCCAAAGTGGAATTTCATATAACAAATCTCTAAGCCAATTTGCCTCTTCACTAGCTGAAGCTAATGCTATTAATTCAGCTTCCATTGTTGAATTAGCAATTATCGTTTGCTTTTTAGATTTCCAACAAATAGCACCACCACCTAAGGTAAAAATATAACCAGTGGTAGAGAGAGAATCACCTGACAAAGTATTCCAATCGGCATCACTAAAAGCTTCAATCACAGCAGGGTACTTTTTATAAAATAAGCCATAGTTTTTGGTACCAATTAAATATTTCATAACTCGCTCAATAGCTAGCCAATGATCTTTACTAGGCTTGCTAGTAAATCTGCTTAGCACTCCTACTGCATATGCAATGTCAGGTCTAGTACAATCAGTAGCATAACGCAAACTACCAATGATACTAGCATAATCCTTTTGATTAAAAATCTCATCATCATTATTCATAGGAAATAAATGAACACTAGAATCAAAAGGAGTAGCTACACTTTTGTGATCATGAAAATTATATTTTCTCAATATTTTCTCAACGTAATGTGATTGATCAAGATATATTCCATCACATATTTTTGTAATTTTTATGCCCAAAATAAAATTAGCCTCACCAAGATCTTTCATATCAAAATGGCTTTTAAGCATATTTTTTGTTTCATTTATAACATGCATATTTGAGCCAAAAATTAACATATCATCCACATAGAGGCTAATAATAACATGTAAATTATTCCATGATTTAGAATAAATACATTTATCACATTCATTTGATTTATAACCATTCTCAATCATGCAGGAATCAAATTTTTCATGCCATTGCTTAGGTGCTTGTTTTAAGCCATATAGGGATTTAGTTAGCTTACATACCTTGCTTTCTTGTCCAGGCTCTACAAAGCCTTCGGGTTGGTCCATATAAATCTCTTCCTCTAGGTTCCCATTTAGAAAAGCAGTTTTTACGTCCATTTGATGAATTTTCAAATCAAAAATTGCAGCAATAGCAATTAACAATCTAATAGATATAATTCTTGTTACCGGAGAAAATGTATCAAAGAAATCAAGATCAGCTTTTTGTTTAAAGTCTTTTGCAACAAGTCTAGCTTTAAACTTATCTATTGACCCATCCGGTTTCAACCTTTTTCTAAGGACCCATTTACAACCTATGGTCTTACAACCCGGTGGAAGATCTACTAATTTCCAAGTTCTATTAGAAATTAGAGATTCCATCTCATCATTTACAGCCTCTTTCCAAAATATAGCATCAGGTGATGTTAAAGCCTCTTTTAAATTTTGGGGATTTCCCTCAATGTTAAAAACATAATAATCAGGACCAAAATCCTTTTCAACTTTAGCTCTTTTACTCCTTCTAAGTTCCATTTCAAAATTTTCTTGATTTTGAAAATGTGAAGTAGAAGAACTAGGTTGTGACAAAATATTTTCTTCACCCCCACTATTTTTCAATTTAAAAGGAAATTTTTCTTCATGAAAAATTGCATCACCAGATTCAAAAATTATTTTGTTTTCAAGATCAAAAAATCTATAGGCTGCACTATTAATCGCATAACCAAGAAAAGCACAGGTAATAGCTCTTATACCTAATTTAGGCATTTTAGGGTCAGTAAGCCTTACATAAGCAAGACAACCCCATACTCTCAAATATCCCAAATTTGGCTTATGTCCTTTCCACATCTCAAAAGGTGTGGTGTGTGACTTTTTATGTGGCACCCTATTCAAAATATGACATGCAATTAAAATAGCTTCACCCCAAAAATGTAAAGGTGCACCAGATTCAATTAACATGGCATTTGTTAACTCAATTAAAGTTCTATTTTTTCTTTCAGCCACACCATTAGAAGCAGGTGAATATGGTGCAGTAGTTTCATGGATAATTCCCAAAGACTGAGCAAATGAGTTGAATGCACTTGATTCATACTCATGGCCTCTATCACTTCTTATTCTTTTTATTTTTCTACCGAATTGATTTTCAACTTCTTTTAAAAAATCTTGAAATTTTTCAAAAGCATCACTTTTATTTTTCAACAATAAATAGTTGTATATTTTGAGAAATCATCAATAAAAGTGATAATATATCTATTTCCTCCACGAGTTAAAATTCCCTCAAATTCACATAAATCGGAATGAATTAACTCAAGCAATTTGGTATTTCTTACAACATTTTTATGAGGCCTTTTTGTAATCTTAGCTTGACTACAAGTTTCACATTTTTCAAAATCTTTTGACAGTCTTGGAATTAATCCTAAACTACTCATGATTCCCACATATCTACTATTTATATGACACAATCGAGCATGCCAAAAATTAATAGAAGAAAGCATATAAACTGAACTGGTAGATGCTTTATTATTCTCAATATTCAATTTAAACATTCCATCACAAGCATAACCCTTGCCCACAAATAATCCCTTTTTTGTGATTACATAATTATCAGATTTCATAGTTTGCTTAAAGCTAGCCTTGTTAAACAAAAAACTTGACATCAAATTCTTCCTCATGGACGGAGTGTAAAGTACATCTTTCAATGTTAGCACACGTCCAGAAGTGAATTTCAATTCAACCTCACCACTCCCAAGAACCTTGGTTTTACTAGAGTCACCAAGCATAACAGTCTTCTTCAAAAGGAGTGTACAATTTGAACCAATTCTTGTCATAGCAGACGTGCCTATTAGCACCGGAATCTGCCCACCACCCTTCAACATATTGCACCATATTAATGTCTGTATTCATAGCCACTAAAGGCTCTTCGGTTACGTTAGCCTATGAGACAGATTCACGTTTCCGAAATTTGCAAAATCGAGCAATATGCCCACTCTTGCCACAGACAAAACAGGATCTATTAAATTGATCTTGTGAAGGGGGTCCTTGGTTCTTATTGTAATTTTTATTTGGGTTTCCCCTTCCTTGAGGTCTATTATTATTTTTAAAGGCTCTTTTTTTAGGCTTCAATTGAACATTTCTAGGAAAATGATTTTTGGGCATATTATTATTAGATGAAATAAGGTTTACCTTTGTGGTGGAATTACCATTGCTCTCTTGTGTCATGAGTGCATCTTGTCCTCTAGCCTCCTCCTCCACACGGATGCGTGTGATCAAAGTCTCCAAGGATGTCTCCTTTTGTTTGTGCCGCAAAGTCTTTTGGAATTCCCTCCAAGATTGTGGTAGTTTATCAATTATGCCAGCTACCACCAAATTGTCTCCAATCTTTATGCCTTCAGATCTCAATTCTGCTACAATCATTTGGAAGTCTTGTGCTTGATCCACCACCGATTTTCCATCCACCATTTGGTAACGAAAAAATCTACTGGCAGCATACTTCTTTGCACCTGCCTCCTCGGTATCATACTTGCTTTGTAAAGCTTTCCAAATTTTCTTAGCAGAATTGTAAGTTGTATCATAATAATCATAGAAATGATCGGCAAGACAATTCAATAGATAAGAGCGACAATTATATTCATCTTTTGTATACTTATCTATTTTTTCTTGATGGAGAATATATTCTTCCTCACTCATCTCATCGGTAGGAACTTTTGACGGATTCTTGTCAGTGAGGATGTAGGAGACTTTGAGAAGACTCAAGTAGAAGAGGACCTTTCCTTTCCACCTCTTGAAATGGGCTCCCTTAAAGCGAAAGGGCTTGTTGAGATCTCCGACAGGCTCATTTGGTTTCTTTTGTGTAGGTTCCATGTGTTGAATCTCCTTAAAATTGTTGGTGCAAACACAATAATAATGGAAATAATACACAAAGAAAAACTGAATAATACTTTTGAATATTATTAATATAAAGAAAGAAATACACAACACTATTTGGACTGAGGCGCGGCACTCGCTCTCTTTAAGGAGATCCAAGCCCTTGGTTGGCTAACTTTTATAACCGGTGCAGACCTTCTCTGACTTGTCTCCCCTAGGATACAACAACCCAATAAGTGTCATATGGCTAGAACAACCTCTGCACAAAGTGTTCAAGCCCAAAGCTCCACCAGAAAGAACACCCTTCCTTGCCAATAATCTCTCTGTTTTTTTTTTTTTTTGGTGTGTATTGTCAATTACAGTAACATGGATTAGGTCTGAATGAGTCTATTTATAGGCTCAATGGGCTTTACGAAATTACTACCCAAATTATTCTGATTAATTAGGTCCAATTATTTTGATGTAGTGGGTGTTACAAGATTAATTGTTGGATATTAATCTGATGGGCTGGAGTTACACAATTGATGGTGAGATAAGGAGTTTCTGAAGAATGAATAAGCCCAAACGGATAGTCCATTAAGTGGGTTAATGGCTCTTCATTGTCCATAATTAAAAATGGAGTATTAATTCGGGCCATTTACTCACCAACGGATATGGTATGATTCGTTTCCATTTTTGATACCTCCACTCTTCACCTCCCCCTTGCGCACGTATCTAGCCCAATATCTGAGACAATTCATGTTAGCCCATTAATCACCACAATTAAAAAGAATAAAAAAGTCTCTCTCCTTTTCAATGTGGGATTAAACATTTTCACAACTCTTCATCTTCCATATTCACTCCCACATCTTTACATTTATGTTATAATATTTACTCATTTTAATTATTTAATATTAAAATGCTCCAACACTTAGGTATTTATGTATTTAGAACTCTAATGTGTATTGTTGGCAAACCATGATTAAAACAATGTGTTTAGAAGTGTTTTTGTCTTGCTCAAAGTTGTGTATTTTATGTAAAGTTGGAATTGAGCTAATGCAAAAAGAATTATGCATTTCGGCCTGGCTCGATTGATCGAAGCTTAGGCTCGATCGATCGAATCTCGGGCAGAATTTTTTTTCTGTAGATTTCCAACTCAACCCTAGTTGTTTAAAATGTTTCAGGGTTTTCTAATTTGTCCTAAGTATAAAAGGCAAACCCTAGCCACATTTTAGTGTTGCTCATATTGCGGTTTGTGTAAATCTCTTGTGAGATCTAGAGGAGTTTTCCTTTACACAAACTTAGGGTTTTTAAGGAGAAGATTTTATCTACACCTTGATGATCAACTCAGTTGCTGCCATTGAAGCTTAAAGAAAACACAAGCGCGTGTGCTTGTATCTAGTGGTGAATCTAAGAAAGAAGAAGTCCGTGGATTCAGAGTTTGCACGTGGTCGTGTCAGTAAGTTCTACTGATTGGTAGTAATAAGAAGTCGAGCGTAGGGGCTTGGAAGTCTTTTTGTATGAACTTCGATTCTTTCAAGATAGTGGATTCAAGTTTACCTTAAGGATAGCTAGGTCAAATCCTCCCCAGATTTTTACTGGTTTGGTTTCCTGGGTGATCATATCTTATGTTATTTATCTTTCCGCTGCTTTGCATGATATGATCTTTGTGATTGTGATAACCTAGATTTGTTAAATTGTACTAAGTAACAACTTGGCTAATTACCTAGGTTAAATCAATTGTGTTTTAAGGGGTCTAAAAACTATCAATAATATATTTGTTTTTTTAGACATAACCTTCTTTCCAAACCTCACCCATCTTAGAGAATATTTTAGTTGGCTTCAATTGAAAATTTAACCTCTTTTCCTCACACTTTTAGTAGTGTGGTATGATGATATAAAGTCCAAAAGAATACTAAACTAACTGAATAGAACCACAAAAGAAAACTCCCACAATCAGCTTTAGTTCTTTTATTTTTGTTGCCTCTAACCACATTAGTAGAGCTTCCTAACTTGTGCAATTGTACCATTTCCAATTATTGATAATAGAGGATCAATCATCTCAATCAAAAAAATAGAAATAGACATATCTAAAATCAAATAATCACCAACCAAACAATGAACAACAGTGGACCCCAATACAAAGAAAATACAATTGGTGAAGTTATCACAATTTTATTATAGTCATTCAAAAGAGAAAAGAAAATTTAAGAAACCCAATTCAGTTAATGAACTAAAAATTAGCATAACATGAAGAGCAAAACCAATTGACATAGACATAGAGAGAGGCAGAGAAACTCACATTACTTCCCTTCCAAACTTCGTACAGCCTTCTAGGTTTATCATTCAGGTCCATACTTTACTAAGAAGAAGAAAAACCCATAACCTGATTAGAATTTCTAATCAAAACCATAACAGAACCTTCTCTTATCACAACCCCACTTTCTACTCCTCACTATCCAATACATATATCACATCAAAACCCACAAAAATCTTCACACAAAACCAAAAAAATTCCCATCATTTGGGTACACAACGCATGTGAAAGGGAACTGGAACTTGAAAAGTCCAGGTGAGAGAGAGAGAGAGAGAGAGAGAAAAGAGGCTATTGGATCAAAAGAAAAACTAGCTGCCTCTCTGCTCTCCTAAAAAGCTTTTAGTTTTTGTTTTCTCAGATCGATTATTCCAACAAAGAAAGATGCTATCTTTCTGTTTGTCTATCTCTCTCTCTCTCTAAAAACTGTTTTTGCTATTTCTCTCTCTTCACATTCAGTCAGGCTGTGTTCGAAATCCAAATTGGGGAAAAGGGAAAATCATGAAAAACAAACCATTGGATCTTGGCTTACGGCAGCTCCGGTTTGTTTCCAAGCTCCACGCATAGCTCTGGCAAAATTTATGGCGGTGAGCTCTGATGGGCGATCTGTGTGGCGGTGGTGGAGGTTTGCGTGAAGAACGAGATGAGAAGAGAGGAATGGCATGAAGGAAGCAGAGGAAGCTGTGAGCGTGTGAGCTTGAAATGTTTTTTTTTTTTTTTTTTTTTTAATGAGGTTATACTGTTGACTTAAGTAAACTGACGTGGCGTGGTCTCATTGGCTGGCGTAAAACACTAGTTTTACGCCAACTCCAGACCTAATGTTTTCTCTATATATATATTGAGAAACAGAGAAAGATCTAGAAGAAAAATTGTATTGAGTGAATTGAATGTACAAACTGCTATGTTAACATATATAAGAACAGGGGGACAAAAATAACTAACTAACTTTCGCTCCAATAATAACAAACTAACTAACTAATTACACGTGTGAATTACATGCTTAACTTTTATATACAAAGAAAAACTACTTGTCGTTTATGCCATCTATTGCTCTTAGCTGACTCTATCGTTGAACTATCAAATTGCTTCCTCTCTTTGTCATTCCATGGAAGAGGGGCATGAATATTGACCATATTCAACTTGGACACAAGCAAAGAAAATTGTTATGCATTTAGAGCCTTTGTTAACAAGTCTGCAATTTGGGAATTTGTTCTAACATGTAGTAATCTAATAAAACTTTCCAAGACTTTATCCTGTACAAGATGACAGTCAATTTCAATGTGCTTGGTTCTTTCATGAAAGACAAGATTAGCAGCTATATGGTGCTACTTGACTATCACAGAATATCACTGAGTAAGAACATAAGCCAAATGACTTCACAAAGAGCTACTGCCATAAATCTATACTCTGATTCTGCTGAGGATTGAGACATTGTCTAATGTTTCTTGGATTTCCATGAGATTAGAGAATCTCCAAGAAAGACACAAAAACCAATCACTAATCTTCTAATGTCAAGTTAGGAAGCCCAATTTGCATTTGCAAAAGCTTTCAAATGCAACTCTGATTTTCTTGATAAGAACAACCCTTGTCCTGAAGTTGCTTTGAGGTATTGCAAGATTTTATTGGCTGCATTCAAGTGTGGTTCTCTAGGATGTGCCATAAATTGGCTTAATCTATGCACAACAAAGGTTACGTCAAGCCTAGTTATAGTTAGGTAGAGAAGCCTTCCTATTAATCTTTTGTAAGAACTAGGGTCTTTCAATTCTGTCCCCTCATACTTGCTAAGTTTAAGATTTTGGTCCATTGGCCTTGGCTGGCTTACACCCTGATAGTTTTTAGAGCCCTTAAAACAATTGATTTAACCTAGGTAATTAGCCAAGTTGTTACATAGTCCAATTAAACAAGTCTAGGATATCACAATAACAAAGATCAAATCATGCAAAGCAGCGGAAAATAAATAACATAAGATATGATCACCCAGGAAACCAAATCGGTAAAAACCTGGGGAGGATTTGACAAAGAATCGAAGTTCATACAAGAAGACTTACAAGCCCCCACGCTCGACTTCTTATTGCTACCAACTAGTAGAACTTACTGACACGACCACGTGCAAGCTCCAAATCCACAGACTCCTTCTTTCTTGGATTCACCACCAGATACAAGCACACCCGCTTGTGTTTTCTTTAAACTTCAATGGCAACAACTGAATTGATCATCAAGGCATAGATAAATTTTCTCCTTGAAAACCCTAAGTTTGTGTAAAGGAAAACTCCTTTAGATCTCACAAGAGATTTACACAAACTGCAATTATGAGCCACACTAAAACGTGGCTAGGGTTTGCCTTTTATACTTAGGAAAAATAAGAAACCCTAAAAACATTTTAAAAAACTTAGGGCTGAGTTGGAAAAATTTGTAGAAAATCATTCTGCCCGAGTTTCGATCAATTGAGCCTGTCTTTCGATCGATCGAGCTAGGCCAAAAGGCACAATGCTTTCCTACTTTAGCTCGATTCCAACTTTACATAAAATCACAACTTTGAGCTAAACTAAAACACTTCTAAGCACATTGTTTCGATCATGGTTTGCCAACAATACAAATTAGAGTTCTAAATACATAAAATCCTAAGACTTTAGAACCTAACAAACTCTCCCTTTGGCAATCCGTGACAAAACACAACTAGAAGCTCAAAGTTTACAAAATAAAAAGCCCTTTACAAAATAATGCTCATAAAACAAGTTCAATCCTAACTACTATCTATCAATTGCAAATGTAGACAGCAGCTCAATTGAATCAACCTGTATATTTCCTGAAACACTAAACAAAATACATAACCGCATGTGTGGAAACAATACAAGTAAACAAATTAACTTCTTGATTTCAAACAACACACAAATAAAGACATATATCAATGAATAACTCATAAATATAAATCAATAAGCAGTTTGAAACAAGAAACATATAAAGTACCAACAAAACATAAAACTCCCCCTAACATGAATATCCCATAAAAAACATGGCAAGAGCTAAAAATGTAAAGTACAAAGTGAAACACCTAGATACAATCTAAACTCCACAAGCTCCAACCAAAAACATATACTCCCCCTGAAAGTAAAAACTCTACAAAGTACTCCCCCTTTTTGTGACGGAATGCCAATGGGCAAACAGAATCCATCATCAAAAGGGAGGTGGTCTAAACTACGCCAACTCCGCACGCAAGGCACGGATCTCATCGAGCATGTCCACCAAAATCTGTCCATGAACCGCCTGAACGGTCAAAACATGATCCAACATGCGACAAATGTCTGAATCATCCGAAGCAGTCGGTGGAGGAACATCATCAACAACAGCAGCACTTGATGTCTCAGCAGCATCAACACTTATAGAAGAGGGAGGAGGGGGAACACCACTAGATGACGGACCTCTAGGATGAGAAGGAGCAACTCGCAAGTGAGCAGCCCTCTGACGAAGAAAGGTGGCACCTATGGGAGCAACAACATGAGCTGGCTCACCAGACGAAAAACCATCTAGACCTAAAAAGAGCAAAATCCTATGAATGAAAATAGGATGAATCAGCGCATGCCCTATGACAGAACTCCTATGAACCTCGTTCAAAGGACGAAGGAACAAGTGAGAAAAGCTGATAGACGCTCCAAGAACAAAGGCATACAGAAACACACATCGCTCTAAAGGGATGGTGTGTAAGTGAGAAATAGGCCACAACAAATGACACGTTATCCTAAAGAAAAGATAGGCAGTCTCGGTAAGCTCAACAGACATGATCTGAGGATCAAAACCCAACTGGATAGATGACCCAGTGATTTATGACATGACTACATCTAATGAAGGTGACTCATCATAGGGATAGTCAGGCTCCCGAACAACCAGAACCCCAAGAGCCTCAGCCACTACCCGAGGGGTAATGGTGAACTCAACAACTCATATCCAACTTCTAACAAGGGTGTTGAAATCATAGACATGACAAGAGAGGTTCGAGAAGAACTCTCTAATCAGGGCGGTCGGGGGTGGATGATCTATCTCTAAGAGAGACAACTAACCTCGAGACTCAAAATTGGCCCTAATGGTTGGATCAAGCTCATCTAAGACTACAGCTCGCTCAACCTAAATCTTACGCTTATGGTTTAAAGTCTCAAAGGCCTCTCTGCACTTATCATTCCTAAACTCCTCAACCCTAGAGGGAGACATAGAAGAAGTGGAAGGGGTCCTATTGGCTCTAGTTTTCCTAGGCATGGTGCTAAGATAAGGACCAAAACACAGAGCAAAAGAATAAAACACAAAACCAAGGGCAAACTGTAAGTTAGCACAAAAAAATATAGAATTAACATCTATATGATGCATGAAAAATTTAAATGGTATGATGCATGTTCTAATGCAGTGAATTAAGTCCAAAAATTTCAAATTCACAAAATTGGCTTGAACATTGAGGTATTAACACAAAAACCCCAAAAATTTGGAATACCACTTGATCAATTTGAAAAATGTTGATGAATTGATCATCACACATGATAGAATTCAAAAAATAATGACCAAATACATCAATTTGACAAGCGAATTTCATCAATTTAACCCAATTAGACAAAATCCCCAATTCGGATCAATTTCGCACCCTAGGATTTCCAATTTTTCAAAACCACAAAATTGATCAAATTAAACTATAAGAATCATCATTATAGCATCCTAGAACAAAAACCCATTGATCAATTTCATCAAAACAGGTTCGAAACATCAAAAACCCCAATATGTTGAAAGTGCCAAAAATACCCACAAAAATGCATGAAAAATGCATGAAAACATGAAATAAAATGCAAAAGGAAGGGCAAAAGAGGTTTACCGGCCTTCAAGGACAAAAACCTTGCAAAAAACTTGGAGGAAAATGACAAAAAATCAATGGTGGAGCCTTAGCCAAGTTGGAGAGAGAGGAAAGTTTAAAAAACTTTTTGAAAAAGTGTCTTTGAAAAGTCCAATCAGACTTTAAAAAAAAACATGTTTCACAAGTTTCGATTGATCGAAAAATAGCCTCGATCGATCGAAACAGACAGAGACTCTATTTAAACAATTTGAAACAAGTTCGATCGATCGAAGATCAGTTTCGATCGATCGAAATAGACAGAGACTCTCTCAAACATATTTAAAAATTTTCAATCGATCGAAAAACAGAATGGATCGATCGAAATGGGCAGAGGCTCACCAAATTTGAGGAAAAAACACAATTTTGAAAAAGACATTTAGAATCAACTCAAAGCATTTAAATTTAAGAACAATAATGCATGAGTATGAAATGATATGATTTAAAAAAAAAAAAAAAAAAGAATTTTAAGCCCAAATTCCCCAAAACAAAATTTCTTGCATTCTCCACAAATTTTCAAGCAAGAACTTAATTTTGCACAAAATTTAAAGTATTTACAAAACTTGGTTGGTCAGACCATAAACACACACAATAACATGTACAAAGTTTAGCAAAGAGTAACTTGTGTAGTGTGTGCAACTAACAAAAGCTTGAGATACATGTGAGGTGATATGTGAATAGCAATCAATCACAAAGTCAACAAAATTCATCACAAAGAATTTAAAAGAGACTATCACATAAAAAGTTACATCATGTAACTCCCACATGTCCTAGATCATAAGCTTGCAATCATGTAAGTTTCTTGTATTTATGCCTCATAATATATATACCAATTTTAAGTCATGTGAGTTTGGCATCAAGCCTAATAGTACACACCAATTTTAATTTTAAGAATTAAGCAATTTAAACCGAGGCTTCACCTTATGTTCTTTTTGTGCATGTGTTACACTTTCTCGAGCACAAAATCTTATGATATGCACTAAGGTGTTCATGATTGGCTAGTGAACAGTGGTGAGATGATTATTTATGCCTTTCTCCAAAAGTTCAAGTCAAACATTCAAAAACATGTGACTTCAAGATTAAGACAGAATAATCAAAAACCGTAAACATCTTTCCGACACAACATGCACTACAAAGTTTCAACTAGTAAAGTGTAATAAGTAAGCTCATCTAAGTTAAACAAGGTACAAAAGACATGTTATGTAAAAATAAATTGACCAACCTTGTTCTCAAAAACCAAGAAGAATAGTACAAAACAAAATTTGCTTCATTTTTCTCCTTTTTTTTTTATTATTATTATAAAAAAAAAAAAAAAAAAAACAAAAACAAAACCAAAGAACAATGGTCACAAAGGGTAGAGCAATGAAGCAAAAGGACCAAGTCAGAAAGACTCAGTTAGTTCGAGTATTTTTCATCCAAAACCTTTTAGATGCACCATGAGCATTGGAGTTCTTATTCACATGAGAATGATTACCAACTCCAGGATTAGAATAAAGGTTTAAAGCCTTTACCAATTCATGAATAAGTACCATAAGATCTTGTGCTTGAGGCACAGGTACTTTTTGTTTGTTTGCTCTCTTAGCAGCTTGCAGCTTATAATAGTTTGGACGAATATATCCAGACTTTCCACAAAAGTGACAAACCCATGCAGGCTTATCATGTGTCTTGTCCTTAGATAGGGTGGGCTTCTTAGACTTAGACTCTTTCAGATCAACCCTAATCTTCCTAGATGATGAACCTTCTAAAGGTTTAACAACCTCACTCACAGGGGGTTTGACAGTTTCACTCACTATCTCACTCACGGAAGGTTCAGAAGAAGAAGATCAAGGAACAAACTTTGTGGAATGGGGAGTAGACACAGAGATGCTTTCAACATAACCTAATCCAATTTTGTCAGAAAAAGACTTTTGAACACTCAATATTTGATCAAGTTTAGAACTAGTAGATCTAGCAATAGATAAATCAAGTTCCAAAGATTTAACTTTATTAAACAAAAACATGTTCTCAGTTTTCACATTATTCAAAAGTTCATTAACATCAAACAGTTTAACAAGTAAATTTTTCTTTTCAAGCTCAAGAGATTCAATTTTCTTCAAGCCAAGTTCAACATTCATAGCATCCTTTGCAGCAACTTTACAAAGTTTATTATAGACCTCTTGAAGATTTGCATCTTCAGAGAGTTCCCCATCAGAAGGGTTCTCTTCAATAGATATACTCTCATCGACTACAGCAGTAGCGGTGAAAGCAATGAAGTTTCCATCCTCATCACAATCAGACTCATTATCAGAAACTTCACCATCACTAAGGGTTACGGCCATAGCCCTACCCTTAGACTTCAAATAGGTAGGATATTCAGATTTCATGTGTCCATACCCTTGACATCCAAAACACTGAGAGCCCCAAGAATTATTGGAAGATTGACCTACTTTTTCTCTAGGTTTATCATTATTGTTAACCTTAGTGGGATCATGCTTCCTAAAGTTTCTAGGTTCAGCAGTGTTTATGCCTCTTGCCTTTCTATTACTTTTCCTGAAAAAGTTTCTAAAATTTTTGGCAAGGTAGGCAATCTTTGTAGCAGAGAGCTCATCATCAAATCCACCACCTTCAACATCATCAACTGACTGAAGAGCCATTGATTTGGATTTGGTAGTTTTGGGTAGATCCAACTAATAAGATTGAAGAGATCCTACAAGTTCATCAACAGGGATGGAGTCCACATCCTTACTTTCAGAAATGATAGTCACCTTGGGTCTAAAGTTTTTAGTTAAAGATCTAAGAATCTTCCTAACAATTTCAGGTTAATCATAGATTTCACCCAAGTTAAAAGCAGAATTAACAATATCATTAAATTTAGCATAGAATTCATCAAAAGATTCATCATCAAACATCCTAATTCTTTCCAATTTAGAAGCCAATTGAGGCAATTTATTGATTTTGACTGCCTTTGTGCTTTCATGCATAGCCTGGAGGATATTCCAAGCAGTATGAGCAACCTCATCATTAGAGATTCTCTTAAATTCCTCCATAGAGACAGCGTTAAAGATCGCATTCATAGCCTTGCTATTAAACGCAGCTGCTTCTTTTTGAGAAGTTTCCCACTCATTAACAGGAGTTGTGGGCTTCTCCCATCTGTATTCAACGGAGTTCCACACCCTCTCATCAATAGATTTCAGGAATGCTTTCATCCTTACTTTCCAATAGACATAATTATTCCCATCAAAGTGAGGAGAAATAACTAGAGAGTATCCGTGTTCCATAACAACAGGGGTCAAGGATCAGCTTAGTGATCAAGAGATCAACAACAAAAGAGCTACCCGCTCTGATACCACTTGATAGTTTTTATACCCCTTAAAACAATTGATTTAACCTAGGTAATTAGCCAAGTTGTTACTTAGTCCAATTAAACAAGTCTAAGTTATCACAATAACAAAGATCAAATCATGCAAAGCAGCAGAAAATAAATAACATAAGATATGATCACACAAGAAACCCAATTGGTAAAAACCTGGGGAGGATTTGACAAAGAATCGAAATTCATACAATAAGACTTACAAGGCCCCATGCTCGACTTCTTATTGCTATCAACAGTAGAACTTACTAACACGACCATGTGTAAGCTCCAAATCTATGGACTCCTTTTTTCTTGGATTCACTACCAGATACAAGCACACACACTTGTGTTTTCTTTAAGCTTCAATGGCAGCAACTGAATTGATCATCAAGGCATAGATAAATCTTCTCCTTGAAAACCCTAAGTTCATATAAAGGAAAGCTCCTCTAAATCTCATACGAGATTTACACAAAACGCAATTATGAGCAACACTAAAATGTGTCTAGAGTTTGCCTTTTATACTTAGGACAAATAAGAAACCCTAAAAACATTTTAAAACACTTAGGGTTGAGTTGGAAAAAATTTGTAGAAAATCATTTTGCCCGAGCTTCGATCGATCAAGCCTGTCTTTCGATCGATCGAGCCAGGCTGAAAGGCATAATACTTTCCTGCTTTAACTTGATTCCAACTTTACATAAAATCACAACTTTGAGCTAGCCTAAAACACTTCTAAACACATTGTTTTGATCATAGTTTGCCAACAATTAGAGTTCTAAATACATAAAATCCTAAGACTTTAGAACCTAACACACCCTAACTTACTTGCATCATTTAGAATTTCAAGTGTATATTTCCTTTGACACAAGTTAATACTAGCTGCTGTCCTAGCCACTTTAAGACCCAAGAAAAACTTCAATTCACCAAGGTCCTTTAGCTTGAATTACTGATCCAAAAGAACCTTCAAATCCTCTACAGCTTGCTTATTATCACTAGCAATGAATATGTCATCAACATGTACTAGTAAAGCAATAAAAGAACTAGAATTCTTCTTAGTGAAAAAGGAATAATCAGTCTTGGACTATGTGAACCCTAAAAGAAGTAAGGCATTGGAGAATTTTGCAAACCACTGTCTTGAGGCTTGCTTTAGTCCATATAAGGACTTGGTAAGCTTGCATATCTGCGCCCCCCTCCCCCTCCCCCCCTTTGCTATGAAAGCCTAGTGGAAGATCCATATACACTTCTTCCTTTAAATCACCATGAAGAAAGGCATTATTGACATCAAGCTGACATAGAAACTAGCCTTTCACAGTAGCAATAGCAAGGAGACATTTCACAAAAACAAGCTTTGCAATAGGAGAAAAAGTCTCAAGATAATCAGGCCCTCCTTTTGAGTAAAGCCCTTAGCCACTAGTCTGGCCTTATACCTCTCAACTGTGCCATCAGACCTATACTTCACTCTATACACCCACTTGCAACTAATAGCTAGATTATGAGGTGACAGAGGAGTGAGAAACCAAGTGTGATTAGCTTCAAGGGCAGAAATCTCAACTGCCATAGCCTCTCTCCACTTGGGATCTTGGACTGCTTGGTGATAAAACTTGGGTTCCACAATGGAAGAAATCACAGTATAGAAATTCAAGTGTTTGGGAGATAATTTGTGGGAGGATAGATAGAAAGATAAAGGATAAAAGTGTAGGAAGGAACATGGGGGATCTGATTGCATTGATATGCTTGCAAATAAGCAAGTTTATGACTAACTTTAGTGGATTTCCTAAGAGGTGGCATAGTGAGAAGGCTAGGATCAGCATGAACAATAGGAAGTGTGGACTGAGATGGAGAACCATCTGGGATAGTAAAAGTTGAATCCAAGGGAATTGGCATAGAACCAATCAAAATAGAAGTGTTGGAGGGTGGTGCAAAAAGTTGTGTTAACAAGAAGGGCAGGGGAAGAAGTGGAAGATGTATCTGGAGAAGAGTTGGAAGGTGGTTCTTGGGAAGTGGTGGAAGATGGTACTGCAGAAACAAGTGTATCAAATACATGAGGAAGGGATATAGAGATTGGACATGAGGAAGAGTCAGGTGTAGAAGTAGGTAGACTAGACAAAGGAAGAGACAAGGGATGTTTCAATGAGGTGGTGGATGAAGAAGAAAAGGGAAAGACATCTTTAGAAATTGAAACTTTCCAATATAGAGATTAAGGACTTTATAGCCTTTGATATTAAAAGGATATTCCAAGAAAACACAAGGGTCAGCTCTAGAATAAAATTTAAGTCTGTGAACAGAAGGAGTGGGACAGAGCGTAGACAACCAAAAACCCTAAGAAGACTAAAAGAGGGTAATTTGTGAAAAAGGAGTTCAAAAGGGGACTTTTGGTTCAATAAAGGAGAGGGCAATCTGTTGATGAGATATGCTGCAGTAAGAATACAATCATCCCAATAGGCTGAAGGGAGATTAGGCTAAAGTTTTAGAGATCTAGCAACATTCAAAAGATGTTGATGCTTCCTCTCAACCACAAAATTTTGTTGAGGGGTATGAGCACAACTCTTTTGATGAATGATTCCATGATCACTAAAAAAATCAAGTAAAGAAAATTCTAGAGCATTATTTGATCTAATTGCCTTAATACCAATGTTAAATTGAGTAAGAATCATATTATAGAAAGAAATGAGAAGGTGTTTGACATCAGATTTAGCTTTCATGAGATATACCCAGGAAGACTTAGTGGCATCATCAACAATAGTAAGAAAAAACTTAAAACCATCATATGTACTAACAAAATATGGACCCCATACATCCACATGAATTAAAGAGAAAGATTAAACATGTTTTTGTTAGACCCCTTAAAACACAATTGGATTAACCTAGCTAATTAGCCAAGTTATTACTTAGTCCAAATTGCAGATCTAGGTTATCACAATCAAACAATCATATCATGCATAGCAGTGGAAAAATAAAAAACACAATGATATGATGACCCAGGAAACCACATCAGTAAAAACCTAGGGAGGATTTAACCTAGCTATTCTCAAGGTAAACGTGAATCCACTATGAAAGAATCAAAGTTTTATAATAGCGACTTAGACCACTAACATCCTATTCCTACCAACCAGTAGAAACTTACTGACACGATCACGTGCAAGCTCCAAGACCACGGACTCCTTCTTTCTTGGATTCTCCAGCAAATACAAGCACACCCGCTTGTGTTTCTTTAAGCTCTTATGGCAGCAACTGAATGATCATCAAACTCTTGAAGAAATCTCCTTCTTGATAATCCTAAGCATGTGTGAAGGCAAGCACCTCTCAGATCTCACAACAGATTCACACAAACAGCAAATAGAGCTACCTCAAAAACGTGGCTAGGGTTTGCCTTTTATACTTAAGGAAAAACATAAAACATAGCACGTTTTAATAGGCTAGGGCTGAGTTGGAAAAAATCTGCGGAAAAAACATTCTGCCCGAGATTCGATCGATCGAGCCTATTCTTCGATTGATCGAGCCAAGCCGAAAGTCACTAATACTTCGGCAGCCACTCGATTCCAACTTTACATACAACACACATACTTTGAGTAAGTCTAAACAAGACTAACAACTGTTTTGATAATGGTTTGCCAACATTACACATTAGAGTTCTAAATACATTAATTCCTAAGTCTTTAGAACCTAACAAAACACACAAATTGTTATGAGAAGGAAAAGAAAATCTCTTTTGCTTTGCCAAAGGGCAAATGATACAAATATCAGTACACTTGCCAGAGAAAGAAGGTAATACATCATTTAAAGGCCACTTTCATTGAAAGAAGGATGTCCTAATCTAAAATGCCACAATGTAGACATATCTGTATTGGAAGTAGAAAAAAGAAAAAGTTAACTTGAAAGCTTTTTCGGTGGAAAGATGAGCAAATAGAGAAGGTGCAGTCCCAGACATGGAGTTCTGTAGCAAGTATAGCCCATTGTGGACTTCACCCACTCCAATTGTCTTCCAACAAGAAATATCCTAAATGAAGCAAAATTGAGATAGAAACACAAGACAAAGAGGCAACTTTTGAGTAAGTTGACTAACAGATAGAAGATTAAATGAAAAAGATGGAACACAAAGAACATGTTCAAGAATAAGGAAAGCTGAAAGTTTAATAGTCCCAATATGAGTGATATATGTTGATTCACCATTAGGCAATTCAATAACACAGTGAGAAACAGTGGTGTAAGATTGAAAAAAGGACATTGAATATATAATGTGATCACTTGCTCCTATGTCCTTGACCCATGTATTATTACCAAAAGCAGTTATATTCATAAGTTTAGCAGAGAAAATGGAATGCTTGAGAGTACCTTCCAATGGTGTGGATTAAGAGGTTGAAGTTTGATTGACAGATGCATTGTTGGCCATTGCAATGGTACTATTCTGAGCATCATTGCTTCCAATCATGGCAAGCAATTTCTGGCACTACTCAAATGTCAAAAGGAAAGGACTGTGACTGTGACTGTGTGTTAGTTGCAACAAATTCTGGAGTAGATTCAAGAGTAGATACTTGATTGGCCCTTGACTTGTTCTTATATCCAGGAGGATATCCATGGATTTTTGTAACACTTCTTAGCAGTGTGACCAAGTAATCCATAGTGGTTGCAAGTAGGCCTCTCCTTCCCTTTCTTGAAGTTCTTGGAACCAAGTGCCCTTGCTGCAAAAGCTGTGGATTCAACAAAGGGGCCATTGTTGATGCCTTGTCCAACTGACCTTTGCCTTTCTTCTTGAATTAGCAAGGAGTACACCTTGTCAACTAATGGAATGGAATCCATTAGTAAAATCTGACCTCAAATTTAAGAGAAAAAGTCATTGAGACCCATTAGAAGTTGCATAATTGCTTCTCTGTGATGAAGAGGGGAAATTTTGTCATTCACATGACATACACACTTTCCACATAAACAAAGAGGAAGTGGATTGAAATTATGTATCTCATCCCACAAAATTGAGAGGTTAGTGAAGTAATCGCTCACAAAAAACTCCCTTTGGAAAATATTGGCAAGATCTTTTGCAATTGATAAACCCTAGGTCCATTGCCTTGGGAGAACATATCTTGAAACTTCTTCCAAACTTCCTTGGTAGTTTTGCGATAGACCATGCTAGTTGCAATTTTGGGAGAGATGCAATTGATAATCCAAGAAACTACATTCTCATTGCATCGTGACCAGCTTTGTACAAGAAGAGGAACTTTCTCCATTGTTGGGGTTAAAGAAGCAAAGCCATTAATCAACCAAAATTTGTTCTTGATTCTGAGAGCTCTCTCCATTGATTGTGCCCATGTAGGGTAATTATCTCCACCAATGAGAGGTTGAGACACGAGAATTGCACTAGGACTTTCAGTGTGATGAAGAAAGAATGGGTGTGACTCATCAATGGCAATAGTTACAGAGGTTTGATCTGAGGAAGCCATTGATAAAGGCTCGAAGAAGAAGAAAACCTTGCTTTTCAAAGAGGGAAAAAGGAATTCTTGTTGAGGAGAAAAAGAGACTAAGTGGAAGTAGAAATTTGCTCTAATACCATATTGAGAAATAGAGAAAAATCTAGAAGAAAAATTGTATTGAGTGAATTGAATGTACAAACTACTATGTTAACATATATAGGAACAGAGGGACCAAAACTAACTAACTAACTAACTAACTTTCCCTCCAATAATAACAAACTAACCAACTATTTACACGTGTGAATTACATGCTTAACTTTTATATACAAAGAAAAACTACTTGTCATTTATATATATATATATATATATATATATATATATATATATATATATATAATATATTGAAGAGGGTAAACTATAACCTATATTTACAAAGGTCAAATAAAAAAATACATTCCTAGATTTTATCAAGGAATGCAAAGTAGAATGTTTTTTGTATTTATAGTTGGGAATATTTCAAATTTTACTAGATAATTTTATAAATTATTTGTCATTAATCACACAAAAAAAAAATATAACAATATAATTTTTAAAAAAAAGTGATTTAAATAGTAACTTATTAAATGTTAAGGTAATAAGGACAAAGTTTAGTTAGCTACAAAATTAATTGTAACCTTAGGCTACAAACTTACTTAATATTTTTTTTTTTGGAGATGAATTTTGATGAATCCACCATTGGATCACATCTTCTTATATCCTCCATACTTGCAAAATTTCAAAAAAATTAAAGATCAATAGCTAAGTCATCAATAAATTTTTTAAATTGCAAGTTTTTGTAATTTAAAATTATGTCCAAAATATAAGCTTATAGATCATATATTTTTTAAAAGGTGAAGGTGCCAACCAAAGTTTTTATTTTTTTTATTTTGGTTGCTACCATGTTTTTTCTAGTCAATAAACACTACTCTAGTTATGTTGTGAAATAATTTGATTAAATTAAAAAGTAAGAAGAGTGAAATCAACGTAAGATCTACAGGAACATGCCTACATTCACGGGAACGAGGAAGTAATACTCCGCTATATGAAAAAATCAGGGTCACAACAATGTCCATTATTAATAAAAACCATACCCATTACAAATTCCATGAGCGCTATTGTATCGTACCATTTTGTTCTATTCATTGTGTTCTACTTCACTCCGTTATGCCCATAAAGCCCCCAACTAAGTGCCCATTTGTTTCCACATTTTGAGCCCAAAAAGGGCTTTTTGAAAAAAGCCAAGTCTAAAATTGCATTTGGTTAAGCTCAAAACGCAACTTTTTGACAAAAGTTGCGTTTTGGGCATAGGCCAAAAACACGTACTAAACGCAAAAATTTTATGGACCTCTAAGGGTCCATAAATGAAAATGTGCACTGTGCGTTTTGATGGGTTACTGTTGCTGAAAATAAAATTATGGAAATACCCATGAATTTATTCAGTTCTCTCAACGCCTAACCTCACGCCCCTCATCTCATCTCTCTGCTACAGAACAAACACTACAAACACAACAATCTTTTTCTCAAACATCTCTAAACTCAAGCATAATCAGATTACTAGAATATAAACTCAAAAACACAGTTTTAAAATTAATCAAATCATAACAATAAAAGCAAAAAAAAAAAAAAAAAAAAGACAAAGGACAGAAGCCAGCTGCCCATCTGGACTAGGTTGGGGACGAAGATGAGCAACAACATGAAGATGAGAGCTCCCTAGAATGTTCTTGAATGAGGGAGAAAAGGATAATTTTCTTATCACAGAAAGAGTTTTGGAATCAAGTAAAAAAAAAAAAAAAAAAAAGAGAGAGGGAGCTGGAGAAAGAAAGAGCTCCTGGAACATTCCAATGAATGAGGGAGAATGAGGGAGAAAAGGAGAGTAAAAGAGGGGTAGAGATAGTGCACAATGTGTGAAGGAGAAAAAAAAGAAAAAAAAAAGGAAAAAGAAATAAAACGTATGGTTGAAAGTGAAATGAAAAAAGGAAAAATAATATAAAAAATAGAAATCCTAATTGAGAAATGCTACTGTAATATTTTCACAATAAATTTTAAGTAACA
Organism: Quercus engelmannii; assembly: GCA_029955605.1. Lineage (NCBI taxonomy): Eukaryota > Viridiplantae > Streptophyta > Magnoliopsida > Fagales > Fagaceae > Quercus > Quercus engelmannii. Next base: position 48,696,908 of record JARPSG010000007.1, read on the forward strand.
GATTGTTATTAGTTAATATTGGTTAGTAAAAAAATAATTTCAATTGTGGATTCAAATTAAAACTAGTAACAACTGTCCACATAAATTTTGTTATGAAAATATTACGAAAAATGTTGTGAACATAACACTTCTCATAATAAATTTTACACAGTAATTTGTTATTGGTTCTCATTTAAACCTATTAATGACATTATTATTTTTCTTATCTACCATTAACAACTCATCATATTGATTTTATTATGAAATTTTTGTAAAAATGTTGTGTCCATAACTTGCATTAAGAGAGATAATTAAAACAAAAAATTCACTTCTATATATATCTTGTCCTTTTTGGTAATTTATAACTCAAACCTCCACTTTTATAAGTGTTAGTCAAACATTCAGCTTTTTCAAAAAGCACTTTTAAACAGTTTTTACTAAACATTCAACTTTTTTAAAAATGCACTTTTTCATTATGCACTTTTTGAAAACTCCGCTTTTTCATTATGCACTTTTACAAAAAGTTGAACCAGACTCACCCTAAGTAGCTTAATAACAAATATGAGCCAACTTTAACAAGGTAATTGCCACGCATCATGCCAAAATTGCTTTCTTTTTCTTTTTTTCTTGGTAATGACATATTCTTTCTTTGTATATAATTTCAAAGTTGTTTTCATGAACTTTAAAATTAACATAAATTTAAATGTAGAAATAGAAATTAAGATCTTAATTAAGCAGGTATTGCACTAAATACAATTAGTATCAAAGACTGAGATTGAAAATTAAAAAGTTAACTTTTTCTTTCAGCTCTTAGAACAGAAAAGTTAAAAAGTCTAAAAAAAAAAAAATTGATAAAAGATTTTAGTTGACTTTTAACTTTCAATTTTAGCCTTTATACTAAATGCACCGAATTTCAATCCTAGACATTGAGGCACCAAGGTCTAATGCAAACAATTGCCGCTTAATAACAATACATAGATATTATAATATGTTTGCTAATAATGCCTTCATAGATTAATTTTTTGTATTTAAGTTTTATTAACACCTTTTTTACAAGTTGTTAGGAAAATAATTGTCATTATTATTTAGTACACTCATAACATTATTGTTTTTGGATTAAACAATTTATAGCTTTAATTAGGTTAAATTTCTATTGACTAAATATTTTAAATACCTTCTAGAAGGTAGGAAAAAGAATACAAAAAAATCCACCTATATTTTTTCATTAAAAAAAATCAATTATCAATCTAAGACGCATTTAGAGGAAAACCCACTATGGGAGTTAACACTAACCCAGAGAAAAATTTCACTAATAAAATCGAAGTTTATACAATTGAAACATATCATATTTTTCCTAATTTCTACCCCAATAGGACTTAACGAATTTGACTCCACAGTCCACACTACTCCAAGCCTATTAAATACTTTTAATTTAGAATATCACACATGAATTACATCTGTGATTTCAAGGACTGCATTGAAGATTTTCTATGGGGTAACAATATTTTTTTTTTTTTTTTTTTTTTTTTTATAACCAGCCAATTCATTAAACTAAGAAGAACTACAAAAGGTACCCCAATCTTGCCTACAAGCTTTCAAGATAGGGGGAGGCAAATCATAGTTATTACACAAGAAGCCTGCCTTAAGAGCAATAGCACATTTAGCAGTTGAGTGAGCTACTGAGTTTAGAGATCTCTTAACCCAGCAAAACTTACAATTATCAAAAAATACACTCAAAACAGTAGTATCTCGAGTGATGGAGGAAATGGACCAATCAGATGGTTCTTCAACTTTGGATAGGGCATCTAAACATATTTTTGACTCTCCCTCCACAACGATGTTGCTCCAATTTTCATCGTTAGCCAAGTTTAGACCCACTGAATTGCAGCTACTTCAGCTTATATGTTGCTTGGATGTTGCTTGGATGATTGCTTCAAATAGGGATGTTGCTTGGATGTTGCTTTAGAGCCCATAACGATGTTGCTTCGATGTTGCTTGGATGATTGCTTCAAATAGGGATAGTTTGTGTATGAACCTTCTCAGAAGCAAATACAAGGTAAGAGAGAATTGGATTCAAAGTGAAACTTCTAAAAATGCTTCCCCAACTTGGAAAGCTATTGAGAAAACCAAACCCCTTATTGCTAAGGGTGCTTGTTACCTTGTTGGAAATGGTGCTTCAATTAGTGTATGGGAGGACCCATGGATTCCATGGCTAGATGGGTTTAAACCAACTCCAAAGGATGACTCAATTCAATGAAACCCTTTGATGGTATCCAACTTGATATCTACTGAGGACCATTACTGGAATCTACCTCTGCTTAATGAGCCGTTTAACTCTGAGTCAGTTGAAGCTATCAAAAAAATTCATATTCCTTTGAGGAGCAGAGTTGATAAACTTATCTGGGTCCTGGATAGCAAATGGGCATTTTCTGTGAAATCTGTTTATAAGGCTAACCAAGACCATCCTTGTGGAAGCTCCACAGTTCAGTGGCAAAAGATATGGAAGATCAAAGCTCATGATAGAATCAAAATGCTTCTATGGAGAATTGGGTCCAATGCTCTACCAACCAAAAACAAACCTGGCATTAAGAATAGGGACATCTGATCCAAACTGTGTGCTTTGTGGCAGTGAACTTGAAACAGCAACTCATATATTCTTTCATTGCCAAGTAGCAAGGGCCATCTGGTTTGGATGTAGTTGGGGCATAAGAACTGACAAAATGAATGTTGCATCAAACGAGGACATCCTCAAAGTAGTCTTGAATTTGGATAGCTGAGTACACTTCAAATGGCAGTCACCATGAAGGCTATCTGGCACCTCAGGAATTAGGTTCGGCATAATGGCAGTGAGGTGAACATTATCTCTACCATATGCAATGCAGAAAACAGAGTAAAGGAATATCTTATGGCTTTGGACCATGAGCATGACAAAGATAGAAGTGAGGAATTAACTTCATGGACGCGCCCTCCAAGAAACTATATAAAACTAAATGTGGATGCTGCTGTCTCACAGGCTTTCACCTCCTCAGTTGTGGTAGCAAGAAATGAGTTTGGTGAGGTGTTAAAGGTATGGACTAAAATCCATGATTTATGCGGTAACACTTGGATGGCTATGTGGCTTCACTCTTGATATACACTATAGCAGAAAACACCATGTAAGATAGTTCTCTATTTACTTTTATACTTATCTCTATGAATTACATTAACTTTTCCGCCTCTACACCTACTTAAAATTGTACTTAATGAACTTTATATATGTTCTCCAATTAGCATTACAATGACCCATATCATTAGTGGACTTAAAATAAGCATCCTGGAAAAATTTATTTCTCAATTTTCAATCCATCAAGACTCAGTCAAGATTATAGAATCCTCTTTCTTTTGAACTTCTTCTTGAACATAATCATTTTTTTGATATTTGACATTTCCTAGTTATATTTTTCACTTGCCAACCTAACCCAAGTACCCAACTAACAATTACCCAACCCAAAAACTTAACAAAAATAAAACTTAAAAAAAAATTTTAAAATCCTAGCCAACTGAGTATTAAGAAACATTTTTTTTTTTTTTTTTTTTTTTGTCTTTGCTAGTAGATGGTTATATCTTAATATATTAAAAAACAATGATTTTGTGTATTTATCTTAGTTGATAGTTTGTTAACAACTTAATACTATATGATGCCTACTTGGAGTTTTTTTTTTTTTTTGGCTTATAGTCCGGCCCTCCTTAGCTTAAAATCCTGGGTGTCCGCACACACACACATATATAGTTCGGCAAAATAGTTCAAACCACTATAAACAAATTCGACTTTCACATGTGGTAAATTTAAGCCAAATTAACAAATTGCTTTCCTACAAAAAAGAAAAAAATATATTGTTGGTGGTTGGTCCCTCTTGAAATTATTCTTCCCAAATGCTTAATCATTTGGGTCGACTTAATACATTTTGAATACTTTAAGGTTCAGGAAATAACTGTTAGTGATTTTTTTAATATTTAAATTTTATATGGAAAATATTAATTATATATATATATATATATATATATTAGTTAAAAAAACGTTCACTTTTTTTAAGATGTAAAATTGTTAATTAAAATTTTGTACTTAATTTTTTTTAACATCTCTTTCATAAGTCATTAAGGAAACTCTCAAAAAAAAAAAAAAAAAAAAGAACATTGATTGTCATGACTATTTTAAACATAATTCATACCAAATTAAAAATAAGAATAATATTAATTGTGGGGGGTCCAAGGAGCAGAGAGGATTAAACCAGGGAAAAAGATAGTACAAGCTAGCCTAAGGAGATGCGTAGGATTCGAAGAAACCACCTGCCCGAGGATGGAAACCGAAACAGAGTATTTAGTATCTTATGAAGACCCAGGAAGAGAAGAAGGAACCGTGGAAGGATCAATGGACGTGGTAGGAAGTTTTCTAAGGGATATACCTCCCACCCCCGCATTAAATGCTTCACACCAACCATATCAGCTACATTAATGTGTAAATAACACCAGAATAGTGATTTCACAACTAGCAGCCCCTTCAACCACCATCTGCAGAGCTGTAATGGGACAAGTATCCTAGGAATGTTTTAAGGCGTACAAGTGGAGAGCTATGATGGATGGAGGAGAGATATAGAAGGGGAAGAAACCTCCCAGAAGAAGGGTACTTAAAAAAAAATAAAGGGAGAAAAATAGGAAAGTGAACAATGTATTATTTGGTGTAAAGTTGAACTAGACATTTATAAAGAACTTATCCTCGGATCAGCTCGAGGAGAACTGCACTCATAATTTTCCTTATAGTTACGTTTGTCAATCAGTCAGGGAATCTCAGCCATAAACTAACTTTTGACTTAGAACTATGTTTGAAGTTTGTTTTCTCACTCTCTAAAGAAATTCTATTGTTTGTGCTTGATCTAAAGGATAAGGCACTACTGTTCTTAGTGGGCTTGGGCCTTCAACTTTTTGAACACCTACATTAATTTAATGTCTTATCTTTTCTTTGCTGATTATTTAGTGCTTTTTGGTAAGGTGGATGAAAAAAATTGGCAAAGTATTAAAGATGCCTTGGATGTCTTTTGTGATTTATCTAAGAAAAAAGTTAATTATGGCAAATTTCGAGTTTATTTCTCTCCTAATATATTTGAAGATAGGGAAGAGTGAAAGCTAGCAGCACCATGACAAATCATTTTGACTGTTGTTAAAGAGGAACTCGAGTTTACAAAACTTAAATACAGTACCTTAGGTGCTATTCCTTGGGTTCCCCTCTTAAGATTCAGCCATATGGCTATTTAACTAAAAAATACACTTCCATCTCATTAAAAAAAAAAAATTACATGACAGAATCTTAAAAGGGAAACCTAAATCATATGACCTAAATACTGTACCTAAGTCTTGCTCTCTATATTATTACACGGAACTCGAGTTATAAACTCCAATTCCACGTCGAATTTAAATTATAGAATTCTATGTTACTAGGTCCCACCATGGATATTCATCAACATAACTCTTAGTCCAAATTCAAGTTTTATGTAGAATTCGAATTTCATAAACTTAAGTTACAAAATAGTAATAGATTACTAAATATTTCACAAACAGTGGTAGATTGCTAAATATTTTACCAAATAGTACTATTGGCCATTTTTGCCAACTTTTTGTAAATTTTTGGAACAGAGTAACCTTACTCGTAGGCCTATACCCCTTGACTTCAACTAATATTTGCTATTCATGAACTATTTTTTTTGAGGTGATATACCGATATTTGCTAGTGAACTTTTAATACTCATAGTATCCGTTGACTTGACCAAGTAATCGAGTATTGTGAGGCAGGCGGTAGTGGCCCTGTGGGCAATAGAAGGTTTCAATATTAATGGTAGGTAACCATATTACTGAGTGAGGGACCAAGTCATATGTATTTTAACCATATTCCCGAGTGAAAGACACAGTCTTATGTATTATACTATCGGACAAATTGATTTTTTTTTTTTTTTTTGGGAAAAACAAACCCACAAGCAAGGAAGAAGGAATCAGAAAATTCATGTAATAATTATATGTAAAGTGGGCAAACCATGAAGGTCAAATGAATAAATTAAACAAAATTACATTTTTCTGGGTTTTCTATACGGATGCAAAGTGGAATGTTTTATAGTTATGGTTGGAAATACTTTCGAATTTTGCTACATTATTTTATAAATTTATTTGTTATTAATCATAAAAAAATTCAAACAATCTAATTTAAAAAATAATAATAATTCAAATAATCATTTATTATATATTAAGAAAGTAACAATCAAATGTATTATCACATCAATTTGTAGAGCTTATTTTGGTAGAATTTGTAAAATAGCTTTAGCATTTTTTTTTTCCTTATAATAATACTGAAGTGGACAGGACATGGCACTTATATTTACAAGTTCATACATTGCTTGCATGTATATATCGATAAAAGAATTAAAATAATAAAACATAAATTCCTGGGTCTGGGAGAGGCCGGTTGGACGTCATGTCACATGTGGCGTAATCCGTTTCTCTATATTTTTAGTCCAAGCTGTGGAGGAAAAAAAAAAAAGAAAAAAGAGGAACCCTGCTTCTCTATACTTTTGGTCCAATTTGTGAAAAATATTGTTAACCATAAACATTACTTTATTAGTCTGAGTAAATGAAACAGACGTGAAAAGGTGATGATCCAGTGTTTTCCGTGGTATATCCTAGAAGTAGAAATTGATTTGACCAGAACTGGTAATGGCACTATCACCTAACTTAAGGTCTAATTCTTGTGGCCAAGTCAGGTGAAGATGCCAACCAAAGTTTTCTTATTTTGGTTCCTGCTGTGTTTTTCTACCCAATAAACACCACTCTAGATATGTTGTGAAATAATTTGATTAAATTAAAAAGAGAAAGGACTAAAATAAACATAAAGAATTTATGTGTTTCGGCAACATGCCTATTTTCATGAGAACAGAGAGTTGAGATCACGGTTACAATAGTTTTTATTATAAATAGTAATTCTATTTGGTTCAAATTCCAAAAACACTATCATACCATGCCATTCTGTTGATCCATTTATGTTCTCTATTTCACTCTGTTATGCTCACAAAGCCAAGTAGCCTAGTAACAAATGATCTATATAAGCCAACTTTAACAAGGTAATTACCATGCATCATGCCAAAATCGCTATTTTTTTTTCCTTGGTAAGCATTAGCATTGAAAAATGCTAATGCTATATCTAAGTCTTTTTTAGCATTTTATGGCTTAAAATGTGCTGCATCAAAGGATGCTAAACACAACTATTGTAAAAATTTTTACAATAGTGCTACAGTACAATTCTATCTTTAGAATTGTACTGTAGCACAATGGTATAAAAAATATATATATTTTAATCCACCGCCATTTCTCTCTCTTCACTCTCTCTTTCTCATTTGCTCTCTCCACTCTCTTCACATTCTCTCTGCTCTTTCCTCTTCCAAACCCAAACATCATCTGCTCTCTCCGCTCTCTTCAATCTCTCTACTCTTTCCTCTTTCAAACCCAAACATCATCATCTCTTTCTCATCTGTTTTGTTTTTTTGGCTGTGACCGGTGCTTAAAGGAAGTGGTGGGTTTCAAACCCAAACATCATCCATCTCTTTCTCATCTGCTTTTTTTTTTTTTTTTGGCTGTGACCGGTGCTTAAAGGAAGTGGTGGGTATGGCTGAGGTGAGCTGTGGGTCACGGAGATCGACGTGGGTCATGGAGATCGGAGATCGGAGATCGGAGTGGCTGAAGTGGGTCACGGCGCGGGTCACGGCATGGGTCGCGGAGTCGGAGATCGGAGTGGGCTAAAGTGGGTTGTGGGTATGGCTAATTGGTCACAGCGTGGGTCACGGAGATCGGAGATTGGAGATCGGAGATTGGAGATCGGGTTCTGTTGTGATGCTGGTTTTTTTTTTTTTTTTTTAATTGGGATTTTTGTTCCGGTGGGATTTTAGAGAAACTCATTTGTACATGTCGCCGGAATCAGTTAATCGAATCGCCGGCAGATATTTAAATTATGTGTGTTTGTTGCTCTGTTTAAGGTTTGATGGTTGTGTTTGTGCGTGTGTTTGTGCGTGATGGTTCTGTTGTGATGCTGGTTTTTTTTTTTTTGGCTATGACCGGTGCTTAAAGGGGTTGTGGGTGGTGGTTGGGTCCGGGGTTTGGGTCGTGTTTGGGTAGTGGTTGGGTTGTGGGTTGATCGGTGGTGGGTTGATTGGTGATGGGTCTGTGTGGTTCTGTGAGAGGAGCTGGTGCTAGAGGTTGAGGGAGGCTGAGGAAAAAAAAAAAAGAAACGGTTGGAAAGCCTAGGAAAGTAGAACTGAAAAAAAAAAATTGGTTAAAAAGAAATAATAAAAAAAGATTAAAGAATAATATTTTAATAAGAATAGAGTTTTAGGATGTGGGAGGTATTGTAAAATGGGATGGTATAAGTAATAAAGTGGCTTTTTGGGATGGTATAATAGTATAGTATAGCATTTTTCAATGCTAGTGCTCTAATGGCATATTTTTCCTTCGAAAAATTTCAAAGCTAGTTTCAGAAACTTAAAAATTAAAATAAATGTGAATATAGACGCAGAAATTGAGATCCTAAGTAGGTTATTGCACTAGATACAATTAGTATCAAAGATTGAGAATGTGTCAAATATTTATTTTTATTTACTAATAAATTTCGAGAATAAAATTTAGCTTATATAGGCATGGTTGGAAGTACCCAACGTCATCATCAATGAATATGTATGTATGTATAATATTATTTCAATAAAGCAGTCTGATTGCCATCGGCCTTTTTTTTTTTTTTTTTTTTGAGTTTGCAATCAAATTCCTCACACTGTCACTCGCCTAAATGGCAAAATCCACTTGCGTTGACTCAAAATTTATCATCTTTCTGCTAATATATAATTTTGTACAATTCCCATTTTCCTGTAGTTAGGAGTTATTTGCTTTTTAAATTTCACATGTTAAGACAACTTTGTCAAAACACTAGAACTACTTAATAATTTCCGTGTCTTCCAATTAAGTCCATTACATAAACACCCATGGATGAAACGTAAAATAATTTTAGCTCTAGGTGTAAGATGTGACAACCTCCACCTTAAAGCATCAGCAGTGGGCTTCTCAAATGCCAAATTGTAATTTCATTTGGCATTTGGGCCCAAATTGCTCCAGCAACATGATGGCTATACCTAGGACCAGCCAAATTTTTTTGCCATAGCGCTACCGTGCGATCTCATATGTGAGATCGCGCTCTAGCGCTATGCCATCCAAAAAAAATGTAGTTTAATGATAAAGTAGAATAGGAAAATATTATTTTAATGATAAAGTGTATTTTATTGTGTAGAAATATTCTTTTAATGAGTAGAATAGGAAAATAAAAGTTGGGATGTTGGGTGTATTGTAAAATGGTATAGTATAATTGATAAAGTAGCTTTTTAGGATGATATGTTATAATTAATTTAAATGTACATTCTAAAAGGAAACCAAGATTTTGTCATCACAATGGGTACTGACTATACTTAGTAACCTTAATTAGACCAACTGGGTCTTGGCTGGGGGCTTACACGTTATATTCACAATAATTTCACAATATTTTTGTTATAAATCATAGATGATAAGTTATTACTGATTCTAATTTAAACATTTAAATTAAGTTACTTTTTTACCCACTAATATAAGCTAATAATAACCTAACATTTAAGATTTACAGTAAAAATATTATAAAAATATTATAGAATAACAGTTTGATTCCATTAAAGGAGTCAATTACGTACTCTATCAATCAGTATTTTTCATGCCTGTTCTAGGCCAGTACAAAAGCACTTCAATTTCATGTTAGTTTAAAATTCCAGCTAAGCTATTCCAAAGTCGTTCTATCTTCACTTCAACCAAAAAAAAAAAAAAAAACATATAAATTAAAGGTTGATGTTGTTCTATGTACTGTAGTCATGGTGTTCTTTTAATATTTATGTTCGTACTGTTTCTGTTCATCTAATATATTTCCCGTTTATCCCCCCCCCCCCCCCAAAAAAAACAAAAACAAAAATAAAAACATATAAATTAACAAACAAACAATACTGGAAAAATATCAGATTTCGGCACCAAAAAAAAATTTATCGATAAAATAATCTATCAGAAAAATAAATAAATAAAAAAAATAGCCCACATCATCGCGCTGTCACTTTTTCAGATATTAAAACCATCCCCTCTTCTAATTTTGTTGCCCAAAACATCCTCATATCTGTTTCTTTTTTATTTTGCTTAGTGTGTCCGTGCATGAAAAATTGACAATCCGCCACTACACCCACGTGTTCAATTCAAGGATGTCAATACCGTACCGGAGGCCGTACCGGTTTGGCCACCGGTACGATATATTTCGGATACCGGTCAATACCGGTGTACCGTTTCGGGTTTACCGCTATTTTTTATATTTATAAATATAAATAAATATATATATATATATATATATATATGTATGTATGTGTTTGTGTATATATATATATATATATATATTATAATAAATATAAAAGTTTACCATAAAACATTTCCTCAATTTAAAATTAGTTATTCATGGTTTTAGACTTTAGTATCAATTAAAAGGAAAAAAAAATAAAATAGAAAGCTTAAAAGTTACCATTGCATACTAAGAAAACAAATAATACTAATAAGTTAATACAAATAAGTTACCATTTTGTCTTAACAAAAATTCAAAAATTACAAAACTTAAAATAAAAAAAAAAAAAAAAAAAAAAAAAAAAAAAAAAAAAACTTTTTTCTGTACCGGCCGGTATTGCCCGAAATTGGCCGGTACGACCGGTACGAGGCCGGTACGGCCGGTATTTTTTCCGGTACGAAACAGGGGGGTCAAGTGTACCGGATTGCTGGCCGGTACGGTATATTCCGGCCGGTACGGCCGGTACGGTACGGTATTGACATCCATGGTTCAATTGAGTGCAAAATTTCACTATTCATTTTTTTTTTTTTTTCTATTGCCAGATCTATATCAAAAATGAAAACTAAATTCTTCATTTGATCCTTTTCTTCAACGTGGAGTGTATACATAATTCATAATAAATACCTACCACATAGTTTTTTTCCTCTATTATTCCCTTCTTCTCCCTACAACCTTACACATATGCATTTGTTTACTCTAATTTTTTTTAATGTATTTGTTTAATTTATTTTTTTTTCCATCAAATTGAATAGGTTTAATTTTGTGTATTTTTTGTCTTTTGTTTAACCTAATTTCCTAAAGTTTTATCCTATTTATTTGGTTATTGTTTGAGCATCAATCATTAAATAGAGTTAGACATGAATTTTTATTATTTTGTATATCATATATGAATTACACTCAACAATAGCACACTTCTGTTTTCGTTTAGTACAGTTTCATTTGAAGTTCTACATATTGGACAAACTGCTTCAACATAAACACCACGCCTAGATAAATTGTCCATTGCAAGTAAAGAATTACTCAATGACCCCAAAGAAAAAGCAAGACATTTTTCCCCGTCACTTATTTTATTCTATTTATGCCTCAATAATTTTTATTTTGTTGGTCTTTTTGATTCTACTTTATTTATTTTAATTTATCCATATTGCTCATATTGTTAATTGGGAAACTGCTGTCTACCATTCTCTTTGTAGCTTAAGCCTTATTTGAAAAATCTTAATTAGGTGAACTAGATAGGAAATATCATGCTAAGCAGGGTTTTTTTTTTTTTTTTTTTTTTTTTTTTGCTACTTATTTTGGTTAGTTAATAATAGAGAGAGGTTGAAATCAAATAATAGAGATTATTGTTCACAACTAAAGGCCAAAATGGATGTTACTATTGAAAGGTATCACTTCTCAATTCTCATCATATCTCAATGCTAATGAATTTATTTGTTTTATTTATTTTTTTGGTTGGGTGAAAATCACTCAAGTTTCAGTGTCTTCTCCCATGCTTTTAAGGACAAAAATTATATTTTCATGTATGTCTCTCTACTTTATATTTTTAAATGTTTAGTTATTTAGATTATTCTTAATTACTAAATTGAAGTTTCCACTTAAATATACTTTCAATCATTTTTTTAATAGCTTTTAATTATTAAATTCAAGGGTTTTCCATTTAAATATTACCTGAGCCTTAAATCTCAATATATTATGAAAATCCTTTTATATTTCTTTTATGTATCTCATTTTATATTAGTTACATAGTTATCTACTATCTTCCATTCAATTATTTTAGACATATATATATATATATATATATATATATATATATATATGCTTTTAAAACACTTTAGTCTCACACAATATGCATTCATTATATAACTTAAAAGTAAAATATTCATTTATTTTTTATTGTTTATTTTATTATTTAATTTTAAGGAAATTAATAAAAAAATTGTTTACATTTGAATTTTAATTAAGCTGTGCATCACATGGGCATAATAATAATTTTACTAAAAATATTTTACATGTAAAATATTATACATTATAAAATATTTTATTTAGAACAACAAAAAGCGTAAACATAATGGAAAACTTTCGTTTGTTATATATTTTTGTTCTTTTACCATTTTTGCAATAGTTGATATTGTTCAATTTTCCTTTAATCAAATGTCATTCCAGTTTTTGAGTATGTTAAATCATATTATGAGTAAAAAGCCAGCCTATTCATTTTAAAGTGAGTTTTTAAACAAAGTAAATATATATTATTTTTCTCAAATTATTCCGTGCATTGCACAAGTTAGCGACTATGTACAATCAAAGTAGAAGAGACAAATATTTGTTAACATCTACCTACTTACACAATAGTTTTCCCGTGCATTACACGAGTTAGCAACTAGTTATTATTATTTTAGTACCACATAAGCTTCAAGTATGCCAACTATGCAATTGTTAGTCACATAGACATTTTTCGTTAGTAAAATAACGATGGGACCAAATTACCTTCAAGTTGAAAACAACAGAGACCAAATTGACTGTTACCAAAATATAAAGATCAAATTGTTTGTGACTAAAAAATATAATAAACAAAATTGCATTTTCACCTAAATATAATTTATGGTAACTTTGGGCCTATCAAAAGTTTACAAGAGCCCCAAAGTCTATTAGAGCTAATAAAACCTAAAATGCAATTATATATACAGTGGTACTAAATATAATTAATGATAACTTTGGGCTTATCAAGAGTTAACAAAAGGTCCAAAGCCCATTGAAGCTAGAATTTATTATATCCTTTAGCCCCATCTCAAGCCACAAACTAAAATCCAATGAAATAATTATTTATTTATTTATTTATATATTTATTTTTCAGAAAAAATTAAAAACGATTATTTTTTTAAAGTAAATAATTGCTAAGTTATTTTTTATATAAAGGAAATAAGAATACCTGCTAAGTCATTTTTTGACAATTTTTCTAATTAAAACAAATTACAAAACTATTAAAAAAAACAGAGAGAGAGATCCTTATGCCTTCCCCCCCCCCCCCCCCCCCCCCCCCGGCCCCAAAAAAAAAGATTTGGACCAAAAAAAATCCTATATATAAGTTTGGGTTCAAGAAAATAAATTTTGGCACCCCTTAATTACCTCCAAAATCTTGACGCCCCTTCCTTCAAAATTTTGGCCCTTGACCAAAATTTAACCCAAATAACATCACAAATCAAACCAAAAAAAAAACACATATAAGCCGAAACAACCACAAATCATCAGCCCACAAAATTTAATAAAAACTTCACAAATATAAATTTAAAAAATTGACACCCATGGCCCACACAGGTTCATACATTAGCCCATTTTATCCTGAGAAATTGACAAAAAATAAAAAAGAGAAATACGAGTAATCCCCTTCCTCTTCTTTGAATGAAGAAAGCAAAGAGAGATAAAGTCATATGAGATGTGTTATCGAGCATCATAAGGTGTCTGTTAAGAAATTTCATTGTCAGATATTTGACTAGCTTTATTGGCGCGAAGCCGACGTTATAGGGAGAAAGAAAAGTTGCAGTTGAAGTTGAAATTTTAACAAATAAACCGAAATACCCTTTTGCACATTTCTCGCCAACTCAAGCTTAGCCATACGTCTGCCGTTTATCCTAAAAAAACAAACAAATTATGGAGAGTTCAAAACTTTTAGACTTCCATTCCAACTTTTGTGCAGCAAGGTTCAATGCAAAGGGGTTTCCCAATTCGTTACTGGAAGAAGAAAAGTAATTGACGGGGATACCTCAATATTGGGATGGATGAGCTACCTCAACTCAATGAGAGTAGATGGAAAAAAATAAAGCTGTGCGCATCTGAAATGTATGTCATCAATTTTTATTTTTGTTTCTTCTCAAGCTAAGATCTTTTTGGTGTTAAATTAAAATTATGTTTCTAAGGGCATAATTGGAGGATTCTAATTGAAGTCCGCTCTGTCATCTATGCATTATCTAAATTTTGTTGTTACTAAATAGTGTTACGAAAAAGTCAGGCTACTTTTTTTTATTTATTATACATTTATAGGCATTGACTAGTTATTGTTTATAGTCAAATAAATTTTCAAGAGTCTTATATCTCAACCAACACTTTTTGATGTTTAATGAAGATGTTTAGATTCAAATCTCCTCCCTCAACTATCAAATTATCAAAAAATAAAAATAAACATTTAAGGATTGTAAGAGGGTTTACAATAAGCTTAATAAAGCCCCAATTTTCGAATATTTTCTTAGCCAAACCCCTTTTTTGGGTCGCCAAAAAACTCGCCAACACATCAACAATTTTTTCAAAAGCTACGCTCTGCAGTAACTCAACAACATTGTTTGATATTGTAGCTCTACCAAAATAATTATTTCTGACCCATTATTTTATAAGGTTACAATTATTTAATAAGGTATTCATATTACAATGTGAAACTTTTGATAATCCTACATTACCATAAAATTATGTCCAAACTTATTGGATTCTTCAAGTTTAATCTCCAATTTTCTTTTTTTTTTGGGGGTTAATTACCACATATTAAAATAGGATTTTACTAATGTGTGCCCTAAGGGCACACATTAATTTCCATTTTCGGAAAAAAATTCTCGAGAATTGAAAAAGTAATGACAGCCTTTTCAATTCCTGAGAAAATGTTTCCAAAAATAGAAAGGTTAATGTGTGCCAATGTGTGCCCTAAGGGCACACATTAACCAGACCCATTAAAATATACCATATGAAAAGTAATAAACAATCAAACACATAACACAATATCTAGTAACAAAGTGAAAAATCTTAGACATCCAAAGAAAAAACCACTATAAGGGTTTACACTAAGCCCAAGAAAAATTTCATTAAAAGAATCAAAGTTTATACAATTAAATTGTCCAAAATTGGCAAATGCACCTTTCATACAAACTTTCCAGCATTTTGCCCCCTTTTCCAAACTAAGGGAAATTGTTCTTGTTTTGAAACTCAATTTTCTAAAAATCGAGTTCCAAATGTAAAACTCGATTTTTGGAAAATCGAGTTATAGCGAACGTGAACTTAGAGAATTTTTTGTTATTTTGTTTTTGGTTTGAAACTTGAGTTCCATGTGAAGTACTCAAGTTCATGGAACTCGAGTTCCATTTCAATTTTTTCAAGGAACTCGAGTTCCAGATTTTTTTTTTTTAAATTTTTCGGTTTGCTATAACTCGATTGTCCAAAAATCGAGTTTCAAAATAGGAACATTTCCCTAATTAGTTTGGGAAAGGAGGCAAAATGCTGGAAAATTTGTGTGAAAGGGGCATTTACCGATTTTCTCCCAATTAAATCATACCTATGTTTGTAATTGCTCGCAAAAATTACAAATGTGACTTCAAGGACTGCCTTGAAGATTCCTTTATGCAGTAACACTTGGATGGCTCTCTGGCTTCACTCTTGATCTGCACTACAATAAAAAATACCATGTAAGACCGTTTTCAATATATTTGCTTTTATACTCATCTCTCTAAATTACATAAACTTTTCTACCTCTACACCTATTACAAATTGTGCTTAATGAACTTTATATAAGTTCTCCAATCAGCGTTACAATGACCTATATCATTTGTGGAATTAAAATAGCATCAAAATTGATTTCTCAATTCTCAATCAAGACTCAATCAAGATTACATTCTCAAAAAAAAAAAAAAAAAAAAAAAAAAAAAAAAGACTCAATCAAGATTACATAATCTTTTTTCTTTTGAGCTAGTTCTTGGTCTTGATCATATACTCTCTCTCTCTCTCTCTCTCTCTATATATATATATATATACTCCTTTCATCCCAATTTGTTTGTTTTATTTGAAAATTAGTCAAACTTTTTAAGAAAACATCATTTAAAGTAGGGTATAATAGGAACATTAATAAAAGAGTTATTTATTAGCTTTTTTTTAAAGAGTTATTTTTAAT
The DNA here is from genome assembly GCA_029955605.1 of Quercus engelmannii. Lineage (NCBI taxonomy): Eukaryota > Viridiplantae > Streptophyta > Magnoliopsida > Fagales > Fagaceae > Quercus > Quercus engelmannii. The sequence goes on from JARPSG010000007.1 coordinate 48,713,263, forward strand.
GAGGCAACTAAAAGGTGCCCCAATTAGATTGATTTTTTAAAATATTTGTTATTTTTTTTTTTTTTCAAATAGTTTTGAAAATAAAGTAGGGGTATAATAGGAACATTAATAAATTAATGACTTCTATTTTTAGAAACAAAACAATATTTTGGGAGAACCCAAAATGAAATAGAGAACAAATAAACTGGGACGGAGGTAGTATATATATATATATATAGTTTGAACTAATAAAAACAAATTTGACATTTTACACATGGTATATTTAGTCAAATCAACAAGTTTCTTTCCTACAAAAAAAACAAAGGTTGGTGGTTGGTCCCTTCTCAAATGATTCTCCCCAAATGCTTAATTGTTTGGGCTGACTTTGAATATTTTAAGACCTAAGGAAATATTCATTAAAAAAAAAGACCTAAGGAAATAAATGTAAGTGATTTTTTAATATTTAAATTTTATATAGAAAATATTAATTTAATCTTTTATATTATTAAAAAAAATGTTCTCCTTGTTTTTAAGATTTAAAATTGTTAATTAAATTTTTTTACTTAAGTAATTTATTAACACCTCTTTTACAAGTTATTAGAAACATTGATTGTCATGATTATTTGAAACATTCATACCATTTTTTTATTTGAAACAATTTAGAGTTTCAGTTTTCCTAAATGCTTATAACATTTTGAGAGTCTTCTTACTGGAAATGAAAAGATTGCACAACTACTACAATAAAAGGGGTCTATATCCGCATTTGTAAACATGGCCTAAACAGTGTAGCAAGAGGCCTATAGCTGCATTTTTGTAACCACCGCTAATGGTCTGCCCTATAGCCGCGTTTCTTAACCGCGACTATAGGATTCGGGCCTATAGTTGCGTTTTTAGAAACGCGGCTATAGGTTTTTCAAAAAAAAAAAAAACTTTTGGGTTTTTTTTCCCTAGAAAATTCAAAATTCAAATATAAAAAATTCAAAATTAAACACAAATCCAAAAAATTCAAAATCAAACACAAACCTAGAAAATTTAAAATAAAATACAACATACTCACAGTACAAACACACCCAGAAAATTCTAAATCAAACACAACATACTTACAATACAAACACAAACCCAAAAAATTCAAAATCAAACACAAACCCAAAAAATTCAAAATCAAACACAACATACTCATAATAAAAATACACCTAGAAAATTCTAAATCAAACACAACGTGCTTCAAAATATAAGAACACAAACCCATGAATCTCCTCTCATTCAACAAAAGCAACCCAAATCTAACACTAATTCCATTCAGGAAAACAAAAGCACAAGTTTAGAAACACAAAAGGACACAAACCTGTGAAGAAGGAAGAAAGAAAAAGGAAAAAAAGAGAGAGAGAGAGAGAGAGAGAGAGAGAGAGAAAAGAGTTACCTAGATTTGAAGAACAAAGAAAGAAAAAGGAAAGGAAAAAAAAAGAGTTACCCAGATGTTAAGAAGGAAGAAAGAAAAAGAAAGAACGAAGAACCTGAAGAATGAAGAAAGAAAAAAGAAAGAAAAGATGAGTATGTGAGGGTAGATGGGAAAGTGGGGATGTAGGTGGGAAAGGGGGTGTACGTGGGAAGCTTCAGAATTTTTTTTTTTTTTTTTTTTTTGAGTGTTACCTATAGCCGTATTTTTAAAATGCAAAAACACAGCTATAGGTTAGATATAGCCGCGTTTATAAAAAATTTATACGGCTGGACCTATATCTGTGTTTTTTGCGTTTTAAAACGCAACTAAAGGTTACCTAAAAACGCGGCTCTAGGTCCCCCTTAAAAAGTTTTTTGGCTGGACTTATAGTCGCATTTTCAAAAATGCAGCTATAGGTCACCCTCAGATGCAAAATTATTATATCAGACCTATAGCCGCATTTTAAAAACGCAGCTATAACTTGACGCTTTAGCCACGTTTTCAAAAAACACGGCTATAGCCCACTTTTTTATTTTTTATTTTATTTTCCATTAAACAAATAAATTATTATTCTATAATTTTGATTTTTGAGATTTAAAATTTATTTAAAAAATTAAAGATTTTTTATTTATATAATAGAAAAACCATAAGACTTTTTATAAATTTTTTGAACAGAGTAACAACCTTAGACGTAGGCCTATACCTCTTGACTTCAACTAATTGATTCTCAAAAAAAAAAAAAAAAAAAAAAAAAAAAAAAAAAGACTTCAACTAATATTTGCTATACTCATAGTATCCATTGACTTGACTGAAGTAAAAAGGTTTCAATGACGCAGTGATAGCGGTAGATAGCCATATCAAAGCTGTGTGGGAGACAGAGTCATATGTATTATACTAATGACAAATTTGATTTTTTTCTTTATTTATTTATTTATTTTTGAAAAACAGACAAACAGGCAAAGAAGATGGAATTAGAATACCATATAATAATAGTGAAGTGAGTAAACCATGACCAATATATTTACAAGGTTAAATGAATGACTAAATAAATAACTACATTTCTAGATTTTCATGAGGGATGCAAAGTGGAATGTTTTATATTTATTGTTAGTAATACTTAAAATTTTGCTAGATAATTTTATAAATTTATTTGTTACTAATCACTAAAAAAAAAATTCAAACAATATAATTAAAAAAAGTAATTTAAACAGTAATTTATTATATGTTAAGGTAATAACAATTAAATGTGTTGTCAAATCAATTTGCATGTAAAAAAAAAAAATGGTCATGCTAAAGGACAATGGTTAACAATTTTTGTCCACTTCAGTATTATTATAGGGCAAATAAACTATTTTTTTAAAGAAAGTTTTTATGGAGAAAAAAAAATAATTATTAACCATTATCCTAAGGGCATCCGTTAACATTTTCAAAAATAAATAAATAAATAAATAATTAAAATCTGTAAAAATAGCTTTAGCATATATTTATTTGCCCTATAATAATACTGAAGCGGACAGAACATTGCAAGTTCATGCATTGCTTACATGTATATCAGTGAAAGAATTTAAAAAATAAAATAAAAAATAAATTCCTGGGTCTGGAAGAGGCCAGTTGGAAGTCATGTCACATGTGGGATGTGGCCTAATAAACCCTGTTTCTCTATATTTTTAGTCCAAGTTGTGAAAAGTATATTGTTAACCATAAACATTACTTTATTAGTCCAAGTGAATGAAACAGATCGAAAGGTGATGGTCCAGTGTTTTCCGAGCTATATCTTAGGAATAGAAGTTGATTTGACCGGAGAACTGGTCACATGTGGTGATGTCGTGAAAATTAGCACTATTACCTAATTCTTCCGGCCAAGTCAGGTGAAGGTGCCAACCAAGGGTTTTTTTTTTTTTTTTTTTGGTTACTGCATTAATTTCTTGCCAATTAACACCACTCTAGATATGTTGTGAAATAATTTGATTAAATTAAAAAGAAAGAAGAGTGAAATCAACATAGAGAAATTCTACAAGAACATGCCTACATCTGGGGATGGCAATTTTGCCCCGCCCCTTCCCGCTTCGCCTCATGCGGGTTTTCCCCATCCCACAAATCTGATGGGGCAGGGATGGGGTGAGATTTTAGCCCTGCACCATCGGGCAGGGTGGCGATAGGGCCCCGCCCCGCCCTGTATTGATAAGGGCTAAATTGTAAAATTTTCATATCTTAAAACCCTACTATTTAAAAAAATATATTATCAACTTATTTTATTCTACTCAACAAGGCTTTCTGTGTCTTTTTTTTTTTTTTTTTTCTTCTAGCAAGGTTCGAAATAAGGTACCAATTTTAATATTTTCTTTTGTCTTTATTATAAAAAAATTTATATACTATTGAATCATTGAATTTGTATTTTGAGATTTTTGTATTTTGTTTTTTTTTTTTTTGGTGATATTGTTAAACATTTTAATAATATTATTCAATTTTTGCTAAAAATTAGTTTAATTTAATGGGATAAATTTATTTGTAATTTCAAGTATATTTTTATTCACGAAATAGGTTTTATTAAAAATAATTGCAATTGTTGTGGGCAAATTAACAAGAAATAGAGTTTTACGGGATGGGGTGGGGTTTTGTAGGGCCCCAAGGGGTGGAGATGGGGTAAGAAAATTTTCCCTGTCATGCAGGGCGAGGCGAGGATGGGGTAAGACAAAACTATGCGGGACGGGAGTGAAGACCCCATCTTTCGGACCGCCCCTCTTCATTGCCATCCCTACCTACATCCAAGGTAATAAGGAGCTTTTTTTTTTTTTTTTTTTTGAGAAGGTGGTAATAAGGAGTTAATAATCCATTATTTAAGAAACTTAAGATTACAATTGTATCTATTATAAATAATAACCATAGTTGGTATAAATTTCAAAAACACTCTTGTACCGCTTCACTCCGTTAAGTCCATAAGGCCCCCAACTAAGTAGTCTAATAAAAAATATGAGCCAACTTTAATAAGGTAATTTCCATGCATCATGCAAAATTGCTATTTTTTCCTTGGTAATGGCATATTCTTTCTTTGTATAATTTCAAAGTTGGTTTCAGAAGCATAAAAATTAACATAAATTTGAATGTAGAAATAGAAAATGGATTCTAATTGAGCAGGTATTGCACCAAATATAATTAATATCAAAGACTGAGATTGAAAATTAAAAAGTTGAACTTTTTTTTCGGCTCTTAGATCAGAAAAGTTAAAAAGTTCAAAGAATCTCTCAAAAAAAAAAAAAAAATTCAAAGAAAATATGATACAGTACAAGATTTCAATTGACTTTTTAACTTTCAATCCTAGACGTAGAGGCACCAAGGCCTAATGCAAACAATTGTTGCTTAATAACAATACATATATATTATAATATGTTTGTTTATAATGTCTTGGTAGTTTAATTTTTGTATTTAAGTTTTATTAACATATATTTTACAAGTTTTTAGGAAAAATGATTGTCATTATTATTTATTACACTCATAAGATTTAATTTTTTTGGATGAAACAATAGTTTAGAGTTCTAATTAGGTTTTTGCAAAAAAAAAAAAAAAAAAAAAAAAAAAGTGTTCTAGTTAGGTTGAATTTCTATTGGCTAAATATTTTAATGGCCTTCTTTACGGTAGGAAAAAGAATGCAAAATCCGCCTATATTTTTTTTAAAAGAAAGAATATTCATCAATTATCAACTATCAATCTAAGTACAAATTTAGGACTTTTGAATACTTTTGGGCCTTCTATTTATGTAATGGAAGGGTCTTAGGACCCCATATAAATGTTTAACACAGATGAAGCCTTAGAGAGGTCTTAGTCACTCATTTTCCTTGCTCCATTCTCAATGTTGCTATATAAAAAGAGTGTTAACTCTTGCAGGTTACATAAACCCTTCTATTATTGCCATCCTTTTCTTCACTACTCCACAAGCTACAACAACATTCAATTCATCAGAGGCTGATGAATCAGGCTGCTCAATATGTTGATATCGATGAGATTATTGACGCTTTGTACAATTTTCTTAAGGAGGATGCTTATCTTTTGGAGGACATTGACCATGTTCGTTTTTTTCCTACTCCTTTACACATAGTTGCATCTGATAACAACATCCCATTAGCCATGGAGATGATGAGATCAAAGCCTTCATTTGCTAGGAAAATAGCACTCTGTTTGTTTCAGTATTAACATTTTCTGGAAAATGGTTCATTTTCTAAAAAGAATTTTCTGGAAAACTATCTATTTTTCCGGTGTTTGGTAACAACTTTGAAAATGAGCTTGAAAGCATTTTTCAATGTTTGGTATGCACAAATTTTTTATAATATTTCTTGTATAATTTAAAACATGTATAACAAGTGATTTGAGTAAACCCAACTAATGTAATCAATATAAATAAAAAAACCAAGAATGAATTTGGTTTTTAAACTAAAATTTTGACAACAGATACAATCAAAATTAAATACAATTAAAATTAGGTGTCTAATTTTCATGATCTTTACCATTCATCTATATATATATATATATATATATATATATATATTAGGACAAATAACGTACATAATAACGTACATAAGAAATATAAATTGATCACTTTGTAGGACAAAAAACAATTACAAATTACTCATAAAAAATTCTGCATAATATATCTACAATGCTAGCCCATACACAGGACAAGGGTATAGATTACAACTGATACAGTAGTTTAAAGAAATCAATGGCTTAGTGTTGAAGTTTGAGGAAAACATTGCAATCCACTTTATAATATTAATTACCACTAGCTTGGTTAACCAAACTAGTGGTACTCTTCAATCACTTTATAATATTAATTTGATAAGTGACAAAATGCAATTCCCCTAAAAAAAATTATCGTTTATTATACTATTATTTGTAACATTATTAATTTATTGTATGAATTGCCCTATGTAAAAGCAATTAGCCATATAGCACTATGTTGGCAAATTTTCATCTTTTACTTTGTTCATTTTTTCTGTTTTTCTTCTTTTCTTTTTTGTTGCACTTTTATGTGTGAAAAAGAATGAACTTCTGCAGTTGTCCATATAGGAATCCATCAAGCCAAAAATTGTTTAGAGAAAAAAGAAAATATAGCTCAAAATTCAGAGAACTGTGTTACAGAGGGGAAGGGAAATCGAGAGAAAAGAGAGAAGAGAGACAAATAGGGAGAAATCTGTGAGAAAAGAAGAGACCAGAAAGAGTGATAGTGACAGTGTGAGAAGAGAGAGAAAAAGTAAAGGGAAGAGAAGAAGTGAGAGAGCTATAAGAGTTATGCATTGCACAAGAGAGAGATTGTTTTCCAATATTTTTTTTTGGAAAACAACCTATAGAAAATAAGCCTTATTTTTGTTAGAGCTTTCCTTTGATTAAAGATAGTTTTCTGTTGACCATTTCTTTTTATTATTATTATTATATTTTTTATGCTACCAAACACTGAAAAATGTGGAAAATTATTTTTACAGAAAGTTTTTCAACGAAACAAACAGAGAGTAGATCCAGATGGGTGGAGCCCCATGCACCTTGCTCTCAAAAAAGGAAATGCCGAGATGGTACATCAGCTTCTACAGGTTGATAGTGAACTTGTATGTGTGAAAGGAAAGAAGTGTGTCACTCCTTTGCATCATGTAGCAAAAAGAGAAGAGCACCTTGATCGATTGGCCAAATTTCTAAGGACTTGTCCTGATTCTATAACAGATGTCACAGTACAAAATGACGTTGCTCTACATATTGCCCTCAAATTCGACAATTTCAAGGCTTTTAAAATCTTCGTGGGATGGCTCGGAAGCAATTGGTCCTAAAAAGCTTATGCTTATGAGATGAAAATCTTGAAATGGAGGGATGAGGAAGGCAACACTTTGTTGCACATTGCAATATCCAAAAATCAAACCCAGGCAAGCTCTCTCCCTTCCTCAAAAATGAAAATCCAAACTATTGTTAAGTCAATACTAACAAAAATACAATTAATAAAATATGCATAAATGAGAAAAAAACACACACACACACACAAAATAATTGTGTTTTATATACACATATATATATATTTCAACTCAATTGTGTATTCAAATGAAACTCGATGTTATGATGGATTTTATATATATATTAATTTCCATAGCAATTTTTTTAATTTACAAAACAAAGAACCCATAGAAAATTTTTACTATGAAGCCAAATTTTGATAATATTCATTATTAGAAAAATCGAATGTTGTAATTAATTTCTTATTATCTACCTATCAAATAAATCATATTTTTAATATTTAATTATAAGTCCAATTTTGTTCTAAAAAAATTAAAAAAAAATAAAAGAAGAAAGAAAGAAGCCAAACACAATAATATAAATATTTTAAAAAAAGTGACACAAGTTAATACCATTAACACTTTCAAATTTACCACTGCACACCCTTAATGTGATGATCACTCTATAAGTATAAAGTTCTTGTGGGGTAGGGGGTTGAGGGGCAAGGAAGAGGATATCGTATTGTACCATACCGATATGTGCACCGGTACCGAAACTCCAATGTTTCGTACCGGTTTAAATACTAGCTGTACTGGCCGATTTTGGGCGTTTCGGCCTATATTGGGCGTATCGGCCGATATAGAAAAAGTCTTTTTTTTTTTTGTTTTTAATTTTGTAATTTTCAAATTTTTGTTAGTGCAAAATGGTAACTTATTTGTATTATTTGTTTTCGTAGTATGTAGTGAAAAATTAAGCTTTCTGTTTTTTATATTGTATTTTTTTTTTCTTTTAGTTGATGCTAAAGTCTAAAACCATAAATAATTCATTCTTAATTGAGGTAATGTTTTATGGTAAATTTTTATTTTTATTATATATATATGCATATATTTATTTAATCAATTATAAATATAAAAAAATAATGGTAAACTTGAAACAGTACACCAGTATTGATCGGTACCGAAATATATTGTTCCACTAGTTAAACCAGTACAGCCTCCAGTGTAAGATAAGTATGCTACAGACACAAAATATTCTATAAACATTTTACAAACTGATGATGTGGCATGCTCCACTCAGCTTTTTAAAAAACTAAAATACCGTATCAAATATTAACAAAGTAAATTAATTAATAAAAGAAAAAAGAAACCTAGATTTGTTTTACTCTAAACCCTCTCTCTGCGCCTCCCTCTCAACCTCAAATGTTCGGCACCTCCCTCTCTACCTCAAACGTATGGCACCTCCTTCTCTTCCTAAACCCAGGCTTCACACTCCGACTAACACCACCAAAACCCAAGCCTCACACTCCATCTCCTCTGCCTCTTTGGTCTCACATTCAAGCTAAAGAAATCTACTTCCTCTTTCCAACTAATGCCGTCGCCACACCTCTCTCCAGAATCGTTGCAGCCGCTGGAACCATGGCTGAGAACGGTGTTGTAATCACATCTGATGAGAATGATGCTCCCACTTCGGTATTTAATGCTTCTAATTCTTCTAAATTTGGTAATTCCTCAACTACTTTAGATAAGAAAGACATGCAATGCCTTACATAAGAAAACCATTCGCAATCAAACAAGCCAATATTCTGCTTATGAATTATGTATTCATTCTATAGAAACAAAGGAAATTATATATATGATATGATTACAAATCAATTTGGTAGGTAAGCATAGTTTTGGTTGTGTTAGTACAATGAGTTTCTTGGATGCTTGTTTGGTTCCCGTTTGGATAGGGGTACTTGTCTTGGGATGGTCAAGCTAGGCTTTAAGGCCTTAGGCTTGATTTTTGAGGGAATCTTTCCCGATTTATGGAGACAATTTGATAGAGTAATTTTGTAGTGGGCCTTGTTATTAATAGGCTTGATACTTGTGCTTCTAGGTTCCAACGTACTTGGTGATGGAACTAGTAACTTGATTGGTTGAATGCGATGCCTGTTGAGGTTAATTTGGATTGGACTACTAAGGTAAGTAGCTTTTTAATGAGATTTTTGAAAAATAACCATGTTGCGTAAATTTTGTTTTTGGGTTAGACACACTTTTGGAAACTACCTATGGAAACTATATTTTCCTAAAAACTATTGTGTCGTAACCTTAATATGTGTATGATTATATATGAAAATGCATCATATTTGGTATTGCATTTGGAGAAATGCATGAATTGTTAATATGGAAAAATGAGCATCTTTTATTTAATCTTTGATAAGGAAATCTTGGATTTTATGGTATATTAGAAAATTTAAAGATGCTTATCTTGTCTTGTTATTTGAGAAATTAATAGAAAATCTTTTTGACAAGAATGAAGTTGAAAACTTTACAAACTTTGTATAAGTTAGATTATTGAAGGTTTTTCCTGAAACTACCTAGATATAAACTATGTGTTTCAAAGTAATATAACCTGTGAGTTTATGTGGTTTTAACACCATGCCATGTGTGATTTCCCAATGATCACTCGATTTGGTTTCTGTAGTATTTGTGACAATGGAATCAAATCCAAGTCAGTGCCCTTTCACTTTGGACAACACATTCTTCCCTACTGTCCATAGGGGGAAGAGGTTCTTTGATTGTGTTTGGGTGAGGTTGCTGCCCATGGGGCCAAAAGACCACATGCAAGAGAGGTCCTATTTGACACGCTCTCTCTGTTGCCCATGGGGGGAGAGAAAAACCTTGAGAGTATAGGTTGCTATCTATAGGGCCAAGAGACTGCATACCAGAGAGGACAATATCATGCCAATTGTGAATGGATGAATCCCCTGATCGGTCTATATGATAGTGTGGTATATTTGTGATAATTTACCTTATGTTAATATTATGGATTTGGAAATTATATTGTTGGTGCTCATAGAGTATAATATATAGTTTCATGGTATTATTTTGAGAAACTTTGTGTTTTATCATTTAATCATTCTTGTTACATTATTATTGAAAATGATCTTGCAGTATTTAGTGAGCAATTTCCCAAACTAAGACATGTTTTGCAAACTGTTTATCATCATGAGACTTGCATTTCCCCCACCCTCATTAATTATGCTACTTACTGGGCTTCAGCTCATCTCTTCAATAGTTTTTCAAATAAATTTGCTATACCTCGGGTATGGAGCTCATTTTATTGGTGGTGATTGGAGCATTATGCTAATTGAGAGATTTATTCTATTATTGGTTGGTGACTCAATTTACTAAATTATTCGAGGCCATAGCTAATTCTCCTGGAGGTTGGGCTCTTGAGGTTTGTTAGCCTTGGGCACGATAGGCCTAGAATTTTCTGTTGAGATTATGTATCTTAGAGAGGATTGTGATTTTGTGTTTATTTATTTGGAGTTTTGGATTTTAATGTATATTTGGAAACACATGATTTGTAGTTTTTATTGCTTGTAAGTGTGTCATAGAGGTTTGACTTATATTGTGGAGAGATCAATATATTTATTTATTTTATTGAATGGAAAGAAAAAAAAAAATCACTACAAAACCTCTTGAAGGCTTGGTCTTTCATGCTTTGAACCCTTTTGGGGTTTGGGGCATGACAATAAGGGCATAGTTAGAAGTAGCAACCCAATGAAATAATATATGTATATTGCAATAATTAAAGCAGACTGATTCCCATCATTTTTTTTTTTTTTTTTTTTTGAGAAAGAAGTTCTCACATACCTAAATGTGCTAAACGTTAATTTTTTAATTCTGTAACATTTGTGTTCTCAAAAGCAATAGATCTTCTCCTATCTCCTTTCGGTGGGCACTTTAGTGGGATGTTCTGGGCGCTCACTTTATACCTTTAGGTTTGCTATTTTAATTCATGGAGGATTTTTTTTTTTTTTTTTTAATTTGTTAGTGAACGTCAATGGTTGTGGTTGTGGTGGTGGTGGTTCTTTGGGTGTTTGGTGGCTACTGGGTTGATCTTGCCTTGCTACTGGGTTGTGTATGTTTTTTGGTTATGTTTTAAGTTAATATTATTTTAATGTGTTGTACAGAAGAATATAAAATGAGATGTAGGCTAACGATTTGCTAGCAAAGCATCTCCTCTATGATCCAAATCGAAGCTTGGCACATGCAACCCATCTGGTAGCCAACACCATCAGTACCTGCAATCCATCTTTGAATGACAACGGTGAAGGGTCTAAGTATTTGAACGACAATAGTGAAAGATTTGTGATTTGAGATTGAAGAAAGCTCAAGTCCACAAAGTGAACTATACCTCCATTTACACTTACCATCCTAAACTTTCAAAATGTACGATTACTACCCGAAACTATAATTCGTGTTTCACTTTATACCCTACCCTCAATTGGGCTATTAACTTTGACGGAAAAATATGTCACATGCGACTTACATGACCTCTGCATACGTGGAACTACATGATAAAAAAAAATAATAATAAAAAAAAAAAAGAAAAAGAAAAAGAATTGTCCCTCTTCAATCTCTTAAAACAAAATCATTTAACAAATTTACCTATTGTGATATCACGTAATCTTGGTTTTTGGTGGTGTGATGGTGGGGATGTCCAACAATGGTTTGATTTGGCAATGATGGTTAGCTGTGACCGGTGACATTGATGGCATCAGCGGCCCGCGCCTACAAAGGTTGGTGGTGGTGGTGGTGTAATGAGATTTATTTATTTATTTATTATTATTATTATTTTGGTAATTGAAATAAGGAGGGAAAATGGTAGGATTTAATTAAATAGTGGACATGTGTCATTCTCGTTGTTTGGAAACCTCCATAACCTCTTATTTTTATTGGCACATATTAAAGAAAATATTAAAAATTACTACAAAAGTTTCCAAAAAATATCATACAAACTGAAATGATAAAAATATAATTGGTGTCATGCAAACAACATAATAATTGAATATATGTGTCCATGTAAAAGCCTTTTGGAATGATGTGTTTCCCGACAAACACATTAGCTAAAAACCGCAGCAGAATACTATAATCCTAAATCTTCCCCCATTTCCAACCAAACCTTATCTCCTTGAGCCTTTGATGGTGATGAGTTATGCTACAAATTCTGCATGCTTAGGTCGCAGATTGTGTCATTCACCCTTTAAGAGCACATACATTGAATAGAATCATGTCTGCATTGGACTTGGACCTCACCTTACTTGTGGGGCCCGTGTAACTTGGGATTTCCTTTGGGCTGGGCTTTGGACAACTCGCGTATAAGTTATAGCCATTCTTTATTGAGAAAACTACCCAACCCAAACTCATATTTGAACCCCAGTTCCACATTTGATTTGCCCCAATTTGAACCTTAGGCATTGTCTCCCCAAGCTCCGACTCCACGGACTCTTCTTTCTTGGATTTGCAGCACACAAGCTCCCACACTTATGACTTTCAGATCTCACTCAAAGGTTTCAGATCACCAGTTGTTGACCTTGTAGCAACAATTAGATTCCACCAACACTTGATTATAAATCTTGTTCTGGTAGACACTTGTAGAGTTAGAAGGTTACAGAACCTCTCAGATCTCACAAAAGTAACTCACAAGTCTTCCAAGAGTTTTCAAAACCTAGTTAGGGTTTTCCTTTTATACTTAGGAGCGTTGGACTGAAGCCTTAAACATTTTCTTAGGCTTGGGCTTGATTTAAATTCTGTAGAAATTGATTTATTGTGATTTCGATCGGTCGGATCTAATTCTCGATCAGTCAAGCTTCACTAAAGTTGAACTTTTCTTTCTACAGCTCGAATGTTCTTGAAACTTGATTTGTACCACCTTGAGCAATGTCTAACACCTAATCTAGACATATTTTTATTCTCAGTTTGCCAACATAAACAAAATAGGAATCTAAACATTTAATTCTAAATCTTTAGAACCTAACATTTTCAAATAAATAAATAAATAAAATGAAGAAGAAATTTGCTTCGAATTGATCTGTTGCCTATTTTTATTTTTCTAATAATGTGGGCAAACACTTGAAAAATTGGTGGATATTTTTTAGGAATTCATGGGTGTTTCATTCTTGTTGTTGGGTTGATTTGAAACCCTCAATTTTTATTCTTACATTTCCTTTTAATTACATTTTAGGCTTCTTTTGGTTGGGGGGTTGAAAAAGTGAAGGGAATAGAAAATGATGAGAGAATGAAAAAATAAGGAGATATAAGAGATTTTAGTTTTCCCTCAGCATGTTTGGTTGGGAGGATGGAAAACTAATTTGTTTGGTTGGAAAGAAGAATGAGATGATAGAAAATCTAATTGGTATGAATTTTCTTTCATGCTCCTATTTATATAAAACCTTATAGTTATTTTATTTACTATTATATTACCCTCAAACATATTAAATACATTTACAAGTATATCATATCAAATTCTTTTTTTTTTTTAATTACACAATTTATTTCTCATAAACACACACACACACACATAAATTAATAAGAAAAGGATAAAATAACAACCGATGCTTATAAGAAACAAAGGGTCCTTACCACCGCACACCCTTGGTGCAATGGCTACTCCACAAGTATAAATGCTTGTGGGGGGGGGGGGGGAGAGGGCCAGGGTTCAAGTTTCTAGGAGGGAGTTTCACACACATATACACTTAGATTAGGTTAGAGTAGAAATTCTATCTTGTATAAAAAAAAAAAAATAAAAAAAAAAATAAAAAAAAAAAAAGAAGAAGAAACAAAGGGTCCTTCTAATGACTCCCTTTAGTTTATTTGTTAACGAATCATTTTAGAAGAGTTATAATACCACTTTCTTAGGAAATATAAAAAACTGTCAAAAAAGTTAGTGACTTTTTTCTTTTTTTAGAAAAATCTTTTAAATCAATGTCCTCAAAACATCCATTAACTTTTTCTAAAAACAAAATGATCAATAAAATAATAATAATAATAATAATAATAAATTATACAATAATGGTCTTTCTTTTAGAAAAGTTACAATAATTTATTCTATAATAATAAATTATACAATAATGGCGTTTCTTATTAAAAAAACATCCATTAACTATTTCTAAAAACAAAATGATCAATAAAATAATAATAATAAATTATACAATAATGGTCTTTCTTTTAGAAAAGTTACAATAATTTATTGTATAATAATAAATTATACAATAATGGCCTTTCCTTTTGCTGCCAAGTGCTATACACCTGTGCGCCTTACCCCTTTATTATCTGTTATTGGAACGAGAATTACATTCACATGTCACTTTAAAAGATAGTGGAAAGAAAAGTTAGTGGAGACAGGCTTGTCACTTTAAAAGATAGTGGAAAGAAAAGAAATGATAAAGCGCCCTATCTCTTTATTATCTGTTCATCGGAACAAGAATTACATTCACAAAATTGTTAGTGGAGACAGGCTTGTCACTTTAAAGGATAGAGGAAAGAAAAGAAATGATAAAGCGCCCTATCCCTTTATTATCTGTTTATTGGAACGAGAATTACAATAACAAAATTGTTAGTGGAGACAGGCTTGTCACTTTAAAAGAGAGAGAGAGAGAGGAAAGAAAAGAAATGTTAAAGCATGTATTTATTATTTTTTTTAGGACTACTTTTATAATATTTTTACAAAAAATCATAGGTGGTTTAACATTTATTGTAAAAATATTGCATATATAACATTTATTTCTTTTTTTTAGAGAGACAAGAAAGGACAAAGTTATGATAAATTATTATTACGGGGATTTAAATTTCTTTTTTTAACAAAATCTATGTTCGACCTCATTGTGGAAATCTGTAAAGCTTTGCAATGACTCGACGACCTTGACTTGCATCTCTCTAATCCTTCTTGTCCCAAGTGGATATATATGTGGCATTGCATTCCTATTGTTTGGGTCGGAGATCTTTGAATATGCTATGGGAATCTCCTATCTAGTGTAAAGTAGGTAATATATGATCACCATAGAGTAAAACGATGTCCTATGTGGCTTTTAACTTTTTTTAAAGAAATCTATGTAGTTAATGGTATTAGAACCATGGATGGTTTATGTATGAGTTTTATTTCTTTGCAATTAAGAAGTTACTAGGAATATTATTACTATATAGCCACTACTTGCTCCTTGTTAGCGTTGGTCAGCCTAAAGACTCGTTGGCAAACCATAGTTTCGCGTTGGTCAGCCCCTTTGTTGTAGCCGACGGACAAGCGTTGTTTGGCTGGTCCCGCAATGGAGTTTCCCGAGGAGGTGGTCCCAATAACAAGGATACCAGTGGTTAGTAATAGTTCTGCCAGTAATTATTAATTGCTTAGAAAGAGAATAAATACATTTATCAGCTCATTATCTGTTTGCTTGTTCACACTTAGGCTAGGCACACACTAATTTGAAACATGGACTATGATGATATAGATTATGATGAAGGTTATAGCATGAAAGATAGAGATGATAATTGGTCAAATAGTGATATGGATTATGAAACAGATTCTGATTCTGACAGTGATATGGATGATTATAAATATAATAGTAACACAAATAATTGAAGTACTTTAACAGGAGATAAAATCAATCGACAGACTAATAAACACAATGATAGTTTTTTTGGACAGAATTAATAGAAAATTAGAATCTTTAGAAAATATTGACAAATCCACTATATATATTAAAGTTGAAAAGAAAAATGATAGTTTTTTGGACCTCTATGAAAGAATGAAAGCTTTAAATTCACCTTTGAAAAAAGAAATAGAATTTGAACCCCATCAAAGATCATCCTTTACAAGAACTATGACAGATAATTGGTGTATAAATAGTAATTCAAAAGAAGTTGTAGATAAGAACTTACAGACGCTAAAAGCAACTGACCAAAGAGTTGATGAAAAAATTGACCCAATTAAGGAAAGAGTAACACGTATAGAAGATAAAATAAAAGATCTCACAAAAGAAAAAAAAAACTATAGAAAATGACAGACTAAAAGAAATGGTGGAAAAACAAAACAATAAAGAAGTTTCTAGTTTAGTACAAATTATATGTAAAAAGCTAGACACAGATAGACAAAAGAACCTAATAGAGACAAGCAAGAAAGAATCTCTACATGAGAAGTTAATAGATAATAATAAAGAAAAAAAAAAAAAAGGAATGGTAAAAGAGATGAAAGAAATGTTAGAAAGAATAGAAAGTCAACAAACCAATTCAAAAGATGGAACTCTACGTAAAGTATTAGATATAGGAAAAGACATAGTAAAACAAAGAAACATGACAAAGAAAGAGAAAAAAGATGATAGTCTAGAAAAAACAAATAATAGTACTAGACATAATAATGATAGTTCAAAAGAATTGTATGAAAGACAAAATAATGAAATAATATGTAGGAAGTTAGATACAAAAGAGATAGAAAGAGATAGTGTAATAAAAATAGTCAAAAAAGGTAGGAAAAACAATTATGGTAATTTAAAAGAAAAGGCAAATACTGATAGTGTAGTAAAAGTAAAAGAGGAAGTAGTGAAAGTAGTCAATAGAAAAGACAAGAAGTGTAATAGTTTAAGGGAAAAAATTGATGAAAGACTAGAATTAATTGAAAGATCTATAATAAATGATAGTTTGATAGAATTAACTAAAAAAATGAAAATTTTAAATACACCTTTACAGACAGACAGAAAAAGAGACATAACAGTTTCAAATACTACGAGTTATAAGAAAATGAGAAAACTGACAGACATGTTAATAATACTATTTGTCATAAATGCAAAGGATATGGACATGCTAAAAAACAATGTGACAGACATAATAAAATTGTTAAACAAATTAGTAAATTAGAATTTGAGAAAAATATAACAAATGAATTAATGAAAATATTTAAGGTTAGTAAAAAAGAAATAGATCAAGTAAAGAAAGAGTTAAAATCAACCAACCCACTTAAGATTAATAAAAGGAAAAGAAAACAAAAAGACATAATAATAAAACTGATAGAAAATCTACCAGATCACCATACAGACAAAAAAGAATATTTATTAAAATTGAAAGACTCTATAGAAATACCTATGGCTTGCATTAGGTGTAAGAAATATGGACATCATGTTACGGATTGTAGAAAGGAAGAAAAAGCCAAGAAAGAAAAAGACAAGAAAGAAAAGGTACAAATAAAAATACAACAAGATGGTGTAGAGATAAAACTAGTAGCTCCACAAGACTTAACGACAGAAGAAAAAATGGTAAAAAAGGAAATTAAAGAAATTAAAGAAGAAAATTCCACAAACAAAAATGAGCAAAATATTACAGAAATAATAAACCTAAAAGAATTTTCTAATCCCACAGACAGAAAATTTGATGATGATGGTAATGATGGTAATAGACAGAATTTCTTAAGTTTAATTGATAGAGTAATTTCCCAAAAATGGCATACAGAAATTACTTTAGTAATTAATAAAGAGTTTTCTTTGACAGAAATTGCTTTAATAGATTAAGGAGCTGATATGAATTGTATACAAGAAGGATTAATACCCTTAAAGTATTATGAAAAATCATTTGAAAGATTAATTCAGGCCAATGAAGGAAAACTAATAATTAATTATAAAATACCTAATGTTCATATATGCCATGATGAAATATATTTTGAAACAGCCTTTGTTTTAATTAAAGACCTTCCTTCTAAAATTATTTTAGGAATTCCTTTTATGATTTTAATTTATCCCTTTTTAGTGACAGATAAAGGAATTAAAACTAATGTATTGAAAGAAAAAAACTCTTCTAAAAAGGTTACTATTTTAATAGATATCAACGAATGTTTGTCATCTTTAAAGACAGAAATATTACTTGTTAAACAATTGACAGAAAATGACAAAAAGAAAGTTAAACAAGACAAAGAGCCAGAGATACGTTCTTATTTTCCTATTGCTTTTTGGCATAAAGTCTAATCTACAGAAGAACTCAGTAGAAAAGGCATAAAAGACGGAAATATGGATACAATCTTTTGCAATCAATATGCATGGACTAATAGTATATGGATTGATAGATGGCAGCTTGAGGCTATTGCCCCCACACCAAATACAGAAAACACTGATAGTTTAATAAAAGAAGCTTTGACAAACTCTCCTTTATTGATCATTAAAGAAAACATTAATTGTGGTAATTTCTTGAATTATGACAGATTTAATTTCCTAACAGACAGAATTAATTATAATCCCCTATTAAACTGTTCTATTAATGAAAGACTTTACGAAGAAACTTTATTTCACACATTCTCACAAGAGGAGATATATAGTAGTATATGTATGAATAGAATCATACTAGATTTAAGAAATATTTTGAATCTCACTTACCTTGACAGATCTCATCATGACTACTCTAATACTGTTGCTACTCAGCAAGAGCACAAAAGTGTACAAAGAAAAGTTTGTTCTATAAATGTTGTTTGTTTTATAAATGCTTTTCTTATTTTTCTTATAAAATATTTCAAAAGAATTTCATAGAAATATATTGGTAAAAGAATTTTAAAAATAAATTTTAAAGAAGTTTTGCAAGAAAATTTCATACATAATCCTCTTCCCAAAACCCAATTGCAGACTACTATGTATAAAAGATCCTCTCAGAAAGACAAGGGCAAGGCACCAGTGGTGCAACCCAGAGGTATCCGAAAGCCTTTAGTAAAAATTTTAGCTATGCATAAGGCGTCTTGTTAGAGACAATATCCCTTCAGGATACGTTGTTAGCAGAGGCAATGTATTCATGTTGTGATGAAAGTGTAATTCTGCAAAAAGTGCTAGACACTGATCTTATGTTTCAAGATGGAGAACTTACAGACCTTCCTCTTCATATTAAACTACTTCTTGATAATTTACAGGCAGCCTTTACTCTCAGACAGAAACCCTTATTACAAATGACCCTTCAGGCTTTGGAATTACATCTTGTTAGCACCGGGGCATTTATTGAAGCACTCAGTTGTCAACTCCCTGGCAAGTAGGATGGAGATTCAAGCTCCACAAAGACAGAAATACAGTCTCTAAAAAGCTATCTTATGGGAACAAGCTTTTCAAAGCTCCACCCTAAGATTCAGCAAAAAATGAAACTTGCTATTAGAACCTTACCCCCTGAAATCCAATAGAATATATTAACTCATAAAGCTATAACAAGTTCTTATGATAGATGGATGTATCTTTTTAAAGTATTAGTCTCTACAACATTTATCAGAACAGAAGACATGACAGGTGATATATGGTTATCTCATAAGGCTAAATGGTATGAGAGTTTTGGAAATTCAGACAGATTTTATGAAAGAACATGAGACATATTTAATCCCTACCTGGGATTACTTATCAACACAGAGACAAAAGATCCAGTAATCTGTGATCCCTTATGGTTATTTGAAATGCTAGAAGCAGGGTTTATTAGCAAATTAATTCTAACTTCTGCAATTCAGATTAGTTTATTCCCCAAAGTCATCCAAGAAGCAGCAACATAGATTGGAGGACTTAATTATATGAAGATGGAAATCTGGAGTACTCTTCCAGTTTGGGCATTAACTACCCAGGAGGGAGCACAGTAGTAATATAGAAGCATAAATAATGATAAAATAGATGATAAAGAAGAAAATAGAAAAATAGATATAGTCAAAATAAATAAAAACAGAGTATGGAATATGAAAACTAAGACTAAAAAAATCTTACTTGAAAATACTTCTGTCTTTGATTAAAACTGAAAACTTTTGTCTTTCTTACAAGCTTTGAAAATAAATACTGTCTGAAGAGTTACAAGATTACAAAGTAAAATTTGTAAAGGGTTACAAGATTATCTGTCTGAAGGGATAAGGTTACAAGATTACAAAAAGAAAGTAGAGTACAAAAGTCTTTTGGGGAGAGGGAGAGAGAGAGAGAGAGCTATCTTGGACCTAAGCTGGACCTTGGAATTGAATTGGAAATTTGGACCTTAAACTTGGACCTTAGAACCGAACTGGAAATTTGGACCTAAAATTTGAACCTGATTTTTGGACCTATCTTCTATCTTCAAAGTCTATCCTTTTATAGAAAAAGTGAACCATGGTAAGTCTTCAAAAGTAGCATGAGTTAAATAAAGTGAACTCAAGTTAATTTGTCGATAGAATCTTGAACAGTAAAAGTCTATTTGGTAATCTATCCAAGTACGCATGCTAGTGAATAGTAACTTTCTATCTATGAGAATCTGCGTGCGAATAGTATTCTGTCAAAATTTCTTTCAAAATATCTTTCTAGATCTGTCTGTATTTGTCTAGACTATAATTGATCTGTCTAGAAGCTATTCATGCATGTTGGTGAATAGTGATCTGTCTCCAATGAATAGTGATCTATCTCCAATGAATAGTGATCTGTCGCCATTGTCTGTTCGAAAGAGTATTCTGTCTATCTGTGCATTTTGTCTATCTTTCTATCAATCTATATTCGCGTAGTTGTCATAATCTAGCGGATCAGAGTTATCCTCATACTGCTCATGCTCGTGGAGCACTCCATAATCATTACATAGGGCACAGTATGAAATGAGAAGGAAAACAGGAACATGATCCTTAGCTGTCATCAATCTGGGATCCTTAACAATCCTTCTTTTCCCAATAAGCCTTCCTACTAAAGGTCTTGGACCATACACAGCTATCCTGTCGATATAGCCATATAAATGGAAACCTCTTTCTAATTCTTTATGTACTTCATAGATCTTGTTACACATGAAATTAGACCATTCTTTAGCCAAAGCATTTGAATCATCAAGTGATAAATAAGTATCTCATGTATACCAATTGTATTCAGGGATACCACCCCAATCATGGATAATGACTAAAATGTGTGCTGGCTAAGCTTCCATATAATAACTAGTGTCCCAAATTGGAAGTAGTAATATAGAAGCATAAACAATGATAAAATATACGATAAATAAGAAAATAGCAAAATAGATATAGTCAAAATAAATTAAAACAATGTATGGAATATGAAAACTAAAACTAATAAAATCTTACTTGAAAATACTTCTGTCTTTGATTAAAACTGAAAACTTTTGTCTTTCTTACAAGCTTTGAAAATAAACACTTTCTGAAGAGTTACAAGATTACAAAGTAAAATTTGTAAAGGATTACAAGATTATATCTGTCTAAAGAGGTAAGGTTACAAGATTACAAAAAGAAAGTAGAGTACAAAAGTCTTTCGGGGAGAGGGAGAGAGAGCTATCTTAGACCTAAGCTAGACCTTAGAATTGAACTGGAAATTTGGACCTCAATTTTGGACCTATCTTCTGTCTTCGAAGTCTGTCATTTTATAGATAAAGTGAACCATGGTAAGTCTTCAAAAGTAACCTAAGTTAAGTAAAGTGAACTCAAGTTAATTTGTCGATGGAATCTTGAACAATAAAAGTCTATCTGGCAATCTATCCGGGTACGCATGCTAGTGAATAGTAATGACTTAAAATCTGTCTGTACCTGTCTGGACTGTAATGGATCTGTCTAGAAGCTATTCATGCATGTTGGTGAATAGTGGTCTATCTCCAGTGAATAGTGATATGTCGTCGATGAATAGTGATCTGTCATCATTATCTGTTCGGAAGAGTATTCTTGTCTGTCTGTGCATTTTGTCTATCTGTCTATCAATCTGTATCTGCAAAGTTATCATAATCTAGTGGACCAGAGTTATCCTCATACTGCTCATGCTCGTGGAGCACTCCATAATCATTACATATGGCGCAGTATGAAATAAGAACGAAAACAGGAACATGATCCTTAGATGTCATCAATCTGGGGTCCTTAACAATCCTTCTTTTCCCAATAAGCTTTCCTACTGATGGTCTTGGACCATACACAGCTATCCTGTCAGTATAGCCATATAAATGGAAACCTCTGTCTAATTCTTTCTATACTTCATAGATCTTGTTACACATGAAATTAGACCATTCTTTAGCCAGAGCATCTGGATCATCAAGTGATAAATAAGTATCTCCTATATACTAGTTGAATTCAGGGATAGGACCCCAATCATGGATAAGGACTAAAATGTGTGCTGGCTGAGCTTCCATATAATAGCTAGTGTCCTAAACTGGAAGAGTACTCCAATTTTCCGTCTTCATATAATTAAGTCCTCCAATCTATGCTACTGCTTTTTGGATGACTTTGGGAAATAAACTAATCTAAATTACAGAAGTTAGAATCAATTTGCTAATAAACCCTGCTTCTAGCATTTCAGATAACCACAAAAGATCACAGATTACTGGATCCTCTGTCTCTGTATTGATAAGTAATCCCAGGTAGGGATTAAATATGTCTCCTGTTCTTTCATAAACTCTGTCTGAATTTCCAAAACTCTCATACCATTTAGCCTTATGAGATAACCATATATCACCTGTCATGTCTTCTATTCTTATAAATGCTGTAGAGACTAATACTTTAAAAAGATACATCCATCTATTATAAGAACTTGTTATAGCTTTATGAGTTAATATATTGATGCAGATTGGTTAAGGAAGAATAAAATATTTTAATATTTTATGTTGTTTTCTTTTTTCCAGTTGAATTAGAATTATAATTGTTTTTCTTTTCCTAGTTAAATTGTTTTTCCTTTCTCAAGTAGAAGTAGGTTTATTATTTTTTTTCCTAAAAGGAGTAGGAGAAATTCTATTCTTATAAATACTCTTCATAGAGGGGTTGATTATTGATGTTATGCGTTGATTAATAAAAGTTTGTTAGAGATGTTTTCTCTATTATTTTGCCTATTAGCCCAGTGTTCTTATAGAAATTAGGTATAGTGGACGAGTTGTAGTATTTATGTGTTACAGATTCTGCTTCTACACGCCCACATTGCATCAGTTGGTATCAGAGCCAGACTAGGTTCCTACTATGGTGCAAAAAGGAGTACATGGGGGAAAAACTATTGCCATAGATGACGTCTATGAATGCAATGAGGTTGCACGCGATGCGCAATTAGAGGCGTTATTTCAAAGAATAGAGGAGTGGTTTGATGTGCTTTCAAAGCAGCTCACAGCCTGAGCCGTTGGAAGTCAACCTTAAAACTACCATCCAAATCCATGTTTTGTGGAGGAGGAGAAGGATCGTGATGTCGAGCAGGAGGGTTGCAATATCAAAGAGGATGATGAATCTATTGAAAGAGTTTGTCTAGTAGATTGGGATTCTCCACCAATTTATGATGACTATCCTGAAGATTTTAGTCAAGAAGACAAGATTGAGCTTGATAAAAATAAATTCATATACATACGAGATGAGCTCATATCGTTGATGAGACTTTCGATATTCAGAAACAAGGGGTTATTGATCCCTTCTGGGAGGATTTTATTGAACAAGAATTGATAGAGGTCAACAAGAGGCGTGAACAAGTGATTTTAAGTAATATTTGTGGAGGAGGAAATATGAAGTTTTTGGATGTGTGCATGGATTCTTTTTTAGTACTTGCTTCATATATTCCACCATGGCAAAAGAAGTCAAGAATAAAAATCCGTACATCAAGATTTATTATGAGTGAGAAAAGGTTGATAAGTAGCATGTTGATTCGTCTTATCTTGCATAAAAGAATAGGATGGAGAGGATTATTCAGGGTTCCAATTGATCGTGTAAGATTGCCACAAAACTCAAGGACAAGTTTTCCCCAACCCTGAGAGAATGATGTAGATTGGTTAAGGAAGAAGAAAATATTTTAATATTTTATGTTATTTTCTTTTTTCTAGTTGAATTAGGATTGTAATTGTTTTTCTTTTTCTAGTTAAATTGTTTTTCCTTTCTCAAGTAGAAGTAGGTTTATTATTATTTTTTCTAAAAGGAGTAGGAGAATTCTATTCTTATAAATAATCTTTATAGAAGGGTTAATTATTGATGTTATGCGTTGATTAATAAAAGTTTGTTAGATATGTTTTCTCTATTATTTTTCCTATTAGCCTAGTGTTCTTGTAGGACTTAGGTATAGTGGAAGAGTTGTAGTATTTGTGTGTTACAAATTCTGCTTCTACACACCCATGCTGCATCATATATTCTATTGGATTTTAGGGGGTAAGGTTCTAATAGCAAGTCTCATTTTTTGCTGAATCTTAGGGTGGAGCTTTGAAAAGCTTGTTCCCATAAGATAGCTTTTTAGAGACTGTAGTTTTGTCTTTGTGGAGCTTGAATCTCCATCCTCCTTGCCAGGGAGTTGACAACCGAGTGCTTCAATAAATGTCCCGGTGCTAACAAGATGTAATTCCAAAGCCTGAAGGGTCATTTGGAATAAGGGTTTCTGTCTGAGAGTGAAGGCTGCCTGTAAATTATCAAGAAGTAGTTTAATTTGAAGAGGAAGGTCTGTAAATTCTCCGTCTTGAAACATAAGATCAGTGTCGAGCACTTTTTGCAGAATTATACTTTTATCACCACATGAATACATTGCCTCTGCTAGTAACGTATCCTGAAGGGATATTGTCTCTAACGAGACACCTTCATGCATATTCGAAATTTTTACTGAAGGCTTTCGAATACCTCTGGGTTGCACCACTGGTGCCTTGCCCTTGTCTTTTTGAGAGGATCTTTTATGCATAGTAGTCTGCAATTGGGTTTTGGGAAAAGGATTATGTACAGAATTTTCTTGCAAAACTTCTGTAAAATTTATTTTTGAAATTCTTTTACCTATGTCTTTCTGTGAAATTCTTTTGAAATATTTTATAAGAAAAACAAGAAAAGCATTTATAAAACAAAGTTTTCTTTGTACACTTTTGTTCTCTTGCTGAGTAGCAACAATATTAGAGTAGTCATGATGGGGTCTGTCAAAGTAAGTGAGATTCAGAATATTTCTAAAATCTAGTATGATTCTATCCATACATGTACTACTATATATCTCATCTTGTGAGAATATGTGAAATAAAATTTCTTTGTAAAGTCTTTCATTAATAGGACAATCTATCAAGGGATTATAATTAATTCTATCTGTTGGGAAATTAAATCTGTCATTATTTAGGAAATTACCATAATTAATGTTTTCTTTAATGATTAATAAGGGAGAATCTGTCAAAGCTTCTTTTATTAAAATATCTATTATTTGGCTATTTAAAGATATTATAAAGGGTGTAAATATGTCATTTATTATAATTTTGTTTGGTACTTCTATCATACTGTCAGTCCATATATTATTAGTCCATGCATATTGATTTTAAAAGATTGTGTCCATATTTCCGTCTTTTATGCCTTTTCTACTAAGTACTCCTGTTGATTGGACTTTATGTTGGCACTTATGCAAAAAAGCAATAGGAGAATAAGAACATATCTCTGTCTCTTTGTTTTGTTTATCTATCTTTTTGTCATTTTCTGTTAATTGATTAACAAGTAATATTTCTGTCTTTAAAGATGACAAACTTGTTTCGGCTTTATTAATTCCTCTTTCGTTGATATCTGTTAAAATAGTAACTTTTTTGGAAAAGTGTTTTTCTTTCAAAACAAGTGGTACAATGAATCTAAAGAATATATATTTTCCTAATACATTAGTTTTAATTCCTTCATCTGTCACTAAAAAGGGATAAAGTAAAGCCATAAAAGGAAGATCTTTAATTAAATCAAAGGTTGTTTCAAAATATGCTCCATCTAGTATTTTGTAGTTAATTATGAGATTTTTACCATTAACCTGTGTTAATCTTTCAAATGATTTTTCATAATACTTTAAGGGTATACAATTCATGTTAGCACATAAGTCTATTAAAGTAATTTCTGTCAAGGAAAACTCTTTAGTAATTTTTGTATACCATTTTTGGAAAATTACTCTGTCAATTAAACTTAAAAAATTCTGTCTATTGCTATCATTATCATCATCATCAAATTTTTTGTCTGTGGGATTAGAAAATTCTTTTAAGTTTATTATTTCTTCAATATTTTTCTCCTTTATGCCTGTGGAATTTTCTTCTTTAATTTCTTTAATTTCCTTTTTTACCATTTTTGCTTCTGTCATTAAGTCTTGTAGAGCCACTGGTTTTATCTCTACACCATCTTGTTTTATTTTCATTTTTACCTTTTCTTTCTTGTTGTTTTCTTTCTCTTTCTTTCAGCATTCTGTAACATGGTGTCCATATTTCCTACACTTAATACAAGCAATAGGTATTTCTATAGAGCCTTTCAATTTTAATAAATATTCTTTCTTGTCTTTATGGTGATTTGGTAAATTTTATCAGTTTTATTATTATGTCTTTTTTTTTCTTTTTCTTTTATTAATTTTAAGTGGGTTGGTTGATTTTATCCCACCTTTTTCATTACTTGATCTATCTCTTTTTGCTTAAGATTAAATATTTCCATTAATTCATTTATTATATCTTTCTCAAATTCTAATTTACTTATTTGTTTAACAATTTTATTATGTCTGTCACATTGTTTTTTAGTATACTCATATTCTTTGCATTTATGACAAATAATATTACTAACATGTCTGTCAGTTTTCTCATTATCTGATAATTCAGTAGTATTTAAAATTGTTATGTCTCTTTTTCTATCTGTTTGTAAATGTGTATTTAAAATTTTCATTTTTTTAGTTAATTCTGTCAAACTATCATTTTGGGTATCTAACATAGATCTTTCAATTAATTCTAGTCTTTCATCAATTTTTTCCTTTAAACTATTACACTTTTTGTCTTTTCTATTGACTATTTCTTGCACTATTTCCTCTTTTGCTTTTACAACACTATCACTATTTGCCTTTTCTTTTAAATTACCATAATTGTTTTTCCTTCCTTTGTTGACTATTTCTCTTTCATGTCTTATCTTTTCTTCTACTTTTATCTTCCTACGTAGAGATTCTTTACTACTATTTGTTTTTGGTTTTTGCATGTCCTTTATTATCACTTTCCCTACATCTTCACTATTATGTCTTTCAAACATTTCTTTCATCTCTCTTACCATACCTTTTTTTATTATTTCTTTATCTTTAATATTATTAATATTTTGTCTTTTCTTATCTTCATACATAATTCCTATAAGACTAGTTTCTCTTTTCAGTTCGTCCTTTTTTTTTGTTTTTATAAGTTATAGATATAGCTCTATCAGTTACTTTTGAATTTGTTAAAGTATTATTATCATTATCTATTAAGCTATCTTTTCCATTGTCTATCATATTCATAACATTTCTGACACTTTCTATAGTACTTCTTTCTTTTGTGAGATCTTTTGTTTTATCTTCTATACGTGTTACTCTTTCCATAATTGGGTCAATTTTTTCATCAACTCATCTGTCAGTTGCTTTTAACGTTTGTAAGTTCTTATCTACAATTTCTTTTAAACTATTATTTATACACCAATTATCTGTCATAGTTTTTGTAAAAGATGATCTTTGATGGGGTCCAAATGCTATATCTTTTTTTAAGGTGAATTTAAAACTTTCATTCTTTCATAGAGGTTCAAAAAATTATCATTTTTCTTTTCAACTTTAGTATATATAGTGGATCTGTCAATATTTTCTAAAGATTCTAATTTTTTATTAATTTCATCTAAAAAACTATTATTGTGTTTATTAGTCTGTCAGTTGATTTTATCATCTGTGAAAGTACTCCAATTATTTGTGTTACCATTATAATCATTAATTTTACTGTCAGAATCAGAATCTGTTTCATAATTCATATCACTATTTGACCAATTATAATCTATATCTTTCATGCTATAACCTTCATCATAATCTATATTATCATAATCCATGTTTCAAATTAATGTGTGCCTAGCCTAAGTGTGAACAAGCAAACAGATGATGAGCTGATAAATGTAGTTATTCTCTTTCTAAGCAATTAATAATTACTGGCAGAACTATTACTAACCACTGGTATCCTTACTATCGAGACCACCTCCTTGGGAAACTCCATTGTGGGACCACCCAAACAACGCCTGTCTATTAGCTACAACAAAGGGGCTGGCCAATGCGAAACTATGGTTTGCCAACGAGTCTTTAGGCTGACCAACGCTAACAAAGAGCAAATAGTAGCTATGTAGTAATAAAAATTCATAATAACTTCTTAATTACAAAGAAATCATCCATGGCTCTATACCATTAACTTTTTTTCTTTTTTTAAGGGTTTGTGCAAGTGGTAAAGAAGTGACAACCGATAAGTAATAATTCATAGATTAGGAATAGTCTTCACTAAATCAAGCCACCGACTTGAGAAAAAGGCAAGTATCTTTTTCTGCTGAATGTATAATTACTGTCCTTTTCTTTTTCTACTGAATGTATAATTATTGTCCTTCTCTATAATTATTGTCCTTTTTTCTTGCTCAATGTATAATTATTGGCCTTTTTTTTCTGCTAATGTAGAACTATTGTCCTTTTCTATAATTATTGTCCTTTTTTCCTGCTCAATGTATAATTATTTTCCATTTTTTTTTCTGCTCAATGTATAACTATTGTCCTTTTCTATAATTATTGTCCGTTTCTTTTTCTGCTGAATGTATAATTGTTGTCCTTTCCTAGCTAGGACTTGGTCCGTTAATAAGTTAAGTCAAGCCACCGACGTAACAGAAGATTTTTTTTTTTTTTTTTAGAGATAATTACAACATGCTGTTAATTTGACGGTTCGAATTCTTTCTCCTTAGACTTCTAAGCACTTTATACATAAGAAAATATTAATTTAACTACAAGGTCTTTGGCACGTAATAGAAGACATGTAACTTGGAAAACCTTCCGAATTTCCTTTGATTATTAACATCTATTTTCGGGCTTGAAAGATATATCATCTTATGAAACAAAAGGAGTTAATTTCCATTTTCCTTTTATCGTAGAGCTTTATAATACCTTCACAATAAATTATAAGTGTTTAATTGTTATAATTTTAATTTAAATTTTCTCCTTAAATTACTTTTTCATTTCATGAATAACAACTTGTAATAACTTCTTTCAAATTTTAAGTAAAAAGTTTTTACTTAAAATTTGTTGATCTGTAATATTGTCATATCATTTTCTAATAAATATCAAATCAATGATATTAAACTTTAATTTAAAAGTACATAAGGTTATATATATAAATATATATATATATATATATACACACCGAGTTAAATTCCATTTTGCATCTTCCTTGGAGTCTTAAAATATTTTTAGTCTTATTCCTAACCAAATTAATAATAGTAGATAGGTTTATGCAAAAGAAAAAGAATAGAAAAAATAATCACACAAGCAACACAAAAAAAATTCTATAGCTCAAACTTAAACCTCCTGGTGGCACCTATGAGAAATTTCTCTAAGAAAATAGAAAGATTACAGAAACTATGCAAAATTACTCTCACATCCAAATTCCAAATACAGCCAAATACTCAAAAAGCCCTCTTGCATTAAAGAAAGTCCAAAGAAAATTTTTAAGTTTTTGAATTCCTTATAATTTAAAGTTTTGATGTCTTTCAAACGTATTGCAAATATATATAATTGATGTTTTAAATCCATTACAAATTATAAGTTGAATTGCAGTTTCTGAGCTTATTGAATTCTTATCTTACATAAAGTGTGTTTATTTACTCATAAATATGCTTGATCTATCTACTTAGGATTTGTTTATTTACTGATCTGTCACTCACTACCCCTTTTTCGGAGAAAACGGGCAAATGCCCCTTTCAAAAAAAAAAAAAATCTAGTATTTTGCCTTATTTCCCAAACTAATTAGGGAAATGCCTATTTTTTGAAACTCTATTTTCTCAAAATCAAGTTATAACAAAAAAATTTCTAGAGCCCTATAGTGGCATTTTAAGGAGTCTATAGTGACGTTTTAAGGACCTATAGTGACGTTTTTTAACTCGATCTCCATAAAGTTAAGTTACATACAATTTTTATTCTCTTTTTTAACTATAACTCGATTTCATGGAGATCAAGTTATAAAACGCTACTATAAGTCTTTAAAACGTCACTATAGGCTCCTTAAAAAGGCCACTATAAGGCTTAACTCGATTTTCTTAAAATCGAGTTTCAAAAGAGGGGTATTTCCTTAATTAGTTTGGGAAAGATGACAAAATTCTGGATTGTTTTTTTAAAAAAGGACAAGCCAATTCACCGCCCCCCCCCCCCCCCCCCTCTTTCTCCCTCTTTCATATTCAGATTTTGAGGAATAGCAATTGTTGGGTTTCTGCTGGGGTGTGGGCATGAGAGGAGTTTAGGAATATTTGGAATAAGATTTGTGTTTGGTATTTTCTTGCTATTTAGTTTCTTATGCTCTTGAGAACGTAATAATTATTTGATGATTGTTACTGCTCATTAAGAAAGCCTTGCATGCTCGTAAAGTGAAAATTTTGTAAGTGCATCATTGTTCTCACATGTGTAACTCATTATTTGGGTTGGTGGCATCATAACTACACCTTTTATTTTAGAAGGAAAAGGGTCCAGATTCTTTTGAAACTAGGTGTAAAAGAATTTTTTTCTCCCCCTTGGCTGAAACTAGGTACTGAGTGAAATGTTTGGAAATTATTGAAAGGAAAAAATCCATGCATATAATTTACCGAAGTGAAAAAAAAAAAAAAAAAAAAAACACTAGATTGAGAAGCTAGTAGAGCAAGTTGCTGCTGACCGTAAAGATAGAATAAATTAAGGAAAAAAGAGAATAAAGATAGAAGAAAATGATGACCTATGAGGATTTTAATTTTTTTTACGAAATCCATGTCGGACCCTCATATCTATGTGGGAGCTTTGTTGTGGAATTCAGTAAGCTTTGCCATGACTCGTCGACCTTGACTTGCATCTCTTTAAAATCAAATTTCCTTCCCAAAATAAGAAACCAAGGCTGGCGGTTCCTTCTTTGATCATGACTTAAACCTTGACTTACTAGTTAAATGTATTCTTAAAAATATTTATGTACACCCTGCTTAAAGCTTGCACATCCTGACCACCCTCAAAATTCAATAATACCCTTTATTTCTCCAAAAAAAAAAAAAAAAAAATCAATACCCTTCCTTTGTTCAAGTTTAATTTAATGTTGGTCTCAAAAAAAAAGTTTAATTTAATGTTGATAGTTTTGAAAACTATGTAATTTTTCATTTAAAGGACTATATTAATTGATGCTCCTTGTAAAGCTAGAATTTCTAAATGGGACAGACAAAATAAAACAGAGGGACTATTACTCTAAAGTTGGCTTGTCGTGGAGCACAATCTAAATAAAAAAGAAATAAAATTTCAAAACCAGCTAAAACCATCTAGAAAAAGAATCTAAAATTTGTAGACGATTGTAGTTCAACTAATATTTTTTGATATTTTCAACTAAAAGTCCAAAATTCAAAAGTCATTTACCTTTATCTACCAAATTATCATGAAGAAAAAAACGAGAGATAAGAAAAAAGGTACTTAAAGAAAAGTTCTAATGATGTGACTTTTGAAGTTGTCCCATTGTCCCAAACAAATATGATTAGGCAATAATATCAGTTTCCCTCTCCAAAAAAAGAAACAAAAAATATTAAATAATAATAATAATTTTTTAAGGATAAAATTTAGTTAAAAAATTTGTTGTAACTTAAGATTATAAACTTACTTAATAAAATAAATATTATTACATAATTTGAAAATTTAACTGTTGAATTATATTAACTTTACACTCTCAATACACATGTCTAATTTTGTGTCAATCATATATTATTTATTATATGATTTATAAGTTTATATTTTATACATAATTTTAAATTATAAAAACTTGCAATTTAGACGATTTATTGATGACATAGTTATTGATGTTTAATTTTCTAGAAATTTTACAAACATGGAGAATATAAGAAGAATATATAATCCAATGATAGGTTTGTCAAAATTTACCTCCAATAAAAAGATGTTGAATAAGTTTGTAACCTTATACTACAACCAATTTTATAACTAAATTTAGTCCATTTTTTAAGGAAAGAAAAAGTAAAGAGTACTATTAGCTTTGTTATACATAGCACTATTTATTTAAGCCAAGAATCATCAAGTTCATACCAAGGAAAATCCTAAAATTAATAGCCTTCTCGAGAATGGATGAGAGAATTGAGAGGTTGAATGAGATTGCTCAACATGGAAATATTGATGCCTTTTACATCAAAATTCGGGAGGATGTAAAACTTTTGGAGCATATTGATGAGCTCCCATTTGTTGATACTCCTACACATATTTGCATATAATGGGCACGTCCCATTTTCCATTGAGATGATGAAATTAAAGCCCTCGTTTGTCAGTAAGCTAAATCCAGATAGGCAAAGCCCCATTCACCTTGCTTTAATAAATGGGTGTACAGAGATTGTGTGTTAGCTTCTCCAACACAAAGCAGACCTTGTTCATGTCAAAGGAAAGAAGTGTATGACTCCTTTGCATTGCACAGCAAAAACAAATAATCACCTTGATTTATTTGAGAAATTTCTATTAGTCTGTCTTGATTCTATTATAGATTTGATGACATGAAATGAGGCCGCTCTTCATGTTGCCCTCAAATATGACAAGTTGGAGGCTTTTAAATACTTGGTGGGATGGCTTGTAAAAAATAGGTTCTTGTTAGAGTAAAATCTTGAACTAGAAGAATGTGGAAGACAATACTATATTGCACATTGCAGTATCTAAAAATCAAACCCCTGGGGTCAATGAGGCAAGTTCTCTCTTGTTTTAACCATGATTTTTAAGTCCAAAACTAACATCTACTTCTTCGTTTTTTTTTTTTTTTTTTTTTTTTTTTTTTTTTTTTACCAACTAACATCTAGTTAGTATGGAAAAGATATGAATAAATAAATAAAATACAAAATAACGGTTTCTTAATACATTTCAACTCAATTTAAATATTAAAAAAAAAGTCCGATCATAGAAATCTAATTTTTTTTTTAAAAAATGATACAATTTGATGCTAATAACGTATTTAGATTTGTTACATAATTTTTTTTACAGGGTCATCTACCATACGAATGATTTTTTTTTTTTTTTTACATGGGGTCATCTACCATGCGAATGAGCTAGATGACCATTTTATTTTTTGAATATTTTGGAGGTCATTTTTTTTTTCAAAATTTTAAATCTTTTATATCTAAATATAGTATTTAATTTTTTATAAAAAAATTAGGGTGTCATGGCCAATGACAGAGCCAGGATTTGAGTTGAGGAAGGCGCGGGGGGCGGGGGGGGGGGGGGGTGGGGTGGTGGGGAGATTTATATGTGATACACGCACATTATGTGAATATATAATATTTGAGACCAATTTGAAAAATCAAAAAAGCTATTCATTTAAATGCAAAGTGATATTTTAATGTAATTATACCACCAAAATAAAAGGGCATATTCATAATATTGTATTTATCTATAGAGATATTTCTCACATGAGTGATCTATATTCTAATCTTTTTTCAGAGCCAAAACTCAATTTATGAATGAAACTATTAGTATTTAGATAATTACTGAGTGCGATATATGTGAATTTCTATTATTTTGGTTAATGTGGGCTCATTAAATGTTCGAAGTATAATATTTAAAACTATACAATTGTGGGGGAGTGGAACTAAACCTGGGCCAAGGATCTTAGACTGGACCTAAATCCATCCCGAAGACCTTAACTCGAAGAAAAAGCCTCGAGAAATTGCATCTACTGAATAGGCTCAGCCAAAGTGCTAAGAAGGGATGAGCAAGCCTCCCATTGAGAAAAGATCATTTGGGCCCATTATCGAGGTAATTTGTGGAACCCATCTTCTTGAGGAAATGCAACCTAACCAAGAAGTGTTCATTTGCTTAGTTGAGAACACATTTTTTTCACCTACCTTCCTGAGAAAAACATTGAAGAGAACACATAGCCCAATGTAACAATCACCTTTGCATTAATGAACTCTCCTCACCTAATGTCAGCCACATTGAATGCTAAATGTCTTGCCTGAACTATAAAAACACTCCCAAAAATCTATCTTCAAGATCAAGAAATGGTAGAATAAGGTGTTGACAGGGCAAGTATCCCCCTAAAGCCAACTAAGAACAGGATAGTTGGAATGGGAGGAGGATGGCTCTAAAAAGAAGAGGAGAACAATAGGAAGGGAGAGCTAGAAAAACCAAAGGAAGAACAGGGGAGAGAAAAAGAGGGAAGTCTTTACTTGTATTTTTCCTTTAGAACCCCTATTTGTACCTCAGGAACACAATTTTTTTACATTTAAAACCTTTGATTTAGTGATGTTTGTCTCCAACCTCCTTTCTAATCTTTCCATTGTGAATTTCTGTCCCCTTATATATTAGAAATTAGTTGGGTTGATCTCAAAGATTAGGCTAGTTCTTTAGCCTCTGTGTTTTTGAACCCCACAACTATAAACATTTATTATAAATTATCTCCATACTTTATTGCTTATGTACAATTTTTTTTTTTAATGAATTTTTGAGTAGATTATTACATAAAATTAAGATTCTATTATCAATTTAGACAATCTTAAAGCTAAAAATAATGGTTTATTTTTTTCCCTAATACAGTATTTTTTTTTTTTTTTATATATACTTTCTAAACCATAATAGGCACGCATTAACTTTCTTTTTCTTTTTCTTTTTAAGTAAACAATAGAGAAGATAGCTAATTAACATGAACAGGAAATTTCATTAAAGAAAAAGGAAAAAAAAAAGTCATACGTTATAAGCTTTTTATTTATTTTATTTTTTTGTAGGAGTTGTTATAAGCTAAGTAGGGCGGAGGTTTATCAAGCAAACTTCACAATGGATGGTGGCTTTCCAAGTGGTACAATTTGCTTTCCACGTTGGTATACAAGACATCATTCTTGAAGGGATTGATCAAGGCCTCCTTCCTAAAGTATGGTAGGAACAGACTAAAATATTCAGTGCAAGGCATGCTAGTGAAGGACTTGAGGTCCCTCAATGGTTCATTTAGAAGTTGTGCTCTGTTACCAAAGAAACAAAATGGCATTTAAGTTCGCTAAATTATCATTAAATGTAAGTGAGTAAATCTTTTGGTTAGAAAAAATTCCTCACAGGTTAAGGAAGATAGTCCAAGAAAATGTACTATAGATTGCTATTTCTATAAACCCAAAAAAAAGAAAAAAGAAAAGAAAAAGAAGGTAGGGGTATTTAATAACTATTAGCTATAATAACTAAGGGTATTTTTGGGTGAGCCAGGGGGACAACTGGCCCCCATTAACCCCCTTGGCTCAGCCCCTGGTCATGGCCTCCCTAGCTAGCGCCCTTGGTCTATGTATAATTCCGTCTATGATAACATATAGAAAAAGTTATCTTATCTTATAATGATTCATTGGCTTTGCAAATTAGAAGTAATAAAACATGATGAAAGATAGATGTTATGAATTTGGAACAAAAAAAGGGAGGACAGATGACCTTACTTAAACAGGATCTATTATTCTATGGCTCATACGTCTATATCCTTGATCTCTCAAAGAAAAAAGGGATGGCGGTGGAGACTGTTGAGTAATAGATATAGTTTACATATAGATGATGAGATTAGTGATAGTATTGGATCACTACATTATGCATGCAGGCTGTGCGTCACTTAATTATTAGCTTAGGGTGGGACATCTTTCAAGATAAGCGAGAAGAATTTAGAAGATAAAATAGTGTTGGACATCTTGGAAGGACAACAAACACGAGTAGACGTTAACGAGATGAGAGATATACTAGACGGTGCTGGAGCTTTAACAGCTTCATCTCTTATTATTGTTGCTTATGTTAGACATGTGTATGGTTTGATTTTTTTTTTTTTCTTCTATTAATAATTAAATCCTTCATCAATCAATATTTCACCATGCAAATGGCTCAATTTTGCTAGAAAATATATTTGTGTGGGCTTTTATTGATGTTTTGTGTAGATAAGCATAGTGCATGTTCTTTTGTTTTGTTTTGTTTTTGTTTTTGTTTTTTTTTTTTTTTTTTTTTTTTTTTTTGGTGTGTGTGTGTATTTTAGTTAAATTGGTTTTGGGCACCTATCAATGGCCTGTAAACAGAGAAAAATATACATGATTATGCTTTTTTTTTTTTTTTTTTTTTTTTAAGAAATAAGAATGGTGAAAGTCTTAGGTTTGAAACTTGAAAGACTCTAAATTATGGCCATGGAAATATTTCATATGTGGTGATTATATTGATTCAATCAATTTATTTTGTTTTCATATCCATATTGTTTTTGTTTAAGTCCATATTATCATTGTTAAAATTTTCAGTTTATTATAAAATATTTTTTATTTGTATGTAATTCTTTAGATTATTTCATGCAAAACGGCATGAAGTAGTAGTCTCTTATCAATAAATTTTCTTGCCTAAAAAAAAAAAAATAAATAACATGGTTAAAATTAGTAAATATGCACCAGTTTTGATCCTATCCATAATAAGATGTTCACGTGTATATATATATATATATATATATATATATATATATATATATATCCTTAATTGCTAAATGGCTGGTTATTTTGATTTTTCAAGTCGGACCCTCATATCTCCCTGTCGGTGATGACCCCTATGAGGACTTAATCAATAATTTTTAAGAAAATTATGTCTGGACCGTCATTTCTATGTAGGACCCTTGTTGTGGAAGTAAGAACTTTGCCATGACTCGAAGACCTTGACTTGCATCTCTCTAAAACCAAATCTCCTTCCCCAAATAAGAAACCAATGCAGGTTGCAAAAATACTGCATCATTTTCTTCACTCCAGCTAGCTGCTATCAGCCTATAACCATTAATTTTCATTATTTTAGATCATATATTGCACGGAAAAACCTGCCTCACTATGTCAGCCTTCTCCATAATGGGCGAGAGAATTGTTAAGTTGAACGAGGTTGCCAAACAGGGAAATATTGAAGCCTTTTACGGTTTAATTCAAGAGGATGTAAAACTTTTGGAGGACATCGATGAGCTACCATTTGTTGATACTCCTTTACACGTAGCCGCATCTGCTGGGGGCCCACAGCACATCCAATTTGCTATGGAGATGATGAGATTAAAGCCTTCATTTGCCAGGAAGCCAAATCCAAATGGGTATAGCCCCATTCATCTTGCTCAACAAAAAGGGTATACCCAAATGGTGCATCGGCTTCTACAGGTAGATGGGGACCTTGTCAGCGTGAAAGCAAAGGAGGGTATGACTCTTTTGCATTATGCAGCAAAAACAGAACACCTTGATCTACTGGTCGAATTTCTATCAGTTTGTCCTCATTCTATTGAAGATGTGACAACTAAAAATGAGACCGCTCTACATATTGCTCTAAAAAACAAGAAGTTGGAGGCTTTTAAACTCTTGGTGGGATGGCTCAGACAAAATAGGTCTAAAAATTCCATGTTTTGGGAGAGAAAAGTCTTGAACTGGAAGGATGGAGAAGGAAACACTGTATTGCACGTTGCAATATCCGAAAATCAGCCCCAGGCATGCTCTCTCCATTACTAAATCTACATACTAAAAAAATAAAAAATAAAAATAGCTTGTGTTGTGAATGTTTATCTTGTGTCCAATGGCATGATCATAATCAATTAATTAAGAACTTGTGCTGCAATTTTTTTTGTATTTCCTTAATTCTTTTATGATAAGGTATTAGTAAGGATCACTTTACAAAGTCTTTTTATTGGCCTCCAAGTCCACAAGCAAATTTTTAATTAAGAATCTGATCAATACTAATATTTTCAAATAGGCTCTCATTTTCTTTTTGGTGGATTATGAGAATTGTGGCTTCGCAAATTTATCAATAAACTGAATGTCTGAAAACATGCAAAGATAGAGAATAAATGAATAATTTTTGTATTTGGCGGTGTCTTACTGTACAATAGAAGGTCTTTATACACAAGTATGAGAGAGTGCTATACAATTAATGGGCTTGTACAGCAACTAAAGCACTGGGCTACATTTCCGCATGCAGGCTGTAGATCACTTATTAGCTTCGGGATACGATCTTGACATAAACGTTAAGAATTTAGAGGGTAAAACAGCACGGGACATCTTGCAAGAACAAACACAAGTGAACAGACGGATCGAGGTTTTGCTACGCCTTGCTGGAGCTAAGAGAGCTTCATCTCTTCCTAAAGTTACTTCTTATGCAGATTACCTAAGCCCTAAAGTCTCACTTCCTGAGAAGTTACGAATACGAATACAGCGTAGTCGTGTCAAGTGGTTAATATCAGATGACATGCGCCAAGGACTTCTGTTTGTTGCTAAAGTGCTTAGAGTAATTGTACCACTCATTCCATTATAGAAAAAGTGCATCATTTTTCATATTTTGGATCAAAATCTACCCACATTAATCCCTCTATAACATTGTGCATTTTCAAAATTGTTACAGTGACAGTGCATACTGTAGCTTTGTATTTGATTATTTTAATTGTTTTTTCTCTCTCATTTGATTTTCTCTCCTCTCTCATCCGATTCTCTCTCCCTCAACTCTCTTTCTCCTCTATGTTCTTGAATCCAACAAAAAGACAAAAGTAGAAAGAAAAGAGAAAAGGAGAATGAGAAAAAGAAAAGAGAGTGGCCGGTGGCATGTGTTAAAGGTTGGTGGAGTGTTGGGTAGGTGTGAAATAATATAAAAAATATGAGAAAAATATTATTTATATAAAAGGGAATATAAAATAGATAATTTGATGTTGATGTTTTATAAAAATGATGGTGTAAAATAGACAAATTTTTAGGGGATGCAATGCTCTTATAACAGTGACCTATCAACGAATACTCAGCCCTGGCCTCCTGCGGGGCTCAGGCAAGATGACCCAAAACCTGGAACCAATAGGTTTAATGTCATTGCACCTGTGAATTCGAACACCGAAATCAGCGATGGAAGTACAGCTACTAGTAATATTTTTTATTCACACAAAGCAGGCTCAGCCATAGGTTTTTAAAGAACCCCTTTTTGGTTGTTCACGGTGTTAAATTCTGCGACGTTTATGCTCTCATACACAATAATTTTTCAGCTCATTCCATCTGGGTACTTTTATGTGATGTTCCAAGCAGCCCTTTTTTTCCTCTATGTTTGCTATTTTGCTTCATGGACAGTCATCGGGGTTTCGTTTTTGACAGCTTTTTTGTTAGTTTTTGTTACAACCCTGCTTTACAATATCGTGGTACGATTTTTCTTCTTGGAGAAAAAGATGGCATAAGGTTAGTCATTAAAAGACTGCAAGGTTCAATGCTAAGGGGTTTCCCAATTCGTTCCTGGAAGAAGAAAAGTAATTGGCGGGGATACCTCAATATTGGGAATCTGGATAGAAGGGCTACCTCAACTCAATGAGAGTAGATGGAAAAAAAAAAAAATAAATAAATAATGCCGTGTGCATCTGAAATGTATGTCATCAATTTTTATTTTGTTTCTTCTCAAGCTAAGAACTTTTTAGTATTAAATTAAGCTTATGTTTCTAAGGCGCTATATCTAAAATTTGAATTTATAACCCAAATGATGTTGATTTTATGGCTTGAAGTCTTGAACACGAGCATAGCAGTCTTTGCACGTGATAAATTTTGTTGTTACTAAATATTGTTACAAAAAAGTCAGGCTACTTCTTTTCTATTAGGACATATGTGGAACTTGTTAAAACATATGTTATTATATATTGGCTAATCCTTTGACAAGATGCATTTTACTTGTAATTGGATAAGATCTAGGATATGTTTAATACTTCAAAAAGCAAGAGTTGAAGTTTAGTATTGAAGTCATGCAAGTCTGTCCAAGAAACAGGTGAAGAAATGTTATTTATTAAAGCTCGACAGATATCTCAATAGATAATATCTATCGAGGTTTAATACTAATTCTCGACAGCTACTTGACAGAAACAGTATCTATCAAGAATTACGAAATTCAGACTTTCAAATATGTTTTTATGCATATCCAAGTGTATTTGTGTAGGGTTTATTTTCTCATAACCCTAGACATATATAAGGATTATTTTAAGGGCCGTCAAAAGTGATGCAAAGGTTGTTGCAATTGTTGTTACACACATATTGTGATTGGAGACAAAATTGCTCTAGTTCATCATATCTTCTGTAGAAGCTGTTGTGTCTTTATGCCAAGGGTTTTGTAACCAATGAGCTTCTTGATCTTCATCGTTTGGATGAACTGAAGAACTTTACAACCAACATCTTTCTCAAGTTGGTGTGTTAGTTACGTACTTGGATTCGTGCATTGATTGGTTAGTCACGTACTTGGAGCCGTGCATTGACATGAGAGATTATCAATACATTACAAGTCCAATTGGATATTGGGGTAAGGGTTTAACTGTAAATTGGTATTAGGTACTAGAATTCTTTTTACTTGTAACCTCTTATTTTGATAATAGTAAATTCTCGGGAGTGATGACCTTAAATTCACTCGGTGGGGTTTTGTTTTGGTGGTTTTTCCCATTAGTAAACAAATTTCCCGTGTCAAATTTAATTTCCGCTACATTTAGTTATTTGGTGATTTGCTTGTGCTATCATGCTCATTGCATGTAATTGAATTTAATTAATTTCACTTGGCTAAATTAATTGATTAAGTTACCAAACGGGTCAATACATTCTTGACCTATCATTTCCTTTTCTTTTTTCATAGAAATCCTACAAATACTACCTAAACCCCTTCCTCTTGTACTTATGTGCTTGAGAGGCACCAAGCCGCTTAAGAGGCGGTTGGAAGTTTAGGCTACTTATAACTTGAGTTTTTTTATTATGCATTTATAGGCATTGATAGTGGCGGCTCTAGAAAATTTTTCTAGAGTGGTCATTAAAAAACTTAAGTTTCTTGGATCGGATCGAATACTGTAATCTTCTACTTTTATTAAAAAAAGAAAAAAAGAAAAAAAAAAGAGTAAAGGTAATGTATGTCAAATAATCATAATTAAAAAAATCATAAATTTTATATAATACAGCTTTCATATTTTATATC
Organism: Quercus engelmannii; assembly: GCA_029955605.1. Classification (NCBI taxonomy): domain Eukaryota; kingdom Viridiplantae; phylum Streptophyta; class Magnoliopsida; order Fagales; family Fagaceae; genus Quercus; species Quercus engelmannii. The sequence continues at coordinate 48,754,242 of JARPSG010000007.1, forward strand.
TATACTAACTAAAAAACTATTTCATATTTCTTACCCAAAAAAAATCAATAAAATAATAAATATTATGCATAACTTTTTTTTTTTAAAAAAAATTTACATACAATAAATGATATATCAATTTTTATTAACTAATAATAATAAGGCATAAATGCACTTTTAGTTCCTACATTTTGAACTTTTTTCATTTTGGTCCCTACATTTTTATTTCACCACTTTTAGTCCCTACACCAATTAATGCCTGACATTTAGGTCCTTTCCATCACCTAACTAACAGCAAAAGATGACGTGACTAACGGTGGAATAAAAATATTATTAAAAATCCGCTGTGACACTCATCACCATGCCACGTCAGAATTTTAAATATTAAAAAAAGTCACGTTAGAAAAACAATTAAAATAAAATTCTAAACTTGATTTAAAAAAATAAAATAAATAAAATATTCTTTTCTTTTTATTATATTTTTGGAAGATGTGCTCTTCACTAGAACATGATTGCTCATGTTCTTCGTCGCCCAGAAAATTTTATTTTCTCATTGTTATTTATTTACTTATTTTCCCATATCTTCGTCTCTCTCATCTCAAACTCTCATATCTCAAACTCACTCAAGCTGAAGACCCGAAACCTTTCTCTCTCTCTCTCTCACAGATAAGTGTCCCTCTAAGATCAGTTTTTCTCTCTCTTAGATCGATGGGTGCTTCGGATCAATGGGTGGTTTTTGTCTCAAATCGGTGGGTATTTTGTTCAAATTTGGGTGGGAGTTGTGTTTGATTTTCTGGGTTTGTGCTCGTGTGTTCGATCTGGGTTTGATTTTCTTGTGTTCTTGTGTTTGATTTTCTGGGTTTGCACTTGAAATTTCTGGGTTTGATTTTCTTGTGTTCTTGTATTTGATTTTCTGGGTTTGTGCTTGAAATTTCTAGGTTTGGTGTTGGTGGAGCATGTGAGTCGGTTACTGATTAGAATAAATGTACACGTGACTTAGCAGGTACTTTAAAAATTGTTGTTTTAAGCTTCCCCCCTCTTGCTGTGGTTGCGTATATAAGTAACAGAGCATTGTAAATTTCATTTTAGTGCTCTCATTTTTTCAATAAATAAAAGGTCAATAGTTTACGTAGATTGTGAGAGATTTCCACGAGATTTCTACATGGTATCCGAGCTTGCTTGAAGTTCATCCATTGCATCTCAATCGGATACATCTTCTAAGAATTCTGTCAATGCTTTCAGACAGAGGATGTGAATTTCAGATATATAGATCTGTTGATATTGGTTGATTATTGTTTGAACTGAATTTTTGAATTTTAATGTGTTTGGTTGTAAAGAAAATACAAGAAAAACAGAGAAAAGAAAATAAAACAAGGATTAATTTGCTAAGAACACGAAGAACATGAACATGTTTTCTGAAATATTAACGAAAAGAAAAGAAAATTTTATTTTAATTATTTTATTTTTTAAAATCAAGTTTAAAATTTTATTTTAATTGTTTTTCTGACATGACTTTTTTTAATATTTAAAATTCTGACATGGCATGGTGATGAGTGCCACGATGGATTTTTAATAATATTTTAATTCCACCATCAGCCACATCATCTTTTACTATTAGTTGGGTGACAGAAAGGATCTAAATGTCAGCGTTAATTGGTTTAGGGACTAAAAGTGGTAAAATGAAAATGTAGGGACCAAAATGGAAAAAGTTCAAAATGTGGGGACTAAAAGTGCATTTATGCCTAATAATAATATAATAGATGTACATGGCCTGACTCTTCTGAGGTAATGAATTAGATTCAAAATTAAAAAATTATTTCATAGGAGTAGTTCTATTGCTCATGCTCTTTTCTTTCTGGTTTTCATTCATCGGATTCTTTTGCATTTAGGATTAGAGCAGTTACCTACATCTTAGTCCATTCATATCATAGCTCCTATCGGTGCCACCTTTTTTAGGTAGAGGGTTGCTCAAATGAGAGTAAGTTTTAAATGCCCTAGGGTTGAGTCTTTTGGTGTCACACCTCCTCCTCTCTTTTCTACAGGTGATACTACTGCTAAGGAGTCTGTCAATCCTGCTGCTGTTGTTCCTCCACCTTCTACCTCGAATGATTCAGACATTGAACGTATGTTGGAGACTGTCATGACCTTTTAGGTGGCTCATGGTCAGATTTTGGTAGACATGTTTGATGAGTTTCGTGCTTTGCGAGCAAATTTGGAGAGACTTAGATGATCACCTCCACCACTTCCTTTTGATGATGATTGATTGTCCTTTGGCAATTCATCATAAAAAGCGAGAGTACATTTGTAGAGGGATTTTTGTTGTTAGGGGGAGATTTTTGATGTTTTGGAGCTGTGGAGCTTTTAGATTGTATCTAGGTGCTTCATGTATCTACATTTTTGGTTCATGATGTATTTTTGTTTTTGTTTGGGTTGTTCATTATAGGGGGAGATACTATGATGTATTTATATATGTTTCTTTTTTTCACATTGTTTATTGATTTATATTTATGAGGTTATTTATGATATATGTCCTTATTTTGTGTTATGTGAAATCAAGAAGTTATTTTATGTTACTTGTATTTTCTACACATGCATTTATGCGTTTGTTGAGTGTTTTAGGAATATATAGGTGGATTCAGTTGTGTTACTGTCTACATTTGCAACTGATAGATGGTAGTTAGGTTGAATTTGTTGTGTTGGATAATATTTTTGTAATGTGCTGTTTTTATGTAACTTTGAGCATTTTGTTTAGTTTGTGTTTTGTCACGGATTGCCAAAGGGGGAGTTTGTTAGGTTCTAAGGAATTAGGAACTAATGTATTAGAACTTTATTTTGTAATGTTAGCAAACCATGATCGAAACATTTTTAGTCTTGTTTAGACTTGCTCAAAGTATGTGTTTTTATGTAAAGTTGGAATCAGGTTACTGCAGGATTTACTATGTAAATTTGCCTAGCTCGATCGATCGAGAATTAGACCCGATCGATCAAAAGTCGTGCAGATTATTTTTTCTGCAGGATTTCCAACTCAGCCCAAGCCCATTTGATGTGTAGGGTTTTATGTTTTGTCTTAATTATAAAAGGGAAAACCCTAGCCATGTTTTCGGCTTGCTCTTTTTGCTGTGTGTGTGAATCTTTTGTGAGATCTAGAGGTGTTTGCCTTCACATACACTTAGGGTCTCCAATCTCAAGATTGATGTCGAGAGTTTGGTGATCAATTTAGTTGTAGATTCAAGAGCTTAAAGATATACAAGAAAGAGTGCTTGTGCTTGCCGAAAATCCAAGAAAGAAGCAGTCCGTAGACTCGGAGCTGTCACGTGGTCATGGTAGTAAGTTTCCTACTTAAGGTAGTAATAGGATATTAGTGGTCTAAGTCACTATTGTGTAAACTTCAATTCTTTCATAGTAGATTCATTTTTACTTTGAGAATAGTTAGGTTAAATCATTTCTAGGTTTTTTACTGGTTTGGTTTTCCTGGTTTATCATATTATTATGTTCTTTATTTTCTACACTTTAAAACGATATGATATATTTGTGTTAACCTAGATCTGATAATTTGACTAAGTAATCACTTGGCTAATTAACTAAGTTAATCTAGTTGTATTTTAAAGAGTCTAAAAAAGTATAAATGCTGATAAGGAGGACAGCAAGTAAAGTACTGGGCATGAGTCCAATGGGCTAAGCGGGTATAGTGAATATATATTAACAACTACATTTCCGCATGCAGGCTGTAGATCACTTATTAGCTTCGGGATATGATCTTGACATAAACGTTAAGAATTTAAAGGGTAAAACAGCACGGGACATCTTGCAAGTTACACAAGTGGACAGACGGATCGAGGTTTTGCTACGCCGTGCTGGAGCTAAGAGAGCTTCATCTCTTCCTAAAGTTACTTCTTATGCAGATTACCTAAGGCCTAAAGTCTCACTTCCTGAGAAGTTACGAATACAGCGTAGTCATGACAAGTGGTCAATATCAGAAGAAAAGCGCAATGCACTTCTGGTGGTTGCTACACTGCTTATAACAGTGACCTATCAAGGAATACTCAGCCCCCCTGGGGGCTCAAGCAAGATGACCCAAAACCTGTAACCAATCATGAGTTAAATACCACAGCACCTGTAAGTTCGTTCTCCACATTTACTACTACGAGTAAATAATTTTATTCAAACGAAGCAGGCTCAGCCGAATGTTTTGAAAAACCCCCCATTTGGTTGTACTTTGTGTTAAATTCTGCGACGTTTATGCTCTCATGCACAATAATTTTTCAGCTCATTCCATCTGGGTACTTTTATGTGATGTTCCAAGCAGCCCTTTTCTTCCTCCATGTTTGCTATTTTGCTTCTTGGACAATCATCGGGGTTTCATTTTTGACAGCTTTTTTGTTAGTTTTTGTTTCTGCCCTGCTTTATAATATCGTGGTACGAATGGATTTTTCTTCTTGGAGAAAAAGATGGCATAAGGCTAGTCAATAAAAGACTGCAGGGTTCAATGCTAAGGGGTCTTCGGTCTTTCAATTCGTTCCTGGAAGAAGAAAGGTAATTAGCGGGGATTCCTCAATGCTGGGATAGAAGATCTACCTCAACTCAATGAGAGCAGATGGAAAAAATAAAGCTGTGTGCATCTGAAATGTATGTCAATTTATATTTTTGTTTCTTCTCAAGCCAAGAACTTTTTAGTATTAAATTAAGCTTGTGTTTCTTAGGGCATAATTGGAGGATTCCAATTGAACTCCGCACTGTCATCTATGCATTATCTAAATTTTGAATTTGTAATCCAAATGATGTTGATTTTATTGCTTGACATGAGCATAGCAGTCTTTGCACGTGATAAATTTTGTTGTTACTGTATAGTGTTACGAAAAAGTCAGGCTACTTTTTCTTTTCTTTTTTCATAGAAAAATTTCAACCTACTTATATATATATGCTAGAAATCCTACAACTACCACCTGAATCCCTTCCCCTAGTACTTATGTACTTAGGAGGTATCAAACCGTCTAAAAGGTGGCTGGAAGTTCAGGCTACTTATAGCTTGAGTTTTTTCTTTTTTCTTTTTTATCATACATTTATAGGCATTGATAACTTATTGTTTATAGTGAAATAAATTTTCAAGGTATCAAATTATCAAAAAAAAAAAAAAAAAAAAGGTAAATTAAGCTTTTAAGGTTTGTAAGTGGATTTCCATTGAGCTTAATAAAGCCCCAATTTTTCAATATTTTTCTTAGCCAAAACCCTTTTTTTGGGTCTCCAACAAACTCGCCAACACATCAACAACTTTTTAGAGCTAGCCGTTATTATGAGTACAGTGACACAAAGATATGTGATCCTAGGATTCTGTATCAATTAAGCTGCATCTCCAGAGCATATTAAAGATCAAGTGTTTATGTCTCCACCAATATCCATGCAATCAAGCGTTGATATGGAGTTAGTCAAGAATTGGGTTTTCACACTAAGAAGAGATTCACGTGATAAAAGAATCTAACCAGATTGGAGCTATGCTCAAATAGCTAGTGTCGGTAAGTCCTACCGAAGGTAGCAACTTTGGGATTTGATATGTTCCTTGTTGTAACTTCAGTTTTGTTAAATATGCTAAAATAGATACGGAAGCAAAAGTATAAAATAGAGTGTAATACAAGAATACAACGGTTAAGTGGTTCAGCATGATGGTCTACTTCTACAAAAGAAACTCTTAAGAGTTATATCTTTATTAATTAAAGCGAAGTACAAATCCTAGTGTTATAATGAACCTAACATGTGTATATATAGTAGACTAAATCCTAAACTAATCATGCACTAACTATGGTTAATAAACTTGTAATACAAGTAGAAGACTTGGTTTGCGCACTAAATAGGATTGAGCTTGAGCCTATTACTTTGGGGCTAATATATCTCTAACACCCCTCCACAAACTCAAGGTGGAAGCTAAAATGAAGGCTTGAGTTTGGATAAACTTGAGAAGATGCCTTGAAGAAACCATGTAGGAAGCCTGAAGAAGCCATGAGCATGCCTTGAGAATGACCTTGGAAAAGATATCTTGTGTTTTCCTACCAAATTATAAGGGCGATTGATTTTTGGCAGGGCCAAAAAAAAAAAAAAAAAAAAAAAAAAAAACACCCCAGCCCCACCAAAATTTACTCCCTTTTCCCCTCTCAATCAAACAACCAAAATAATCATATTCTTCACATTTTTCATCCACTCAAAGAAAGAAAGTTGTAGAGTGAAAAGTTAGTGGAAATAGGCAGTGCTAAAGATAGAGGAAAAAAAAGAAGTGATTAAATTTTTTATTAGTTGTTTTAGAAAGACAAGAAAGGACAAAGTTAGACCAAATTATGACCTATGAGGATTTTTATTATTATTATTATTATGAAGTATATATTGGACCCTCGTTGTGGAAATCAATAAAGCTTTGCAATGACTCGATGACCTTGAGTTGTGCCTCTCTAACTCTAAAAGCATTCACAACAAGCTATGAAAACGCTAAAAAGTTGTTTTTTAACAACCCACACCATAAAATAAGCTACATTAATGATGTTATTACTATAATTTTTAGCATCCAAGTTACAATAGAGTGCCATCTTTGACACCGTACTGTAACTTCAAAGTTATAATATATATATATATATAGATATATTTTATATCATTCTTTCTCCTTCCCTTTAAAATATTGTTTCTCCTTCTTTCTTTTTTCTCTTCATCATTTTTGTCACTCTCTCTCTCTTTTTTTCTTCTTCTCCTCCTCTCTTGCCTTTCTTTTTCACTTCAACATCTCTATGGTGGTGGCAGCACAAGTTGTAGTCATGGGTCAATGTTGTGGGTTGACTTCATGGTTCATGGGTGGCTCAACTCGTGGGCCTCGCAGTGGGTTTTGGTGGGTTTTTAATTAGAGTTGCGATGGTTAGGCGTGTGTGGATGGTTTTTAGCAGTTATGGCTGGGTTTTTCAGTAGCAATTGTGGGCTTAGGGAGGGAGAAGAGGACAACGGATTTGTGATTTTGGTGGGTTGTTTTTCTTTTTCTTTTTTCAGTTGTTGGTGGTGATGAGGCTGTAGGTTTGGATTTGTGATTTGGTTGTGATTTTGATAGATTGTTTTTCTTTTTCTGCTTGTTGGTGGTGATGAGGTTATGGGTTTGGGTTTTTGATTTTGGTGGTTGGGGATTGTGGTTGTGGGAGGTGGCAGCTGTGGCAATTGTTATAATTGTGGTGGACGCCAGTTGGTGTTTTTTTTTTTTTTTTTTTTTTTTTTTTTTTTTTTTTTTTTTTTTTCCGGTGGTGGTGGCTAGTAGTGGCTAGCCGTGGGTGTGGCTATGACTGTGGATTTGCTTGGATTGAGAAGAAAGTGGTGGGTTTCTTCAAAGAAAAAGAGAGACACGAATAAGAAGAGAGAAAAAGAAACATAGTGAGAGAATAAAAATAATAATATTCAAATGAAGTTGTAAAAAAAAAAAAAAATTAGAACCTTTGTTATTTGGTGTATTATAAAATGAGGTGTCAAAATAGAGAAAACAGTATTTTGAGATGTTAAATGCTAAAAATGCTCTAATCCTCTTGTCCTAAGTGGATCGCATATATCCCTACTATTTAGGGTTGTAGATGTTTGAATAGGTTATGGGAATCTCCTATCTAGACTTGTAATGCGTAGATATACGGCTACTCTAGTGTGAAGTAGGTAATATATGTGATCAATAACTTTGCCTAATGGTTACTTTGTTCACATTTAAATATTTGGAAAAATTGACAACCACTAATCTATTAAATCTGATTAAAGGGCCAAAAAAATTAATAAATAAATAAATAAATAAAATTGTAGGCTGTACTGAAGAGGTTTTTGGGTTGGGCTAGCTCGATTATAGGATATCTTAGATGTATTCTTTTTCTTTTTTTCTTTTGGTATTGGTATGTATATAGAAATTCCTTAACTTGGAATATAAATAGTTAGAGAGTGTTAGGACATATGTGATTCATGTTAGGAACCTATGTCATCATAGAATTGGCTAATCCTTTGGCAAAACGCACTTTATTTGTAATTGGGTAGATCTAGGATGTGTTTAATACTTCAAAGAACAAGGTTTCAAGTTCAAGTATTAAAGTCATGCAAGTCTGTCCAAGAATCAAGTGAAGAAGTGTTGGATTTTAAAGCTCAACAGCTAGTATCTATCGAGGCTTAAAAAGCTATTTCAGCCCGAGACTCGACAATTGCTCGTTAGATAGGGTATCTGTTGAGGTTTATGAAAATCAGTTTTCTAGATCTGATTTCACTCTAATCCGTGAATAGATGTTTGAGCTTTTTTTTCTCACAACCCTAAACATATATAAGATTTTTTTTAAGTGTCGTCACAATTGATGCAACTTAATGCAAAAGTTTTTCACAAGCATATTGTGAACCAGAGACATATGCCCTAGTTCAACTTTCTATTTAAGAAGCTGTTTTTTTTGTACACTGTAGGGTTTTGTAACCAAGGAGCTTCGTCATCTTCATTGTGTGATGAACTGAAGAACTTTGCAGCCAACATCCTTCTCAAGTTGGTGATTAAATCACGTACTGGGATCCGCGCATCTATTGATTAGTCACGTACTAAGAGTTGTGCATTAAAATGAGAGATTATCACTACAAAACAAGTCCAATTGGGTATTGGGGTAAGGATTCAACTGTAGGTTGGTATAAGGTATTAGGATTCCTTTACTTGTAACTACATGCTGTGATAATAGTGGATTCTCGGGAGTGGTGATCTTAAAAGCACTTGATAAGGTTTTTGTTGTGTAGGTTTTCCCCATTCATAAACATATCACCGTGCCCATTTATTTTCCACTACTTATTTAGTTATTTGGTGATTTGTTTGTGTTGCCACGAAAATTATATATTAATCAAATTAACTAACTAATTGATTAATTTACCATAAGGGGTCAATACATTCTTAACCTATCAAGTAGTATTAGAGCAAACACACTTTAATTAGGTTTTAATTTTTTGCTATGTAATCCATTAACCCCTGTTTGTCATGGATAAAGGACAGTCTCTTATTATACCTCCTTTGTTTGATGGTACTAACTATGCATAATAGAAAGTACGCATAAGAGCTTTCTTGCAGTCTTTAGATGAGAAAGTGTGGCAAGCTATAGAGATAGGCTGGACCAAGCCTAAAGAAACGCCGGCTAATTGGGATGATGCTAAGATCAAGGCAACAAACTTCAACAGCAAGGCATTGAATGCTTTATTCAGTGCGGTCACAAATGAGGAGTTCAAGAAGATATCCTCTACTAAAACTGCTAAGGAAGCATGGACCATTCTTTAGACAACCTATGAGGGAACCAAGGTTGTTAAGGATTCGAAATTTCAGAGGCTCACTACGAGCTTCGAAGAAATCAAGATAGAGGAGGATGAGTCATTTGATGAGTTCTATGCCAAGCTCAAGGACATAGTGAACTTAACATTTAATCTTGGAGAAACCATTCCAAAACCTAAGATTGTTAGAAAAGGTGCTTAGATTTCTACCCGAGAGATTCCATACCAAGATCACCATGATTGAAGAGTCAAAGGATATTGACAAAATTCCTTTGACAAAACTGGTTGGCAACCTACAAACCTAGAAGTTGGGTTTGACAAGGATCGGGAAATCGAGCAAGAGCAAGAGTATGGCATTGAAGGCCAAGAGTAGTGACACTGATGAGTCTTCAAATGATGAAGATTCTAAAATGAAGTCCTAAATCACAAGGCAATTCAAGAAGTTCATGAAGAATGCGAATGGGAAGGGTTTTGACAAGGACCTTAGGCAATCTAGTTCTTCTCAATTTAAGAGTCAAGACAAAGGGAAGAAGGATGCTAGGGATGGCGGTCACTACACTGTTCCATCAGGACTAAAGTGCTTTGGATGTCAAGGCTTTGGTCATATGAAACAAGAGTGCCCTACATATCTCATGACCATTGGGAAGAGCAAGGCACTTGTTGCTACATTAAACGACACCGAGCCTAAGGATAATTCTAACAATGAGCATGATGGAATCCTAAATGCCTTCACTGCCATTATAAATCCTACTGAAAGGATTGTTGGAGATGTGGATGAAGAAGAGGACTTGGTGGAGTCTAAATTTGAAAAGATGGATGAATAAGATGACATCCATACAGCCTACGCAAAGTTATACAAGGTCTCAGAAAAACATGAGAAGTTGTATAGGTTGGCCACCAAGAAGCTCAGTGATGTGGAGCTTGAATGAGAAGAAATCTTCACAAAGTTTGATGAAGCAAATTAGACCAATGGAGCACTGAGATTTGAGAATAATTTCTTGGTTGAGAGGACTAAGAAGCTTGAAGCAAAGCTATTTCAAGTCAAAGCTCAATTGGAGAGGACTTCTAGTGCAAAGTTTGATGAGATGCTCAGTTTATAGAAATCTGCTTTTGATCAAACCGGTTTAGGGTATGATTTCTCTTCTTCTAATATTACTTCCTCTATCACTACTATTTTTGTTTCTCCTACTAATAGTGGTAAATCTGAGAATAATGATGTTAAAAATGTGTTAGCTAGTGAGAACATAGACAAGGGTAAGTCTATCTTAGGAGCACCTCCTAAACTTGCTAAGAAAGAGACTAAAAACTCTAGGCCTAAGAAGGGCAATACTCAAAAGCCTAAATAGAAGAAGCAGCATCTCTGTCATCACTGTGGAGCAGCTGGACATACTCGACCTAATTGCTATAAATGGTTAGCCATTCAACAGAGCAATAGTATGATCTCATTTGGAAACCAGAATTAGTTTCCATCCTCCTTTGCTCCTCTTGGAGATCTACTCAAAGCCCTCATGTTCCTTTCAAACTTGAACGGTTTCAACTCTTCCCCCTCACCGCCGGTTCAAGGGTTTGCTCAAAGGAAAGGTTCCTCTAATGTGTGGAAGGAAAAAGACTCTAAGTGATTTAATCACTTTTCTCTCTCTTCCTCTCTTGTTTTTGTTTTGCATTACTTGTATGTTTTGCTTTTTTGTTTTTGAGTCAGTCTAGTTTTATGATTTGCTTTATTTAACATATTTTTGTTTGTTTGTTTTCAGTTTTACTTTATTTTGTTTTTCAAAAAAAAATGAAAAATTGAAAAATACAAATATAATGTGTGTTTGTATACATTGGTACTTGTGTACCTTGGATGGCCATTGGAACAAAGTTTTCTAAATTTTGTATCTTTTGTAGCTTAGATGAGCGTCTCTATGCACAACTAAGTAAGTAAGCTTTATGGCTCGTGTTTGGAATGAGTAAGATTAAGCTTTTTATTGTAGTTAACACTTGTATCACTCTTTTTTACAAGAATGACTAAAAAAATCCTAAGAGAAAGGCATAAATAACCATCTCACCACTGTTGCCCGCCAATCATGAAATGACATCCGTATGCTTCAACATAGCATGTTTGAAAAAACCATCTCACCACTGTTACTAAAAAACTGTATAGCATGTTTGATTGCATTCATGTCTGTGTTTTTCTTTTCTTTGAAAAACTATTTTTTAGCAATCTCGACAGCTTCTTGATACCTCTTAATAGCTAGGCTATCTATCGAGACTCTTCAGCTTCTTTTTATCGCCTTCTCAATAGCTTCTCGATAGCTACTTGATCCATCGAGGAACTTTCTGGATGCTCGATAGTTTCTTGATCCATTGAGACCCCTTTGCTATGGAAACCTTTCGACAGATCCTCGATAGCTCTTTAATAGTTGATTCACGCGTTTTAAAGCTCGATACCTCTCGACACCACTTAATCCATCGAGCTTTATGAATTTCTATATATATGCTTCAGCGCGATTTTCTTTCATTTCTCCCCAATCTCCCTCGACAGACTGTGTCTTTTCACTTCCTAAAAAACCTTCTCTCTCACTCCCAACTTCGTTCCCTTGTGATTTTCTACCTAGATCTAGCTCTTCTTCACTGGTAAGGGTCCTTAATCCTTCATTCTTCATGCATTTCATGCATTAGACCTAGGTTTTTGGTTTTTGAAATTTTTTTTTGGGTTTTTCAAAATTGATGAAATTTTGGTGAAAATTTTTGGGTTAGGTTATGTTAAATGATCCTAAATGTTCATGCATTGCATCACATTTTCATTATAACTATATTTTCATGCATTATAGATGTGTGCTATATATGTTGATTTGCTATGTGCTGTTAGTTTTGGATTGGACTGAGCGCATGATGCTTTTTATGTTGCATGTCATATGTTCATGCATTTTTCATGCATATGTATCTTTTTTTCTTTATATTCTTATATATTGATCTGCTTGGTGCTTTTTTGTTTGTCCCTCTCTCTCTCGATTAGTTGCTCCATGGCACCTAAACGAAAATCTGCTCCGTCCTAGAACCCTCTTCGTTCTGGGGCATCTTCCTTTGATTCTACTCCTTTTCATGTATGGTTCCATGATGATAAAGCTCGAAAGGACTTTTCGGAGAAATTTTCTAGACAAGGAATTCATTCAAAACACCAAGTCATCCTCTCGAATTTTTCCGATACTGACTTTCCCACTATCATCTACAGTCGGGGTTAGGAGTCACTGTGTGGCATCTCGGTCACGTGCCCTTTCACAATCATACAGGAGTTTTACTCCAACGTGCACAGATTTGACACTTCTGTACCTCATTTTGTCACTCGCGTTTAAGGTATGCGCATCATCGTCACTCCAAATCTTATATCCGAGGTGCTACACGTTCCTAGGGTAGTGCATCCTGACTACCCTAGTTGTGATCTTCTGTGGACTATGTCCAAAGACGAACTTATATCTCTATTTTGTGAGACACCATCTTCATAGGGTGATCATCAAAACACTCGATGCTCAAACTTTGCTAAAGGTCCGACATTCCTTAACATGGTGATGACATTCATACTCCATTCCTTGTCTCACTATAACATAATCACAAAGCCACGTGCTTGATTTTTGTTATCCCTCTTAGAGGACATCTCTATTGACTTCCCTTCTCACTTCATCCTATCTCTTATAGATGTCTATAGGGATACGGCGACCCGTGATAAGCTCATTTTTCCTTCGGCTATCACGAGGATCATTTGCCATTTTTCCGTCTCCTATCCCAAGTCTGATTACTTTTTCGTCATGGGTGCCATTGACGCTGCTACCATTAAACGAAGTGATGCTCAACTTCACCTGAAGCAGACGCAGACCGAGATGGTAGCTCCTCTGGCTTCTTCAACTCTATCCACATTCAATCCTTCTTCTTCTGTGGATGGAGTGACTTTTAATGCGATCATGGCGCAGCTTTAGCGCATGGATGCTCACCTTGACACTTTCAGTGATGAGTTGTGTCAGGTGAACACCCATGTCGGCCTTATTGCTCGACGGCAGGCTCGCCTTGGTGGCTTCATTGAGTCTCCCTCTCCCTCTCTAGAGGCTTCTAAGGACGAGGACGACGATGGTGACTTTGATGATGATGGTGATGAGAATGATAGTGCTAACTCGCCTAGTGATGATGAGATGTCTACTTGATTTACTTACCCTTTGTCACTCATTACAAAAAGGGGAAGTAGTCTTGAATATGAGAGTAGTCATATGCATAAGTGGAGAGTTAGCATAGGAGATTTTTTTCTTAGGGGGAGTGTTATTCCTTGAGAGATGTAGTGAGGACTTATGTATTTTTTTCTTTTCTTCTTTTCTGGATACATTGTTCTTACTTTGTGATAGCAAACCTTGTATTCATTATTAATGTTATATATATGATGAGGTTGTTATTATGATTCTTTCACATATCTTTACATGTGTTGTTTCTTTTCTCTCCTTATGCACATGCTTCTTATATCTTGTATGCAATCTTTTATTTCTGTTTCACACTAAGATGTCTTGATGGGTTTTGTTTACAGTGTTTCAAAAATACAGGTTTTCAAAGTCTTCTTGCCAAGTTTTTCAAGAGTTTGTTTTAGGATAGATTTTATTGTATTCAACAAGTGAGTATGAGTTGAGTAATTTATGACTTCTCTCATATGTTCATTTGTTTGTTGTGGTTTTGTCACAGATTGCCAAAGGGGGAGATTGTTAGGACATATGTGATTCATGTTAAGAACATATGTCATCATAGAATTGGCTAATCCTTTGACAAAACGCATTTTACTTGTAATTGGGTAGATCTAGGATGTGTTTAATGATTTAAGGAACAAGGTTTCAAGTTCAAGTGTTAAAGCCAAGCAAGTCTGTCCAAGAATCCAATGAAGAAGTGCTGGATTTTAAGGCTTGATAGCTAGCTCGACAACTAGTATCTATCAAGGCTTAAAAAGCTGTTTCAGCCCAAGGCTCGACAGTTGCTCGATAGATAGGGTATCTGTCGAGGTTTATGAAAATTAGTTTTCTAGATCTTATTTCACTCCAATTCGTGAATAGATGTTGGGCTTTCTTTTCTCACAATTCTAAACATATATAAGGATTGTTTTAAGGGCCGTCGTAATAGATGCAACTTAATGCAAAAGTTTTTCACAAGCATATTGTGAACCAGAGACAGATGCCCTAGTTCATCTTTCTATTCAAGAAGATGTTGTGTTTGTACACCGTAGGGTTTTGTAACCAAGGAGCCTCGTGATCTTCATCATGTTATGAATTGAAGAACTTTGCAGCCAACATCTTTCTCAAGTTGGTGATTAAGTCACGTACTGAGATCCATACATTTATTGGTTAGTCACGTACTAGGAGCTCTGCATTAAAAGGAGAGATTGTCAGTACAGAACAAGCCCAATTGGGTATTGGGATAAGGGTTCAACTATAAGTTGGTATAAGATACTGGGATTTCTTTACTTGTAACCACTTGTTATGATAATAGTGGATTCTCAGAAGTGGTGACCTTAAAATCACCTGGTGGAGTTTTTGTCATATAGGTTTTCCCCATTCGTAAACAAATCGTTGTGTTCATTTATTTTCCACTGCTTATTTAGTTTTTTGGTGATTTGTTTGTGCTACCACACAAATTGTATGTTAATCTAATTAATTAATCAACTTGGCTAATTAATTGGTTAATTTACCATGAGGGGTCAATACATTCTTGGCCTATCAGAGAGCTTTCGTAATGGCCGGATATCAGAAGATATTAGTTAACCAAACAAGTGATAATGAATAAAATTACCTATATAGAATGATATAATTGGGTCATTTTTTAGGTGGTATTTGTGGACCTTATATGGGTGGGTAACATTAATTTAAAGAAAAGAACTGGATTTTCTTGCTTAGTTATATTTTTCTTAAAATAAAATGTTTTATTAATTAAATTTTACATGGTCTTTCCTTATAAATCTTATTTAATTGTTTGAGCTATATTAATTTAAAGTAAAGAACTAGATTTTCTCCCTCATTGAAATTTTGTAATTTTATTTTTTTAATTGGTTGTTTAGAAAGTTCTATTCCCTTCAAACTTGGATCAAGCAAGTGTCAATTTTGTGAAGGCAACCAAGAATTTGAATGAAATATATTTGTCTGAACTAAGTTTATGAAATATGATTTTGGATATGGACTAAAATGAAACTAGTAATTTATGTGCAATTTGACTATGCTTTGTACCCAATCAATGAGTATTATACATTGGCACATAAATTGTGATTCTGGGCATAGTGATTGGGATTTAGCATGACCATAGTCATATAAAGATTGTTGAGAATACAAAATCTTATTGAATATGTGAAACATTGCAAGTCCAAAGAAAATTTTTAATTTTTTGAATTTTTTATAATTTAAAGTTTTGATGTCTTTCAAACGCATTGCAAATATAATTGATGTTTTAAATCCATTACAAATTATAAGTCAAATTGCAGTTTCTAAGCTTATTGAATTCTTATCTTATGTAAAGTGCATTTATTTACTCATAAATATGCTTGATCTAGCTACTTAGGATTTTTTTATTGGGAAATGTTAACGAGTGCCTTTAGGACACTGGTTAATAATCCATATAAAGAAAGTTTTTATGGGAAATGAAAAAAAAAAAAGTAATTAATATTTTGACAGCTTTTTTCATTTCCGATAAAAGTGGTATTAAAACTTTCCTAAAGTAGATTATTAATTATATATTATTTACTATATGATCTATAAGCTTATATTTTATGCATAATTTTAAACTGAAAAAACTTGCAATTTAAACGATTTATTGATAACATAGTTATTGATGTTTAATTTTCTAAAAATTTTGCATATACGGAGAATATAAGAAGAATATATAATCCAATGATAAGTTTGTCAAAATTTATCTCCAATAAAAAGATATTGAATAAGTTTGTAACCGTACACTACAACTAATTTTATAACTAAATTTTGTCCTTTTTTTAAAGAAAGAAAAAGTAAAGAGTACTATTAGCTTTGTTATATGCGGCACTATTTATTTAAGCCAAGAATCATCAAGTTCATACCAAGAAAAATCCTTAAATTAATAGCCTTCTCGAGAATGGATGAGAGAATTGAGAGGTTGAATGAGATTGCTCAACATGGAAATATTGATGCCTTTTACATCAAAATTCGGGAAGATGTAAAACTTTTGGAGCACATTGATGAGCTCCCATTTGATGATACTACTTTACACATATTTGCATCTAATGGGCACGTTCCATTTTCCATTGAGATGATGAAATTAAAGCCCTCATTTGTCAGTAAGCTAAATCTTGATGGGCTAGCCCCATTCAATTCACCTTACTCTAATAAATGGGCGTACAGAGATGGTGTTTCAGCTTCTTCAACACAAAGTAGACCTTGTTCGTGTCAAAGGAAAGGAGTGTATGACTCCTTTGCATTGCATAGCAAAAACAAATAATCACCTTGATTTATTTGAGAAATTTCTATAAGTTTGTCCGGATTCTATTATAGATTTGACGACACGAAATGAGGCCACTCTTCAGATTGCCCTCAAATATGACAAGTTGGAGGCTTTTAAATTCTTGGTGGGATGGCTTGTAGAAAATAGGTTCTTATTGGAGTAAAATCTTGAACCAGAAGAATGTGGAAGGCAATACTATATTGCACATTATAGTATCCAAAAATCAAACCCCTAGGGTCAATGAGGCAAGTTCTCTCTTTTTTTAACCATGATTTTTAATTCCAAAACTAACATCTACTTCTTCTTTTTTCTTTTTTGAAACCAGCTAACATCTGGTTAGTATGGAAAAGATATGAATAAATAAATAAAATACAAAATAACAGTTTCTTAATACATTTTTACTCAATTTAAATATTAAAAAAAGTCCGATCATAGAAATCTAAATATTAAAAAAAAAAATGATACAATTTGATACTAATAACATATATTTAGATTTGTTACATAATTTTTTTTACACGGGGTCATCTACCATATGAATGATTTTTTTTTTTTTTTTTTTTTTTTTTTTTTTTTTTTTTTTTTTTTTTTTTTTTTCCATGGGGTCATCTACCAAACGAATGAGCTAGATGACCATTTTATTTTTTGAATATTTTGAAGGTCATTTTTTTTTTCAAAATTTTAAATCTTTTATATCTAAATATAGTATTTATTTATTTATTTATTTTAAAAAAATTAGGGGATCATGGCCATTGACAAAGCTAGGATTTGAGTTGAGGGGGGAGGGGGGGAAGAGATTTATATATGATACACGCACTTACACACATTATATGAATATATAATGTTTGAGACCAATTTGAAAAATTAAAAAAGGTATTCATTTAAATACAAAGTGATATTTAACGTAATTATACCCAAAAAAGCATATTCATAATATTGTATTTATCTATAGAGATATTTCTCACATGAGTGATCTATATTTTATTTTATTTTTTCAGTGCCAAAACTCAATATATGAATGAAACTATTAGTATTTAGACAAATACTAAGTGCAATATATGTGAATTTCTATTATTTTGGTTATGTGGGCCCATAAAATGTTCAAAGTATAATATTTAAAACTATACAATTGTGGGGGAGTGGAACTAAACCTGCCCCGAGGACCTTAGAGTGGACCTAAATCTATCCCCAAGACCCTAACCCGAAGAAAAAGCCTCGAGAAACCCCATCCACTGAATAGGCTAGGCCAAAGGGCTGACAAGGGATGAATAAGCCTCCCATTGAGAAAAGATCATTTGGGCCTATTATCAAGGTAATCTGTGGAACTCATCTTCCTAAGGAAACGCAACCCAACCAAGAAGTGTTCATTTGCTTAGCCAAGAACACTTTTTTTCACCTACTTTCCTGAGAAAAACATTGAAGAGAACACATAGCCCAATGTAACAGTCATTTTTGCATTAATGAACTCTCCTCACCTAATTTCAGCCACATTGAATGCTAAATGATTGGCCTAAACTATATAAATACCCCCAAAAATCTATCTTCATGATCAAAAAATGGTAGGAGAAGGTGTTGATAGAGCAAATATCCCCCCAAAGCCAACTAAGAATAGGACAGTTGGAAGGGGAGGAGGATAGCTATAAAAAGAAGAGGAGAGCAATAGGAAGGGAGAGCTAGAAAAATCCAAAGGAAGAACAGGGGAGAGAAAAAGAGGGGAGTCTTTACTTGTATTTATCCTTTAGAACCCCCGTTTATACCTCAAAAACACAATTGTTTTGCATATAAAACCTTTGATTTAGTGATGTTTGTCTCCAACCTCCTTTTTAATCTTTCCATTGTGAATTTCTGTCCCCTTATTTATTAGAAATTAGCTGTGTTGATCTCAAAGATTAGACTAGTTCTTTAGCCTCTATGTTTTTGACCCCCACAACTATAAACGTTTATTATAAATTTTCTCCATACTTTATTGCTTATGTACAATTTTTTTTTTTAATGAAGTTTTGGGTAGATTATTACAAAAAAATTAAGATCCAATTATTAATTTAGAAAATCTTAAAGCTAAAAATAATGGTTTTTTTTTCCCTAATACGGTATTTTTTTTATATATACTTTCTAAACCATAATAGGCATTAACTATTTTTTTTTTTTTAAGTGAAACAATAGAGAAGATAGCTAATTAACATGAACAAGAAATTTCACTAAAGAAAAAGGAAAAAAAAAAAAAAAAAAGTCATATGCTATAAGCTTTTTATTTTATTTTATTTTTTTATAGGAGATATTATAAGCTAAGTAGGGAGGAGGTTTATCAAGCAAACTTCACAATGGATGGTGGCTTTCCAAGTGGTACAATTTGCTTTTCATGTTGGTATACAAGACATCATTCTTGAAGGGACTGATCAAGGCCTCCTTCCTAAAGTATGGTAGGGACAGACTAAAATATTCAATGCAAGGCATGCTAGCTAGTGGAGGACTAAAGGTTCCTCAATGGTTAATTTAGAAGTTGTGCTCTGTTACCAAAGAAACAGAATGGCATTTAAGTTGGCTAAATTATCATTAAATGTAAGCGAGTAAATCTTTTGGTTAGATAAAATTCCTCACAGGTTAAGGAAGATAGTCCAAAAAATGTACTATAGATTGCTATTTCTATAAACCCAAAAAACAAAAAAAACAAAAAAAAAATATATATATATATATAGGCAGGGGTATTTAATAAGTATTAAGGGCATTTTTGGGTGAGCCAGGGGGACAACTGCTGCCCATTAACCCCCTTAATTGGCTCCGCCCCTGGTCATGGCCTCCCTAGCTAGCACCCTTGGTCTATGTATAATTCCATCTTTGATGACATATAAAAAAAGTTATCTTATAATGAATCATTGGCTTTGCAAATTAGAACTAATAAAACATAATGAAAGATAGATGTTATGAATTTGGAACAAGAAAAGGGAGGACAAATGACCTTACTTAAACAGGATCTATTATTCTATGGCTCATACGTCTATATCCTTGATCTCTCAAAGAAAAAAAGGGATGGCGATGGAGACTGTTGAGTAATAGTTTACATATAGATGATGAGATTAGTGACAGTATTGTATCACTACATTATGCATGCAAGCTGTGCGTCACTTAATTAATTATTAGCTTAGGGTGGGACATCTTTCAAGATAAACGAGAAGAATTTAGAGGATAAAACAGCGTAGGACATCTTGGAAGGACAACAAATTAACGCGAGTAGACATCAGCGAGATGAGGGATATACTAGACGGTGCTGGAGCTTTTACAGCTTCATCTCTTCTTACAGTTGTTTATGTTAGGCATATATATGGTTTGAACTTTTCCCCCCTTCTATTAAGAATTAAATCCTTCATCAATCAATATTTCACTATGCAAATGGCTCAATTTTGCTAGATAATATATTTGTGTGGGCTTTTATTGATGTTTTGTGTAGATAAGCATAGTGCATGTTCTTTTTTTTCTTTTTTTTGTATGTGTTTTTAATAGAAATGAAAAGAGAAAAAGAAGTGGTACAAATAGTGAGAGTTGAAGATAGATTTAAAAGGTATCGCCTAAGGTTAGTCCAATGTTCTAGGAAACAATAATCATATCCGAACGAGTTCTGAAAATTTTGGTTAAATTGGTTTTTGGCATTTTGTTGAGTATTTTAGTTAAATTGGTTTTGCCGTTTTGGCCACCTATCAATGGCTTGTAAACAGAGAAAAATAAACATGATTATACTTTTCTTTTTCTTTTTTTTTTTTTTTTTTTGAAGAGATAAGAATGGCGAAAGTCTTAGGTTTGAAACTTGAAAGACTCCAAATTATGGCCATGGAAATATTTCATATGTGGTAATTATATTGATTCAATTAATGTATTTTATTTTCATGTCCATATTGTTTTTGTTCAAGTCCATATTATCATTGTTAAAATTTTCAGACTATTATAAAATATTTTTTATTTGTATGTAACTCTTTAGGATATTACATGCAAAACGGCATGAAGTAGTATTTTCTTATCAATAAATTTTCCTACCTACAAAAATATATATATATATATATATATATATATATATTAACATTGTTATAATTAGTAAATATGCACCAGTTTTGATCCTATCCATAATAAGATGTTCACGTGCGTATATATATATATATATAATTGCTAATTGGCTGGTTATTTTGATTTTTCAAGATATGTAGGACCCTCATATCTCCCGGTCGGTGATGACCCCTATGAGGACTTTCAATAATTTTTAAGAAATTTATCTCTGGACCGTCATATCTATTTAGGACCCTTGTTGTGGAAGTAAGTACTTTGCCATGACTTGAAGACCTTGACTTGCATCTCTCTAAAACCAAATTTCCTTCCCCAAATAAGAAACCAATGCAGGTTGCAAAAATACTCCATTTTCTTCACTCTAGCTAGTTGCTATCAGCCAATAACCATTAATTTCCACTATTTTAGATCATATATAGTGTTAGAATCCAAGCTATCATACAATCTTCATCAATGGTGAACAGCAATCAAACCATGAGAGAGATGAGAGAATTGTATATGCTTCAATATATAAATATCTGATGCTCTGTCCTTTATATAGTAGGAACAGAGGTGGGAAAAATAAACTTCTCTAACTAACTTCTGATCTACCCAATACAAATATGACAAGTGTCCAAATAGAAAATTAACCAAAAGTTATATACATACTACATGTAGCTTAAGCTAGTCTAAACTATCTTGTAAACTACTTGTAGCTGAGGCAGTCATGTACACAGTTTAATACTCCCCCTCAAGATGAACTGTATATATTTATCAGATTCATCTTGGAAAGAAGATAAAAGAACTACCTTTGTCCAAGGGCTTTAGTAAAGCAATTTGCTATCTGGTGCTTTGTTGGAATGTGAAAAGTCTTGAGAACACCAGCTTGAATCTTCTCTCTAATAAAATGACAATCTACTTCCACATGCTTTGTTCTCTCATGATACACCAGATTGGCAGTAATGTACAAAGCAGCTTTGCTATCACAATACAAGTAAGCAGCTTTCGTATGATACACCCCAAAGGTCTTGAACAAGGCAACTAACCATACAATTTCACTAGTTTCTGTGGCCATAGCTCTGTACTTAGACTCAGCTGAGGATCTTGAGACAACTTGTCGGTTCTTGCATTTCCAGGAAATTAGAAAATCCCTTACAAACACACAAAAGCCTGAAACAGATCTTCTTGTATCAATGCAAGCTGCCTAGTCAGCATCACAGTAAGCCTTCAATTGTAGGCTTGAATCTGCATAAACAAACAAACCCTGCCCTAGTGTTTTCTTCAAGTATTTAATGATTCTAGATGCTGCTTGTAAGTGAGCAACTTTAGGAGAACTAAGAAATTGGCTCAATTTATGCACTGAATAGCATAAATCAGGCCTGGTCAAGGTTAAGTAAAGAAGTTTTCCAATTAGTCTTCTATACTCTGACACATCTGAAACTGATTGACCAATAGAGTTGCTGAATTTTGCAGATGGCTCCATAGGTGTGCTTGCAGGTTTACTAGCCAACAAACCTGTATCAGCAAGAAGATCCAAGGTATATTTTCTTTGACATAAAGAGATACCTTTTGTAGTTCTAGCCACCTCAAGTCCAAGGAAATACTTCAATGTACCAAGATCCTTAAGCTTGAACTTACTATCCAAAAATTGTTTGAAAGAATTCACTACACCCATATCATTGCTTACAATCAAGATATCATCAACAAATACCAAAATGATAATGATAGAGCCTCCCTTAACTCTTGTGAAGACTGAATAGTCAGATTTGAATTGTTCAAACCCATGATCAACAATTGTGGTAGACAATTTAGCAAACCATTGTCTGCTAGCTTGTTTAAGTCCATACAATGACTTGAGCAATCTACAAACCTCCCCTTCGCTGCCAAAGCTAAGTGGTGGATGCATGTAGACCTCCTCATGAAGATCATTATGGAGAAAAGCATTATTGACATCAAGCTGTGTCAAATGCCAACCAGAAATTGCAGCAAGAGCAAGTAAGGTCCTGACAGTGACAAACTTAACCACAGGAGAAAAGGTCTCAAAAAAATAAATTCCCTCAGTTTGAGTAAACCCCTTAGCCACTAAACGAGCCTTATACCTCTCCACAGAGCCATCAGCCTTCAATTTCACCTTGTAAACCCATTTACACCCTATAGGAACCTTGCCAGGAGGAAGTGGATACATAACCCAAG
Source organism: Quercus engelmannii (assembly GCA_029955605.1). Classification (NCBI taxonomy): domain Eukaryota; kingdom Viridiplantae; phylum Streptophyta; class Magnoliopsida; order Fagales; family Fagaceae; genus Quercus; species Quercus engelmannii. Next base: position 48,777,177 of record JARPSG010000007.1, read on the forward strand.
TGTTGTTAGCCTTAAGAGCATCAAACTTAGCTTGCATTGCCTCTTGCTATCTAGGATCCAAGATGGCTTCATCATAAGAATTAGGCCCCTCAGAAACAGAAAGGGAAATGACAAAAGCTCTATGACAAGTAGAAAGTCTATCATAAGACAAAGTAGAGGAAATGGGGTAGAGAATACCTGAAGATGGAGTGTTAGTTTTTAGACCCTTTAAAAACACAATCAAATTAACCTACGAAATTAGCCAAGTGATTACTTAGTCAAATTAACAAAACTAAGTTAACACAAATATATCATATCAATGTATAGCAACGGAAAATAAAAAACACAATGATATAATAACCCAAGAAAACCAAACCAATAAAAAACCTGGGGAGAATTTAACCTAACTATCCTCAAGGTAAAAAGCAAATCCACTAGAAAGAATCGAAGTTTTACAATAGCGACTTAGACCATTAACATCCTATTGCTACCCACCAGTAGAAACTTACTGACACGACCACGTGCAAGTTTCGAGACCATGGACTCCTTTTTTCTTTGGCCTTTGCAAAACACAAACACCCACGTTTGTGACTTTGAGATCCCACTCAAAGGTTTAGCAACAAAAACTCTCCTATTTGTGACTCCAAGACCACCCTTGAAGGTTTAGATCATCAGCACCTTTGATGACTAGAGAATGCAGCAACTTCTACGATACCGAATCTTGAGATTCTCCAAGTAATAACACTGGTAGAAGATATGAGAGAGCTTTTTAGGAAGAAAACCCTAAATACAAAAGAGGCACCCTCTTCTCTCTCTGAAAAGCCTCATAAAAACGTGCTTAGGGTTTCCTTTATATACTGGGAGAAGTAGATTAGAAACCCTAATCCTTAATAGGCTTGAACTGTTATTTACGCTTAATTAAAATTCTGCAGATACGACTTTCGATCAATCGAGCTTGTCTTTCGATCGATCGAACTAGACAGATTATGAAATCTTTTTCCTGTAGCTTGTATGTTTTTGAATCTTGACTTGAATCACCTTGAGCATTGTCTAATAATACCTATAGACTCTAAGATCTATATCTATACAAGTTTGTGTTCACGATTTGCCAATTGTTCTAAACATTTAGAACCTAACAATCTCCCCCTTTGGCAATTCGTGACAAAACTTTCATACAAAATGAAATACTCAAATACAAGAACAACCCAATATAATAAAATGCCCAATTACATCACAAATTCCAATCTAAGACTTCCTAACCAAGAAGTTGTCAATAAGAGGTAGAAGGTCTTGATCAGAATGTACCTGTTCTCCTAAAACACTAAACAAACACATCACCGCATGTGTGAAAAGAAAGACAATAATATGAAACAGAATATAAAAAACAAAACTAAATTCTAACTCTCCCCCTAAGTTAGATACATCAAAAAGTTTTTATAATCTCCCCCTTTCAGAAACAAATAGGATTCCCACATTTCATTTATTTCTCCCCTTTTTTGTCATGTATTGACAAAGACAATCAATCAGAAGGTCAACAAAAAATATACGCAATAGAGAATAAGAGAAAATAGATAATTAAGGGAACACAAAACAATTCAACTCTATAGAAAATAGAGACAACTCCCCCTATGAAGGGCAACAACTCCAAAAAAAAAAAAAAAAAAAAAAAAAAGCTTTTCTCCCTCTATTAGAATAGGAAAAACAAAACAAGTCTTGGTAAAAACAGTTTTAGGGAAAACTTTAGGAGTTGGAGAAAATAAAACCACACAAACCAAACTTAAAAACTAAGTTGAGGATACACATAAAAAAAATATTCTCTCTTTCAATAAATACAAACAAGACACTATGTGACCCATAAACAGTTGCATGAGTAGAGAAAATATTTGCACATTGATTATCCATCATAACTCTTAAGAAAAATATTTTCTGCAGTTCACAGATAAAAATAGCATGTACTAAGAAGTTCATAGCTCAAAAAATTAATTATTCAATTTTTAAATCAAGTTGAATACCTAATTTAGCAAAGTGTATGCATGTTATGTGTGAAAACAATGAGAGATATGACTACAAAACTGCAAGATTGATACAAAAAAATTCAATGCAATGCATGCGAATCCTAAACATAAATGATGCATGAAAAAAAACTTGGTCAAAAACTTAAATGCAAAAACTCCTCAAAGCACATAGTTTTATAAATGAAATGCATGAGTATGAGATTAAAAGTTTTTCAAAAACACTTGAATTCAACCTAGATCTTCCAAAAACAAGTTTTTCAACCAATTTGTCTCAAAAACTCAAACATTAAAGACATTTTACATCAAAATCTAGGAACATGTAATCTTGGATGGCCACAACAAGATCACACACAATATAATGTACCAAGTTTAGCAAAGAGTAACTTGTTTAGTGTGTGCAACTAGCAAAAGCTCAAAAAACATGTGAGATGACATGTAAATAGAAATCAACCACAATTTCCACAAAATTCATCACATTGAATTTAAAAGAGACTACCACCTAAAGAGTTACATCATATAACTCTCATATCTCCTAGAAAACAAGCTTGCAATCATGTAAGTTTCTTGATTTGCCTCATATTGTACACACCAATTTTTATTTGATCAGAAACTTATAAAAATAGCCGGGATAATGTACACACCAATTTTATTTGTTTGATTTAACATTAAGTTCAATAATGTACACACCAATTTTAACATTTAAACTGAGGCTACACCTTATGTTCTTTTTATGCATGTGCTACACTTTCTCGATCACAAAATCTTATGATATGCACTAAGGTGTTCATGATTGGCTAGTAAACAGTGGTGAGATGGTTATTTATGCATTTCTCAATAAGTTCAAGTCTGACAATCAAAGGCATGTGACTTCAAGATCAAGACAAAGTAATCAAAAACTATAAACATTTTCCCACACAACATGCACTACGAAGCTCAAACTAGTAGAGTGCAATAAAATAAGCTCATCCAAGCTAAACAAGGTACATAAACTTGTTATGTAAAGATAATATTGCCAATCCTTGATTATAAATCCAAGATGTGAAATACAAAACACAAAAGTCTTTTTGGTTTTTTTTTTTTTTTTTAATTTTTGACCAAAAACAAAAAGCACACATTATGCTAAATGAATAATGCAAATGCAATGCATGACAGTGCTTAACTAAGCTATAAAGCGTACACAAATAAGAAATATCAATTTCTTAATTAACCCATGAGTACATGTACAAATTAGTACATACTCATACAAAATCAAAAATAGCTTAGCACATATATAACACATACTATCCAAGTTTCTCCACAATGTCAAGCATGTTTTAAATTAAGAGAGAGATATCATAATTCGTGTAATCCTCAAGAAAAATAAAACTAGACACAAAATAAAATATTTTTGTCTTTTTGAAATTTTCATTGTTTTTGGATTTTTTTTTAAGAATAAACTAAAAAACAAAACAACCAAAAACAAAAAACAAAACATGTCCACAAACAATTGAAAGAATTAAATCAAGGACAAGTCAGCAACACTCACCTTGGAGAATCTTTTCTCACCCATATAGCACGAGTCTTCGGCTTTGTAGGTGAAAATCCATAAGAAGCAAAGTGTATTTGAGGGATTACACCAATCTTTTGAGGAAGACTGAAATTCTGCAAATTCCTTTCACAAGCCAACAAGGTCAAATTTTTCAAAAGAATATGAAACAATTTATATGGACTTATGGTAGGAGAAATATCATCACATATCCTAGATTGAAACACTGAATGCTTAAATTTCAGTTTATGACAATTAGGACGAATGTGACCAGAGACACCACAAAAGTGACAAACAGGAGCAAATTTAGGAACATCAGTATTCCTAACAACAAATCTAGTCTCAGATTTTGGTTTTTGCCTCAACAAAGAACAATTTGGTCTAATATGACCAACAACACCACAAAGGAAACAAGTAGGCACAAAAACATATTTATTATGCTCTCTAATAGTAGGTTTAGACTTAGGTTTAGAAACTTCAACGTTAACATCAAAACTTTTACCTTTGTCTAAGCTAGCAAAATAAGCATTTTCTTTATTATTCCTCTTAAAGGAGGGATATAAACTTTCTCAGTTTTAGGCTTAAGAGAAACATAAACACTTCTCTTATCAACAAAAGACTTGGTACAAGTCAAATTTTCAATTTTAGCTTTAGATTCAACTAACTCTTGTTCCAAGCTTTTCATCTTCTTATCTTGAGAGGAAATTTGATTTCTCAAAAATTCATTTTTTTTTTATTAGATTCATCTAATCTAACAACCAATTCCTCTTTTTCAAGATTAGCCAATTTTAACTCTTCCTTGAATTTCTTAGCAATTTTCATAGATTTCAATAATTCCTTATGAAGAGTTTCACAAGCATCAATAAAATCAATAGAAGCATGAGTAGAAACATGATCAAAAAGAAACTTCAAATTATCCATGACAATAGGGATCAAGGATCAGCTCTTAGATCAAAAGATCTAAAACAAAAGAGCTACCTGCTCTGATACCACTTTTTAGTTTTTAGACCCCTTAAAAACACAATCAGGATTAACCTAGGTAATTAGCCAAGTGATTACTTAGTCAAATTAATAAAACTAGGTTAATAAAAATATATCATATCAATATATAGTAGCGGAAAATAAAAAACACAACGATATGATAACCCAGGAAAACCAAACCGGTAAAAAACCTGGGGAGGATTTAACCTAGCTATCCTCAAGGTAAAAGGCAAATCCAGTAGAAAGAATCGAAGTTTTACAATAGCGACTTAGACCACTAACATCCTATTACTACCCACCAGTAGAAACTTACTGACACGACCACATGCAAGCTCCGAGACCACGAACTCCTTCTTTCTTTGGCCTTTGCAAAACACAAACACCCACGTTTGTGACTTTGAGATCCCACTCAAAGGTTTAGCAACACAAACTCTCCTATTTGTGACTCCAAGACCACCCTTGAAGGTTTAGATCATCAACACCTTTGATGACTAAAGAAGGCAGCAACTTTTATATTACCAAATCTTGAGATTCTTCAAGTAATAACACCAGTAGAAGATATGAGAGAACTTTTTAGAAACAAAACCCTAAATACAAAAGATGCACCCTCTTCTCTCTCTGAAAAGCCTCATAAAAACGTGCTTAGGGTTTCTTTTATATACTGGAAGAAGTAGATTAGAAACCCTAATCCTTAATAGGCTTGAACTGCTGTTTGGGCTTAATTAAAATTCTGAAGATACGACTTTTGATCGATCGAGCCTGTCTTTTGATCGATCGAACCAGACAGATTATGAAATATTCTTCCTGCAGCTTGTATGTTCTTGAATCTTGACTTGAATCACCTTGATCATTGTCTAATAATATCTATAGACTTTAAGATCTATGTCTAGACAAGTTTATGTTCACGATTTGCCAATTGTTTTAAACATTTAGAACCTAACATGGAGAAGCACTGGAATCATGAGACTGAGTAATGGAAGCTGAAGCCAACACATGTGTAGAAATTAGATTACAATGATAATCAAGGAGATAAAAGGGTGCTTTGTGAGGTCTAGAAGATTTTCTTTGAAGCTGAGGTGATGGTGGAGAAACTGAAGTGGGAAGCACAAGTAAATCAGAAGCAGAATGAGACTAATCTAAGGCAAAAGTATAAGGCACAAGGTCTAGAAATTCATCAGGAGGAGTTGCAATATTTATGGTAAAAGCAGGAGTGAATTCTGCAGAAACAGGAAGGATTAAAGGGTCTGCAGAAATAGGTAATGAACTTGATTCAGGCAGAACAGATTGAGGTGGAAACACTAAATCAGAAGATGAGAAGGAAGGAATAGGAGTAGAGTTAGAAGTCCAATGTTTAAAGGGAAAACAAGACTCTTTGAAGACAACATCCCTGGAGACAAAACAAGTCCTAGAACCGAAATCATAAAGCTTGTAACCTTTAGCACCAAAAGGATAGCGAAGAAAAATACAAGCCTTGGCCCTGGGATCAAATTTGGACCTGTCTCTAGCCAAGGTAGAAGCATAACAAAGGCAGCCAAAAGATCTAAGATGAACATAAGAAGGAGGCTTACCTAGCAACATTTGGAAAGGAGTGAGATCATGCAAAAGAGGACTAGGAATTCTATTAATCAAGTAAGTTGCAGTGAGAACACAATCACCCCAAAAATTCAAAGGAAGATTAGCTTGAAATCTCAAAGCTCTAGCAATAGCAAGAAGATGCTAATACTTCCTTTCAACCACTGAGTTTTGTTGTGGTGTTTCCACACAACTAAGCTGATGTATAATTCCTTTAGAAGCATAAAAGGATTTTAAAACAAATTTAGGTCCATTATCAGATCTAAGGATCTTAATAGAAACCTAAAATTGTGTAAAAGTCATATTATAAAAGGATTGGATTAAGCATGAAGTCTCAGATTTTTGTTTCATTAAGTAGACCCAAGTACACCTACTATGATCATCCACTAAAGTTAGGAAATACTTAGATCCATTTAAAGAAGGAGTTGAATAAGGTCCCCAAATGTCAGCATGAATCAAATCAAAACAAGAAGAAGAAGAAATAGAAGTAGGAAAAGGCGACCTTTTTTGCTTGGCTAGAGGACAAACAGAACAATCAAATGTCTTATTAATATTGCAAGTAATGACATTTGGTACAAGTGATTGCAACAAGACTAATCTTTGTGGGGAAGTTAGGCCTTTGATTGTTTCATTCTACAAAATGGTCCATACTTAATTTCAAACCCCTATTAAGTCCATTAGAACTGATAATGCTTTAGAGTTTAACATGTTTGATTTTTACACCTCTAATGGCATTATTCATCAACAAAGCTGTGTCTACACTCCACAACAGAATTCAGTTATGGAGAGGAAACATCAACACATTCTTGCAATAGCTAGGGCCTTGCAAATTCAGTCCAACATTCCTCTTGTTTTCTAGGGTGATTGCATCCTCACAACTGTCTATTTGATCAATAGACTTTCTACTCCTTTTCTGCAAAATAAGTCTCCTTATGAGGTGCTTTTCAATCAAATCCCCTCTTACTCTCACCTCAGGACCTTTGGCTGCCTTTGCTTTGCTACTAATGTCAATCCATATAAACACAAGTTCACCCCTAAAGCTAGGAAGTCAATTTTCTTAGGATACCCGTTCAATATCAAGGGTTACAAGCTGCTTGATCTTCAATCTCACTCTATTTTCATCTTTAGGGATGTCATCTTTCATGAAAAGGTGTTTCCTTTTACTTCACACACTCCTCTTCCTTCATCTGCCTTCATTCCTTTGCCTAGCATTCCTTCCATCCCTTATGCCTTGCTTGATCCTATATCACTTGTCAATGTTGATTCTTTTGTTCAGATTCATCATGATCTTGACTCAGATGATCAAGCATTTCCTGATGTTTTTAATCATGTTGCTACTGATGTTCTTGATCATGCTGTTTCTGTTACTCCAGCCGTGCTTACTGATGCTCCTAAAAGGTCTACTAGGGTGCCTAAACCTCCATCTTACCTTAAGGCTTATCATTGCAACCAAATTTCATCAACCATCATCTCCAATCAGTCCCAGTCAGGCACTTCCCATCCTCTTTCTTCTTCTCTTTCTTATGCTACTTTATCTCCTACCTAAAAATCCTTTTGTTGCTCAATTTGTACCAACACAAAACCTAAGTATTTTTCACAAGCTGCAACTAATCCTAAGTGGCAAGATGCCATGGATGCTGAGATTGCTGCCTTGGAAGTCAATAATACTTGGACTATCACTCCTTTGCCTCATGATAAACATCCTATAGGATGCAAATGGGTTTATAGGATTAAGTATAAGGCTGATGGGGCTATTGAAAGATACAAAGCAAGGTTGGTTGCAAAGGGGTTTACTCAAAAGGAGGCCTTAGATTACCTTGAAACCTTCAGCCCTGTTGCCAAGATGGTTTCTGTGAAGTGTATACTTGCAGTGGCTACTGTGAAAGGCTGGTTCCTTAGCCAACATGATGTAAATAATGCCTTTCTTCATGGTGACTTGCATGAAGAAGTCTACATGGCTCTTCCACCTGGTTTTCACAATAAGGGGGAGCTTGGAGAACAGCTTGTATGCAGATTAAATAAGTCACTTTATGGACTTAAATAGGCCTCCAGACAATGGTTTTCTAAGTTCTCAAACACATTGATTCAACTTGGGTTTACTCAATCTAAGGCTGACTACTCACTTTTCACTAGGCAACAAGGAGACTCATTCATTGCTTTGTTAGTATATGTTGATGACATTCTCATAGCAAGCAATGATAAAGGGCAAGTTGATCAATTTAAGGTGATGTTGAATCAAAAATTCCAGCTGAAGGATTTGGGTGCATTGAGATATTTTCTTGGTTTGGAAGTAGCTAGGACAGAAAAAGGCATTTCCCTATGTCAAAGGAAGTATGCTCTTGAGATTCTGGAGGATGCAGGGCTTCTTGGGTGCAAACCTGTAAAAGTTCCTATGGATCAAAGTTTGAAGCTCAGCAAATATGAAGGTTTATTACTTGATGATCCAGGGCAATATAGAAGATTGGTGGGAAGGTTGTTGTACCTAAGCATCACTAGACCTGACCTCACCTTTGCAGTCCACAAACTAAGCCAATTTATGGCTAAACCAAGAAAACCACACCTTGAGGCAGCACTTAAGGTTTTGCAGTACTTGAAGAATGAACCGGGTAAAGGCATTTTCTTCTCAGCAAATTCAAAGTTGCATGTAAAAGGTTTTACAGATTCTGACTGGGCTTCATGTCCAGATACCAGAAGATCTGTTACTGGATATTGTATATTCATTGGAGACTCATTAGTTTCTTGGAAATCAAAGAAACAATCCACTGTTTCCAGATCATCAGCAGAGGCAGAATATCGGGCTATGGCTGTTTCAACTTGTGAGATAGTTTGGATTCTTTATTTGCTAAAGGATCTTCAGGTTAATCACAGCAGAGAAGCTTTGTTGTTCTGTGACAACCAGGCAGCACTCCACATAGGTTCCAATCCTGTTTTCCATGAACGAACGAAACACATAGAAATTGACTGCCATGTTGTAAGGAATAAAGTGTTGGAGAAATTTATCAAACTTATCCATGTTAGAACTCAATCCCAATTAGCAGATTTGCTCACTAAGGCTTTGAGCCATAAACAGTTTTCAAAGCTTTTATCCAAGATAGGACTATCAACATTTATCAACCTACAGTCCATCTTGAGGGAGAGTATCAAGATCAAGGCAAACACTTAGAACAGAGCAAGCAATTGGAGCAGAAGAAGCACGGTTCAACATGTATAGCAGAAGTTCAAGAAGTCATATCTGAAGCTCTTGTCGTTTAGTAGCTGTATTTGTTTTCATTAGCAATATATGACTTGTAGTTTAGTTTTTACTTTCTTCTATTAGTAATCACACATGAGTAGGTTGGTTACTTACACGTGAGAGAAGTTGTTAGCATCTGTTAGCTTAGCTCAGTGCTCTGTGCTCTGTTTCTCGTTCCTAGCTGGACTTGGTGATGTATATAAAGACACAAAGTAAATTAATCAAAGTAATTTAGTTTTTCCCAATTCTTTCTTTTCTCATACCCCACCTAGCTCCTTTATTGTTTGCACGTGGTAAATATTGTTGTAATGTGAAGAAAAAATGTACTCCGTTTATAAACTGAGTTTATGTAATTATATATATATATATATATATATATATAGAGAGAGAGAGAGAGAGAGAGAGAGAGAGAGAGAGAGAGAGACTAATGGTAATATAAATAAACCTTTCAAAAATTGTGAAGATTCAGGACGAGCTCAACAAAGTCCATTTTTTCCAATTTTTGCTTAGCCAAACCCTTCTATCTCCTTTTTCTTTTTTTTTGCAAAAATAAATTATTGATTCCCGAAATTTGTTTATTAAATGCTATTAATTATTAATCCCTCAAGTTTCAAATATGAGCCAAATTAATCTTTTTATTAATTATGACATGACAAAATTTAGGTAATGTGGTATCAAATTTAATACTAAAAATTAGAACCCTATAATTTGAGTCATTTTTTTTTTCCTTGAAGTTTCCACTGAAACAAATAAATAGCCTTATAATATGAGGTTGTTCTATCTGATGTTTCGTGACACCATGGGAGGACATCATATATATATGCACAATTATATCTGAGTTGTTCATTGCACAAGTGCTTTGTGCATGAGAGGAATAGGTCATCATAGACATCTCTCTCTTTGTGTTATCTCTCTGTGTTATGGATCCCTCTCATGCTTAGTGCTCTCCATGTCCTACCATCGCAATGAATTTTCTATAATTTTGATCTTGCTATCTTTGTCATCTGCATTAACCAATCCCAAGGATAATCTATGTATATTGCAATAAAACTGTCTGATTTCCATCGCATTATTTAATCTTTTTTCGAAATTGTAATCAATTTTCTCAAATTCCTAAATGGAAAAATCCTCATGCGTGGACTCAAAATATAACTTTATTATCTATTGGCTAATATATAATTTTGTATAATTCGCATTTTCTTGTAGTTAAGGGTTTATTTGCTTTGTAAACATCAAATGTTAAAAGACGATTTTGGGTGAGTTTGGTTCATTTTTTTTTAATACTGTGCTTTTTGAAAAAGTGGTGGTATTAAAAAGTGCTGTATGAAACTAGGCTTTTTTAAAAAGTGTTTTTTGAAAAAGCTAAATGTTTGACTAGCTCCACTACAAAAAAACTAGGCTTTTGCAGCGGGCCAAAACTGTCGCAAAAGCCCAAAAAACCACTGCTGAAAGCCCATTTGTCCTATTGCGGCGAGTGCTATTGTGGTGGTTCCACCCACCAGCCTTGCACTGCTGCAATAGTTCTATTGCGGTGGTAACCAAAAATGCTGCTATAAATATACCTTTTAGTGGCCTTTTTGGTTTTTTGCGACGGGCAGAAAACCGCCGCCATATGTTGTTAGAATTTGTATCTATTAACTTTTAGTAGCGGGTTATGCTCGCCGCTATTGTGGCAACCTGTAGCTACGGGCATTAAGGGCCACTATAGGGAACAAATTTAATCAAGCTCATTGAACTTTTAGTGGCGGAAAAAACGCCGCTATAGGGAATCATTTAAATCATAATATATGCGCCTTTAGCAGCGCTTTTTGACCACCGCTATAGAGTTTTTTTTTTTCTTCCCCCCCTAGCCTATATTAAAACCACTATTTTCTTTAACAAACCTGTTACAAAGAACCTGTAACTAATTAACACAATACCACAAATGTAACTAATTAACAACGCCACAAATGTCTCCAAACTTACGTAATATTAACATCAAAATATATTATCAAATACCTAACAAAAGAAAAGATGTGGTCCTTTGTACACAACATTATATTAGCTACATACATTGTCTATAACTATCATCATAAAATTAACAAAAGAAAGATGTGGTCCTTTGTACACAGAAAATCCTTTCAAAGTGTTTCAAAATAACTTTTCAACATTTGCAAAAAATGTGTTTGTTCAAATGTGGTGCTTTGTACACTAAATTTCCTCAACATAATATTTATAAACTGCCTAGTTGATGGAATGCAGCTAATGATTTTTGGAGAGCTGAGGATTGTAGGATCGGAGAAACATCCTACATATAAAAAAAAAAAAAAAAAAAAAAAAAAAAAAAAAAAAAAAAAAAAAAACAAAGGGGACAATAATTAGCTATCCAATAATATCAAATATTGGAATCCAAAATTGCTTAATGCATGAGCATTACAAGGGAAATTTGGAGTTTCAAAGGTCGCAACTACAATATGAAAATCACAATACAACTATCAAACACCTTAAAGTATAAACTCAATTTCTGCACTGCACCAATCACAACATGCCATACAAGTAGTTTCGAAAAATATTGTGTCCCTAGACTTATTGATTAGTATTACTTTGTCTTTGTTTGCCAATCAAAGGTACCAAAAAGGGAGGGGTGTGTTTTCATCAAAAAAGGCAAGAACATCTGCTTGCTCACTCCCAAGTGTAGGAGATCATAGCAATATAATTCACGGAGTACCGAGGTTGAACCACAAGGAGCGGGGTAAATTCAAAGACAATGTAATTAAAAAAAAATTTGGTGAAGATGAAGAATAATTTTTGTCTGGTAATTGTAAACAAGAATAACAATGATAAATTATTTAAATCAATAATGTAAATACTAGGGCATCGGGGTGTTTCTCTTTATCGATATGAAATTCTTTGTGATCTAAGAAAACATCTATTTCATAATTGATTGTTCTTATACAATTAAAAACTTATGATTCGGTTGAACTGAGACAATTCAAGAATGCATGATAACCTCGATTGATAATGACGTTAGAAAAGTTTTTAGAAAAACCCATTTACTTTAAATCCTGATTTCTATTTGAGACTATTAGAAATTCATCTAAACAATAAGAAAAATATGATTGAACTTATTGAAAGTATGGAAGAACTAATACATCAAAAGAAATCTAATTGAACAATCAAATATGTCGTTGATAAAATCCTAGAAAGAATCACATCAAATATTCATACCGTATAGAAGAAACATAACCCCTAGCCCTAGCAAAGAGTTTAGGCTGCCATTAGAGAAAGGAAAATACAATTTTTTTCTCTCCAAAATTCGTTCTCCACAGCCTCCCTTCAAAACCCTAATGTCTAAGTGTCCAAAGAAAATAAATCATCTACTATTTTAATTTCCGTCCAGGTTTATAGTGGTAACTTGTGAGTTAATTTCGGCCTTCAAAAATTGAGAATTTCGCAAAACTCAAAACTGGAAAGTTGTAGATATTTAAGTCAAAGTTCCAACCCATCTTACCTTGTGTCAATTGGATTTTTCAGGAGAGAGATACGTCCAAAATACTGATCAGTGCTCAAATTAGAATTTTTCCTTTTCAGATTCTGCCTCTTTGATTTCTTTCCTTATTTGAAGCTTCCAATCATGGTAGATGATCCAAGCACTCCAGCTGCACCTCCTTAGACATTTAAGCATGGTCCTTTAGCTCCACTTTAATTCTAGTTTGGCCTCCATTCTCTCACAAATTCTTGTAAACTCATCTTTCTCACATAATTTCCTGAAAGTAGAAAATTACACATAATGAATAGCATTTTATTTAAGAAATTATGTAAAGATAAATAATAGGGACTAATGCAAATCATGGCTTAATTATACAAATTAAGCATAGTAATAAGGAGATAACACCCATATAAATATATAACAAGTATACATTTTAAAGCATTATCAACATCATGAATGCAACCCCATCGCAGTCAAGGTCTTCACTTGAGAATAAGTTAAAAATGTAAAATAGAATTTCAAAACGACAAATGGTCACAATTTCCAGGATATGTAATTGAACAACAAGAGACTTTGAGGCATCAAACCACCATACAACAAGAGACTTTAAGGCAGCAAATGGTCACAATACAGCACATAGCCCAGAATAAGCAACTAAGCCACAACCAAGGAAACAAGCAAACCACCATACTAGAACTACCCAACCTAGCTACGACCCAAAAAATAAAACCCTACAGTTAACACACTAAACAAACCAGCCCAAATCAACCAGAACTACAAGTTAATTCTCAGGTAAGAACAAATTTTCTTAACTCTAGTAGAACATTTCTCAAGAATGAAAGCACATTCTCTCCATCTAACCTCATTGAGGCAGTTCAGCACTTTAGTGCTAATACTTTGAATAAATCAACCTTTTGAAGATGTCCTAAGAGTTTATAGCAACGTCCAAAAATGTATAACCATTTCATGGAAACAGTAGTAGAACACACTCTTGCCACATTGATATATAACATTTATCAAATCCAAATATGCATTGTTTACACAACTCCAATTGATATATAAGATTTATCAAATAGAAATATGAATTTTTTACACAGCTCCTTTCAACAATAAGCAGTCAATTACACCAATTTCAAACCAAAGACAACGCATGTATGTATGAATGTATGTGAAGTTAACCATTAGAAACCCCAAAATCAAAATCATTAATGCCAACCTGACTGCATTGTGAAGCTATTTGTTGCACTTGTTGAAGCATGCGAGCCATTCTTTGCTCCATCTCTTCGAATTGGCTAAGTCTTTCCTTCATTTCGTCAAAAGTAGACAATTTCTCTTGCATCTCCGCTAAGGAAGCCTTCAGTTGTTCAACTTCAACGTCCCTTGATTGACTTGATCATATTTGAAGGTCCGTGATAGCACTCTTGCTACTTTGGCCACTTGGGCTTGGACCAAATCCTACCCCATAAATATGGCATTTGCACTCCTTACCCATCACTTTGGCAAACACATCATCTGGTGCCCATGCAATTCTACCACTTGTATCATCTGATTGCAATTGATTCAAAGGATCAGCCAACAACTCCTTCATTTTATCCTGATATTTGGGTTTGAACAAAACAAAATAATTAGAAATTAGCAACATCATGTGATTGAAGACAACAAAAATTATATTGAGAAGTATACACAATGTAATAAATACAATAAGATGCAGCCAAAATCTGAGCAAGAACCATAATTATCTGCTTGGGCTACTACTTCCATTTTTGCCTTAGAAGCTTCCTATTAGATTCAACATAGGATTCCATATAAAAACAGGACTCACTTTCAAATAAGTTTGGTCCATAAGAGCATTTGCAACAGTGTAGGTATAATGCTATAATGCTATATTTTAGCTACACTAACACTAAAATGATGCTCCAACAGTGGAACTATATCCATTTTTTTTAGCTCCACATGAACAGTGCACATCTATCTATAGATGTGCACTGTTTATGAGAGCTAAAAAAAAAACATTATTTTATTACAGCTTTTTATTAAAAAAAATGCTTTTCTCTCTCTCATTCACTCTTATTGTGCCTCTCTCTCTCTCTCTCTCTCTCTCTCTCTCTCTCATTCACTCTGATCTCATCTCTCTTAGTCTCACTCTCTCAACTTTGGCATCTCTCTTAACCTCACTCTCTCAACGTTATGCTCCGGTCGCTGGGTCGTGGTTGTGCTCTAGCCTCGTGGATCGAAGTGGCTTTCCGTGGATCGTGGTTGTGCTCCGGCCTCATGGATCGAAGTGGCTTCCTTCAACTCCACTCTGCTATTGGGTCGTGGTTGTGCTTCGGTCTGTTTTGGTATCGGGGTTGAGATCGGTGTGTGGGTTCGATTTGTGATGGCTGGGTCCGATTTGTGATTTGTGGTTGTGGGTTTGATTTGGGTTGGTTTTTTTTTTTTTTTTCTTGCTGTGGACTGGTGGCCGGTGGTGGTGGTGGTGGTGGTTGTGGGTGTTGCTGATGGTAGAGGTGGTTGTGGATGGTGCTGTGGTTGTTTTTTTGGTAGTGGGATATATTATTTTATTTTAGTGGTTATATTATTTTATTGTGTTGAAAGTTAAAATAGATCCACTGCTGCAGCATGTATGTAGGTAAAATAGATAAAGTGACTTTTTATATAGCTAAAAAGCTAAAAATTTAGATCCACTGTTGTGGATGCTCTAAGTGACAATTGTTCGTTTGGCATTGATTAGTTGCTTTAATTGTAGAGCACTAGTAGAAGAGTTTTTGTAATATAGTTTTAATTGAAAAGCTCTTGTTTAAAATAAAATGAAAAGCTCTTTAACGTTTTATGTGTTTGACAAGTTACAATGAATATTGTTTTAAAGTTATAAATTTTTAAAGCATGAAAGGTAAATTATGAGCTTTTTAAGAGAAGACTACAAATTTCAACCTTCAATGGAAGCTAAAAGGCTCTTAAAAGTCTTTAGCGCAACAAATGTTTGATAATTTCAATTAAAAGAGCTTAAAGACACTTAAAACACTTTTCTGTTAGTACCTTATTAGGCACACCACAACTCATCTTTAAGCTAACTATGTTAGCTGGGCAAGAAATATATTCTATGAAGATTACCATAGACAATAATTCAACCCTCCACTCAGATTAATCAAAAAATGTTGAACCACTTTTCCCCCTGTACCTAAAAAAAATGAACCTACCATTCCTTAAACCCTCCTAGCTAAAGGTCCAAGTCCATCACAAATATTTCAAAAACTCTCAATTATCCAAGAAACTTCAAATTAAAGAATACTTGCCATCTTTTGATTTCGTTTACATTTCTTGGACAAATTGTTCTCTTAAGTGAACTTTCAGAAAGCAAGAGAACCAATGGTGCTATTGCTATCACAAAGGTCCTAGTGTTTTATTAAGTTCTAAGTCTCAAAAGAGAATCTATATAATCTCTCTCTAAATCTTTAACACATATGAAAGGGCCTTAATTGGATGTTCAACTCGACTCCATAAACCCATCATGACCAATAATTATCTAATCCAGCCATTGTATATAGCAGTGTGTCTCGCAGCTTGTAGGTCCCATTCACCTTTGAAGCCTACAAGCTGTAAGACACCCGCTGCGCAAGATACATAGAAGTACTTACAAAACCCACTAGTGTCAGCTCACTTGAAAAACGTAGAACTACTTACAATGCAAATTTTTCACCAGATTGGTGGTAATACAATGGTGAACATTGCTCTTTCTTGACATTCATCATTTGCTAAGAATTATGTGTAAAACTATTTGTATTGCACTTCAAAATTTATCCTACAATTCATCACTTTCCATCATTCTGATCCATAAATGATCTTTTCAAACCCTTTTGTAATTTATCCTACAATTCCATAAACTATAAATCTTAAACCTGTTGTCAATCTACAAGATCATGTCGTGAGATTGAAAATAATTATTCAGAAAAAAAACTCAAATTAGTTGTAAACACTCAAGTTCTCATCAGTAAATTCAAAATTGTCAAAAGGAAAACAAAAATTCAACATACATAATCAGACAAGCACCTACAATTGTAAAAGTTGCATATCAAATAGAAGAACTTTTCCATACATAGGAACAAGATTTGCAAGGGATTACTCACCATTTTTTTCTTTCACTACTTCATTGACTACAAATCCATCTTTACAAGTATGTAGTATTGAATATAATGTTGTACACTTTACAGGACGTCCATCCGCTTTTGCCTGCAATATGAACAGCAAATTTATGTAGTAATGAATACTGGTTCCACATAAACTTAAGATAAGTCAAATCATTTAAAAATTAATCATAATACTCATTACCTTCTTTGCAGCATGCACGACAAAGCTGCACGAACCACCAATATGTAAGTCCTCCTGTTTAGAATCACGATCCCTATTCTTCTCTGACTCTATCTACAAAATTATGGAGTCAAAGAATACCATCAGAATAGTAAGAAAAAGTCTTTGATAAGCTCAAGAGGGTAGTTTTGAAAAAATAACTTTAAAAAAAAAAGGGTAAGACATGTAAGGCAGTTGGAGGTTCAGTTTGTTTTTGTAATGTTATCTACAACATTTTTGTTGGTACATATAATATAAGCTCCCACCCAAATTTCATTTTTAAGCTAATGAAGAAAGATGTTGAAAATCATAGGCAAGCCGGTTCCAATGGAGAAACTTAATGAATCATGACAATGCTAACAATAACTAGATAGGAAAGTATATTGTTCATAAAGTAAAACCTATTCTTTAGGTAGAAATAACCATCACATTTACAACATGGTAGTAATGATCACATGTACAACATGGCAGTAATGAAAACCAAAAACACAAATTAAGCACATCTTAAAATAAAATTTAAAAAAAAAATTAAAAAGAACATACCACTTCATCCTTAGTATACCAATGGTCAACAAAAACATCACAATCTTCTGGTATGCATCCCCTGGGTCGGTTACTCTTCACCTGTGCTTTGTTTCTTAAATGTGGTATGTAATGAGCTGTTTTCAGCCTACACTTGTGATCCCTCCAAGCCTTCCCAATTTTTTGTAAATTAAATGTCTTCAACCCCGCATATGCAATAGGATTAGTAGGGACAACATATTTTTGCTACAATCAAATAGTTGAGTTAGCAAATTACATTCAAATAGTTGAGTTAGAATTAGAACTGCAACAAGCATGCTAAAATGCCATAATTACAAGTATTATAAGTTCTTGGTTTACCTCTACAAGACACCAACACTCTTCTTTAAGTTCTGCTGGCACGTCCCTCCAATCCAGATATTTTATTGGGCACATGTGGGGTTTCCACACAATCGTCCCCAAGAAACCAGTGAAATCCCTTGCCCCTTCATCAACCGGCCGATGCATACTATTTAATAGCAACTCAATTACTTGGTCGTTAGGAAGATCCCAAACCTCCAAGTACTTGCTTGGCTCGCGAGTAACACGTACAGGTGGCTACACATCTGAAATTTAAAGGAGGCAATATTGTTAAAGTAAGTAAACCAGAAACACTTCCAACAAGAAAAACCGAAATACATTCTTTCTTCTAGAAATCAAAACAAATCCTAAACACAATCTTAAGTTTTCTTTCTTTCTTTATTCATTTATTTATTTAAAGCAGTAGGGGAAAGTAAGAGCAAATCCAATTCTGCATATCAAGGATCCATGGTTTCTATAATTCGTAAAGGGGTGGGGTAGGTTGGAGTGAGTCTGAGGTTCAAATCTAACAAATCGAGAGAGAGGGTAAATTTAAGCTAGCCAAACAACAAATATTAAAGGTTTAATAAAAAAACAAGTGAAAATTCAAAATTGCTAATTGTGCAAAGCAAGACAAAGCTCAAGATCACCAAAATAAAAAAGGTTTTGCAAATACGATGATGAAGAAGATATCAAAGAATCAATTACACCACATTACATAAAAAGATATTAGGTGAGGATCAAACACCCGAAGTAGAACTTTGAAAATGCTAATTATGAGAAACTGGAAGAAGGTAAATCATTTATTCTTAAGTTTGTAACTTGTTGATATACTTGTCAAAAAGAAAAGTCTGTATCTTGTTGATATAATTTTTTGCTTCTTTTTGTCACCGTAAAGCCTAAGTTCTTACTATTCTTATCAAGCTGTCATCAATTCATGTGATAAGATCTTCTTGTTGAACAAGTTGCATCAGGATGCTAGATGCCTATATATATAATCAAAAGGTCAAAAATTACTTTACCACTTTGGATCATACTTATCTTCTATTCCTAATTCAAAGAACTAATAAAACACTACAAAGCTTGTAAGCATTAGTTGTAGTGAGTAAAGTCACAAAATATTTGCAAATATCTGTTGGCATCAAGACCTATTTTAAGGAGGTATTAAATGAGAGGACTAGGAAGGGATGTAGAATGGGTACATCAACAATCTAACATTCAAACTAGATGTACAGGAATTAACTCAGATCTTCAAAACAGATATGCATCTAAATAGAACTTTCCAAGGACCCAAAAAAAAAACCCTTAAAACACATTACACAAAGGAAAAATATCCTTAACAGTTAAAGGGGAAAAAAAAAACATATTTCCACAAATTCCAATGATCAGAAAGATGAAAAATAGGACAATCACCATTCAAGTGCATATAAAACTAGCAAAGAAATTGAAGGATAAGAAATAGCTAATATTTGATATCAAGTTGTAAGCCCATACCTTGTGTAGAAGGTTTGTGCATTTCTTGGTTCGTTTCTTCATCCACATGTTCTGTAGAAGCTCCTTCCATGGCTATGCTCTTAGAACGCATGCACAAAATTGATTTTCGCCTTGCCATTTCAACTGTCAAAGTGTAAAATAAAAACAAGTATATAAGCACAACAACAAGTAAAAAACAAGTTGATATGAATGAAATATAATGCTGGACACATTACATAACATAACAAAAAAGCAACAAAAACAAAAACAAAAGCAAAACAATGTAATATGAATGAACAATAACTGTTCTGCATGTAACTAATTATTATTAACAACAACAATACTTGAATCCAAAATGCATTTCCTCCCTTTTCTGGTAAGCCATCGATGATAAATAAAGTATAAACCCTTAAATCACACAATCCAGTAGATCAAATAGAAACATAATTGGGTATTTGGGCTTCAACAAGGTGGCATTTACACAACTGTCTTATTCTCTTATTTCATTTTTTTTTTTTTTCCTCTTCTGGCAGAATCCATGAGACAATTTCAGACCAAAGGTACATTGTATCTAAATTCCAATAACTAGTAAGAACTACATTCTAAAAACTTTCTATTTAATTAGTAAGCATATCAACCACACTAAATTAAAACATAGTTCAGCTTTAAAGAAACCCAAATACAATCTTGGATTTGGCAACCAAAAAAAAAAAAAAAAAATCAAAACACACAGACAAACAACAACAAAACAGTTATTGTTATACTCCAAACTCCCAAATCAGCCCAACCAAACCTTAATCCAACAACATTATCTTACATGCCTAAAACCCATCATTAAAATTAATTAAAAAAATACAATAAAACCCGATCTATGAAAATTAACCAAGGAGCTAACTTTTATAGAGCAATCTAGAACCTTAAAAACTCCAAAACTGAGACACATAGAAAAAAATAAACCCCACAAGATGAGATTGTAGACAAATTATCTTAAACAGTGCATGCATGCAAAGAAATTTGAACCGAGCTAATTTCCCTCTAATTTTCCATTCCTTTCTACCATTTTCTCAGCAACCAAGACCAAAAAAAATATTTGAATTTTTTTCATTAACAAACCAACGCACAATTGAAAATCACAAACCAACGCAGAGATTAAAAAAAGAAAAAAAAGAAAGAGTGTTCGAAACAACTTATAGAGAGAGCGTTTGGTTTTTGGGAGTGAAATGAGGTGACAGCAACAAGGTGGATTGGGGTTGCTAGGTGGTGCCAACGGGGTGGATTGGGGTTGCCACTGAGTTGACGTGGTTTGGTGGTGGTGGGATTTTGGGCCTGTGGGGGAGAGTGAGAGAAAGAGAGAGAGAGAGAGAGAGAGAGAGAGAGATAGGGTTTAAAAGATAAATGGTGTTTGGGTGGGATTTTGGGTCTGCGAGGGAGAGTAAGAGCTAGAGAGAGAGAGAGAGAGCTGGGATTTTGGGCCTTTGAAGTGAACGAGATAGAGATACAATGAATGAGAGATAGAGAGATACATTGTTTTTGGCAAAAACGAAAAGGCGCTAAAATGAAAAGCCAAAAAAAAAACAGAGGGAAGATTTGGGGAGGGGCGCGGATTTAGAAGGTCTATAGTGGTGGTCTAACCCGCCGCTATAACTAAGGTAAAATGCCGCAAAAAGGAAACCCTATTGCAGCGGTCATACAAAACGCCGCTAAAGCTCGAAAATTGCGGTGTTTTTCTCTACCGCTACTATACCATCTGCGCAAAATGATGTATTTATTGCAGCAAGCTTCAAGAGCACCACTATATCTACGTTACCGCCGCCAAAACATATATATGGCAGCAATTTTATGTCCCGCCATTGTAGGACACTGCAAAAGTCTAAAGCTATAGTAGCGGTCCCAAAAAATGCCGCAATAGACCCTATGTACAGCGATTGTCATAAAAAACGTCACAATAGGCGACATATAGTGGCGGTTTTTGTACTCGCAAAAAAAAAAAAAAAAAAAAAAAAAACCGCCGTGATAGTCCAGTTTTTTTGTAGTGCTCGTATCAAATTACTATTTGTGGTGTAAATTACCAAAAATGAAAAAATAATAATTAAAAAAAAAAAAACAACAACATAAATATGTGAAGTCTTTCCCTACTTATGGTTTAACCTTCTTCTCTATATATTAAGAAGATTTAGAAAGTTAGTTATTGTCTTTTTTAATTACAAAATTACTCCTAATTTAATTAACTTTCCTAAAACATAAAAATGAGGTTAAAACTGTAAAATACAAAAATTAAAAACAAAAAACCTACCCATGTTTATAAAACTACCCCATGTTCTATAAAACTTCCCACTACCCCATCTACACAACCAAAACTACCCTATGTTCCTATTAAAAAAAAAAAAAAATACCCTAAGTTCCTATTAAAAAAAAAAAAAAAACTATCTAAAGAAAAGAGCCTCATTACACGCACGAAGCGCGTCTAATGAGGTTAGTAATAATAATAATAATAATAATAACTAGACTCTGAGCACGCGCTTAAGCTCTTTACTCAAAGACTCTTCTATTTTTTGGGTAAATTTTAATAATTTACATCTATTATAATTTGGAATTACTTCATTTTCCAATTACTAAAAATTCCTAGGGGTGTGATGAATATTATGCATTTGTATTTGTGGGAAGTTCAACTACTGAGAATTTTTTTTTTATGAACGTGGGGAGTGTTTTGGTGTATTGGGAGTGTTTTTTTTATAGAACTTTTTTTTTTTCAATAGGAACGTGGGTAGATATTTGATAGAGTGTGTGTTTCTTTTTTATTAGGTTTTTTTTTTTTTTTTTTTTGGTTTTACTTGAATTTCTAAAGGTTTCGCAGGTAAGAGTTTTTTTGAAAAAAAAAAAAAAAAAAACTCCCCACTTTCAAATAACGCTTCATCAATTATCTACCCACGTAACTTCTCACAAATACAAACTCTTCCCAGTTGATGGAGCGTTATTTGAAAGTGGGGAGTTTTTTTTTTTTTTTTTTTTTTTTTTTGGGTTAATAAACGTGGGGGTTGTTTTGGTGTACTAGTAGCGTTTTTTTTTTTTTTTTCTTTTTTTGGTGGCCGGGGTAGGGTTTTTTTTTTTTTTTAAATGTTGGATAGTATTTCAACGTATAAGTAGGATTAGTGTTTCAACGTAGGTAGGAATTTATTTAGGATGGAATTTACTATTTAACCCCATTTTGATTAGTTTAGATTAATTAAATTAGGGATACTTTTGACAGTAAAAAAAAAATTAAAAAAAAAAAACTAACTTTCCGAATCATCTTAATAATAATAATAGTTGCTATTTATTATTATTGATGCATTTTTTAGAAGATTATTAATTACTTCTTGTCAATAACAAATGACACTTTTAATTTTCATTGTAATGCAATACACAATAATTATTTTGAAACCTTTAATAGTATGAATCTCTACCAATTATGATTTTGTTAAGACTTATCTTTTTCTTTTTGTAATTATCGTACTCAGCGATATAACTAATTTTATTATTCTTGTGCTTATTATAATGAGTAATGCCAGGTCCACAACATTATTACAATAATTTTACAATAAATTCTAGGTAGCAAGTTGTTATTGGTAAATAAAAAATTTATGTTAGTGGTAGCCCAAATTAAAACCAACAACAACTTATTGTTAACTAAAATTTGTTGTAAAAATATTTTGGAGATAAAATTATTGTAATATAATTTTTTTTTTTCATAAGCTAACTTTAAAAAAATAAATAAATAAATTGTTCATGCCCTTGCCCCACACCACACTTATAACCACCACAACACCCTTTTTTTTTTTTTTTTCGTTTTTTTTCTCAGCCACATTTTCTACACCTTTTGTCTTCTTTATTTCTCCCTTATTTCTATTTTCCTCCATACAAACTTCTTCACATTTTGTCTTCTTTCAAGTTTCAACACCTCTCTCTTACTCTTTGTTTCACATATTGCATGCTTAACCCAGTACCCACACTTCAACAAAGTGACTTCTGTAAGTCACAGTTTCCTTCTTTTGTGAGGCTTTAATTTGTAAGTCATAGCTTGAAAATGCGCATTTTGGTTCCTTAAAAGTGGAATCAAATGCACACAAAGTTGTACATGGCAATATTTATTCAAGTTACGCATCATCAAGTGGACAAAATGGGCTTCTACCCTTTTTGGGCAAATTAATTAGCCTTTTGCCCTTCTTCCCAAACTAAATAGGGAAATGTCCCTCTTTTGAAAATCGAGTTTCTCAAAATCGAGTTTAAAAAAAAAAAAAAAAATTCTGGAGCTCTATTGTGACGTTTTTAAGGACTTATAGTGACATTTTAAGAACCTATAGTGACGTTTTATAACTTGATATTCATGAAATTGAGTTATAGGCAATAAAATTGCCTATAACTCGATTTCATGGATATCAAGTTACAAAACGCCACTATAGGTCTTTATAAATGTCACTATAGGTCTTTGAAAACGTCACTATAGGGCTTAAATCGATTTTCAAAAACTCGATTTTCAAAAAAGGGGTATTTCCCTATTTAGTTTGGGAAGAAGGGCAAAAGGCTAATTAATTTGCCCAAAAAGGATAGAAGCCCATTTTGTCCATCATCAAGTTCATACCAAGGAAAAGCCTAAAATTAATAGCCTTCTTGAGAATGGATGAGAGAATTCAGAGGTTGAATGGGATTGCTCAACAGGGAGATATTGATGCCTTTTACAACATAATTCAGGAGGATGTAAAACTTTTGGAGCACATCGATGAGTTCCCATTTGTTGATACTTCTTTACACATATCTGCATCTACTAGGCATTTCCCATTTTCCATTGAGATGATGATATTAAAGCCCTCTTTTTTCAGCAAGCGAAATCTAGATGGGTATACCCCCATTTACCTTGCTCTACTAAATGGGCATACAGAGATAGTGTTGTAGACCTTGTTCGCGTCAAAGGAAGGGAGTGTATGACTCCTTTGCATTACACAGCAACAAAAAATGATCACCTTGCTTTATTAGAAATTTTTTTATCAATCTATCCTGATTCTATTACAGATGTGACGACACAAAATGAGACTGCTCTTCATATTGCCCTCAAAAACAACAATTTGGAGGCTTTTAAATTCTTGGTGGGATGGCTCCTAAGGGAGTGGCCTAATTGGATGGAAATTCTGAAGATAAAGGATGTGGAAGGCAATACTATATTGCACATTGCAGTATCCAAAAATCAAATGCAAGCAAGATCTCCCTCTTTTCCTTAGTTATGATTTTTTTTTTTTTTTTTTGGTAGGCCTTAGTTATGATTTTTAATTCCAAACTAAAATCTATTTCTTCAAAAAAAAAAAAAAAAAAACCAAAACAAAAAACATCTACTTAGTATTAAAAATATATGAATAAATAAATAAATTACAAAATAACAATTTCTAAATACATTTCAACTCAATTTTTTTGTTAAGAGTCTTGTAGCTCAATTATTGGTTGGCACCTCATTTTGTTTTCAACTGAGATATTTAGGGTTGAAATTCTTTTTCTCCCAACCTTCGAAGAAAACAAAAGAATACAAAACAAAGCCTCAATTTTCTATTACACTAAAATGCATAGTAATTTCCTTCTCAATGTATAAGACCAGAGTCTAAAAAAAATTTTAAAAAAATACCACATTTCATTTTATTATGAAACCTGTTTTGATTACATTTATGGTTGGAATACTCAAATATTGTCATTCACAAATCATATAAAAATTATATTTGATAAATTATTTTAACTATAAAACTAACTAGTGTCACAAAGTTTTAATAATAAAATAAAAAAATATAGAGAGAAAATAAGAACTCCCAAATGAATAGTTTAGTTGGAGTCAATCAGAAACATAATAGCAAATGGTGAAGTATTAAACATAGTCATTTAAAAAAAGAAAAAAAAAGGCCAATCTCAGAAATATATATATATATATATATATATATATTAAATGATACAATTTTGATACAAATAACATATTTAGATTTGTTACAAAAAAAAATACTGTGATCATCTATCATAAGAATGAGCTAGATAACCATTTTATTTTTTGAATATTTTGGAGGCCAAGTTTTTTTTTTTTTTTCAAAATTTTAAATATCTTTTAAATCTAAATATAGTATTTAATTTAAAAATAAATAAAGTTAGAGGGTCATTGCCTCTCTAGCTGGCAAGGGTCTATGTATAATGTTAGGTTCTAAGAAATTAGGAACTAATGTATTAGAACTTCAATTTGTATTATGTTGGCAAACCATGATCAAAACATAGAGTCTAGGTTTAGGCTTGCTCAAAGTATGTTTATTTGTGAAATTGGAATCGAGTGATTGCAGAATTTATTGGACTAAATCTGCAAGGCTCGATCAATCGAACCACGTGCAGATTTATTTTTCTGCAGAGTTCCAGTTCAACTCAAACTCTACTTAAACGTATTAGGGTTCAAGTAAAACTCTCCTATATATAAGGGAAACCCTAGAACGTTTTTTTGGGGTTGTTTTTAGAGAGATTAGAGTGCCTCTTTTTTTTTTTAAGGGTTTTGTACCCAAAGGCTCTCTAAAGGTTGCTCATATTGCAGTTTGTGTAAATCTCTTGTGAGATCTAGAGGAGCTTTCCTTTACACAAACTTAGGGTTTTCAAGGAGGAGATATTCTCTAAACTTTGATGATCAAAACAGTTGCTGCCATTAAAGCTTAAAGAATACACAAGCGGGGGTGCTTGTAGCTGGTGGAATCCAAAGAAAGAAGGAGTCCGTGGATTCGGAGCTTGCACGTGGTCGTGTCAGTAAGTTTTACTAGTTGGTAGCATTAGAAAGTCAAGCGGGGGTGCTTGTAAGTCCTTTTGTATGAACTTTCATTCTTTCTAGTGGATTTGCATTTTACCTTGAGGATAGCTAGGCTAAATCCTCTCTAGGTTTTTTACCGGTTTAGTTTTCCGGGGTGATCATATCTTGTATTATTTATTTTCCGCTGCTTTACTTGATTTGATCTTTATTATTGTGATAACCTAGACTTGTTTAATTGAACTAAGTAACAACTTGGTTAATTACCTAGATTTAATCAATTGTTTAAGGGGTCTAAAAACTAACATATAATTCCGTCTTTCAGAACCAAAAAAAAAAAAAAAAAAAAATTATCAAGTGAGAGAGCAAAACTATTACTTCTTGGTAATCAAGTGATGAAGCAAATAACAGACGAAAAGCACAATGCGTTGCTGGTGGTTGCTGCACTGCTTGTAACAGTGACCTATCAAGCGGCAATCACCCCTCCTGGGGGACTTTGTCAAGATGATCTGTTCGGACCCAATACCACAGATACATTCTTCCATTGGGAATATAAATTGAATACCACAGCAGCACATATAGCAGGGTCAGCCATTGCTACGACATCAGAACTTTTTTTGTTCTTCTTCTTTTTTAATTCTCTGATATTTGTGCTCTCAAACGTAATAATGGTTGTCCTCGTTCCACCATTCGAAATCATCGGTTTCTTATTAAGCGGAGTCTGTCTTATCCTCTGTTTATGCTATTTGAGTTCATTGCTACTCATACTCCAGGCTCCAGATTGGACCGCTTATATTGTTCTCTTTTTACCGATCATTGCCTTGATGGTACCACTGGCAGCCGCTTTATTCTTTAACGCTTTGCCCTTTGCACGTAAAGGGATACGTGCTTTGCGGAATCTTATACGGAACGATTAAAAAAGGAAAAAAAGCCGAGCTTGGAGCTGTAAGCATCTGGAATGTGTGTCGATTTGTATTTTTGTTTACTAAAATTTAGCTTATTTAGACATGGTTGGAAGTACCCAACGTCATCTTTGAATATAATGTATGTATGTATAATATTATTGCAGTAAAGCAGTTAGCAGTCTGATTGCCATCTCTGTATTTGTTTTATTTTTTTTTTTTTGAGTTTGCAATCAAATTCCTCATACTCTGTCACACACTTAAATGGAAAAAATCCACTTGCGTGGACTCAAAATTTATCTTCTTTCAGCTAATATATATTTTTTAATAATCCCCATTATCCTCTAGTTGGTACTATTTGCTTTGTGAATTTCACATGTTGAAGACGACTTTGTCAAAACACAGGCCACCAATTTTTGCAAAAACTACTAATAATTTATCTGTCTTTCAATTAGGTCCATTCAAATTCAAGGTAAAATCGCCCATTACATAAACACCCATGGATGATATATAAAATAATTTTAATTCTAGGTGTAGGATGTGTCGACCTCCACCTAAATCAAATGTACATTATAAAAGGAAACAGATTTGGTTATCATTCATAGTGGGGTGTCGAGTAACCTTAATCAGACCAACTGGGTTTTGGCTAGGGACTTACACAGTTACGCGTTACAACTAGGTGGGACCTTCCTGCTTTCCCCTCATCACTATTTGATCCCGTTAAAGGAGTCAATTATGTGCTCGATCTACTAGCCATTATTTTTCATGCTGGTACTCAGGCTATGTACAAAAACACTTCAATTTCATCTTGTTTTAAATTAAAATACCAGCTATTCCAGAGTCGTTCTATTTTCTCCTAAAAAAAAAAAAAAAAAAAATCCTATTCTGGAGTCATTTCAACTGTATTGGAGAAAATTTCGGCCAAATTAATCAATAAAATATTAAGGATAAAATTTAATTACAAAATTGGTTGTAACCTAAGATTATGGTCTTACTTAATAAAATAAACATGATTACATATTTTGAAAATCTAACCGTTGACTTGCATGTTCTTTACGCTCTTAAAATACATATCAAATCTTATGTCAATCGGATATTATTTATTATATGATCTATAAACTTATATTTTATACATAATTTTAAATTACAAAAAATTGCAATTTAAACAATTTATTAATGACATAATTATTATTCTTTTTCTAGAAATTTTGCAAGCATGGAGTATATAAAAAAATATATATAATTTAATGGTGGATTTGTCAAAATTTACCTCTAATAAAAAGATATTGACTAAGGTTGTAGTCTTAGGCTACGACTAATTTTGTAATTAAATTTTGTCAAAATATTAATCTATCAAAAACAAATACCCCACATCATTGCACTGTCACATTTTTTATTTATTAACCATCCCTTATTCTAATTTTGTTGCCCAAATCAGATTTGTTTCTTTCTAATTTTGCTAAGTGATTACTCAATAAAAAGAAAAAAAAAAATGCTAAGTGCGCCCCTGCGTGGCAAATTGACAATCCACCACTACACCCACGTGTCAATTGAGTGCACAATTTGACTATTCAATTATTTTCTATTGCCATCTATCATATTGCCATCTATCAAAAATGAAAACAACATGGTGTGATTGTTACCATGGTTTTTGAGTGGACTTGTGGTGTGCCATTGTATTAGAACACATTTCCTTCTCCCTTGCATGTGTGTTTTTGTTTCTCAAAAAAAAAAAAAAAAAAGGTGGGTAATTGTCACACATTGCTTAAAAGAATATGTTGTATGTACTATAACTTGTCCTACCTTCCCTTAAAAGTTACCATGACTTTTGAGTGGAGTTATGGTATGTCTTTGTGTTAAAACTCCTTTACCTCTCCTCTCTGTGTGTGTTTGTTTCTTTATATATATATATATATATATATATATATATATATATATATATATATATATATATATATATATATATATATCAATTTATTATTATTAATGAGCTATTTTATATATATATATATATATATATATATATATATATAGAAATTAGCATATTAAGTGAGGCATGGGCCAATAATTTTAAATATTTTTACCAAATTATATGAATTTTAAACAATACACACATTAACACATACTTCAATGTTTTTTTATTTAATCGAAAACTGGTCTAAAAAATGTTTGACCTATTAAAAACAATCAAATTATACAGTTCATATTATACATTTTTTTTTAAAAAAAAAAAAAAACATGGTATTAGTTTATACTTTTTTTTTTTAAATCATACATTTCTAAAATATAATATGTAATGATTTCTCATTATATATATATATATATATATATATATATATATATATATATTTATATATATGATCTAGAATTTAATTGGCTTTAGACTGTTTGGTTTTTATACCCAATAATTCACTTGCCACAAAAATTAAAAATTTAGATAGACACGTGGCGGAAAATTTGACTCCAATTGAAATCCAATTTAAAATCTAATTGGATTTGGACTTTTCGATTTTTACACTCAATACTTTTCTTGGCACAAAATTAAAAATTAAATGGAACACGTGGCACAAAATTGAGAATTCAATTAAAATTTAATTGAATATTCTAAAAACTTTGGCTATATATATATATATATATATATATATGAAAGGACCTATTCTTTTATTAATTATTTAAAATTCGATAGCCTATGCTGACAAAGGTTGGAGGTGGTGGTGGTGGTGGTGTGATGAGATTTTTTATTTATTATTATTATTTTGGTAATTGAAACAAGGAGAGGGAAAATGGCAAGATTTAACTAGATAGTGGACATGTGTCAGGTTTATATTGATGGAACAGAGAGAGTGGTACAATTTCTAGTTGTTTGGAAACCTCCATATGCTCTTATTTTCACTGGCACATATTAAAAAAATATATAATATATATATTAAAAATACAACAAATTTTACTAAAAAAATCATACAAGCTGACATGACAAAAATACTGTTAGTGTCACGTAAACAAACTTAGAGCAATTACATCAGTCGGTGCAAAAGATTCCATCTATTTTACACAAAAACCTACTTTTTCTATTTTACATTATCACTTTTACAAAACACCCACATTAGTTTATCTATTATACACACTTTTTTATTAAAATAATATTTTCCCTCAATTTTTTTATTATTTCCCACCTAACCCTCCTTTTTCCTTTGTATACACCCCTTCTTCTTCACACAATCTTATCTCTATCTTCTCCCCTCTATCTTCTCCGTCTTTTTTTTTTTTTTTTTTTTGAGAATCTTTTTCCTTCCTCTTCTCCGTCAACCCATCACAACCACCATCATCATCACTAACCGATCGGCGAACCACTCAAGATCAAGCCAACCCAAGATCAGAAACCCACCCAACCCGAAACCCACTGATCAAACAACAAGAAATCAGTGAGTTGATCAGCGACGATTTGATCAGGCTTCGTGCAGCAGTGGTTTGATCTTGATTAGCGAGTTGATCGGCGGCAATGGTTTGATCTTGATCAAATGAGAAAAACGGAGAGTGAGGGGAGAGTGATCGGCGGCGTGCCGTGTGATGTTGATCGACGACGAGAGATTGGTGGCGATCGGCAATCATGGAAGCTAGAGGAATGAGATGAGAGAAAACGAAAGAGGTGAGAGTCAGAGGGGATAGAGAGAAGAAGAGAGGGTGAGAGAGAAAAAAAAATTATAAAATATGATATGCAAATGCTACAGTAGCCGTGCATATATGCACGGTTACTGTAGCAATTGTGCATAAATGCACAATTTTACCCCAACTAATGTGGGTGTTTTTTTGAGCCAAAATGTGTAAAAAGACTACTTTTTCCTATTTTGCACAAGTTTACACAACCTGATGTAATTGCTCTTATAATATATGTGTCTGTGTAAAAGCCTTTTGGAATGATGTGTTTCCCAACAAACACATTAGCTAAAAGCCGCAGCAGAATACTATTTCCAACCAAACCTTATCTCCTTGAGCCTTTGATGGTAATGAGTTGTGCTATATATTCTGCATGCTTAGGTCGCAGATTGTGTCATTCACCCTTTAAGAGCAGAGCACATACTTTGAATAGAATCATGTCTGCATTGGATTGTTGTAGCGGATATGGAGATTGTTGAACCCTTTGTTGGGTCTCTCCCCATTCTATCACTCAAACATTCTCTGTTTCGTGGCATAAGTGCATAACCAAGGTTGATCTCCCCAGGCTTCATTAGCCCGCTTCATTGTATTTGGGAACCTTTGCTTTGATATGGGGCTTGCCTTGGCATGCTTTGCCATGAATAGCTTTTCAAATACTTTGTAGACCCTTACTAAGGACTTGGACCTCACCTAGCTTGTGGGGCCCGTATAACTTGGGCTTTCCTTTTGGGCTGGGCTTTTGACAACTCGTGTATAAAAAATAAAAATAAAAATAAAAAAGAGGCCGGAACACTCGTAAGTGAGGTTGTTGTACTACTTTGAACCTAGGCATTGTCACCGCAAATCCAGATGAGCATGCAGTGAGGTTGTTGTACTTCTCAGTTCTTGTTCTCGTTTGTAACGTAACTGAAGTTGTGGATATATTTGGCTCTGACTTAAGGAACCAAACTGAAAATTTGTTTACTCCGAGGTCCACTTGTCCAATAATACTGTACAGACATATTCCAAATTTTGATGAATCAGAGCGCCCGAGACTCTAAGAACAAGACTTCCTTCAGCTATGAGCACAGCTTCTGAAGGACCAGAGCTGGTAGAGCTCAAATTTGTGGACCAAATTGGAACTTGACTTGAGACTCGTTAAACCCCATATTCAATTGAGCAATGAGGTTGTACACTTTTTACTTCTTAGTTCTTGCAAAAGATCTAACAGTGCGTCAGATTTGCAGTGCTTAAGAAAATTTTGACCAAATTAGACTTCATGTGGTTTAGAGTTTGTGCTACATTGTAACTGACGGGTCCCTCTTCACCTCGAGGGACCAATCTCATTGTCTCTGGAGAAATTGTCAATAAATTATTTTCAAAAAAAATTTATACCACTTTTATGAATAATATAAAAAAACCATCAAAAAAAATTAATTGTTATTTTCATTTCCCATAAGAAGTTTTTTAAAATATATTTTAAACAAATGTACTTAGGACATTTGTTAACTTTTCTTGATGTAAAATCGGGGTTCAAATATGGGTTTGGGTTGGATAAAATGGGTTAAGTAGTTTATTAAAATAAAAACAAATAAATAAAAATTACTATCACATCATTGTTCAGTTAGCCACATACACAATGGACTAAATTGTTTGGGTAGTTTTTTTAAATAAAAAATTACTATCACATCAGTGTTCCGTTAGTCACGTACAGAATGGATAAAATGGGTTGGGTAGTTTTTTAAAATAAAATATGAGTCACGTTAACAAGTGTGCTCTTAGAGCAATTGTTAATAGACCATATTAGGAAAGTTTTTAACACCTCTTATGGAAAATATAAAAATCTATCCGAAAAATTAATTGCTTTGTTATTTTTCCATAAAATATATGTTTCTAAAAATAGTTCATAAACCAATATATTTAGGGCATTCATTAACGTTTCTCATAAAATATTACTATCACAATATCACATCATTGTTCCCATATACACAAGAAAAGTAATAGAAGTAGATGAAATGATCAATAATGCTCATTTTTAAAACTTAAAAAACTAAAAGCAATTAATATGTAAACTTTGGAGACCAATTATGTATTTTCAAATAAATTAATAGATAAAATAAAATGAAGAAGAAGTTTGTTGTGATTTGTTGCCTATTTTTATTTTGCTAATTATGTGAGCAAACACTAGAAAAATTCTTAGAGATTTTTAGGAATTCATGGATGTTTTTTTCTTGATGTTGGACTGATTTTGAAACCCTCAAGTTTTATTCTTGCCTTTATTTTTATTTACATTTTAGGTTTCTTTTGGTTGGGGGTGGAAAAGTGGGGGGATAAAAGAAATTTTTGTTTTCTCTCAACATGTTTGGTTGGGAGGATGAAAAGTGAAGGAATTGAAAACTAATTTGTTTGGTTGAGAAGAAAAATGAGAGGATAAAAAAATCTAATTTGTATGAATTTACTTTCATGCTCCTATTTATATAAAACCTTGTAATTAATTAATTTATTATTATATTACCCTCAAACTTATTAAATACATTTACAAGTATATCATATCAAATTCCATTTTTTTTTTTCAATTACACAATTTATTTATCATAAAAAAAACACACACAAATCAAAAAGAAAAAGATAAAAATAACATTTGATGCTTGTATAAAAAATATGGCCCTTTCTTTTTGGGGGCACATGTGCACCCTATCCCTAGGTTATCTGTTTAGTGGAGGCAGGCGTGCTCACTTTTGTTTTTTTATTTTTTATGAGACAGAGGATTTATTTTTTTATTTCCACACTAGGCGTGCACACTTTATAAGGTAGAGAAAAGAAAAGAAATGACAAAGTTTGCATTTGGAATTATTCAGAAAGATAAGAAAGGACAAAGTTAAGACAAATTATGATTACAAAGATTTTAAATTTTTTTTAATTGAAACCTCTGTCTGGCCTTCGTTGTGGAAATCGGTAAAGTTTTGCGATGACTCGAGACCTGGACTTGCATCTCTCTGATCCACTTTAGTGTGGAGTAGACAATATATGTGACCAATAAACTTTGCCTAATGGTTACTCATGGTCACATTAAATATTTGGGAAAATTGACTATCGCTAATCTATTAAATCTGATTAGAATGAAAAAAATAATAATAATGAAAAAAATTAGGCTATACTCAAGAGGTTTTTGGGTTGGCTAGCTTGATTATAAGATATCTTAGGTGTATTCTTTTTTTTCTTTTGGTATTGGCATTTATATACAAACTAGTTGCTAACCCGTGCTATATATGCACAAGAACCATGAATGGAGGCATGCTTTGACCGCCCGCCTGGGGGGGGGGGGGGGGGGGGGGAATGGCCTCCCCCCATTTTTTTTTTTTGAAAAAATGTGAGTATATACTTTGTACAAATTTTAGCAATTTTGTTCTATAAAGTTACCATTTGCCCCCCTTGAATAATATCATTAACTATTTTAAGAGTAATGTTATTGTCACAAACTTTTCTACAATATTTTTACAAACTGTTGAGGTAGCAAATTCATATTGATTCACATTTGGCCCACTACTTATATCACTTTTTTACTTACCAATAACCACTCACTACATTAGCAATTTGTAAAAAAAAATGTAGCTCTAGCATTCCTCCTTGTAAAGACCATAAAAGAATCTATAGATCTAAAATCTAAAAAAAAAGTATACAAGCCCAAAAAACTAGCATAATAACAAAAATTACCAATAGTAAATCTAAAGCAAATTCAACCTTATAAGGTTGAATTTATTCAATCATGTGTTGGCCTTATTTCGTGCCAAATTTTCTTGTAATTTAGCAAATAGATACCATGTATTTAGTTGGAATTTATGTAAGGGTAGTGTGTGAAAGAGTGTAAAGAAAACTCAAGATGTGTGCAATTCAAAGGAATCTCACAACTGGCAAGTCGCTAGAATGGCACACGTGTGAAGCATGCAAGGGAGCTAAAGGGTCACGACAACTGGAGCACTACAGGATAAAACTTCCAGTCTAACTAAGCAGTTAGCTCGCGACTTAGACTTGCGTCTCATTCCAATCGCGAGGTTGAGTTGCCAGAAATCCCTATTAGATGAAAAATGACTTTTCACATTCCTCATATGCTCCACTATAAATACCCTTATACCCATGAAATGTAGAGAGCTCCCAGAGAAAAACCCTAGAGAAAACAAGATTGACTCATCCATAATCTTTATCATTTAATTCTCCAAATTCCTCTACTCTCACCCTCTCCATTGACATATCCTTGAGAGGTACATTTGCCAAATCCTTATCTCACCATACCCATATCAATGTGGAGGTGTTTTGGTACTTAAGAAGCAGTTTAAAGAGGACTAGTTCGTTTGGTTGATGCAATGGGCTTATTGTGGGATCCGGTAAGCTAGAAAAGACAAGGTTCGGCATAACCCTATTGGAGCAAAAAGCTTGGAGGGCTTAGGTGCACTAGGTAGATTAGGCTTGGAGGGTCTTCTGCTATTCATGTATCCCAAAGTTAGCAACACATTTATCAATTGTACGTTTCCAAATTGTGAGTTCATTCATATTTCCCACAATAACTTTTAGAGGATGATTTAATTTAATCCTAGATGAAGGTCTTTTCTCTTCATGAGATTCAAAATTTGGTGAAATGGGTATATCTGCAGAATCTTCCCCAACACTGGGAGTACCGGGAGCACTTGGAGATGCAGGTTCTTGTTCAACAATTTCTTGAACTTCCTTAGGCTCAAGAGGAAGAATTTCTTTGGGGAATTCCTCAATACCTTTCTCAAAACCAGAATCTAAAGACTCATCAGTAACAACAGTTACTATCTCCATTACCTTCATGGTTCTTTTGTTGTATACCCGATAAGCCTTGCTTGTGGAGGAGCAGCCCAGAAATATACCTTCATCACTCCGGGAATTAAACTTTCCCACATTCTCTCTATCCTTGAGGATGAAACAAGTACTTCCAAAGATTCTGAAATACTTCACATTCGGCTTCCTTCCTTTCTATAACTCATATGGAGTCTTCTTAGTACCAGGTCTGAAGTACACCCTATTAATCGTATGACAGGCAGTGTTAACAGCTTCTCCCCACAAGTTTCTAGCCACATCCTTGTTGTGTAACATGGCTCTGGCCATCTCCTGAATAACCCTGTTCTTCCTTTCTACTACACCATTTTGTTGAAGAGTAATAGGAGTAGAGAATTCTTGAGATATACCTGATCTTGTGCAAAAGGACTCCATATATGAGTTCTCAAATTCTTTACCATGGTCACTTTGAATTCGATCAATCTTCAGGCTCTTTTCATTCTGCAATCTTGTTCACAAAACTTCAATGTGCTCAGAAGTATCAAACTTGGATCATAGGAGAATGACCTAAATATACCTAGTGAAGTCGTCTACCACAACCATGATGTATCTTTTACCACCAAGAGATTCGGTTCTAGTTAGACCCATAAGATCTAGATGTAGAAGCTCAAATGGTCTAGATGTATCTGATGTCTGAGTGCCCGGATGCTTAGCTTTCGTGTATTTCCCAAGCTAACATGGTCCACACACTACATTGCTCATTCTACTAAGCTTTGGTATCCCCAAGACTGATTCATGCTTAGATACAATAGAGAGATGTTTGTAACTAGCATGTCCCATCCGTTGATACCATAGATCTTCATTTGGCAAACGAATACTATTGCACACAATATCAGCATCAAGAACCAATCCATAACAGTTGTCTAGAGTGCGAACACCACTTATGAGTTTCTTTCCAGACTCATCCATGACAAGACACTTTCCTTTTGAGAATAGCACCATAAAGTCTTGATCACATATCTGACTTATGCTCAACAAGTTCACCCTTAGACCTTCCACATATTGAACATTTGCAATGTCCGGCAGTCTTGGTAGAGAGATGATTCCCTTTCCTTTAATCTGTGACTTGCTCCCATCACCAAAAGTGACATTTCCACCTTTCTTAGAATCGAAAACCTTGAATAAAGATCCTTCTCCAGTCATGTGTCTTAAGCAACCGTTGTCAAGGTACCACAAACACGTGTCCATAACTTTAAATGCGGACTTCATCATAAAACACACTTCGTGCTTAGATGACAAATCAGTAGGAATGGTGTTTTCTCTCATGTGCCTTTTACGAGATAAACCTTTAACTTTCACTCTTCTCAGACAAACTCCTTTGCACATTTTCATTCTGAGATAGTCTAGTTTCTTCTTAGGCAAACTGAGATCTTTTACAATGGTCATCACAAATGAATTCAAATAACTTTTAGACTTGTATTTTTTGATACACTTAAACAAGCAGAGATTAGAAAAACAAGATGTATTTGAATTAAAAGATCTCTTCAAGCCGGTTGTAGCCATGACAATAGGGGTCAATGGATCAAACATAGCAAAGATTAAACCTAATAAGAGTATGCCTGTTTTGATACCACTTGATAGGCTAAAAACAATTTGACCCCTTCTGATAAATTAACCAATTAATTTAGCCAAGTGAATTAATTAAGTTAATTAACATGCAAATGTGTGGTAGCACAAACAAATCACCAATAAACTAAGTATGCAGCAAAAAACAAATTTGACACGGTGATTTATTTACAAATAGAGAAAACCTAATGGCAAAAACCCCACTAGGTGATTTTTAGGTCACCACTCCCGAAATTCCACTATTATCACAACAAGCGGTTACAAGTAAAGAAATCCCAGTACCTTATACCAACCTACAGTTGAACCCTTACCCCAATACCCAATTGGACTTGTTCTGTAGTGACAATTTCTCCTTTTGATGCACGGCTCCCAAGTACGTGACTAACCAATGCGCGGATCCCAGTACGCAACTTCAATCACCAACTAGAGAAGGTTGTTGGCTGCAAAGTTCTTCAGTTCATCCCAACAATGAAGATCAAGAAGATGTTTGATCACAAAACCCTATGGTGCACATACACAGCAACTTCTCCAAGAATGATGAACTAGAGCAAATTTTGTCTCCAGTCACAATTTGCTTGAACAAACTTTGCTCAACACTTGTGCAAGTTGTGAACTCTTTGACGGCCTTTAAAATAATCATTTTATATGTCTAGGGTTAGGAGAAAACAAGTCCCAAAGACACATCCACAGATTCCAAGAAAACATATCAGAATTTTTGTTTTTCTTAAACCTTGACAAATAGGAGGTGTCAAGCAGCTATCGAGCAAGTGTCGAGAACACAGGCTGAAACAACTTTCTTAAGCTTGATAGATGCAGCTGTCGAGTTTTAATGAATTTGCACTATTCAGCTTATTTCTTAGACAAACTTAAATGACTTCAATACTTGATCTTGAAACCTTGTTTCTTGAACTATTAAAAACACATAAATCTACCCAATTACAAGTAAAGTGCGTTTTGTTAAAGGATTAGCCAATTACATAAAATAGTGACTGATAGTTTTTAGACCCCCTAAAAACACAATTAGATTAACCTAGGTAATTAGCCAAGTTCTTACTAAGTCTAATTTAACAAAACTAGGTTATCACAATCAAAACAATCATATTATACAAAGCAACGGAAAGATAAATAACACAAAGATATGATCACCCAGGAAACCAAACCGGTAAAAACCTGGGAAGGATTTGACCGAGTTATCCTCAAGGTAAACCTGAATCCACTATCTTGAAAGAATCTAAGTTCATACAATAAGACTTACAAGCTCCCACGCTCGACCTCTTATTGCTACCAACCAATAGAACTTACTGACACTACAACGTGCAAGCTCCGAATCCACGGACTCCTTCTTTTTTGGATTCACCACCAGATACAAGCACACCCACTTGTGTTTTCTTTAAGCTTCAATCGCAGCAACTGAATTAATCATCAAGTTGTAGATAATATCTCCTTCTTGAAAACCCTAAGTTTATGTAAAGGAAAACTCCTCTAGATCTCACAAGAGATTTACACAAACAGCAATATGAGTAACACTAAAACGTAGTTAGGGTTTGCCTTTTATACTTAGGACAAATTAAAAAACCCTAAACATTTTAAACAACTAGGGCTGAGTTGAAAATCTGCAAAAAAACACATTCTGCCCGAGATTCGATTGATCGAGCCTAAGCTTCGATTGATCGAGCTAGGCCGAAATGCACAATACTTTCTGCATTAGCTCGATTCCAACTTTACATAAAATATACAACTTTAAGCAAGACTAAAACACTTCTAAACACATTGTTTTGATCATGGTTTGCCAACAATACACATTAGAGTTCTAAATACATAAAAACCTAAGTCTTTAGAACCTAACAAACTCCCCCTTTGGCAATCCATGACAAAACAAAACTAGAAACTCAAAGTTTACAAAACAAAAGCTCTTTACATAAATAATGCTCATAAAAAAAATTCAATCCTAACTACTATCCATCAGTTGCAAGTGTAGACAGCAGCTTAATTGAATCAACTTGTATATTTCCTGAAACACTAAACAAAATGCATAATCGCATGTGTGGAAAAAATACAAATAAATAAAGTAAATTCTTGATTTCAAAAAACACATAATAAAGACATATATCAATGAAAAAACTCATAAATATAAATCAATAAACAGTTGAAAACAAGAAACATATAAGGTAATAAAAATAACACTCCCCCTAACATGAATATCCCATCAAAAATATGGCAAGAGCTATAAAGATAAAATACAATGTGAAGCACCTAGATACAATCTAAACTCCACAAGCTCTAACCAACAAACAAAAACTCTCCCTTGAAAACAAAAACTCTACAAAGTACTCCCCCTTTTTGTGACGGAATGCCAAAGGGCAAACAAAATCCATCATCAAAAGGGAGGTGGTGTGGAAGAACATCTAAACTGTGCCAACTCCGCACACAAGGCACAGATCTCATCGAATACATCCATCAAAATCTGTCCATAAGCCGCCTGAACAGTCAAGACATGATCCAACGTACGTCAAATGTCTGAATCATCCGAAGTAGTCGATGAAGGAACATCAGCAGCAGCAGCAGCAATACCAGATGTCTCAGCAGCATCATTACCTGTAGAAGAGGGAGGAAGGGGAACAACACTAGATGACACACCTCTAGGACGCGAAGGAGCAACTCTCAAGTGAGCAGCCCTCTGTCTAAGAAAGGTGGCACTTGTGGGAGCAACAACATGAACAGGCTCACCAGA
Organism: Quercus engelmannii; assembly: GCA_029955605.1. Classification (NCBI taxonomy): domain Eukaryota; kingdom Viridiplantae; phylum Streptophyta; class Magnoliopsida; order Fagales; family Fagaceae; genus Quercus; species Quercus engelmannii. The sequence goes on from JARPSG010000007.1 coordinate 48,817,101, forward strand.
AAAGAAACCATCTAAAACCAAAAACAGCAGAATCCTATGAATGAAAATAGGATGAATAAGCGCATGCCCTATGGCAGAACTCCTATGAATCTCGTTCAAAGAACGAAGGAACAGATGTGGGAAACTAGTAGACGCACTAGAAATGAACGCATACAAAAACACACATCGCTCTAAAGGGATGACGTGGAGATGAGAAATAGGCCATAATGAATGACATGCTCTCCTAAAGAAAAGATAGGCAGTCTCGGTAAGCTCAGTGGACGTGATCCGAGGATCAGAACTCCACTGGATAAATGACCCAGTGATGTATGACATGACAACATCTAAGGGAGGAGACTCATCATAGAGATAGTCAGGCTCTCGAACAACCGGAACCCCAAGAGCCTCAGCCACTACCCAAGGGGTAATGGTGAACTCAACACCTCGTATCCAACTCCTAACAAGGGTGTTGGAATCATAGATGTTGCAAGAGAGATTCGAGAAGAACTCTCTAATTAGGGCGGTCGGGGGTGGATGATCTATCTCTAAGAGAGGCAGCCAACCTTTAGACTCAAAGTTAGCCCTAATGGCCAGATCAATCTCATCTAAAATCACAGCACGCTCAGCCCAAATCTTGTGCTTATAGTTCAAAGTCTCAAAGGCCTCTCTGCTTTTATCATTCCTAAACACCTCACTCTTAGAGGGAGACTCAAAGGAAGTGGAGGGGGTCCTATGGGCTCTAGTTTTCCAAGGCATGGTGCTAGGATAAGGACCAAAACACAAAGCAAAGGAACAAAACAAAAAAACAAAGGGCAGGCTGCAAGTTAGCACAAAAAAAATATAGAACAAAAATCTATATGATGCAGAACAAATTCAATGACATGATGCATGTCCTAATGCAGTGCAATTACGTTCAAATAAGTTCAAATTCACAAAATTGGCTTGAGCGTAGAGTTTCTAACACAAAAACCCCAAAATTTAAAAAAACCACTTGATCAATTGGAAAGATATTGACTAATTGATCATCACACAAAATAGATTTCAGAAAATAATGACCAATTACATCAAATCATCAAGCCAATTTCATCAATTTAGCCAAATTTGAACAAAATCCCCAATTTGGGTTAATTACAAGCCCTAGAATTTTCAAGTCCTCAAAAACCACAAAATTGATCAAATTAAACCACAAGGATCATGATTATAACATCCTACAACAAAAACCCAATGATCAATTTCACAAAATATGAAAAAATGCCCCTTTAATGCATGAAAAAATGCACGTAAAACAGAAAATAAATGAAAAAGAGAGGGTACAATGGACATACCGACTTAGGGAGAGAGAAACCTTGCAAAAAGATTGGCCGAAAATGACAAAAAATCTCAGTGGAGCCTTGCCAAGTCGGAGAGAGAGAGGAAAGTTTGAAAAAGTAGTTTGAACAAGTCAAATCTGAGTTTTTAAAAAACCTGATTCACGAGTTTCGATTGATCAAAAAACAGCTTCGATTGATCGAAACAGACAGAAACTCGTTAAAACAATTTTAAAAAATTTTGATTGATCGAAAATCAGTTTCGATCAATTGAAACAGACAGAGGCTCACTAAAACATTTTAAAAAAAAATTGATTGATCAAAAAATAGAATGAATCAATCGAAACTAGCAGAGGCTCACTAAATTTGAGGAAAAACACAGTTTTTGAAAAAAAACATTTAGGAACAACTCAAAGCATTGAAATTGAGGAACAAAATGCATGAGTATGTGATGATATGATTTTCAAAAACAAGAATTTAAGCCCAAAATTTCCAAAATTAAAATTTCTTGCATTCTCCATAAATTTTCAAACATCAAGTTAATTTTGCACAAAATTCAAGGTAATTGCAAAACTTGGTTGGTCAGACCATAAACACACACAATAACATGTACAATGTTTAGCAAAGAGTAACTTGTGTAGTGTGTGCAACTAGCAAAAGTTTGAGATACATGTGAGGTGATATGTGAATAGCAATCAATCACAAAGTCTACAAAATTCATCACATAGAGTTTAAAAGAGGCAATCACCTAAAGACTTACATCATATAACTCCCACATCTCCTAGAACATAAGCTTGTAATCATGTAAGTTTCTTGAATTTATGCCTCATAATATACACACCAATTTTAATTCATTCAGAAACTTATTAAAAAGCCAGGGTAATGTACACACCAATTTTAAGTATGTGATTTGACATCAAGCCTAATAGTACACACCAATTTTAAGTATTAAGCAATTAAACCGAGGCTTCACCTTATGTTCTTTTTGTGCATGTGCTACGCTTTCTCGAGTACAAAATCTTACGATATGCACTAAGGTATTCATGATTGGCTAGTAAACAGTGGTGAAATGGTTATTTATGCATTTCTCTAAAAGATCAAGTCCAACAGTTAAAAACATGTGACTTCAAGATCAAGACAGAGTAATCAAAAATCATAAACATCTTTCCCATACAACATGCACTACAAAGCTTCAACTAATAATGTGCAATAAGTAAGCTCATCAAAGCTAAATAAGGTACAAAAGACATGTTATGTGAAAATAAATTGACCAACCTTGTTCTCAAAAACCAAGAAGAATAGTACAAAACACAATTTGCTTCCTTTTTCCCTTTTTTTTTATTTTATTTTTATTTTTAAAAAAAAAACACCTAGAATGAAATGCATGAATGTTATGCAATGCAAATCCTAGAAAACAAAAAAAAAAAAAAAAAAAAAAAAAAAAAAAAAAAAAAACCAAAGAATAATGGTCACAAAGTGTAGAGCAATGAAGCACAAGGACCATGTCAGAAAAACTCAGTTAGTTCGAGTCTTTTACATCCACAACCTTTTAGATGCACCATGAGCATTGGAGTTCTTATTCACATGGGAATGATTACCAACTCCAGGATTGGAATAAAGGTTTAAAGCCTTTACCAATTCACCAATAAGTACCATAAGATCTTGTACTTGAGGCATAGGTACTTTTGGTTTGTTTGCTCTCTTTGCAGCTTACAGCTTGTAACATTTTGAACATATGTGTCCAGACTTTCCACAAAAGTGACAAACCCATGCAGGTTTATCATGTGTCTTGTCCTTAAATAGGGTAGGCTTCTTAGACTTAGAATCTTTCAGATCAACCCTAATCTTCCTAGATGATGAAACTTCTATGGGTTTGACAACCTCACTCACAAGGGGTTTAACAGTTTCACTCACAATCTCACTCATAGAAGGTTCAAAAGAAGATGAAGGGACAAAGTTTGTGGAATGGGGAGCAGACACAGAGATGCTTTCAACATAACCTAATCTAGATTTGTCAGAATGAGACTTTTGAACACTCAACATTTCATCAAGTTTAGAACTAGTAGATCTAGCAACAGATAAATCAAGTTCCAAAGTGTTAGGTTCTAAAGTGTAGGACTTTATGTATTTAGAACTCTAATTTGTATTGTTAGCAAACCATGATCAAAACAATGTGTTTAGAAGTGTTTAAAGCTAGCTCAAAGTTGTATGTTGATGTAAAGTTGGAATCGAGTGTAAAGCAGAAAGCAGTGTGGCTTTCGGTCTGGCTCGATCGATCGAAGCTTAGGCTCGACCGATCGAACGTCGAGCAGATTGCTTTTCTGCAGAATTTTCCAACTCAGCCCTAGTTGTTTTAAAACGTTTTTAGGATTTCTTATTTGTCCTAAGTATAAAAGGCAAACCCTAGCCACGTTTTAGTGTTGCTCATATTACGGTTTGTGTAAATCTCTTGTGAGATCTAGAGGAGCTTTCCTTTACAAAAACTTAGGGTTTTCAAGGAGGAGATATTCTCTACACCTTGATGATCAAAACAGTTGCTGACATTAAAGCTTAAAGAATACACAAGCGGGGGTGCTTGTAGCTGGTGGGAATCCAAAGAAAGAAGGAGTCCGTGGATTCGAAGCTTGCACGTGATCGTGTCAATAAGTTCTACTAGTTGGTAGCATTAGAAAGTCGAGCGGGGGTGCTTGTAAGTCCTTTTGTATGAACTTCGATTCTTTCTGATAGTGGATTCAAGTTTACCTTAAGGATAGCTAGGTCAAATCCTCCCCAGGTTTTTACCCGTTTGGTTTCCTGGGTGATCATATCGTGTGTTATTTATTTTTCGTTGCTTTGCATGATTTGATCTTTTATATTGTGATAACCTAAACTTGTTTAATTGGACTAAGTAACAACTTGGCTAATTACCTAGGTTTAATCAATTGTTTAAGGGGTCTAAAAATTGTCATAAAGATTCAACTTTATCAAGCAAAAGCATATTCTCAGTTTTCACATTGTTCAAAAGTTCATTAGCATCAAACAGTTTTACAAGCAAATTCTTCTTATCAAGCTCAAGAGATTCAATTTTCTTCAGGCCAAGTTCAACATTCATAGCATCCTTTGCAGCATCCTTTACAGTAACTTTGCAAAGTTTATTATAGGCCTCTTGAAGATCTGCATCCTTAGAGAGTTCCCCATCAGAAGGGGAACTTCAACAAATATGCTCTCATTGACTACAGCAATAGCAGTGAAAGTAATGAAGTTTCCATCCTCGTCACAATCAGACTCATTATTAGAAACTTCACCATCACTAAGGGTTACAGCCATAGCCTTACCCTTAGACTTCAAATAGGTAGGACATTCAGATTTTAGGTGACCATACCCTTGACATCCAAAACACTGATAACCCAAAGAATTATTAGAAGATTGACCTACTTTTTCTCTAGTTTTATCATTATTATTAACCTTAGTGGGATCATGCTTCCTAAAGTTTCTTGGTTCAGTAGTGTTCGTGCCTCTTGCCTTTCTGTTACTATTCCTGAGAAAGTTTCTAAAGTTCTTGGCAAGGTAAGCACCTTCAACATCATCAAATCCACCACCTTCAACATCATCAACTGACTTAAGAGCCATTGATTTGGATTTGGTAGTTTTGGGCAAGTCCAACTCATAAGATTGAAGAGATCCTACAAGTTCATCAACAGAGATGGAATCCACATCCTTGCTTTCAGTAATGGCAGTCACCTTGGGTCTAAAGTCTTCAGTTAAAGATCTAAGAATCTTCCTAACAATTTTAGGTTGATCATAGATTTCACCCAAATTAAAAGCAGAATTAACAATATCATTCAATTTAGCATAAAATTCATCAAAAGATTCATCATCAGACATCCTAATGCTTTCAAATTTAGAAGTCAATTGCTGCAATTTATTGATTTTGACAGCCTTTATGCCTTCATGCATAGTTTGGAGGATATTCCAAGCAGTATGAGCAACCTCAACATTAGAGATTCTCTTAAATTCCTCCATAGAAATAGCATTAAAGATAACATTCATAGTCTTGCTATTGAACGCAGCTACTTCTTTTTGAGAATTTTCCCACTCACCAACAGGAGTAGTGGGCTTCTCCCATTCGTATTCAATAGAGTTCCAGACTCTCTCATCAATCGATTTCAGGAATGCTTTCATCCTTGCTTTCCAATAAGCATAATTATTCCCATCAAAGTAAGGAGGACTAACTAGAGAGTGTCCGTGTTCCATGACAACAGGGGTCAAAGATCAGCTCAGTGATCAAAAGATCAACAACAAGAAAGCAACCCCCTCTGATACCACTTGATAGTTTTTAGATCCCTTAAAAACACAATTGGATTAACCTGAGTAATTAGCCAAGTTGTTACTAAGTCTAATTTAACAAAACTAAGTTATCACAATCAAAACAATCATATCATGCAAAGCAGCGAAAAGGTAAATAACACAAAGATATGATCACCCAGGAAACCAAACCAATAAAAACCTGGGGAGGATTTGACCTAGCTATCTTTAAGGTAAACCTGAATCCACTATCTTGAAAGAATCGAAGTTCATAAAATAAGACTTACAAGCCCCCACGCTTGACTTCTTATTGCTACCAACCAGTAGAACTTACTGACACGACCACGTGCAAGCACCGAATCCATGGACTCCTTCTTTCTTGGATTCACCACTAGATACAAGCATACCCGCTTGTGTTTTCTTTAAGCTTCAATGGCAGCAACTGAGTTGATCATCAAGGTGTAGATAATATCTCCTCCTTGAAAACTCTAAGTTTGTGTAAAGGAAAGCTCCTCTAGATCTCATAAGAGATTTACACAAACAGCAATATGAGCAACACTAAAACGTGGCTAGGGTTTGCCTTTTATACTTAGAACAAATTAGAAAACTCTACACATTTTAAACAACTAGGGCTGAGTTGGAAATCTGCAGAAAAACACATTCTGCCCGAGATTCGATCGATCGAGCCTAAACTTCGATCGACCGAGCCAGGCCGAAATGCACAATACTTTCTGCATTAGCTCGATTCCAACTTTATATAAAATATACAACTTTGAGCAAGACTAAAACACTTTTAAACACATTGTTTTGATCATGGTTTTCCAACAATATACATTAGAGTTCTAAATACATAAAAACTTAAGTCTTTAGAAGCTAACAGTGACATATGTTCCTAACAAGTAAATCACATATGTCCTAACACGCTATTTGAACTCTCAAGCCTAATCAACCAATCTGACTCAAAACAAAAAACCTAACCCTTTAAAAAAATTATTTTTTTTCTTACCCAATAGCATCATCAAAGTCACACACACCCAAAAAAAAAAAAAAAAAAAAAAAAAATCCCTCAAGCATTTAAGTAGCATTAGAACAAATGGTTGGAGTCGGCGCACATACCCAACAACAGAGCCCCCTCCCCTAACTCCAAGTCCTAACTCTGTCCCTAACGGGAACCTACCTATTTATAATGTAGACTAAAATAGTTTTATAAAATCTTATATTGATTAAGAAAGTACACCATTGCATGATTTGCTCTTTTATGACTTCAATTTGTGTTACAATTTGATGAAGAAGCCATTGCTTGAACATGCAATAGCTTGCAAAAAATTGTTAGATAGTTTCATATACTACAAAAAAATAACTCAAAAATTTAGATATTAAAACTTCTAAAAGACCAAAAAATATTAAAGAATCAGATGAGTCACTGCTTAAAATTTATTGAAACAAAAAAATATATATATGACTAAACAATAGAGAAAGATGAGTTACATTCAAAAGAATAATCCATCGCTATAACGATTGAAAGGAATCAAAAGATTCAGAGCCAACAAATTTTAGATTACATATGTGTGTGTGTGTGTGTGTGTGTGTGTGTGTGTGTGTGTGTGTGTGACTACACAACAAAGAAATATAAGAGAAAGATATGTTACCATCAAAAGAATAATTCAAATGTTAAAACTTTTGAAAGGCCTAAAAATATTGAAGAATCGTAAGATTTACTTCCTATAAATTTTTGAAACAAAACAAAATGTATATGATTACACAATAGAAAAATATAAAAGAAAAATTGATTAACTTCAAAAGAATAATACATGGTATAGTCATTGAATTTGCTAAACATGTTTAAATATTGCAAAAATTAACACAAAATCAAATGTCAAAACTTCCAAAATGCCAAAAAATGTATATAATTAAAGAATAAGTTATTGAAACAATTCAAAAAATATATGACTATTCAAAAGAGAAATATAAGAAAAAGAAAAAAGTACACGAACCATAAAGTAATAAGTTCTAAATTTTAACAGGTCTAAACTTTAAACGATGAAAAAAAATCATATACAATCACAAGCGTAGGGTTTGGTGGTTCATGTACGAAAATCACTTTTTAAAAAATACATGAAAAACCATAATATATATATATATATATTAACAAAGTAGAGGAGAAGAAAATAACAGAAGAAGAGCTCATACATCTACTCGGCTTTTAAAAAAAATATTGGGGTTTGCACTGCTTTTAAACCATGTGTTGTAGTGGTACACTCATGGTCGCTCTAAGGGCTTATAAACCATGAGTGGGGTGCATCTCTTGCTGATGTGGGACTAGGGTGTCACAAGGTCAAAGCACCCCAAAAATCCCAAACTCCACACTTGGTATTGTGAACAAAACCTTGCGAGCTTGGCTCCCCAAAGAGGACAAACAGCTTGCGGGATGTGGAGCAAAATCCTCCCCCACAATAACTATAAAAAAAATAATAATAATAATCAAACTTGCAAAACAATTAATTATTAACCCAAATCAAATCAAACCAATGGGATAAAGAAAAATAACTTGTGATAGGAAATTGGAATACCAAACTACCTAAATATGCATAAAATTCTATACAAATTTACCAAAAAGATAAACAAATGTGATGTGACAATTAAATCAAAAATAACAAAAATAGCCATTAGTAGGGAAAAAAAAAAAGAAGTGGTTGAAACAATTAAAAAGAAATCCACCAAAACAAAAACAAAATTGGAGAAAGAGAGAGAGTATTGACCTTTTTGTCGTAGATAACTTGGAAGGAATAGGGGACGGAAATGGAAATGAAGTAAGAAGAAAATTATATGAAAATTAAGATGGATGAGGAAGGGTGGAAGTAGATAAAAGATTGTACAAAGTAAAACTGTAGAATTTAAGAAGATATAAAGGAAAAAAAATAAAATTAAAATCTAAAGAAAATCAAATGAAAATTGAAAAAAAAAAAAATTATTGGAGGGATGAAAGATTGAACTAAAAAGACAATAGTTGAAGAAGATGAAAAGTTGAACAAAGTAAGAATTGCAAAAAAAAATAATAATAAGAAAAGGTGCTTAAGATGTAGTGCATAAAGAACTTTATAAAATTTATTACAAAACTTCCATTATTATATAGTATAAATATATGTAGACATTATTTTTGGTTTTTTATTCTTCATTGATTTCATTATTTAATTACAAACATCTAAATTAAAGTGAAGGAATGGAAAACTAATTTGTTTGGTTGAGAAGAAAAATGAGAGGATAAAAAAATATAATATGTATAAATTTAAGAAGATTCAAGCCCTTAGTTGGCTAAACTTTGTAATTGGTGCAGACCTTATCTTATCTCCCCTTGGATACAACAGCCCCAACAAATGTCGTTTAGCTAGAACAACCTTTGTACAAAGTGTTCAAATCCAAAGCTCCACCAGAAAAAACATCCTTCCTTGCCAAGAACCTCTCTCTTGTCAAGAACCTATCGTATGGCTAGAACAACCTCTGCACAAAGTATTCAAACCCAAAGCTCCACTAAAGAACACCATTCCTTGCCAAGAACCTCTTTATTTTTTAGTGTATAAGAATGCTTGTAATTGCTAGATTTTTATTTTTATTTTTTGGTATATAACATTGTGGCTTGTATTGGGTCTGAATGAGTCTATTTATAAGCTCAATGAGTCTCACGAAATTATTACCTAAATTAATCTAATTAATTAGGTCCACAATTCTGATGTAGTGGGTATTACAAGATTAATTGCTGGACATAAATCTGATAGGCTGGAGTTACACAATTAAATAGATCAGATAAGGAGTTTCTGAAAAATAAATAGGCCTAACAGCTAATCCATTAAGTGGGCGAATGACTCTTCATTTTCCATAATAAAAATGGAGTATAAATTTAGGTCATTTACTCACCAACGAATAAGGAAATTATTTTGAGCGTATCTAGCCCAATATTTGCACAATACATGCCTATTAATCACCACAATTAAAAATAAATAAAACAACCGCCCTCATTTTCAATGTGGAATTAAACATTTCACTAACTCCTCTTCCATATTAACTCTCACATTTTTACATTTATATTGCCATATAAATTCATTTTGGCTACATCTAAGTTTGCATATAATTGCTATTATTATTATTTTGATACTTGATGCGTAGAATTGGAATATGGGTGGATTAGAAAATGAAATCATATATTGACGGGGTTGGATCCGTAATGGGTTTTGATAATTCAAATTTACTATGTGCATTGGATTGTTATGTTGCCACCTTGTCTTCGTCCTTCAAACTCGCTCCTATTTGGAAGTACCTATCAACATCTGGCAATATTTTAATTTTGAGTGGTTCCTCGGCACAATTGGCTCCCATTCCCCCCTGGGGTTCCTGTAATTGCTATAAAGGTGCCTCTACAGTGATTTCCTTCCCCTTAGCCCACTCACTCTTCCTATTAATCGCGGCAACCAGGCATTGCCTCGCCATTTGTTGGCTTCCTCAGACTACAACTACGCCTTGCTCAGTAGGAAATTTAATCTTCACATGCAAGGTGGATGGAACAGCCCCCATTGTGTGAATCCACAACCTTCCCAAGATCACTATGTAAGGAGAAAACGAGCCTACCACAATAAATGATACAACCACCTCCTTACCGTCCATATTCACGGGAAGGGAGATTTGACCTTAGGGAATAACCATTCTACCATCAAACCCAACCAGAGGTGTGTCGTACTTTGAGAGGTCCTCCCTTCTAAGCTCGAACCCCTTCGGGATACATTATGTCGACCCTACTCCCTTGATTTATCATCACCCTCTTTACTAGGAATCCACTTATTCGAGCTGTCACCACCAACGCATCATCATGTGGCTAGACCGTTCCTTCTAGGTCGTTATCGTCGAAAGTAAGGGGTTCCCGAGAAAATTTCATTTTCTTTTCTTAGGGTTGCTCATTATAGCAATTTTCCACAGGTTCAATAGTCAATACCCCCGTTCTTGTCACTGTCGTACTCCTCGGCGCGACATGGATGACTTCAATCACTCCCAATAGGGGTGGGAGAGGAATTCCTCTTTGCTGGGCTCCCTGCCCGGTACCCCAATTCCCGAAATCCACCACGAACTCCCTCAAATACCCTGCTTTCACCAGCTGCCCTAGATGATCTTTCAACACCCGGCATTGCTCGATGGTATGTCCTTTATCTTGGTGATAGGTATAGTACAAGTTCTGATTCCTCCAGGATGGGTCTCCCCTCATCTTGTTCGAGCATCTGAAGTAGGGTTCGTTTTTAATCTGGTCTACGATCTTGTGGACTGGCTCCTTGAATACCACATTCACCTCCCCCATTTGTACTTCTGGCTCTTGTATTCTCAAATCGTTCCAGGGTCTTGATGGAAAAGCACCCTACCGAGGACGATTTACCAACGGAACTTTGCCCTTGCTCTGTAGCCGATCATCCTCGAGGCGTTTATAATCTTTAATACGCCTCATGAGTTGCCTCATATCCTCGAGAGGCCTCTTCATCAATGACTCCCGTAGTTCGGAATCCTCGGGCATCCCCATCCTAAAAGTGCTTGCAACAATCTTCTCGTTATCCCCTCCAATCTTATTGTAAAGCTCCCAATACAAACTGGCATAACTGCGAAGGGTTTCACCAACTCTCATCTTCATAGATAATAGTGCATCCACCAGCTGTGGCACTCGGCTGCACATTACAAACCAAGCACCAAATTCCTAAATTAGCTCGGCAAAGCTGTGAATGGAACCTTTTTGTAACCCATTAAACCATCTCAACGCTGTGAGCTCGAGGCTTGAGAGAAACACCTTGCACATCAATGCATCGTTGCGTGTGTGTAGAGACATTATATGGATATGGTGACTAGCATGCTCTACCGGGTTAGTTTTCCCATTGTAGGAGTTAAATGGTGGCCGTGTGAATCTGGTAGGCATTGGGGCTCATTCAATTTCATCCGAGAACGGTGACAGAGCGGCTTCACATAAGGCGCAGCTCATAGCATCCATAGCAGCATTGTGTGGTCGTCGCTCTTTTAGGGAGTCTGAACCCCGGTCAGCATATTCGCATAAGCGTGAACGGTCCCTGTGTCTACGCAATTCTCAGGAATGGGAACGGCCTCTGTGTGGGCGGGACTCCTGCGAACACGAACAATCCCGACGTTGACGGGAACCAGACTGATTGGACCCCACCCCATATCGATTTTCCCCACTATCAGCTCTCCCTTCTCGGTTATCGCGGTCCCTTCTTTGGTACCTGCCTCTCGCCTCCAACTCCAAATCTCTCACCAATCTGCGTAACCATTCCAACTCCTCATCCCTCTCATCAAATTGCCCGTGCCCCGAGGCACTCGATACTGTTCAGTGCGTTTGATATAACCTATCTCCGAGGCCAAACTGTTCCTTTTCTCACTCACGCTCCCTATCCTCACGCCTCTTTTGTCTCCTTTCTCTCCAAGTTGACCCCCAAGAAGACCCCACTGAGTCACTTTCGACATGGCCCCCTGAACATCTATCAAACATTTTCCCGGGTGTGGGTCTCAGTCAAACCACAACTTTGCAGGAGATCCCCATAAACGGCACCAATTGTGCGCACCTAGAATGAGACTAACAGGCTGACTCTACTTTGAGTTCACAATCTATTTATGATGTGGGCTTTGGATTTCCTACCTTGGGTGATTCTTACTTAGAGGCCCAACAGCAACTCTCCGACTTTTGTGTTCTTTTTTCCTATAATCTTTTGACTCTCTTTTGCTCTAAATTCTAAGCTCCCCTCCGAACCTTTCAACAACAACCCCTAATTTTCCTTTAGTTTCCCATATATATAGCCAAGCGTTAGTAGAGGGATTATTATTGCCTTCAGAGTTAGTGCAATAGGAGTTCCAATATCGTTGATCTTAGGTGGGTTTTTAGGTGGGAGTGGCTTTGGAAATGGTTCCCACTTCAGGAGGTATGCTCAATAGTGATAATCTGGCACTACTGAGCAACCGAGCAATCACTTTCTTATTAGGGAAGCAGATCACCAGATGGGATCCCGGATGTGAAGCGTGGTAAGAATTGATGAAGATCCTTTTGTTCAATGGGCTTAAAGGTGACTTGAGGCCTGGGCCTAAGGGTAATATGGGCCATGTTGTCAGGTTGAAGCTCGAAGCCCAAATGTGTTCGAATATCACAGGGCCGCACACTATGGACGTAAAAAATAAAATAATAATATCAAACTGAGACCTACCATAGTTGGAAATAAAAAAATATTGCGAAAATGTTGTGACATTTTGTTGTGTTCCTAGGATTATTTTTTTTGTAACATTTTTTTTTTGTGTTCCTAGACTTCTTCTTTTTTGTTTAGTCATATTTGGTGAGCCAAAATTCATTTTTTAGGCACAATTTTCTTCAATTGGCTTTTTATTTGTTTTTTGTTTTTGTTTTTTTAAATACACGGTTAAAAGTGGTTAGCCAAATTTAAAATTAGTAACAATTCACCACCTAGGATTTATTATGAAAATGTTGTTGATGTAGCATTACTCTAAAATAAAATAATAAAATATCATACCAGAACCCACCATAACTAGAAATAAAGATATTGTAAAAATATCATGACATTTTGTTGTGTTCCTAGACTTCTTTTTTGGTTTAGTCAATTTGTTGAACCAAAATTCATTGTTTTATGCATAGATTTTTAGGTTGATATTTTTAACACATTGTTTCAAGTTATTAAAAACACACACACACACACACACATTGTTTTACACACATACACACACACAAATTGACGAAGTAGTACTTTCCTTCTTTATGTTTGAGGTAGTTTCATTCCCCCCTAAACTAAAGTTGAATAATCTCCTCATTTATATTTTGTAAATGAGCATATACTCCTATTGTTACTCTCTTAGTTAAACCCTAACGAAATCTTATAATTCCTAAAATATTCCATTGTGCAATGTCTAAAATACTCCTACTAAATTTTAATGTCCCAAAAAATTTCTTCGTAGAGTTTGAATATTATGTGGTAGACTGGTAGTCATACTTGAAAAGTTAGAATGATGATATATGGTGTTCTATTTGTTACCTAGAGAATACTAATTTATTAGGTTTAAATCTTCTAGACTTATAATTTTATCTAATAGAAACTTTGATGACAAATGTCTTTTGTTATTTTGTTCTTTTTTTAATTTCTTTTCCTACTTAAAAGGGTGTTCATTAAAAATAAGTAAGCTAAATATCGTAGTTAGACTCATAAAATAAAATGATAAAGAATGAAGTATGAATAACAAAATCTTCATTGTAGATGGTTACAAGTATTTAATTTGACGAAAATATTCAAAAAAATTGTAGCATATATCATCCTTCATTGCGAAAATTTAAATATTGTGGAAAGATGATGACATTCATTATCATTTTTTGTAGCATTTTTGGTGAGTAGATATTACATTTAGTAAATAGGTTCTAAGAAATTGTTATAGTAAATAGATATTTAAATAGCTATTTTAAATTTAAGTACATGATTTCATATTTCTTCAACAACAAAAATATATATATTAATTTTCTCACTAAAGGGGCAGCACATGCCTTGCACGTGCAACCCACACTAGTATTTGGTTAAATAACTCACTTTTCGTCTTTTACGAATTACCTACAATGAGTCAGGGAAAAGGTATTTCTAAATTTAAGCTAATTATATGGATAGAGTATCTAATGTAGAAAATATTTGTATATTAATCCTTGAATTAATTTACAAAAATGTTACTAGGTAATTTCTATATCTTAAATTATGCCTGGTTTATGGTTTTGAGATGAATCTGAAGTTCTTTGATATAACATTTGATTTTAGTTCTAATGGCATATGGTACCTACTGAGTGCGTACTATTCAAATTTGTAGAATGTACACATTTAGAAGGTGTCTATCTTTATGATAAATATTGCCTGTAGAGTGGTCTATTTAGAAGCTTTCCTTGAGCAATTTTTCAAAATTTATTAAGGATCATAATAACGTTTGATTGTGGTCCTCAACTAAATATGTATGTAGTTTTAGGGTGCAATTTCTTCACTTTATATGTTATTTAAACAGATAATATTTTTGAAAGTTATCCCATGTTTTTTTTTTTTTTCATTTTAATAACAATTTCATTTCAATAGAAATAGGAAACAATAAATTTTTTTTCTAGAATAGATGATTGCTAAAGGAGGCTTACATGCAAATAACTCACTGTAAAAATGCACCAAGTTCAGATTTTTATGTCAATCTTCTTGCGCTGCAGAATCTTGACATGATGCTCAAATGTAAGTTAAGTTTTATTTGCTTAAAGTGAAATTCTTTTTTCTTTTTTTTTAGATAAACACTATTTTCTCTTAGGTGTGGTAGCTCATAAAAACAAAAATATTATTTGTCAGGAAATATTGGATGACTTTAAAGATATTGCATTTTTGTATGCAAAATAGAGGAGCATTATGAAGAATTTCCTTGTTCGAACGCATTTCATGTGTTCCTCCAAGTGGCCTCTTTGAGAAGGGAAGTACACACATGAAGTGATTCGAAGGTACTAATGTTTTAACATTTTTAGGAAATATTGAATACTATATGTTTAAATATACTACATTATTTAAGTTTGAATGTACGCAGTGGAAGTGGGAGAACTAAGTTTATGTTGAATGCAAAGTCTTTTAATTTGTAAAATGATCCCGCACATTGTGCGGGTTAAACGCTAGTAATAATAATAACTGGTCATACACGCACCCACAACAAAATCAAATTACGAAGAAATCACATTTTTTACCCTAAACTATACCATATTTTACACTTTGCCCCTATGAACTATCAAAATGCATGATTGACCCATAAGTTATAACTTTGTAACACTTAACCTCCTGCCATCTATTTTGGGGTTTAGTCTAATGGAATTTAGTATTAAAAGATCAATTTACCCATTATTTCAAAATATACGATAAAAATTCAATTGGTTTTTTAATGCTAAATTCCATTAGACTTAACGAGGAAAGTGATGGGAGGAGGTAAAGTGTTACACAGGTTTTACTTTAGGGGGTTGATTGTGTGCATTCTTGTATATATATAAAAGCAGAAACCTTATGTAGGAAAGTGTGAGGTTCTTCCTAGTGGTGCATTCTATGCAAAGAGAATTGAAATGTTCTTAAGTGTCACATCAAAGATAAGAACAAATTAAATATTTACTTTTTGTTTCATTTGGTTCAATGTTTCAAGACTTTTCTAATTAAAAAATAAGTATTCTTTGAGTCTTTTGGTTCAATGTTTCAAGACTTTTCATCATTCATACATACACACAAAACTCTTTGCATTTTAATTCATCATTTTCACCTCTTACACTTTTATCCCATTATATATATATACCTATAGCTTTTCATGCCATCCCATACTAAATACACACAGACCAAAAACGATATCATTTAGCTTTAATCTATCGACGACACCTAACTAATTCGATTATTGTTGTTTCGTTTAATCCTAACCCGTAGGAGTTGGCTACAACCGAAGAAGGGGGGTTTGCATTTTATATTGAGTGACAATGGCAATTAGAATTTTGATGTTAAGGTCGAATATTGTGGATTTGTGGGTTTTGTAAATAATGTGATTGACTATGGGTGTTTGGAATGTGTATTTTGTTTTAAAATAGGAGAAAGAGAAAAACAATAACACATTCTATATCAACCTTTATTCTGCAATATTCCTCCAAAGTTTTTATTTTTTATTTTTACTTTTATTTTATTTCTCATTACTTCAATTGAATAATTATAATAGATATGTGTACAATTTATAATTGTTGCTTTTTATGATGAACTTATTACTAATAAAGTTCTATAACAATTATTTTATAATACATATACAATATTCTCCAAAAACATCTTACGTAAAATATTACAACATTATTTGTTCATCGCATGAATAACTTACTAGTTGTACAATAATGGACCTTTCTTTTTGCCGCCAAGTAACACATGTGCACCCTATCCCTTTATTATCTTTTTAGAAAAATGCTAACGGATGTCCTTAGGGTAATGGTTAACAATTCATATAAAAAAAAATTTATGGAAAAAAAAACAATTAATATTTTGACAACTTTTTTATTTTCCATAAAAATGATGTCAAAACTTTTTTAAAATGAATTGTTAACTATTATCCTAAGGCACTAACCTTTTTATAATGGACCTTTCTTTCTCTGCTGCCAAGTAACACATGTGCACCCCATCCCTTTATTATATTTTTATTGGAACGAGAAATACAGTTACAAAATTGTTAGGGGAGACAGGCCTGCTCACTTTAAAAGAAAAAAAATTATAAAGATTGTAAGGTTGAATTTAATCAACCATGTGTTGGCTTTATTCCATGACAAATTTGCTTGTAATACAGCACTTAGAAACCTTGTATTTAGGTGGGAATCATGTAAGGGTAGTGTGTGAGAGAGTGTGAAGAAATGCTCAAGATAGTGCAGTGAAGCAGAGACTCGCGGTTAGGACTCGCGAGTGGCTCGTGGTTTGCAAGCCGCCAAAAGTTGCACACGTGCAGAGCGTGCAGGGGAGCTGAACAGTCATGCCAGCTGGAGCACTACAGGACAAAAATCCAGACTGGCCACTCAGTTATCTTACAGCTTGAACTCGCGACTCAGTTAAGTCGCGAGGTCAAGTCGCCAGCCAACCCTGTTTTTGGAAAAACTGACTCTTCGCATTCCATTCTCACACCAGTATAAATACCCCTCATTCCCACGAAATATGTGTGGCTATTCAGAAAGAAAAACCCTAAGAGAGGTTTCCTCAAAACACCCACCCAGTTAGAGAGAGCTACTCATTCTTAGAGAGAAACCTTTGTAGTCTCTTCTCATTCCCTCTCTCATTGTCATACCTATTGAGAGGAGATTTCTATCCAAACACTACCCACACCAACTTAGAGTGTTGAGTGTTTTTGGAGTTTTGGGAAGTATTGGAAGATGCCAAGGATGGCGGATGCTACGGTCTAGTAGCGGAATCCGGTAAGCTAGAAAAGAAAAAGGTTCGACGCAACCTCGTTGGAGCAAGAAGCTTGGAGGGCTTAGGTACATCGGGTAGATTAGGCTTGGAGGGTCTATTGTTGTTCATGTATCCCAACTACATTTTCTAGTGGATTATTGACCGCTTGGAGGGCGGCGGAGAGGTTTTATGCCGAGGGCTTTGGTTTCCTCTTCGATAACATATCGTTTGTTGTCCTTGTGTTTGCATCTCTCTTCCCTTTATCTTTGCCTTTTATTTTCTGCTGTGGATGTGATTTATAATTGGCTTAGATTGATTTCCAATTCTGTTTATAGCTTATGTTCATTTTCCGCACACTAGTTATTTGTCATAAAGCTTGAATTGGTTATTTTGTATTTGGGGGTCTAAACGTTCAAGGGTATTTATACACATATTTGAACTTTCAGTTTTTATTTATTATATTTTTTAGAAAGACAAGAAAGGAAAAAATTAGTACAAATTATGACCTATGAGCAAATTATTATTTATGTTGGAGCGTCATTGTGGAAATTGGGAAATTAGTAAAGCTTTGTGATGGATATGTGTGAAATTTATAATTTTTTGTCGATGAATTTATTACTAATAAAGTTTTATAACAATTATTTATAATACATATATAATATTCTTCAAAAACATCTTATATAAAATATTACAACATTATTTGTGCATCGTATGGATAACTTACTAATTATACAATAATGGACCTTTCTTTTTGCCGCCAAGTAACACATGTGCACCCTATCCCTTTATTATCTTTTTAAAAAAATGCTAACGGATGTCTTTAGGGTAATGGTTAACAATTCATATAAAGAAATTTTTTATGGGAAAAAAAAACGCAATTAATGTTTTGACAACTTTTTTATTTCCCATAAAAATAATGTTAAAACTTTTCTAAAATAAATTGTTAACTATCATCATAAGGACACTAATCTTTTTATAAAGACCTTTCTTTCTCTCTGCTGCCAAGTAACACATATGCACCCTATACCTTTATTATATTTTTATTGGATCGAGAAATACAGTTACAAAATTGTTAGTGGAGACAGGCCTGCTCACTTTAAAAAAAATTATAAAGTTTGTATTTATCATATTTTTTAGAAAGACAAGAAAGGACAAGATTAGTACAGATTATGACCTATGAGCAAATTATTGTCCATGTTGGACCCTCGTTGTGGAAATTGGGAAATCAGTAAAGCTTTGTGATGACGCGACGATCTTGACTTGCATCTTGCTAATCCTCCTATGCCAAGTGGGGTTTGGGGTTGTAGATCTTTGAAGAGGTTTTAGGAATCTGCTATCTAGACTTGTCATGAGCAGATATATGCCTACTCTATATCAAAAAAAAAAAAAAAAAAAAAAAAAGAAAGAAATATGGCTACTCTACTGCGGAGTAGGTAATATATGTGACCAACAACTTTGCCTAATGGTTACTCTTATTCACATTAAAGATTACGAAGCTTATATACAGGCTATACAGAGAAAGAAAAAGAATAACTGCAAAAACTAAGTAATCTATAAACGTGCTAAACAGTAGCACTTAACTAGCATTTACACGTGCTAATCACTAACAGAAAAACTGAAGAATCAATCAAGCTACAAGTCGTTTTAGAACAATTTTCTAAACTACTGTCGTTTTGCTCTAAGTCAATTCTGCAGGTTCTCTTGCTCTCTTTGTCCACTTCTGTTGAGCCCAGCTGCTCTTGCTTCTTTTCTTTGCCTTCATTCTGAAAATGTACATGGTTTAATTTTGTTCTTCTATTAAGAATTAAATCCTTCACTAACCAATATTATACTATATATGCAAATGGCTCAATTTTGCTAGATAATATATTTGATTTTTGTAATTCTTTGTGCTTGGGCTTTTATTGATGTTTTGTGTAGAAAAGCATAGTGCATGCAGAGACAGAGCCAGAACTTAGAGTTAGGGGAGGTGGCTTTACTATGGGTTGTGTGTAATGATTTCAACTTCCGACTCTACTATTGCTTAGCATTGAGGTTTTTTTTTATTTTTTTTTATTTTTTTTTATGTATTCACTATTGGGTAAGGAAAAAAAAAATAAATGTCAGGTTATTTTTTTTTGGGTAAAATTAGTTGACTAAACCTATTTTTTTAGTTTTACTATTAATAATTTTTGTTGTTGGACTACTTTTTTTGAGCTTGTATATTTTGTTTTAGATTTTAGACCTATAAATTTTTTTCATGGTCTTTAAAATAAGGAAAATGCTAAAACAACAAACCTTTTTAAAATTGCTAATGTCATAAGTGATTATTGATAAGTAAAAAAAATGTAAGTAGTGGGCTTAAATGCGAACTAATAAGAATTTGCTACTTTAACAGTTTGTAAAACTGTTGTAAAAAAATTTGTGACTATTATAATACTCTTAAAAGAATCAAAGATATTGTTGAGGGGGTAAAAGTGTAATTTTATAAAATAAAATTGCTAAAATTAGTACCCATTTATTTGTTTTTATTTTCTTGTGTGTTTTTAATAGAAAAGAAAAGAGAAAAGGAAGTGGTACAAACAGTGGGAGTTGAAGATCGATTTATAAGGTATTGCCTAATCAAGATTATTCCATTGTTCTAGGAAGCTATAAGCATATCCGTATGAGTTCTTTAAATTTTGGTTAAATTGGTTTTTGGCATTTTGTTGAGTATTATAGTTAAATTGGTTTTGGGCACCTATCAATGGCTTTTGTAAAACAGATAAAATAAACATGATTATGATTTTCTTTTCCTTTTTCTTAAGAGATAAGAATGTTGAAAGTCGTACTAGGTATGAAACTTGGACTCCAAATTATAGCCATGGAAATATTTCATATACGGTGATTATATTGATTCAATCAATGCATATTATTTTCATATCCTTATTGTTTTTGTTTAAGTCCATATAATCATTGTTAAAATTTTCAGTTTATAACTTTATATTTTTTTTTTTATTTGTATGTAATTCTTTAGGTTATTTCATGCAAAACGGCATGAAGTAGTCCCTTATCAACAAAATTTTCATACCTATAAAAAAAATAAATAAATAAAAATAACATTGTTAAAATTAGTGAATATGCACGGGTTTTTATCCTATCCATAATAAGATGTTCATATATATCCTTGATTGCTAATGGGCTGTTTTGATATTTCAAGACAAGTCAGACCCTCATATCTCCCTAGCGGTGATGATCCATCATCCATATGAGGACTTTCAATAAGAGCATTCTCATCAAAGATGTTAAAAATGCTAAATGTTATTTTTTAGCATTTTTAACACCTCAAATCATAAAACATACCAATAGTAAAGATGCTAAATGCTAAATATTTTAGCATTCAGCTAGTGAGCTATTATCAATAACAGCTCGCTATAGCTGGATTGTAAACAAAAAATTATTTTTTTATTCCTTCTATAATCTCTCTCACTATTCTCTTTTTTTTTTTCTTCTTTCTTTTTCTCTCACAGGTCTGACTTCTCTCTTTTCTTCTTTCTTTCTCTCTCACCGATCTTACTTCTTCTCTCTTTTCTTCTTTCACTGGCATCAACAATTGAAAAATCACGGTGGTAGTGATGGTGCTATAATGGTGTTGAAGTTTTATGGTTTTTATTTTCTTTTTCTTTTTTCGATGGTGGTGGTCTTGGTGGATTGTTTGGGTTTTTTTTTTTTTTTTTTTTTTTGAGGTAACTTGTGATTCTGATGGTGGTTTTTTTTGGCTAGTGGCGTTGGTTTATTTTAATGGGTTTTGTGGTGGGTTGTTGATGACGGTGGTTGTTGTGGTGGTGGTTTTGTTTTGGGTTTTTTTGTCGTGGATTGTGGCTGCCACAATGGTGGTTGTTTTGGATTTTTTGCAGTGGGTTGTGGCTGCCACAATGGTGCTATGGTGGTGAACATGGCTAGTGGCTGGCGGAAGTTCCAATTTGTGAATTTTTGGTGGTTCCAGTTTGTGTTTTTTTTTTCCCCTCCAATGGTAGTGGCCGGTTGTAGGGGTTTTGGGATTGTGTTTTGGTTTTTTTTTTTTTTTTTTGGTGGTTGGGGATTGAGGTTGTGAGTGGTGGTGGTGGTTGTGGCTTAGGCTATGGCTGTGGCTGTGGCTGTGGCTGTGGCTGGTGGTGGTGGTGGGTTTGTTGGTAGTGATTGAAAGAGATGAGATTGAGAATAAAAAATAATAATATTTTAATGAAATGGTAAAAAATATAAAATCTTTGATATTTGGTGTATTGTAAAGTGAGTTGTTAAAATTGATAAAATAGGTTTTTGAGATGCTAAATACTAAATTTTTTGAAATCTTTGATGAGTGATGATGCACAGGATCGTCAGTAACAGTGAGCGGATGGAATCCTTCGTGGTGCGAGGGTATATGCTCAAATGATGGTCACCGGTGTGGTGCCTGCCACAACGTCTCCGATGCCAAAGTTAGAATGATAAAAAATAGTCGAAAATCAAGATGAGGATCTGTGTTTTTATATATCGTACCTTTCTACTGACTGTGTGGGAGTTTTATACCTGCAACCTTGGGGACTAGCCGTTGGGATGGTTAATGCTTTCTCAAGTAACGCCCCTGGTCCAATAATGAGACTTTTATGAGGTTCCCAACGGCCTGCTGAGTTGATTTCATAACCGCTCAGGTCATTGATTGACTGCATTGAGTGACTCCATATCTTCGTCAGTGATGATAGCTTTCCTCGTTTTTCCTGATGACTTCGTCAAGGATGCTTCCTCCGTCACTATCACTACCTTCGTCTAGGGATGCAGCATCGTCATTCCCATCAATTGCCCCCCAGGTTCTGTGATCGTCGGTGACGTGTCATGACGATCACAGAAGATGAAAAGCTTCTCTTGTGACTCTTGGGGTTCTGTTCCGCTTTTAATGCTTAGTGGCGGCGTTACAGGTAATCATGGCCACGTGGCGCGTGATGATCTGTAGAATTAATGGCATAACCCTTGGGTTTCCCGCTGGTTTTTCAATCGTTTTTGGCCCATATTTAAAACTTCTCCTCTTTTATTTTTCTTCTACTTCTCAGATAGCAAAAACAGACCAATTCTTTAGTGATTCTCTGAGCATTTTCTTGGGACTTCCTTTCTCCTCCAAATTACCTTGCGTTGTGCTTCTGCTGTTTCGCTATTGGAGGTACGTTTCTCTTTCCCTTTTTCTTTCTTCTTTTTCTTCTTTTACCGTAGCATAATTTTTGATTTGCTATTTCCTTTTTTCTTCTCTTCTGTTGTTGGTCCTTGTTTTTCTTTTGGGGTTTTAGTTTCGTACCTTATTTTTCTGCCCTTCGATTTCTGCATTTTCCATGGTTGATAGCTTGGAGGTTAGAATAGCTTGTCCGTCGATCTCCTTCCTTTTTGCGCGTCTAGGGGGGTCTTTGGGTAATTACCCATTTTTAGAAAATTTTGTGTATGAGGGCAATAGTCTGAGCGTGGTTTTGGGCGAACTGTTGCCCTTGCTCCGTCAATCGCTCAATTGGTTCGAGGGTTTAGGAGGGAGAGGATTAATGTCTGGGGTTAGGTCTAGTGACCTCGAGACTGGGCTATCATCCAGTGGCGACCCGGCTGAAGGAGATACGGCCGTCTCTGGCCCTCAAGAGGTTAGGGCTTTTTATGCTCTTAATGAGATTTGTGGTCTGGATGCCGAGACCGTAAATAGATTCAAGGATAGGTTTCAGTTTCCGTCTAAGGTTCGCGTTCGTCTACCTAGGGAAGAAGATAGGGCCTGCCACTTTTTTCCAGGCGAGGTATGCTTTTACGAGTCAACCTTTACCTGCGGGCTTAGGCTCCCCGTCCACCCGTTCCTGATGGAACTTTTAGATCACTTTGGTATAGCTCCCGGGCAGCTCATGCCTAACTCGTGGAGGATCGTCATCAACTGTATGCAAATATGGTTGGCCTCCAACGGGGATATGATCAGGATAGGTGAGCTCACCTACCTGTATCGTTTGAAAGAGTCTAAGGAGTAGGGGTATTATGAACTAATCCCCTGGGAAAGAAAAACTAGGATCATCAAGGGATTGCCCTCGTCATTCAGGTATTGGAAGTCGCGCTTTTTCTTTGTGTCCGGGGATGACTTCGAGACTCAATCCAGCAGTGATTGGGGTGATATCCCAAGGTTGCTCCGTCGGTGGGGAACCCCGACCCTAGGTGCGTCAGTATTTCTCCCCGTCGTTTCAATTTTGCCAATTTTGAGGCTCTGGTCTTGCTAACTTCTTTGTTTCTTTGTTTGGTATAGTTAAGAGACGGCCTGGACTGAAGAGCCGGTATAAGGAACGCATAGAGACTGCGATCGGGTACGCTGAGACGATTGAAAGCTGGGATGAACTGGTTGACCCCCGGTCTCTTGCATTCTACAATCTTGGTCCTGACCCGTCTCCTTTCGTTCTTCGTCAGCTTGGCATTGAAGGCAAAAAGAGTAAGTTTTAACTTCGTCAATGTTGATTCTTTTCATGTACACTTAAGCAATTTTTGACAGGCTTTTTCTTCTTGCAGAGATGACGACAAAATTCAACAAGGACATGTACGCAAAGATGCGATCAAAGAAGGACGAACCCCTGTCCAATCTGGGGAAGAAAACTGTGCGAGTTACTGGGAAGGGTCCGGCAGCCATTCCTCTTAGCATCGTTCCTTCCGTAGCTTCCGAAATGACGAGGACTGCCTCCCCGACCGCTTCAATAGAGGAGATTCCAACTCCTGGCTCCAAGAGGCCGCGTGTGGCTAGCAAAGGGAAGGAGAAGACTGACACTCATTCGTCCACGATATGGGATGACGAGTCATTGGCGGTAGAAAGAGCTCACGAGGTCGTCACTTCAGCAGACTTGAAGGCTCTCTCTGACTTGTCTTTAAACTATGTGGCCTCTCGTCACGTCCATAAACTCGTCCAGGTATGGGGTTCTTCCTTCTTCATCAATTTTTTTTTTTTTTTTTTTTTTTTACAGACGACTTCATAATTCCCTACAGGTGTTGGGAGAGAGCCTCCATATTACCACCGAGTACCTCACTCAAGGAGCTAAGGTGGCGTCTCTGATGACCCGGATGGAGGCCTTGGAGAAGGAGAACTCTGACCTGAGGACGAACCTGATCACCTCCATGGACGAGGCCACGACTTTGAAGGAGAAGGTCAAAGTGCTGGAGGACGACCTCAGAGTTGAGCGCGGGTTGACTCACGAGAAGGACGAGCAACTTCTTGCAGCCAAGGAGAAACTCGTGACCATCGCTGCTCGGTTCGTGGAGGCTTTCCAGACTACTGACGAGTACAATACTGTGCTCTTCAGTTGGTATTTCAAAGGTTTCGAGCTTCTTCGGAGATATATGATCAAGCATCCTTCTGGAGTCAACCTGGAGATTCTGGACCTGGAAGAAGTTGATAAGGAAATGGCTCTGGATGAGGCGGCCTCATCTTCTGCCCCTGGTGATGGCGTGCCTGAACCCGTCGCTGACGTACCGGCCAGTAAAGGCACAGCCGATGCCTGATTTGGATACTTAGAAATTTTTTGTTTTATTTTTTGTCTTATGGTGGGTGCCCGTCTTGTTTTGGGCCTTTTCTTTTTGTAAATCTAATTTCAAAACAGTTAATTTTATTTTGAAAACAATGATAGTGGCCCAGTGGTTATGGGCTGGAATGAAACTTACTTACTTTTCTTCTAGATGCTTTGGCTGATTTACATCCGTCTACAATTTTGTGCTTTGTTGCATCCTGTTTTGATTTGATGTATTGCACTCTTTTCTCCGTCAACTGACCCCTGCCACTTGTGACTTTAAAGGGGTGCTGTCTGGCGATTTAGGTCCGTCCAGGCGGACTCTTTTTTTTTTTTTTTTTTTTTTTTTTTTTTTTTTTTTTTTTATCAGTAACTTACATCTGTCAAGGGGGAATCTTGTTACTTAGTCTTTTAACCATCCTATTATGGTCGTCAGTAACTTACATCCGTCAAGGCGGAATCTTGTTACTTAGTCTTTTATCCATCCTATTATGATCGTCAGTAACTTACATCCGTCAAGGCGGAATCTTGTTACTTAGTCTTTTAACCATCCTATTATGGTCGTCAGTAACTTACATCCGTCAAGGCGGAATCTTGTTACTTAGTCTTTTATCCATCCTATTATGATCGTCAGTAACTTACATTCGTCAAGGTGGAATCTTGTTACTTAGTCTTTTAACCATCCTATTATGGTCGTCAGTAACTTAGTCTTGTTACTTAGTGATTTATAGGCCTCATGGTCGACCAGTGCTGCCTGCGCAAAAACATCAGAAGAATAATACTTTTATTAACTTCAATAACGAATGCATTTGTGTATTACATTTACTCATGGTACTTCTTTAAATGCTCAATGTTCCATGGACGAGGGAGCTTTTGTCCGTCCATAGTTTCCAGGTGGTAACTTCCTTGCCTAGAGTAGTGGATGACGCGATAAGGCCCTTCCCATGTAGGGCCCAGCTTCCCTTGAGTAGGGTCTTTAGTTGCTATAGTGACTTTGCGAAGGACGAGGTCCCCTATGTCCAGATGCCTTAGTTTGACCCTCTTGTTGTAGTACTCGGCCATCTTTTTTTTGATACTTTGTCATTCTACCGGACGCATTGTCTCTTACTTCATCCAGGCAATCCAGGTTGAGCCGCAGTTCCTCGTCATTGAGTCCGTCTCTGAAAGTTCCTCGTCTGATGCTTGCTACTCCAACTTCTACTGGGATTACTGCCTCTGTGCCATAGGTAAGCCTGAAGGGTGTCTCTCCTGTCGGGGTTCTGGCTGTAGTCCTGTATGCCCACAGGACACTAGGTAGTTCTTCTGGCCAGGCACCTTTTGCTTCGTCCAGCTTGGTTTTGATTATCTTGAGCAGCGTCCTGTTCATTACTTCCGTCTGTCCGTTTGCTTGGGGATGTCCCGGGGATGAGAACTGATTTTTGATCCCGAGGTCTGAGCAAAAGTCTCTGAAGCCTTGGCTGTCGAACTGCCTCCCATTATCGGATATGATCGTCAAGGGAATCCCGAACCTGCAGATTATGTTTTTCCACACGAAGCTCCGGATCCGAGCCTCAGTGATGGTTGCTAGGGCCTCTGCTTCAACCCATTTTGTGAAATAGTCAATAGCAACTAGAAGGAATTTTACCTGACCTTTACCTTGGGGCAATGGACCGACGATATCGATTCCCCATTATGAGAACGGCCATGGGGAGGCTATGGTCGTCATTTTCTCCGCTGGAAGCCGCTGCACATTCCCGTACCACTGGCATTTGTCGCACCTTCTAACGATATCAGCAGAATCCTTCTGCATGGTTGGCCAAAAATACCCAGCTCTTATCACCTTGTTGACTAGGGATCTGGAGCCGGCATGGTCGCCACAGATTCCTCCATGTACTTCTTCCAGGATGTATTTGGCCTCGTCCTCGTCGACGCACTTTAGATAAGGCATAGAGAAGCCTCTCTTATACAAGACGTCATTCAAGATCGTAAACCTGGCTGCTCTCTTCTTCACCTTTCTGGCTTCGTCAGTATTCTGAGGTAGGTGCCCATCCTGGAGGAAGGATATTATGGGCGTCATCCAGGTGTCTGTGCTCTGGATGGAGAACACCGCCACCTCTTCAATACTCGGGTGTTTCTGGATCTCTATTGTCATGTCTGTGCTCGTCTTTCCTTCTTCTGATGACGCTAGTTTTGATACTTCGTCGGCCCCGACATTCTGGCTTCTTGGTATCTGGACGAACTCCACTGTGTCGAACTCTTGAGTCAGTTGCCTTGTTAGTTTAAGGTATTTCTGCATCCTTTCTTCCTTTGCCTCGTACTCTCCACTGATCTGTCCGATTATCAGCTTTGAATCACTCTGGATCAGCAAGTTTTTGGCCCCAAGAGTTTTACCAAACCTCAAGCCCGTCAATATACCTTCATACTCGGCTTCGTTATTGGTGGCTGGGAACTTTAGTTGAACCCCATATTTCATCATTTCTCCGTCGGGGGTGGTTATGACGACCCCTACTCCCCCCCTCTTTTGGGCTGACGAACCATCTGTCTGTATTGTCCATTTATCAACTTCGTCTGTAATTCCATCTTCGTCTGGCAGAGTGAATTCAGCGATGAAGTCAGCCAGAGCTTGTGCCTTGATAGCTGCTCTTGGATGGTACTCGATGTCAAATTGGCTGAGTTCGATTGCCCATTGGACCATTCTCCCTGCTGCTTCTGGTCTGTTCATTGATTTCTTAATTGGTTGATCTGTCATCACAAGGATAGGATTTGACTGGAAATACGGCTTGAGCTTGCGCGAGGCTACTATAAGTGCAAACACAATCTTTTCGATCTTCGGGTACCTGAACTCAGCTCCTTGAAAGGCTTGGCTGACGTAGTACACCGGGAGTTGCTTCTTGCCTTCTTCTCTGATCAAGGCTGCGCTAACTGCCGAGGCTGACACTGCCAGGTATAAGTATAAGTTCTCCCCTCCTTTGGACGGGCTCAGGAGAGGTGGACTGCTCAGGTATTGCTTCAGCTCTTGGAACGCTACTTCGCATTCGTTGGTCCAATCAAAAGCCTGTTTGAGGGTTTTGAAGAAAGGCAGGCATTTGTCTGTGGCCCTAGAGACGAACCTATTCAGGGCTGCTATCCTTCCTGTAAGTTTTTGTACATCCTTGACGGTCTTGGGTGAAGCCATGTCGATGATAGCTCGTACTTTCTCTGGATTTGCTTCTATTCCTCTCTGGGACACCATGAATCCCAAGAACTTTCCCGAGACTACTTCAAAAACACATTTGCTTGGATTCAACTTCATCTGGTGTTTTCTTAGGGTTGCAAAAGTCTCCTCCAGGTCGTCCAGGTGAGCGAGCTCCTCCTTGCTCTTGACGAGCATATCGTCCACGTACACTTCCATGTTCCTGCCAATCTGTTGGCTGAACATTTTGTTTACCAATCTTTGGTACGTAGCTCCAGCATTTTTTAACCCAAAAGGCATCACCTTGTAACAGTAGAGTCCTTGGCTTGTGATGAAGGCAGTCTTCTCCTGGTCTTCTTCAGCCATCTTTATCTGGTTGTACCCTGAGAAGGCGTCCATGAACGTCAGTAGCTTGTGTCCGGCGGTGGAGTCCACGAGCTGGTCTATCCTTGGTAGAGGGAAGCTGTCCTTTGGGCATGTTTTGTTCAGGTCGGTGAAGTCTACACACATTTTCCACTTTCCGTTTGTTTTCTTTACCAGGACGACGTTGGCGAGCCATTCTGGATAATATACTTCCCGGATGAATCCAGCCGTCAAGAGTTTGGTTACTTCCTCTGCTACTGCCTGATCTCGTTCTGGAGCGAAGGTTCTTCGTCGTTGCTGAACGGGCTTCCTGTTGGGGTCCGCATTCAGCCTATGCTGGATGACTTCTAGAGATATGCCTGGCATGTCCTCATGGCTCCATGCGAAGACATCTAGATTCCCCTTAAGGAATTTTATGAGTCTTGTTCTCATCTCGGGGCTTAGTGTCGTCCCTATCTTGGTCGTCTTGTCTGCATTTCCTTCTACCAACTCCACTGCTTCCAGGGTCTCCATTCCTTCCTCCTCTTTTTCTTCAATCGTCCACGTGTGGTTCTCCTTCCTTGCCAGTACGGCCTGATAGCATTCCCTTGCCAGGACTTGGTCACCCTTCACTTCACCCACGCCGTTGTCTGTTGGGAATTTCACCTTCAAACAGTAGGTCGATGTCGCCGCCTTCCACTTGTTTAGGATGGGCCTCCCAATGATGACATTGTAGGACGAGGGGCAATCTACCACCAGGAAGTCTACTTGTTTGGTCAACTGCAATGGGTAGGTCCCTACCGTCACCGTCAGAGTCACTATTCCCCTGGGGTAGACCCTGTCTCCACTAAAGCTGACGAGCGGAGAGTCAAAAGGGCGAAGCCTTTTTGGATCTAATCTCAACTGCTGGAAGGCTGGGAGGTAGATGATATCCGCTGAGCTCCCGTTATCAATAAGGGTCCTTCTGGTATTGAACCCTTCTATATTCAGTACTATGATAAGGGGATCGTTGTGAGGCTGCTTTACTCCCTTGGCGTCTCCTTCATTAAAGGACATGTCTTGGTATGTTCGTCGGTGCTTGG
Source organism: Quercus engelmannii (assembly GCA_029955605.1). Taxonomy (NCBI): domain Eukaryota; kingdom Viridiplantae; phylum Streptophyta; class Magnoliopsida; order Fagales; family Fagaceae; genus Quercus; species Quercus engelmannii. The sequence continues at coordinate 48,846,714 of JARPSG010000007.1, forward strand.
ACGGAGGCATGGTTTGGACGCTATTCACCTGTCTGTGGCATGCTTTTCTGAGTGATCTGAATGATCCTCCTAAGGATGGTCCTCCCGCGATCGTGTTAATTTCCCCGATCACTTTGCGTGGAGGTTGGGACGGATGGTCGTCATCCCGAGTAAAGGATTCATGCTGGGTCTTGTTGTCGTCTCTGAACTTGCTATATTCTCCTTTCTTTACATATTTCTGTAACTTTCCTTTCCGTATTAATTCTTCTATTTGTTCCTTCAGGTCTCTACAATCTTCTGTGTTGTGGCCGTGGTCTCTATGGAACCGGTAATACTTGTTCTTGTCACGTACGTTGGGGGACGAGTGTAATGGCCTGGGCCATCTGAGATAATGCTCGTCCTTGATCTGCGTGAAAATCTTGTCAACAGGCGTAACCAAAGGAGTAAATTTTACCTGACTATGATTTTTGTCGTCTCTCCTTCTATTCCCGTCATTGCTTCGACGTTCTGGTCTGTCTCTCTTTTGCCCTCTGCGGTCGTCTTCCCCTTTGGACTTGTCCCCTAGTCTCTCAGTATTTTTTATGGCAGCTAGAGCATCTTCCGCGTTCATGTACTTCTGTGCCTTCAGGAGCATCTCAGCCATTGTCTTCGGGGGGTTTTTTGCAAGAGAGGCCACAAGGTCTCTGGATCTCAGCCCTGCTTTGAAGGTCGTCAGCTGCACCTTGTCATCTGCTTCGTCCACTTCCAGAGTTTCCCAGGTGAATCGCTTGACATATGACCTCAGAGTCTCCTTCTCTCCCTGTCTTATGGTGAGTAGGTAATCTACCGGTCTCCTTGGGCGTTGTCCCCCTATGAAGTGGCGCAAGAAAGCACTACTCAACTGATCGAAGTTGTCTATGGACGAGTTTGGCAACTTAGTGAACCACTCTCTTGCAGCTCCTTTGAGAGTCGTAGGGAAGGAACGACACAATATCTTGTCAGGTGGCTGCTGAAGACCCAGAGTCGTCTTAAAGGTGTTAAGATGATCCTGAGGGTCCTTAAGTCCGTCGAATGGCTCTAATTGAGGCAGGCGAAACTTTGACGGGACGGGGCAATCAAGTACTGCTGCAGTGAAGGGCGAATCTGTGGCCCTTATCATTTTGTCTACGCTCCGGTCTGTCCTTTCTTTGATAGCGCTCCTTAGTTCGTCCTTCTCTTTCCTCATTTCCTGAAGAAGATCTGAATTCTGTTCGTCCGGAGTAGTTGGTCTCCGGGGGGTTTCCCTCTGTTGGCTATCCCCCCCTCCCTCCGTGTCACCCTTGGACCGGTTTTCTTCTTGTTGAGCTTGTTGAACCTGCTGGAGCCGCAGCTTCATTTCCTGGTTCTGTCTGGTGAGTTCCTCAATGGTGGCTGCAAGGGCTTGAACTTGCTGGGCCAGCGAATTCCATCTGGATATGGAGAATTGATGGAAACTACGTTTTCGAATGTGAATCTGAAAACTCGTTTCCCACAGACGGCGCCAAACTGATGATGCACAGGATCGTCAGTAACAGTGAGCGGATGGAATCCTTCGTGGTGCGAGGGTATATGCTCAAATGATGGTCACCGGTGTGGTGCCTGCCACAACGTCTCCGATGCCAAAGTTAGAATGATAAAAAATAGTCGAAAATTAAGATGAGGATCTGTGTTTTTATATATCGTACCTTTCTACTGACTGTGTGGGAGTTTTATACCTGCAACCTTGGGGACTAGCCGTTGGGATGGTTAATGCTTTCTCAAGTAACGCCCCTGGTCCAATAATGAGACTTTTATGAGGTTCCCAACGACCTGCTGAGTTGATTTCGTAACCGCTCAGGTCATTGATTGACTGCATTAAGTGACTCCATATCTTCGTCAGTGATGATAGCTTTCCTCGTTTTTTCTGATGACTTCGTCAAGGATGCTTCCTCCGTCACTATCGCTACCTTCGTCTAGGGATGCAGCATCGTCATTCCCATCAATGAGAATACTCTAATTTTTAAGAAATCTATGTCAGACCATCATATCTATGTGGGACCCTTGTTGTGGAAATAAGAACTTTGTGCAATGACTCGAAGACCTTGACTTGCATCTCTCTAAAACCAAATTTCCTTCCCCAAATAAGAAACCAATGTGGGTTGCAAAAATACTATCATTTTCTTCACTCCAGCTAGCTGCTATCAGCTTATAACCATTAATTTCCACTATTTTAGATCATATATAGCACGGAAATAGCCCCATTCACCTTGCTCTACAAGAAGGGCATAGCCAGATGGTGCGTCGGCTTCTACAGGTAAATGGAGACCTTGCAGCAACTTGATCTATTGTTCAAATTTCTGTCAGTCCGTCCCAATTCTATTGAAGATGTGACGATTCAAAACCAAACCGCTCTGCATATTGCCCTGGAAAACAACAAATTGGATGCTTTTAAACTCTTAGTAGGATGGCTCCGAAAAAATAAGTCTGGAAATGCGAGGGAGATACTGAACCGGCAGGATGAGAAAGGCAACACTGTGTTGCACGTGGCAGTATCCAAAAACCAAACCCAGGCAAGCTCTTTCTCCATTCCTCCATTATCTACATACTAAAGAAACACAGTAAAGCTTGTGTTGTGAATGTCTATCGTGCAAGTAATACATCATGATCATTCTTTTTTTTATTTTAACGAAGAAAAAAAAAATCCTAATGTGTTTGTATCACCACAATATGCAGGCCGTGAGGGTGTCTCTAAATTGTGGGGTTAATATAAGCGTTAGGAATTTAGACGGTCACACAGCACAGTACATGTTGCAAGAACAAACACACGTTGAGATCGGGGAAATGCTAAGCCATACTGGAGCTTTACCGTGCTCAAAACCCACCAATTTTTTTTTTTTTTTTTTTACAAGATAGAATTTCTACTATATTTTAATTTAAGTATATATGTGTATGAAACTCTCTTCTGGAGACTTGAACTCCGGTCCTTGTACCCCATACCCCACAAGCACTTATATTTGTAGAGTGATCATCGTACTAAGGGTGTGCCGTGATAAAACCCACCAAATTTAAAACCTAAAAAAATTAAACTTCCTCCAAAAATAATACTACCACAACAGAATTAAAAAGATGCAATAAAGAAGTAAAACACGAAGATCCTACCTCAAATTTGACTCTGTTTTTCTCAGAATCCTTGAAACGAACATTGTACTTGGCAAGAATGGGTCTTTCCCTACTTGTCCTGTAATAGTATCACACTATTAGTATGAACTATAAAAATAAAATACAAAATAACATTTTCTTAATACATTTAAACTCAATTTAAATATTAAAAAAAAGGACAAGCAAAGAAATATAAATATTTAAAAAATGATACAATTTGATACTTGTGGGGCCCAATAGTTTATGGCCCTGTCCCATTTATTCATGGGGGTCTAAAAGGCCCGAGCCGAGAAGGGTTATAGCCCAGGATCGTTAATACAAGTACAAAACAGCCTTGGAACACAGTCGAGGACGATTCAGTCCTCGGCATGTCCGAGATCCCACAAGATGAAAAGACAAAAATGGTATAAAAACAACTTGGGAAAAAATCTAAAATATCTGCGCCAATAGAAAAGGGTGTGCTGGAAAGTATAGCAATCAGGGAAAGCTACCCATACTGCCATTCATTACTCTGCTCCTGACAGAACCATACTCTCAACTGTTATAACCACCCCCAACCACTTTAGGTATGGGCTGATGGAACAAATATCTGTCCTAGAAAGTCAAACCTACATGTGGGCGCTGGAGAATGGCTGCATGCTGGTATAAAAGGAAAAATAAGTAATTAAGTGAGGAGGCTGGAAAAAATGGCTAAAAACCAGAGCCTCCCAGCCCGCCTCCAGGAGAAAGACTCCTAGGGCGAAAGCGACTCAATCATGTATGAACACCATGAGAAACCCACCGTCTAGTGACTAAGGCGTAGCCTTTCAAACCCACGCTCTACAAATGATGTTGTTTGGGCCTTTTTACGTACGAACCCAACACTGTTTCGGTTCGTTACGAATTGTGTCCTTACAATACTAATAACATATTTAGATATGTTACATAATTTTTTTACACGGGTCATCTTCTATACAAATGAGCTAGATGACCATTTTATTTTTTGAATATTTTGGAGGTTAGGCCATTTTTTTCAAAATTTTAAATCTTTTAAATCTAAATATAGTATTTAAATTTTTTTTTTTTAAAAAAAAATTTGAGGGTCATGGCCTCCCTAACTAGCCCCCTTGGTCTATGTATAATTCCATCTCTCATAACATATTAAAAAAAAAAAAGTTACCTTAACCTTATTTAATATTTTTTTCTATTGGGAAGTGTTTATTTTGACAAATTCACAATTGGATTACATTTTCTTTTTTTATACTTCATGCTTACAACATTTCTAAAAAATTAAAAATCAATAGTTATATCATCAATAAATTGTTTAAATTGCAAGTTTTTATAGTTTAAAATTATGTATAAAATATAAGTTTATAGATCATATAGTAAATAATATCCAATTAACACAAAATTTGACATGCGTATTAAGAGCTTAAAGAAAATACAATTCAAACGGTTAGATTTTCAAAAAATATAGTAATGTATATTTTATTGAGTAAAATTATAGCCTTTATTTTATTGAATAATTAAGTTTGTAACCTTAAGCTACAATCATTTAAAAAAAAAAAAAAACTACAACCATTTTTGTAACTAAACTTTTTTCATCTTTTAATAATTCATAGGATTGGCTTTGCAAATTAGAAGTAATAAGAACTTGGAATAAGTAAAAGGAAGACGGACGATATTACTTAAATAGAATCTATTATTCTATGGTCCATACGTCTATATCCTTGATCTCCCAAAGAAAAGGGATGGCGGTGGAGACTGTCGAGTAATATTTTACATTATAGATGATGAAGATTAGAGACAGTATTAATGTATCACTACATTATGCGTGCAGGCTGTGCGTCACTTATTAGCTTGGGGTGGGACATCTTTCAAGGTAAACGAGAAGAATTTAGAGGATAAAACGGCGTTGGACATCTTGGAAGGACAACGAACACAAGGAGTAGACAACAGCGAGATGAGGGTTATACTAGACCGTGCTGGAACTTTATCAGCTTCATCTCTTCTTACAGTTACTTCTCCTCATGCACATTACCTAAGTGAAGTCGCAACTCCTGAGACAGTAGTCAAAGAAACACTATCAGACGAAAAGCGCAATGCGTTGCTGGTGGTGGCTGCACTGCTTATAGCAGTGACCTATCAAGCGATACTCAGTCCTCCTGGGGGACTTTGGCAAGACAATGATCTGTCCAAACCCAATACCACTACAGCTGCACTCAGCCCTCCTAGTCCTGCAGGGGGACTTTTTAATGAGTCCAATTCCAACATCACCGCACCACATAGAGCAGGGTCAGCCATTGCTAACACAGAATCATCAACCGCTTTTGGCTTGTTCATGATTTCTAATTCTATTATATTTTTGTCCGCAATCGCAGCAACTTGTTTCCTCGTTACACCAGTCGGATTCGGTGGTCCGATTTTAGCCGCAGTCTCTTTATCCCTCTGTTACTGCTATTTTAGTTCATTGATAGTCATAACCCATGCTCCAGACTGGACCGTTCGTTTTGTTGTGTTCTTACCACTTCCTATGTTCTTAGTAGTAGTCGCTTTAATCTTTGCACTTGAAGGGATAGGTTATTTGCGGAATCTTAGAAGGAACTAAAAAATATATATAGCCGAGCTTGGAGCTGATGCATCTAGAATGTGTCAATTTGTATTCTTATTTACTAATAAATTTAATTTAGCTTATATAGGCATGGTTGGAAGTACCCAACTTCATCAATGAATGTAATGTATGTATGTATAATATTTTTTCAATAAAGCAGTCTGATTACCATCGGTTTTTTTCTTCTTTTTTTTTTTAGTTTGTAATCAAATTCCTCACACTGTCACACACCTAAATGGCAAAATCCACTTGCGTTGACTCAAAATTTATCATCTTTCTGCTAATATATAATTTTGTACAATTCCCATTTTCCTCTAGTTAGGAGTTATTTGCTTTGTAAATTTCTCATGTTAAGACAACTTTGTCAAAACACTAAAACTACTTAATAATTTCTGTGTCTTCCAATTAAGTCCATTACATAAACACCCATGGATGAAAATGAAATATAAAATAATTTTAGCTCGAGGTGTAAAATGTACATTCTAAAAGGAAACCAAGATTTTGTTATCACAGTGGGTACTGACTACTTAGTAACCTTAATCAGACCAACTGGGTCTTGGCCCCATGTGTGTGAGTGGTACACCATGCCTTGCTCCAAGGGCTTATAAGATATGTGTGGAGCGCTTCTCCAACCGATGTGGGACTGCACTTTAAGTCTTCCCATACTCGGGGCTGAGGACAAAACCGTGCAGGCTTGGCTCCCCAAAGCGAAAAAAGAGCGTGTGCGGGAAAATCCCCCACAATACTATTTCTCTTCATCTAATATATTCCCCATTAAAGAAAAAAAAAAAAAAAAACACATATAAATTAACAAACAAACAATACTGGAAAAATATCAGATTTCGGCGCCAAAAAAAAAATTTTTGATCGATAAAGTAACCTATCAGAAAAAAATAATAATAATAAAAAATAAAAAAATAAAAATAGCCCACATCATCATGCTGTCACTTTTTCAGATATTAAAACCATCCCCTCTTCTAATTTTGTTTCCCAAAACATCCCCATATCTGTTTCTTTTTTATTTTGCTAAGTGTGTCCGTGCATGAAAATTTGACAATCCGCCACTACACGGTACACCTACGTGTTCAATTGAGTGCACAATTTGACTATTCACTTTTTTCTATTGCCAGATCTATATCAAAAATGAAAATAACATATCATCTAAGTATATAAATTTATTAGTATTAATGAGCTAATATTTTAGGTAGAAATTAGCATATTAAGTGAGACATGGGCCAATAAATTTTAAATATTTTTACCAAATTATATGAGTTTTAACCCAAAAAAACACACACACACATATATATATATAAGACATAAATAGAAATAGATAAATAGGTTTTTTTTTTTTTATAAAATAAATAGTTGGCTGTTAAAGTGGAATTGGCTTAGTAACTGTCTTACTTTATTTTATTGTTTTGGATGATAGTTAGTGGTGCCTTTTAAAATGGAATTGGTTTGAAACTTAATTTGAATGGTTAGTAGCTAAAATTTTATAAAATCAGTTGATTTTTGTGTGAATTGTAGTGATGAGCTGTCTGCATAATATGTGTTTTGTTTGTATTTGCCTCCTTTTGTTTGTTCAATTATTTGTTTATTTGTTGATAGTACGAATTTAATAATCAATGATTTTCGAGATTTAAAAGAAGGTCGTGTTCCCTTTTAATAGATAAATTGTATTATAAAGTATTAAGAAACAATTATTTTGTATTTTTTTTATATTTTTTAATAGTTTCTTAATACTAAATAGATGCTTATTTGAATTTTTTATATATATACTTTAGCCCCCCCCTCAATCAAACTATTAGCTTCATCCTTGAATTTGAGAAGTCTGAAACACACTGAAATGACCCAAAATTATTCTCGAGGCGAAACATAGGGCGTTATCATTCTGATTTGCATACTAGTACCTATGAGCTTTTTTCGGTCATTCCAACCAGAATAGAATGGTAATATAGTTATTTCTATGGCTCAATTATTGTTTAAGCTCAGTCTCTCTAAGCTCTCGTTTGGAAGGAGGGAATAGAATGGAATGGAAATGAATTAAAAGAATAATTTTAAAATATTCTTCCCTTCCCTTGTTTGGGAATTTAATATAGAGGAAATGGAAATTCCATTCCTTTATTTGAGAGTTTAAGTGGGAGGGAAGGGAATGGGTAGGAGAAAACACTCATTCCTCTATATTCCCTTAAAACCTCAAATTTTCATTTCTCCCAAAATTAGGAGGAATGAAAGGGAATGAAATTAGATTTATTGAATTTTTTACTAAAATTTCCAAAATACCCCTATATATTTAACCCTTTATTTTAAAATAGGAGTTTAATAGTAATATTGTTATAAAATGATTTTATTTCATTCCTTCTATGTTACTCCCAAACAAGATTACTTACATTTTATTTATTTTTATTCATTTCCAATCCTTTATTTTAAAACATCCAATCAAGGTTACTTAATTCCATTTCATTCCATTCATTTTCCTTACTTAAATTCATTTCATTCCATTCTATTTCATTCCCTTATAAACTCCTAAATTAGGGTAAAGTTTAGGTCCAATGTCCAATAGTACTGGACTCATTAAAATAATGACATGTATCTACTTTTAAATATGTGTCACCATTGGATCAGGTCCAATGCACTGGATGCACCGGATCTAAGTCAAGTCCCTCAAACTAAACCTTAGATAATTGTTATAAATAAGAGAGAGAGAAAAAAAAAGGCTCTAGAATTAAATATTTTGGTATACGGTAAAGAAATAAATGTGCAATAATACCATACATTTATTAGAATCTTTTATAGAGATAGGTTCAAGTGTAAGTCCACAAAATTACACTTTTTAGAGCATTAATTTTTATGAGATTTAATACTTAAAATTAGTCAACTACTGCATCAGGAGAATTTATTTAAGGGCATTTTTTTTCCTCTCACCTTATTTACTACAACCGCTTTAAATGTTTATTTATTTTTTTGATAGATCTCTTTAAACGTTTAGAGAGAGAATATTACGCAATATTTATTTATATATATCATGCAATATTTATTACTAACTTCTTCTCTTTTTGCACTACTAACTTCTTAAATGTTTAAGTGAAAAGAGAGAGAACCTACGAGAGAAGATGAATTAGAATTGCAAACAAATTCTATTCGGATAAATTTGTGATAGTTTCGATGGAAGAGGATTTAACACACTCTCTTAAGCAATGTGGGACAATTACCCATTCTTTTTTTTTTTTTTTTTCTCTCAAAAGAGGAAAAAAAAAGGGTAATTGTCCCACATTGGTTAAGAGAGTGTGTTATGTGTAGTATAACTTGTCCTACTCTCCCTTAAAAGTTACCATGGCTTTTAAGTGGAGTTGTGGTATGCTTTTGTGTTAGAACCTATTTCCCTCTCCCTTGTGTGTGTATGTATATGTTTCTCAAAAAAAAAAAAAAGAATGGGTAATTGCCCCACATTGCTTAAGAGAGTGTGTTATGTGTAGTATAACTTGCCCCACCCTCCCTTAAAAGTTACCATGGGTTTTGAGTGGAGTTGTGGTCTGCCCTTGTGTTAGAACCCTTTTCCCTTTCTCTTGTGTGTGTGTGTGTGTGTTTGTTTCTCAAAAAAAAAAAAAAGAATGGGTAATTGTCCCACATTGCTTAAGAGAGCGTGTTATATGTAGTATAACTTGTCCCACCCTCCCTTAAAAGTTACCATGGCTTTTGAGTGGAGTTGTGATGTGCCTTTGTGTTAGAACCCTTTCCCTCTTCCTTGTGTGTGTGTGTGTTTGTTTCTCAAAAAAAAAAAAAAAAAAAAAAAAAAAGAAGAAGAAAGAGCCGAGCTTGGAGCTATAAGCATCTAGATAGTGTGAGTCAATTACTGTATTTTTGTTTACTAAGAAATTTAGAGAATAAAATTTAGCTTATATAGGCAAGGTTGGAAGTACCCTACGCCATCTATGAATATAATGTTTGTATGTATATACAATATTATTGCAATAAAGCAGTCTGATTACCATCCCCTTCTTTATTTTTTTGAGTTTCAATAAAATTCCTCACATTGTCGCACACCTAAATGTCTTCCAGTTAAGTCCATTCAAATTCAACATACAATTGCCAATTACATAAACACACATGGATGAAAAATAAATAATTTTAGTTCTAAAGGCAGGACCAGTGGCAGCTCCAGAATTTTTTTCTAGAAGGGTCAACAAAAAGATGTATTTTGGGTAAGAGATGAATTTTGTGCTTTACAAAAATTTCTTATTACAAATTTGCCCATAGTATGCACGAGTAAAAGAATAAAAAATAAACTATAAGTTCATTTAGCACATTATTTCTTAATACAATGGACATATTAATTATTTTCATTAAGTGAACTTTATTTATTATTATTTAAAATACTTTTATCCATTATTTTAGGACAATGATATGTTAATATTGTACTACTAATGTAAGTTTTAAATTGTAGATTAAACAAATGTGTGCAATATTATACAAATTTGCAAAAAATGTACAATACACATTTGTTTAGAGACAGTGTAAATCTTATATATACAATATAAACAAAGAATTTTCTATTAGTTTATTTCAAATTTGTTAAAATCTAAATAGGCCTTTTTTTTATATATAGGTTTAAGACGTTTTTTTTTTTTTTTTTTTTGGTTGGGCTTTTTTAGTGTGTTTAAAAAGACCAAAATATTGTTAAGAAGATCATATTTAAGCTTATTTCACTTGTACTAAAAAAAAATTTAGGGTCAAGGTATTCAAATTTTCATTTTAAGAGGGACAAATCAAAAATTAAAATTAAAAATATTATATATTATAAAAAAATGCCAGCTCAAGGGGTTCATTTGAACCCCCTGTTACAAGAAACTTCACTTATTTCGACCCACACTTTTCAAGGGTTCAATAAGCTATTTTGTTTTTGTGTTTTCATCACTCATAACTCTGTTTTCATCACCTATAACTCAAAAATGGTGGGACCCACAGCTAAAAAGTGTGTTTGGTTTTTGTTTCCATCACTCAATTTTCTGATTTTTGAGTGATGAGTTATGGAAACTGAAAACACATTTTAGATGTTTTCAGTTTCCGAAACTCAGTTTTTAATGGCATTTTGGTAATTAAACACACATTGAGCAACCCACTAGTCAGAGGTCAGCTGCAACTTTTGACCCTTTTTTTTCTCACTGGGTTTGGTGAGTTTGGGTCTTCTTCTTCTTCTTCTTTTTCTTTTTCCTTTCACATTGGTCTTCTTCTTCTTCTTCTTCTTTTCTTTTCCCTTTCACGTTGGGTCTAGTCTGGTCTTCTTCATCTTCCTTTTTCTTTTTCTTTTTTTCTTTTTTCTTTTTTTTCTTCTTTTCTTTCCTTTTCACATTGGGTTTCTGGGTTTGGTTACATTTTTTCTTTCTTTCTTTCTTTTTTCCCCCATTCCTTTTCACTGGGTTTTTGGGTTCTCTTCTTTTCTTTTTCTTTTTCTTTTTCTTCTTCTTTTTCTTTATTCACTTCTCACGATCTTTTCTCTAACACACAAACACACAAACCCACAAACATGTTCATACACACAAAAAAAGCTCCAGTGTCGTCGTTAACTGAAAACCCCAAAAAATAGCAGAAAATCAGAGAACCAATCATAACCATGAGCTTCCTCTCTCTTGCTTTTATTTTCTCATTTATTGATTTTGTTTTACCTTAAACCTTAATCTTGTTTTTGCGTGCTTTCTCTGATAGGTTAAAAACATATTGACCCCTTGTGATGAATTAATTGATTAATTAGCCAAGTTAATTAACTAATCAAATTAACATGCAAATGCGTGGTAGCACAAACAAATCACCAATTAAATTAAGTGCAGCGGAAAATAAATTAACACGATAATTTGTTTACGAATGGGGAAAAACCAACACGGCAAAAACCTCCCACCAGGTGATTTTAAGGTCACCACTCCCGAGAATTCACTATTATCACAACAAGCGGTTACGAGTAAAGGAATCCTAGTACCTTCTACCAACTTCCAGTTCAACCCTTACCCCAATACCCAATTGGACTTATTTTATAGTGACAATCTCTCATTGTAATGCACGACTCCCAGTACGTGACTAACCAATTGCACAGATCTCAGTACGCGACTTCAATCACCAACTAGAGAAGGTTGTTGGCTGCAAAGTTCCTTAGTTTATCACACGATGAAGATCCAGAAGATGCTTGGTCACAAAACCCTATGGTGTACAAACACAGCGACTTCTTCACAAGAAAGATGAACTAGGGCAAAACTTTGTCTCCTATCACAATTTGCTTGAACAAACTTTGCTCAACACTTGTGCAACTTGTGTCTTCTTTGATGGTCTTTAAAATAATCCTTTTATATGTCTGGGGTTGTGAGAAAAGAAGGCTCAAACACATAATCATGAATTAGAGTCAAAACAGAATTGAAATTCTGTTTTTCATAAATCTCGATAGATAGCCATCTGTCGAGCAGCTACCGAGCCACGGGGCTGGAATAGCTCTTAAAACTCGATAGATGACTAGCTGTCGAGCTTTAACTATAGACACTTGGTTGAAACCATAACTAAGTGATATGTGTCAAACGGGTGGGTGTAAGAAATTAGGGTATTTTAATTGATCAGTGATAAGTGATGAGTGATGAAGAAAGAAAAAAAAAATACACCAAACAGCCCCTAAGTGTTGAAACAAACCCTAATAATTTGGGCTGAGCTTAAATTTAAGTAGACTTATTTCAAGGTCACTAATAACCCTCCAAAATAAAGTAATGTGACCCTTCTTTTTCAACTTTTCCCGCACTTTCTTGTCGGTTTTTTTTGCACATCTGTAGTTTCATCTCCGAGGAAGAGCCAAAATGCCGCCACAGTACAGATGCTCTCGTCCGCTGTGAAGATCCTTTCACATTTCTCAGAAAACAAACATATCCTAACCCTGTCTGTTTGTTTACAGGTCCTCTCTCTCTCTCTAACTCTGTTTGTTTCCCGAGAAAAAAAAAGAGAATGCTGTGTTTTTTATTTTTGTTTTGTGTATTGTAGTATCTACGGTTTTGAATTCTTTAAAATTGATGCCTCTCAATTTATTATATGAGTTAATATTGATGCTGATTTTGTGGATTTTGTGGTTTTGATCTGAGAGTTTGTTGCTGATTTTGGAAATTCTATGTTTATGTTTAGCTAATTTGATAATTAGTATATTACAACAAGCCTTTTGGTTAATTTCACCTGCAACTGGTGGTTCTTGGAATTGGTAGTGAATAGAAATATATGTTTGTTTCTCTGTGCAATGACTAATATATTACTGGTTTTGTGAAAATGCAATTCAATTAGTCCAGTTGAAATTTAAGTTTCAGTTGAGTCAAAATTGTACTTAGAAATTCTATTTAGATCCTCACCTCAAATTTGATATGGAGTTGGCATTGGTCAGTTTTGTATGCATACATATTACACATATTTGATGAGGTGTACAGTACATATATTTGTGTACATACTTGTATCCATATTGTACTAAGGTTTTTGATGAAAAATAACCCTATATAACTTAGCTTAGCTTGAATTGTCATGGTTACTTTTGATAAAAAATAACCCCATATGACCTTTTCGTCAACTTCCAGTAAACTACCATTATGAGAATTACATTCACTATTAGACTTGTTTTTTCCCCAAAGGCTACAGTCTTTTTTTTTTTTTTTTTCTTTTCATATTTCCTATTATTTGTATTTGGTGGATTAAACTATGTATAACAGCTTCTCAAAATTTCTTAAACATGGAAGCAGTTTCAATTCCATTGAATAGAAATAGAGTTCCTTTATATTTCTTTTTTACTTTTCCCTCTAGACTCTAGTCATGATCTTGAGTTCGTTTTTTGTTTGAAGTTATTCCAAATTTGAACGTTAATTAATTGGAAGTTAAAGAAATAGCCTTCATGCTTGAATCACTGGTAGATGGACTTAAGGCATGGTTGTTTGTCCTCTTGGTTGATTGGTTTGCTTTAAATGAGCAGGAAAGTTAGGCTGCTATCTGATATGTGCATGATAAGAATTCTTGGCCCCAGTTTGGGATCTGCCCAGCACAAAGCTTGCTGCTAAATTAACTTGAATCTTGTCAACTGGATTCATTCCCTGTTTAATATATATGCATAAAACTCTTGCTTCTCTCACGTTCTCTTACTTTCAATCTCCCAAGATCATTGCTACAGAAACAAGTCAGACTCACCTTCATTACATATATAGGTGAAATCGTACACAGATGCTATTGATTTATACAAATAGATTAAACCAGTAAACTAACTTGGGCATAAATAACCTTGTGTCAGATTAGTACTAGTACAATTACAGACCTGGTAATGGAAAAAGAAAAACAATTTCTTTTTTAACTGCTACGTTCAGCAATTGATGGAGCATATACTGATATACACAGGTGACAAGTCCCTAGAATGTCTTTAGTGTTAAGGACTTTGGAACATAAAAATAAGTTTTATGTCAATGTTGTATGTGTTTTAACTTAGTTTGAATGCTTGAACATAAAAAATTTGTGTGGTGTCATTTATTGGGCATTTAATATAATTATGAGTTGGTTTTTGATTAGTAGCTATTATGTTTGCATTCATATGCTTATTTTTTACTTCAATAACTTGTTGCATGTTTCTTAGTCATTTGAGAGAGTATGTTACAGTAATTGATTATGAACATTTTCTGAATGTATGTTTTCTAATTTAATGCAGTTTTGAAGTTTAGAGGAGTTCTAGGAAGAGTTTAAGAATATCAATCAAGAGGAGCAGATTTCAAGGTTGCATAAAATGTTGGCCCCCATCTTCTTAGAATTATAATTCTAAAACTCTTTCAATGTGACAATTACTTTCACTTGATTTAATTGTTCAGATTCCCAACATTGCTTTGCCATATGTATCACTATTAGCTTTGTCATATGAATCTCTAACTTTAACTCAACTCAACTTATCCAAGTCTTTATCGAAATTGATTGGGGACACTATATGAATCCTTATTCCAATTAGTTCTGGTTGGATTTTTAATCAATACTAAAACTCTGCCTATGTTGTTCTCAATATATTCACTTCTTCGTCAATCGGTCCAAGACTGTAAGAGAAGGATTTTGGTAGGTAGATTACCCACTTAAAACTTATTAATATCTTATAAGCCCGAATCCATTGTTACCACCTTAGATGAGAAGGTAGTTGACTAGCAGACCCCAACTCAAAGCAGAATAGAACATTCCTTTTTGCAACAAGGAATAAACGAGCTTAGATTGAGTAGCGAACACATAAATCTTATGTTACCTTTATACCAATGTTGGAGGTTTTCCTGTTGATGTGAAAAAATAAGTCTTTTATTCTCCTCTTCTCATATGATGTTGTTCTGCAATTTGAAAGAGTATTAATAAGTACAAACTAATTTGTTTATAAGTGCTTTATTAATTTTTTTGAAAGAATATGTATGTTATTAACCATTGACATCAAAGAATATTTGCTGGTTATGTCAAATTTCGAGTACTTTAGGCATTGACATCAAAGAATATTTGCTGGTATTGTCCAATTTCAAGTACTTTAGGCATTGACACTAATTGCTAATTTGGGCCTTGGTTTGGAAGTGTGTTTTTTGTCCATTGGTTTGGAAGATGAATCTCAAGCAGAAGCCTATGCTGAACAAAAGTGATTATATGAGTCACTATCTAGAGTTTTTACTTTTTATGGTAGCCTTATATTACATTTCCTTCTAAATCATCAAAGACTATGACTTTGTCATGCAGGGTGGTTAGGATAAGTCGGATGTGTGAAGCAAATCTGGAAGCAGTTCTTCTTGCATTGTGCTCAAAGCAATTCAGCCAAGCATAAGTGCCTGTGTCTTGTTTGCAGCTTAATTTGGTTGCAAACTAGAGTAAAAGACCGTGGATATTCTGATTATTTTTAAATTTCATCACCAATGAAACAAGCTCTAACACTTTTCTTTTGTTTTCTATGAATCAGGGGTTTTTGAGATAACCAGCAACTACTACAGAACATCTGCACCTGAGTTGAAAGAGGAAAGAGCAAAGCCATTGGAAGAGTGGCTGAACATGGAAAGCAGTTTTGGCGAGATTGATGATATTAGTATAGTCCAAGCAAAGCTGCCAAAAAAGCTGAAAAAGAGGAGGCAGATGGTGTCCGAGATATAATTGTGTTCCATTACATTTTGTAAGCTTTCCTTGTTTGCCTGTGCTAACAAGTTTAAATTGGCAGATATGAGGAATACATTGTTTACATGTTCCCAGAGGAAACTCAGACGCCTAATCTTAGAATATTGGAAGCTGCATGTAAGTGGAAGAAGCAAAAGATTTCTGATAAGGACTAGCATGGTGACGTGCTTTTGTAGAATTGAAGCTTTTGGTGTAAATACATAATTGCTTTTTTAATGTTAATTGGGTGAAACTGAAGTAGTTTAGCTGCTAATCATATTTTTCTGGAATGGAAGATTGCACCACCAAAATCAGTTTTGAGGGAATTAAAGAGTTCTACAGAGTGTATAGATTAGACTCTGAGAATGTATTATCATAGTTATGAAATAACATTTCCTTCAGGGCTGAAAATAATTTTATCAATTCCTAAAATACACTTTGAACTGATTGTTGGTTATAGATAGCGTTATGTAATATCCATTATGGATAAAATTTTCAGATGTTTTTGTAGCTTATGGCAAGTGACAAGCAATTTGGGAGGGCCATGTACAAGGATTTTAATAATCCAACATCACTTTTGTCCTCTTGAGCTTCTGAAGATTTAGTTTTACCAGGATATGGATATCTTCTTGGGATAGTCATTTGTTTCGCTCCGCAGCTTTGGTCCTATGTCATATACGCAGGCCACCATGTCCATATTATGTCAAGAATGGAAAATATGGATCTGAAGACTTAAAACTAAGGAGAAGAGAAAGTGTTGCAATAAGCATGATTTGCTACTAGGAAAGACTTGGCCCAAGGAAACAGGAAAAGGTATTGGACAAATGCTATCACTTCGCAATCCAAAATCAGGTATGTGCAACAAGATTCATTAACTCTTTTCTCTCTCTCCCTGCTCTTATTATCAGTTTTTTAGTTAACTAATTTTTTCTAACATATTCTAGTCTGTCTGTATTAGGTATTGTTGATCTGTATTATGAGTTTTGTTTTGTTTTGGATTCTAGTCTCTAATCATCTTGAAACTTTTTATGACTGTAGTTGATTTGGATTCTATTTGTTTGTCTTTCCAGTAATTCAAGCTATATATAACTTTTTTTTTTTGGCCCGGTATAGATGGCCGCCAATATTCTGCAACTACAGTTGATCCTGATTTTATTTTTCTACCCATTTTTGAGGAAGCTGGAATGAAGGTACAATTAAAATTTATGGTGGTTTAGATCAGAAATAAAATTCCTGTTCTGATTTCTAACATTTTAATTGTTCAAAAATATCTATTTACTTTCAATCATGATATACCATTTGCATCTGAAAACTGGAGTAACAATTTAGTTACCTCACTGCTTTAACTATTACTCCTTGTTTCCTAGTGAAAGATCCTGTCCTTAGATTTGTTCCTAGCTATGAGATCTCTATGTCTTTATCTTTTCCTAGTTCTGATTTGTTAATTGTTACAGTGTATTATCTTCTAGGTTTTGTATCGGCTTTTGAATGCCAAACTCTTTTTGTTTTAATCAGTTTGTTTTCTTTTAACCTTATTGGCAGCAATATTCATTTGAAATCAATGTAAAAGAGAGATGATCCAAGGAAGTTCGAGCAATTGGATGAGATATTCTTCGTTAGCAACTATCCTAGATATCAACTTTTATTGTCTATCGCGGAGAATTCTAGTTAAAATATTAAGTTCCTTTAGGTTAATGTGAAAGTGTCTACGTAGACTTTTAAGAATGAAAGATTTAGTGATTCGGAAAGCTAATTGAATTTTGTTTTAATATTTGTGCTTTGGTATAATATAGATTTTGTAATATGTGGTTATTTAAAATCTATGTGCACGGTTGTGTTTTAAAAAAAAAAATTAAAAAGAGAAAAAAAAACCTTAATGATCCAGGAAAAATGTTCTAATTTTGACTTCATGAATAAATAAATAAGGTGAGAGAAAAAGAAAACCCTTAAATAAATTTTGTTGATGCAGCAGTAGACTATTTTTAACTATTAGATATTGAATCCATTTTTTTATTTTATAAGGCTATATTAACAGGTGCCCTTAAAATAATTATTAATAAACTATTTTAAAAACTTTCTGACATTTATTTCATGGGAAATATAAAACCCATAAAAAAAAATTAACCGTTTTATCATTTTCTCATAAAAGGTTTTTGCATTATCTTGATATTAAGATTTTATCCTTATTGTCCTACTACTAAAAGAGTTCCTAAAGGAAAAAAAAATTATTATCCTACTATTTAAAGGTTTGCATTGCAAAGGTTATATGCTAGTATATATATTGTTGCATAGAAATAGCTTCAATAACCCCTTCCCCCCCCCCCCCCCCCCCCCCCCACCTCTCTCTCTTCCTTCTTTTTAAAGATCATATTAGGTCCACTTTGGTCCAATTGGTCTAGATTTGGTCCAATTTGGTCTATTTGGTTCATTTCGGTCCACTCTAGCCTATTCGGTTCAATTTCATCCATTTTGGTCTACTTTGATCCATTCGGTCTATTTTGGACCACTTTGGTCCATTTTGATACACTTAATTACAAATGAGAAAATACAAGTTTGGGCTAAGAATACCAATCTAAATTTGAATTTATTAAGACTCTCAAAAAAAAAATTTGAATTTATTAAAAATATAAATCTCAAACTCATTTATATTATTGTTGTCACACCTCATACTATTGCTACTGTGGCATAACATAAGACTGTCTCTAAAATACGGCAAGGTTCAGTGCCAAGTGGTTAGCTGATTTGTTAATGGGTGAAAAATTGATGAAAAAAAAAAAAAAAAAAAAGAAAGGAGGCCGAGCTTGGGCATATTGTATGCGGCTGAAATGTGTGTCAAAATTTTTTTTCTTCCAATAAGAAATTGTAATTATAAACTTAGTTATGTTTCATTGGGCATAATTAAAGTACAGTGCATGAATCTTTATAGATAATTAGAAGAGGTCATTTTGGTATTACTTTTTAACACTTCTAAAATATAATTCTATTATTTATTATTATTACTTTTACTTTTATGTCATTAATAAAATTAAAATTAACTCTATTAACTAATGAGCTAATAAAAAAATCAAAGTGATCAGTATATTAAATTAAATTATTAAAAAACCTCATAAATAAAATTCATTTGTGTCCATTTTTTTATCTGGCAGTTCCATAAAAAATAATAATCTATACTACTATTTAAGGGGTTTTTCCTGTTTTGATTCCTTATTTTTTATGCCTAAAATACCTTCATCATATCCACTTACAAGTTTTCAACTAACAGGGATAAATATGTAAATTAAAACGCTTACGCTTACACTTTAAAACCCACAAACTCATGTACGCTTTGCAGATTCTATCTCACTTTCTATCTCTCATTCTTCTTTAGATTGAAGACATTTAGTTTAGCTCTACATCCTTTTTTTCTTTTTCTCTAGATTAAAGACATTTACTATCAAATGCTCCAACAAATTTTGAGGTTCTATCTTTTGCAAATTCCTCTTTGCTTTCTTTTCTTTTGTTTATGATTGACTTTCTTTGAGTTCTACTTTTTTTTTTTTTTTTTATGTGTATCACGTTAACTCTTTTTTTTTTTTTCTTTTTAAATGTAATTTTGAAATGAATGGTTCCTTCATATATTCTATCACTGTACTTCTTAATGAATTGTCATTTCATGTTGTAGGTATTGTGATCTAAAGACAATGCTGCTTTATGCTACAAAAGAAGCATTCAAAATCATTCATGAACAGTTAAACCATATAGCTTCCCTTACCTCCTTTAGTAGCCTTTGTTTACATTTTATTTAAAAATTTGGAATTGAAATAAAAATAGTTACCATAATACTCCCTGATTAATGATCAAAATATAAATGATCAAATACTATTTCCTTCTCCTTCCTCACTTTTTTTTTTTTCCTTCTTCGTATTTTTTTTTCTTTTTAAAGAAGTCTTTTTTTACCATCATTGTATATGTTTTTGGAGTTAAATTTTTTCATTTTTTTTTTTTTTTTTTTACCATCATTGTATATGTTTTTGGCGTTAATTTTTTTATTTTTTTTTTATTTAGGTATATAGCAACCTTGAGTTCTACTTTTTTTTTTTTTTTATATGTATCATGTTAACTCCCTTTTTTTTTCTTTTTCTTTTTTTTTAAAAATGTAATTTTGAAATGTTAACTCCCTTTTTTTTTCTTTTTCTTTTTTTTTTAAATGTAATTTTGACAAGTTAACTCCCCCCCCCCCCCTTTTTTTTAAAGATCTCCATTAGTTATTTATTTAAATAGTTGATGACGTGGTGATAAGATTTTAAAGAGTCCATGATAGAGTTAAATTCTAAAAAATCTTTATCTTTATTCTGAATAATTTTAATAGGATTTTCAGGAAAAATGATCTCATCAAAATTTAAATCAAACACAAACTCTAACAAACTTTTGCTATTATCTTTAATAACACATACGCTAACTTTGGTTTGTTGATTGAATTTTTTTATTTTTTTTATTTAGGTATGTAGCAACCTTGAGTTCTACTCTTTTTTTTATATGTATCACGTTAACTCCCTTTTTTTTCTTTTTTCTTTTTTTAAAAATGCAATTTTGAAATGTTAACTCCCTTTTTTTTCTTTTTCTTTTTTTTAATGTAATTTTGAAATGTTAACTCACTTTTTTTTTTCTTTTTCATTTTTATTAAAAATGTAATTTTGACATGTTAACTCCTTTTTTTTTTTTTTAGATCTCCATTAGTTATTTATTTAAATAGTTGATGATGTGGTGATAAGATTTTAAAGAGTCCATGATAGAGTTAAATTCTAAAAAATCTTTATCTTTATTTTGAATAATTTTATTAGGATTTTCAGGAAAAATGATCTCATCAAAATTTAAATCAAACACAAACTCTAACAAACTTATGCTATTATCTTTAATAACACGCACGCTAACTTTGGTTTGTTGATTAAAGTTTTTTTTTTTTTTTTTAAATACTTGGTTTAACCCTAATTCTTTTATCTCTCTTAGGTTCACGAACGCACAAATTTTTTGGATTGCATTGAGGAGTCATTGGAATGGAATATTAAATAAGTTCGGGTGAGAAATTTTACAAGAATTATTATATGTATTAAACCTCACATAAAGTGGTTGTTATCTAAGAAATTGTTGTAAAAAAATTTCTTTTGTAATAGAAACTATATTTATCATTTGTATAATTCTATGTCAGATTCAATTAAAATTTTTTATCTTTTAAATTTCCCTAAAATTTAGCCTTTTATTTTCTTTCAAAATCAGATATGTTAGTGCCTAAATATAAGGATATGGATGGAGAAGTTATAGTAGTAGTTTCATAGTAGGAGTCCTTTTTTTCGAAAAATACGGAAGAGATTAAAATAAAATACAAAAACTAAAATGTGAATTTGGGTTAAAAAAAGGGTGGTCAGGTAGTTTTTGAATGTGGGATAGAAAGTGGGATTTTTTTAAATAGTTTATGGATAGAACGTGGGATTTTTTTAAAACGTGTAGTTTTTTTTTTTTTTGATAAACTTTTAAATAAGGATAGGGTCATACCAATTCCCCACCTTAATCTTTTAAATTTCCCTAAAATTTAGCCTTTTATTTTCTGTCAAAATCAGATATGTTAGTGCCTAAATATAAGGATATGGATGGAGAAGTTATAGTAGTAGTTTTATAGTAGAAGTCTTTTTTTTCCCAAAATATGGAAGAGATTTAAAAGAAAAAAAAAAAAAAAAAAAGGAGGAAAACGTGAATTTGGATGTTGTTCCTACTGCTATGAACTTAAACTACATTTAGTGTACTTTTGTTCAATAAAAAATTTAGAAGAATAGCATTAACGAATTAAAATAAAAGTTCATTATTATTCCTATTGGGTTTTTGTTAAACCACCTTTAATAAAACTTTATAGTATTTTTTTTTTCTTCTCAACAAACAATCATGAAGTTTTTATACAATTTTTTTTTTCTAGATACTTCTAAACATTAATTCCCAATTGTATTAGCCTTTTGTTAAGGTTAAAGCACCATTTAATACTTTATTAAAAAAAAATCTCAAAATACAATTGTGGTTTTATGCAATTAACGTGTATCTATTGCCATAAAATTTTCAATTTAAGCTTTTATTTACTTTTGTTATGGATGTGTAGTAAATGGCTAAATTTTAGGATTAAAAAAGCTACATTTTAGGATTAGACAAAAAATGACAACAGTCATACATAAAAATTGAAAAAAAGAACAACATCAACAACACCAAAAAGGAAAAAAAAAAAAAAAAAAAAAAAAACTTGGATGGGTAGTTACTAAATTTTAGGATCTTTTTAGGAGCATTTCCTTTAACAAAAATCTTATTAATTTACTACTCCATAGAAAATGTTACGTACCTTATTAAATACAATATATGTATTGACTAGCCTCTGAGCACGCGCTTAGAGGCTCTTCTATTTTTTTGGTAAGAGTTAATTTTGAGCATTTATTACAATTTGAGATTACTATATTTTTCAATCACAAAAAAAATCTAGGGGTGTGATGAAAAATTATTTCTCCATACATGATACTCATCACACCCCTAGGTTTTTTTTGTGATTGGAAAATGTAGTAATCCCAAATTATAATAAATGCTCTAAATTAACTCTTACAAAAAGAAAAAGAAAAAAGAACGCGCGTGCTCAGAGGCTAGTAATAATAATGATTTCTACAATAATGGCCCTATCCCTTTGTTATCCGTTGATTGGCACAAGAATTATAGCTACAAAATCGTGCCTTCATGGTCCAGTTCATACAGAGCTTTGAGGCTTTATTTCAGTCTCCTCCTGATCTTGCACCAGCACTTGCATTTGCTTTCTTTCGCTTTCTCTCTGGGCGAAATTCAATTCAAATCTAGGTTTTTTTTGGTTTATACTCAAATATTAATTCTGATGATGAAATTATGGGTTTACTTTTTGGGGTTAGTTTGCTATGAAGGTAGGATAGTGAATTTGAGACGTTATAGAGATTAGAGAAAGGTAGAAAAGAGAAGATATGTAATTATGTTTATGCCCATGTTTTCTCCTATGTTTCCCCCCCCCCCCCCCCCCCAAATTAGGGGGGTTTATTTTTGGTAGGCTTAGGAAAAAAACACCCACGCCCCACCAAGATCCACTCCATTTTCTCCTCACAATCAAACAAACAAACAAATAAAAAATTATAATCTCCTAACTTTTGTCCCCATTTTCCATTCCTCAAAGAAAAAAATTGTAAAGTGAGAAGTTGAAAACATGCAATGCAAAAGATAGAGGAAAGAAAAGAAATGGTAAAGTTTTTTATTATTATCTTTTAGAAAAACAAGAAAGGACAAAGTTAGAACAAATTATGACCTATGAGGATTTTATTTTTTATGAAGTCTATGTTGGACCCTCATTGTGGAAATAAGTAAAGCTTTGCCATGACTCAACGACTTTGACTTGCATCTCTCTAATCCTCTTCTTTCAAGTGGGTTGCATTCCTACAATCCTACTATTTGGGGTTGTCGATCTTTGAATAGATTATGGGATCTTTGAATAGACTTGTCATGCATAGATATATGGCCACTTTAGTGTGGAGTAGGTAATATATCTGACCAATAACTTTGCCTAATGGTTACTTTTGTTCACATTAAATATTTGGGAAAATTGACAACATTAATCTATTAAATCTGATTAGAAGGCAAAAGAAAAAAAATAAAATAAAATTGTAGGCTTTACTCAAGAGGTTTTGGGTTGGGCAAACTTGATTATAAGATATCTTAGATGTATTCTTTTTTTTCCTTTGGTATTGGTGATGATGCCAAAATCGCCAGTTAGGTCACTCATCCAATCCGAAGCATTAGACGATCTTATAAGACCTGCAAGATGAAAGAGAGATAGATCAAAGAGACCATCAAGTTGTGCCCAATGGGGGAGCCTCCGATGCTTAAGTTAGTATCAGCTCATATATTATGTATATAGGTAGTGTTTTGTAGTATTTTGTACTAGTTTTTGACATACCTTAGCTAATGAGACAAATTGTCCCTTTAATAGGTGACTTAGGTAGCTGTTGTACATAAATTAGGGTGATTATTACCTTGATTGTAACGTTCTTTGTCTTGATGAGAGTTTAAGACATTTGACGGTCGTTATTGAATGTGTTGAGTGGTTATCTTCAATGGCCTACTAATGATGCAAGGTCATCCATATTAATGGATGACCTTAATGATTTTTCTGGACTCATAAGTTGCCCCCCATTCCCAAGTCTGATTTTGCTTTATGCTGGTCAGGCTTAGGGAATATTCTTGACTTGTTTAGATTCAGACTTCTTTATCTTCAACTACCTTCTTCTTCAAGAATGGTAGTATTTTTGTGACGACTTCTTAGTATCTGCCATTTGAAGGTCTTTTTGGAAGTTCGAGGGATCATAACTTGATCTTGAAAGTGAGTTAATTTCTTTTGAAGATCATTTTTTATCACTGCTAAAGAGCAAGCTAATTTCTTTGGACGACCATTTTTTATCACTGCTAAAGAGCGAGATGATTTCTTTGGACAACCATCTTTGATCACTTCGATGCTTATTCTTTTATTCATTTTTTGGTTGTCACATTTGATATTCTTGATTTGCGTGTGACTTGCGCTTGTGTAAGAATCCTTGTCTACTTACACTCGTCTAAGGTTATTTAGTCACTTAGCCACTTTTAGGTGACTTACATCTAGTTACGGAGCTTCATCATTTAGACTTCGTCAACGATTTACATCGTTCTTGCAGAATCTTGTCCATTTTTTTTGGTGACTTACATCCATTTAAGGAATCTTGTCACTTAGACTTCGTCAGTAATTTACATTCCTCCTGACGGAATCTTATCAATTAGCCATTTTTTGGTGACTTACATCCATTTAAGGAATCTTGCCACTTGGGTTTCGTCAGTGATTTACATCCATCCTGGCGGAATCTTATCACTTAGCCATTTTTTTTTTGGTAACTTACATCCATTTAAGGAATCTTGTCACCTGGGCTTTGTCAGTGATTTACATTCATCCTAGCAAAATCTTATCACTTAACCAGTTTTTTGGTGACTTACATCGATTTAAGGAATTTTGTCACTTAGACTTCGTCAATGATTTACATCCGTCTTGGCGGAATCTTATCACTTAAGGACTCTTGTCACTTGTTGCTGGAAAGATTCCTTGACGCTATGTCATTTTAGACCTTTTTGAGGCCACGTCGATATCTGCATTAATTAGCACATGCACTTGCCAAGACTTGGTTAAACAAGAATTTTAGAACAATTCATATATAAATAATAAGTTACCAATAGCCTATGTGGACCTTTTTCTTATTTCCTTGTAATCCTAGAGTTTTACCTCTTTTGTGATCTATCTAGTAATGCATACAGTTTTGCATGAAACCTTACTAGGTGTAATTTTTATAGACAAATATAAAAAGAGATAGAGATAAATGTGTTACCTTAAATGACAATATTATTTTGTCACATAGCTCGATCTTTTTATTGTTGGGATCTTCTTGAAAAGCTCTTCCCTTTTTAAGATGATGAGCTCTTCTCTTTTCAAGATTTTTTTAAGCTCAATATGATACTTCATGTTTAAGGCCTAAATCTCTTTTGCTTCAATTTTTTTGAAGGCGTAAAAACTAGGCCATGTTTTTGCCCCTGTTCAAACGTGAAAAGTACAATTCTCGTTTGTTGATGACTAGAGGAATGGTCTATCACGATTGGAACCTCTTTTTTTTTTTTTTTTTTTTGGGCATGGTTTGATCACTATGGTCATTGCCATTTGTAATAGAAATTTCCTCTTCCTTCTTCTTTAATTGTATGCTTAAGTCACTTCAATAGTGCTAGCTGCATGACAGTGTACAAATGTGCAAATGCATGCTATACAAGACAAAGTGTATTCTATATGAATCATAGAGAAGTATAAAAATTGAAGCTATTTGATTATATACTTCTTTAAACTGGTCTTTGTTAGGTGCTTGCACCGTATATGATTTTTAAAGCAATTTAAGAAGATCTTGGTGAGTTGATGGAGATAGTGGAAATTCATTGAGACTTAAATTCATGAGTATATTGTGAACATGATCATCTAGCATTTTTAGTTTAGGAAACTTAATAGAACTTCTTAGATTCATAACGATGAAACATATGCTACTAATAATATAGTCATATTGGTTGTGATAATTGTAACAATTTTATTGCAATATTTTCAACATGTTCCATATATGCATACTTGTAATGATCATGCAAGCTTGATATGCACTTAATTCTAATAAGATAATATTTGGCATGGCTAATTGAAGAGAAAGAAATAAATGAGTTACCTCAACAAGAGACCTTAAATTGCGATACTATTGTGTATGTATCTCGATCTTTTCATTGTTGTAGTCTTCTTGACAAGCTCTCCCTCTTTTGAGATCTCTTTTGTTAAGCTTAGCATGCTATTTCATGTTTGAGGCTTGAATCTCTTTTGCTTCATTCTTTTGAAGGTACAAGTACTAGGACACTTTGTTCATTCAAGGTTATATCTCCTTCCTTTAGGGATGAAGGTTATGCCATGTGCTTCTATTATTACATGCCTAATTGGTTACGCATATACTACAATTTAAAGAGAGTACTTATGCTTGACATGTGATCTATTATCATACTTTCACATTCAATAAATATTTAAGCTAATGTTTTAACATCATGCCTCATATATACCATTGTGTGAGCCATTATGTAATAGACATATAGTAGTGTCAACAATTATAGACATATAGTAGTGCCATTATGAAAGAAATATTCGTGATGCTATGGAAAGAGTCTAGGCCTTTCCATGATTTTTGGCCTTAATACAAAATTACCTTATAACACTGTCAAGAATTATATATAGATAGAGATGTGGTGGTATGATGCTATCATGTCACATGCCTCTAATCTTCTTTTTAGCAAGCTCTTCTTGATGAGTCCTCATCCTTAATCCTGTGGACTTGACAGTATATGCACAATCGAGATAGTCTAGTTGCTCTATTCTAGTGGTTGTACTACATGTACTCTCTTTTGTGTAAAGTGTTAGACTAGGAGCAACAATATCGATAAAGAAATTCACAATTAATTAAAAAAATTTCTAACTTAGGGGTGATATATGTTGATCCATCTATGACATAACATAATATCCATTAGAGTGTTTACATAACACAAATATGTTTTGGAATTCCTTCTCAAAATTAAAGCAACCAATATCATTTAGAAAGGTTTGGAATAGTGGGTCACGATTATTATTTGTGAATTCATAACCAATCATATGCTCATAGGATTTCTCTTAAAAGGTATCTATTTTTTGACAAACTATAACATATGAGATATATATCAAAAGAAAACGATGTTTTGCACATGTAATTAATTAGTTGCGCACGAGCATATGCAAAATTCAGAGAAATAATTTGGCATGCCATGTTTCAATTTTAAAGGGAGCAAGAAGGATCTCAAGCCCAATACTTATATCTGCCTCCATGCTTTTAGATACCCAAAATTGGGATCTTGAAACTTGGAATGTCAATGAGCAACATTTCTTATTTTTAAGCCTATAAGGCAAACATAAAATTTGCAATTTTGCTTGAAACTTTCTTTTTAAGTTTTTTTTTTTTTTAGGGGGGGGGGGGGGGGGGGGCTTTTGATGGAATAATAAAAGAGACCATCTCAAAATTATTTAAGATTGACGGTCAAAAATAATTGTCATGTTATCCAGAGTAAATGTCACATGTATATGTATGCTTATAATTCAATATGTTACCCTATTTATAAAAAGAAAAACCAAATAAGATTTGGGGTTTTTAAACTTGGAAGCAAAATAAGAATTGCCCCTCCTCTTTAATATCTGAAGCTATAATCTTGTACGGTAATAAATTTTTGCTTCATTTTCTCTAACGACTAAAAATTGAGATTTATTATTTTGGGCAAAGCAATAATACTGGATTAGTGGATTTCGTCTTTCCTATTTTAGCAAGACATATTGGGAAAGAACAGCGGTGATAAAACTTCTCCCCGGTTACTATGAGAAGAGGGCAAGCAGATTCCAGGCACGGAGCAGGGATGAAGGTAGCTCTCATAATGTGGGTCTCGTTCAGTCAGGCACTACAACTCCGGCAGACATAGAACCAACAGTGGCGGAGAAAGGGGAGGAGGAAAATCAGACCATGGAGGCAGTTACAGAAGTGATTGTGCAGCGAAGTTTGAGGGAGGAGACAGAAATGTTTGGGGCCATAAATGATAATCACTCAATGCTGAAAAATAAGGAAGTGATTATGACTAACATAAGGTACAATGATTCTGATTTCCTTTCCAAAAAGGATGAATTTGATATGGTTTTCAACCACTCCAACTCAGCTAATTGATACAGAATTAATGGGGGCAATATTAGTGGGGAATAGCATTGAAGTGTCCAACATAAATGCTAATTCCATTAAGGCAGCAAAATCGGAATGCAACCAAACTTCTATGATACCAACCCTAGCCGCCTCCATGCAAAATCTTCACATATTTAATGCCCAAAATTATGATATATAATTTTGGTAAGATGGTAGATTTTTGGCTTCATTTTTCTTCAATACTCAAAATTAGTATCATTAAATTTGGTAGAATAACGAAAGTTGAGAGCCCTTACCTTAAATGGTCCTTATACTTAAATACTGTAGCACTGCAAATTCATAACCTCAAACGACAATCTTAACACAAGCATTATTATAAAATAAGGTGCATGAGAGGTAGGTGTTGGGTGTATTAACTGATGGGCCACTAGGTAGATATAAGCATCATAGAAACTCATTTACCATGTAAAGAAGATATCATAGTTTGTAACCGAAGTAATATCTCTTTTCTTCTTTTTTTTCTTTTTTTAATATTGGCTTTATATTAGTCAAAGGCTGGTTAATGATTCATTTCAAATGACATAAGAAACAATAACTTGAAATTGGTGAATATGATAAGCATGAAAGGCACATGGTAATATGTTGTGCTAGTGGATAACAAAAGGCTTGGCCATGTGGGTCATCCACCATCTTATTATCACTTTAGCCTCATGAGTATGACACATGGGCTTAAGGATTGCCCTATCTTCTGATGGATGGCCTAGACTAGCTAACATGAGCAATTGAGTTATTAAATAACATACCAGGCACCAAGCAAATCTAAAGAAAACCATGAAAATTTATCCCTTTTGCGTCCTCTCTTGTCTAGCCCCCTCCTTTACCAATTTGACACTCATAGTGACGTGAAATGTCCACGAGGTATGAAGAAAATTTCAACTTAGATTGGGGGTAGCGCGGAGAAGTGGGGCTCAAGGAGCCCGTTGTTGTTGTTATAGACGATGAGCGATATTTTTTTTTTGGAGTGTCTGCGGTAGTGAGGCTTGTCTTGATTTGGCCAAATATTTTTTAGGATAGCTGGTGTTGTTGCGATGGCCATGAACATATCTATGAATCAGTTAATTAAGATCATTCATTGGAGTGGTTGTGGTCACTTTTTTGTCTATTGACGTGTGGATATGCATTCTTTGTCGATGGTTTTGGGACGAGCTTAGCATTTTCAGTATCCGTGGTCCTAGATTGAGCAGAGTAACCCTTTTGTCTCAGGAAGAGCTGAATGGCTAGTCTCTTCCCACAGACGACGCCAAACTGATGATGCCAAAATCACGAGTTGGGTCACTCGTCCAATCCGAAGCATTAGACGATCTTATAAGACCTGCAAGATGAAAGAGAGATAGATCAAAGAGACCACCGAGTTGTGCCCAGTGGGGGAGCCTCCGATGCTTAAGTTAGTATCAGCTCATATATTATGTATATAGGTAGTGTTTTGTAGTGTTTTGTAGTGTTTTGTAGTATTTTGTACTAGTTTTTGACATACCTACAAATTGCCCCTTTTATAGGTGACTTAGGTAGCTGTTGTACATAAATTAGGGTGATTATTACCTTGATTGTAACATTCTTTGTCTTGATGAGAGTTTAAGACCTTTGATGGTCGTTATTGAATGTGTTGAGTGGTTATCTTTGATGGCCTACTAATGATGCAAGGTCGTCCATATTAATGGATGACCTTAATGATTTTTCTGAACTCATCAGTTGGTATATATATAGAAATTTCTTAACTTGGAATTTAAATAGAGCTTTCGTAGTAGGCGAATATCATAAGATATTAGTTAACCAAACATGTGATAGTAAATAAAATTATCTAGATAGATCATAGATTGATGTAATTGGGTCATTGTTTTAGGTCGTATTTGTTTGTGGATCTTAGACGAGAAGGTTAGGGATGAGAGGTGCGAATTTTGTAATCTCTTCTGCTTGATGTAGGTAACATTTTCTTGTCTTCTTATATTTTGCTTAAAATAACATGTTTTATCTATTAAGTTTTCCTTGGTCTTTCCTTACAAATCTTATATAATTGTTTGAGCTACATTGATTTAGAGAAAATAACTAGATTTTCTCCCTCGTTGAACTTTTTTAATTTTATTTGTTTTAATTGATTATTTAGAAAGTTCTATTCCCTTCAAAATTGGATCAAGCGTCAATTTTGTGAAGGCAACCTAGAATTTGAATGAAATATAATTGTCTAAACAAAGTTTATAAAATATGATTTTGGATATGGAATGAAATGAAAATGGTAATTTATGTACAATTTTACTATGCTTTGTACTTAGTCGATGAGGGTTACACATAAATTAGTTTTTTTCATGCATATCACAGAGCTAGGTGATCTATGATTCTGGGCCTAGCGATTGGGACTTAGCGTGACCATGGTTATATAAAAATTGTTAAGAATACAAAATCTGATTGAATATGAAAAGGATCAGGATTCTTTTGAAATTGGTTGTAAAAGTTTTTTTTTTTTTTTTCTCCTTTAGCTGAAGCTAGGTATCGAGTGAAATGTTTGGAAAATATTGAAACTGAAAAATCCATACATTTATTTTACTGAAGTGAGCAACGAATAGAAATAAATTGTAGAGTGAGCAGCTAGTACAGGCAGGCGGTGTTGACTGTAAAGATAGAATGAATTAAAGAAAATAAAGAATATAGTTATAGGAAAATGATGACCTATGAGGATTTTAAATATTTTTACGAAATCTTTGTTGGACCCTCATATCTATGTGGGATCCTCGTTGTGGAAATGAGTAAGCTTAGTGAAGACTCGACAACCTTGACTTGCTTCTCTCTAAAACCAAATTTCCTTCCCCAAATAAAAAACCAAGGCTAGTGGTTCCTTCTTTGATCACAACTTAAACCTTTTTTTTTTTTTTTTTGAGAAACATAACATAACTTAAACCTTGATTTACTAGTTTAATGTATCCTTAAAAATATTTTTGCACACCCTGATAACCCTCAAAATTCAATACCC
Organism: Quercus engelmannii; assembly: GCA_029955605.1. NCBI lineage: Eukaryota > Viridiplantae > Streptophyta > Magnoliopsida > Fagales > Fagaceae > Quercus > Quercus engelmannii. Next base: position 48,877,897 of record JARPSG010000007.1, read on the forward strand.
TTTATTTCTCAAAAAAAAAAAAAAAAATCAATACCCTTCATTTGTTCAAGTTTAAATTAATGTTGATAATTTTGAAGTTAAACCATGTAATTTTTTATTTAAAAGACTGTAGTAATTGATGCTCCCTTATAAAGCTAGATTTTCTAAATGGGACCAACAAAATAAAATAGAGGAACTATTACCCTAAAGTTGGCTTGTTGTGAAGCATAATCTAAATCAAAAAGAAATAAAATTTCAAAGCCAAGAACCCTAAAGTTGGCTTGACATAGTGAATGAGAACTCAAGAATATTATAGTTCAATTAATATTTTTTGATATTTTCAACTAAAAGTCCAAAATTCAGATGTCCATTACCTTTATCTATCAAATTGAAGAAAAAAAAAAGTACTAAAAAGTTCTAGTAATGTTAGGGGCTGTTTGGTATAAGAATTTAAACACATGTTTTCAGTTTTTAAAGAACATTACACGCATTTTTACACCTTTTCACCCACACGTATTTTCAAAAAATACAAACACAGCCCTACTTTCTTAAGATATCCCATTGTTTCAATAAAATAGGATTAGGCGGTACTATCAATTTCCCTCTCCCAAAAACTAAAAAAAAAAAATATATATATATATATATATATATAAATAATAATTTTTTAAATAGAGAAAAAGTAAAGAGCACTATCAGCTATGTTGTACGCGAAACACCTGTATAAGTTATAGCCATTTCTTTATTGAAAAAACTACCCAACCCAAACCCATATTTGAACCCCAATTCCACATTTGATTTGCCCCATTTTGAACCTTAGGCATTGTATTCGCAAATCCAGATAAGCAATGAGGTTGTTCTCTGTACTACTATTTAAAGAACTTCTCTGTTTAGATATCTCAATTTTTTAGTACAAAAATGCCACTACATCTCTATGTTTAAGTAGAGACAAAACTAAAGAATAATTCTGTAAAAATGCAACTCTAACTCCCATTTAAACATTGCCTAAAAAATATGACTATTCTCTTGTAAATTTTCAAATTATTTTGTCCACTTATAAATTAGATTCATTTTTAAAAAAAAATAATAAATTAGATTCTCAAAATAAAAATTATATATATAAAATAAAAACACAAATATTTTTTTTTTTGGGTTCAAAAAAATCCTCATCTCACGCGCATAAAGCATGTGATGAGGTTAGTACCACTTAGATCTTGTTCTCGTTTGTATCATGAGGTTGTGGATATAATTGGCTCTGACGTAAGGAACCAAACTGAAAATTTGTCTATACTCCGAGGTCCACTTGTCCAATACTGTACAGACTTATTCCACAGAAGTTTTGATGAATCAGAGCGGCCGAGACTCTAAGAACAACACTTCCTTCATCTACAACTACAAGCACAGCTTCTAAAGGACCAGAGCTGGTAGAGCTCAAATTTGTGGATCAAATTGGAACTTGAGACTTGTTAAACACCATATTCAATTGAGCAATGAGGTTGTACATTTTTACTTCTTAGTTCTTGCAAAAGATCTAAAACTGCGTTAGATTTGCGGTGCTTAAGAAAATTTTGACCAAACTGACGGGTCCCTCTTCACCTCGAGGGACCAATCTCATTGTTTCTGGAGATACTGACATGACTCCAGAGCAGTCTAGTCTAGTAGGGTCCATGATTCCAGACCTTAAAATGGGTTAAATGTGAAAGTTTCATGGTAACTGATGCTCTTATAAAAATTGTCAATAAATTATTTTCAAAAAATATTTAGGCGTAAATGCACTTTTAGTCCCTACATTCTGACGTTTTTTCATTTTAGTCCATACATTATATTTTTTCCACTTTTAGTCCCTAAAACCAATTTACGCTTTCCGTTTTAGTCCTTAAAACCTCATTCTGTCACCAATTAACGGGGAAACTGACGGGATTAATAAAATATTATTTTTTTTACACGCTGGTGAATAAAATAAGGAAGGAATGAGATTAATAACTCACGTGAGTGTCACGTGAAGCACTTATCCTGAATTTACCTTCCACTGGCGCGCAGGTAATGAGATAAGTCCAGCCCCCACACGTGTGTACTTACCCACCCCTCATCCCTGGTGCACACCTTTTCTCCCAAATCAAACTTAATCCCTAGTGAAGTGAAGCGAAGTGAAGCTCTGCATCTGCCGAAATGCCACCATCATCAAGCTAAGGAAAAATCACACTTCTCTCTCAAACCACCATCATCATCAACCATCTCAAGAAAAATCTCACTTCTTTCACGAAGCCCATCTCTGAAAGAGAGACACGAGAGACACTAACTTGAATACCCACACGAGAGACACTTCTTTCTCAAAGCCCATCTCTGAAAAATCCCACTTGATACCCACAATGTGGTGCCTGGCAGTGGAGAAAATGAAAGCTTAGAGGCCTTTGTCTTTGTGAAAAGGTCTTCTCTCTATCCTTATTTATAGCTTTACAAGAAGCTTGTTGGCTTTTTCCTAGTAGGGGCCACAAAGTTTTTGTATATTTTGGCTTTTTGACTGTTTGTTGGTCTTTGTCTGCATGTATTTGTTTGTGGTTTACATTGTGGTCCTTGTGTTCCCCGAGTATGACAAAAGTGCTTTCTCTGTTCCTTTTAGTATGACAAAATTATTGAAATGTTGTATTGTTAATTAAATATTTGATTAAGTGTTGTGTTGCCTTTTTGTATATTTTGGTTTTTTTACTGTTTGTTGGTCCTTGTCTGCATGTGCTTGTTTGTGGTTTACTGTGTGGTCCTGGTGTTCCCCGTGTATGACAAAAGTGCTTTCTCTGTTTCTTTTAGTATGATTTTTACTTAAATATTTGATTAAGTGTTGTGTTGTCTGTATGCATAATAGAATATTTTATTAGGAATGAGTGTTGTTTTGTTAAATATAATATATATTTTATTCTGTACCTAGCATTGTTTAATTGGTTTTGGTGTTATGTTGCATGCAGAATGGATAACCTATTTAGTATATCCATGCATCATGGTGGCCATTTTACTAAGAATGGTCGAAAATATGTGGGAGGTGCAGTAGATATAGTTGATAATTGTGATCCTGACAGGTGGTCTAAGGTTGAGATAGAGAGTATATGTAGGGATTTTGGGTACACATCTATTAGCAGGCTGTGGTATAAAATGCCTGGAGTGGATCAAGAACTGGCAAACTTCCATTTGATTGTTGATGATAGTGATGCCATGTACCTGACAGAATTAGTAAGGAGTCATCAAGATATTCATGTGCATGTAGAGCACCCAATACATGAGCCTATATTAGTTAATGAAGGAGAGGATGCTAGTAAGGGTGTGTAGCCATTGGCATTGGAGCAAGACTTTACAGGTTATTATGACAATGATGATGGCAGTGAAGATGATGGGGATGATTTTTATGATAATGATAGTGATGACATGTATTTTAATGATCAAACTTTTAAAAATGAGGATGAGTTTGAGGTTAATGTTGGTGTTCCTACTAAGGTGGCTGCTTCTCAAGTGGGTTCAAGAAGAGTAGGTAAAGAACCTATCACTGAGCATCCACCTGAGATCATTCATATAAGTGATAGTAGTGATAGTGTGGGAAGTGATGGTGGGGGAAGTGGCCTAGAAGATGATGTAGAGTTGGACCATGGTGTTAGGGACTTTGCTGAGGATAGTAGTGACAGTTGGGATGGTAAGGATGATGCTGAAGTTAATGAACCAGGCAAAATGGGTGCTGGTATAATGAATTCTGATTATGAGAGTGAGGAATTGCACAGTCTTGTAGAATCATCATCTGATAATGAGTTTGGGTATGATAGTGATGATAAGTCTGAGGATGATAACAAGACACATGTGGGAGATGAAAGGGAACAGAAAAAAGAGCAAGTGAGGAAGTTCCCTATGTTTAAGCCAGTGGCTAAGGCTGAGCATATTTATTTTGAGAAAGATATGCTATTTACTACACCTAAGCAATTCAGGGACGTGATAACAGATTATGCAGTTTCTGGTGGATGGGGGATCAAATTTGTTAAAAATGATCTACAAAGGGTAAGAGCTGTCTGCCAAGAAGGGTGTAAGTTTGTTGCATATCTAACAAAGGTGTCAAGGGAAAGGAGCTACCAATTAAAGACGTTGACATTGGAACACACCTACTCTAGAACTTATAAGAATCCTAGGTGTACTTCATCATACATTGGGAAGAAGTTGATGAAGAAGGTGAAAAGACAGCCTGATATCAAGCTGAAAGACATCCAAGAGGCTATCCATGACAAGTACACCCTAAACATAAGTGTAGGAAAAGCAGGTAAGGCTAGGGAAAAGGCTCGAGAATATGTTGATGGGGCTTATACACAACAATACAACCAGCTGTGGGAGTACTGTGAGGAATTAAGAAGAGCTAGTCCTGGTAGTACCATACTTATGAAGGTACATACCTTCCATGATGGTGATTTAGCGGCTGAGATGGATTTAGTGTGTGGGGTACCTTATTTTGAGAGTCTATACATATGTTTAGAGGGCTGCAAGAAGGGGTTTTTGTCTGGATGCAGGCCATTCATTGGTTTGGATGCCTGCCATTTGAAGAACAAGTTTGGGGGACAGTTGATTACTGCAGTATGTAGAGATCCTAATGAGGAGTATTTCCCACTTGCATATGCAGTGGTAAAGGCTAAAACCAAGGACTCTTGGACTTGGTTCATCAATTTATTGCTTGCAGACATAGGTCAGGATAGGAGATGGGTCTTTATGTCAGACTAGCAAAAGGTGTGTAATTTATTCTCTATTTGGTTTTTTTTTTTTCTTCATTTACGCATTGTATTTATCTCTAAGACAAATTAAGGACATTGGTACTGTTTGTGACATGGGTTGGTGCATACTTTTATTGATAACTAGCCACAGTATGAGCATAGAATTTGCTGTAGGCACCTCTACAACAACTTTAGGAAGAACCATCTTGGTGTTCTGATTAGAGAATTCTTTTGGAGGGCAGCCAAGGCAACTTATAAAGAAGAGTTTGATAGGGTGATGGACGAATTGAAGGGCATTGATGTTGATGCACACGGCTGATTAGATGCTCATTCAACAACAAAATGGGCCAAACACATATTTAGTGAGGATGCCTTGACTGACACTATAGTAAATAATATGTGTGAGAGTTTCAACAGTAGGATTCCTAAATTCAGGTCTAAGCCTATAATTAGCATGGTATGAGTCTTTGTGATTACCTACATTTAATTAGGTTCATTGTTTGGTACTGTTTTTAGTAGATTTTGCAATTAATATCACATGTTTTATTTTACTTGTATGTACTTGCAGCTTGAGTGTATCAGGCTATTTCTGCAGAAATTTGTTTGATTTCTGCAGCAAATTTCTGCTGCAATAAAAATTTCTATGTCTTTCGAACAAATTTCTGCAACAAATTTCTGCAGAAATTTGTTGGATTGCTGCAATACAAATTTCTGCTGCAATCCAACAAGTGTCTGCACAATTTCTTGCTACAATACCCATTTCTGCTGCAATCCAACAAGTTTCTACACAAAATTTCTTGCTGCAATACCCATTTCTACTGCAATCCAACAAGTTTCTACACAAAATTTCTGCAATACAAATTGCTACAGCAAATTTGTTGGGTTGCTGCAGTACAAATTTCTGCTAAAATCCAACAAATTTCTGCAACACAAATTTCTGCAACAAATTTTGCTGCAATGTAACAAATTTCTAGAAAAAAAATTTCTGCAGCAAATTTTTGCAATAACAATTTCTGTAGCAAATTTCTACTGCATATTTCTGCAGTTCTACTGCATATAGTCACAGTTCTACTGCATATTTCTGCTGCACACAATCACAACTCACAGCACATAGCACACAGTAACAACTCATAAATTTCTGCTGCATATTAATAGTACAAACACTTACAGCACATAGCACACAGTAACAACTCATAAATTTCTGCTGCATATTAATAGTACAAACACTTACAGCACATAGCACACAGTAACAACTCACAAATTTCTGCTGCATATTAATAGTACAAACACTTACAGCAAACACAGTAACAACTCACAATTTAGTAGATTTTGTAATTAATATCTAATGTTTTATTTTACTTGCATGTACTTGCAACTTGAGTGTATCAGGCTATATATCATGACTCGGTTTGAAGAGAACAAAGAGAAGATTCAGAGAGTAGAGTCAGATATTTGTGCCAAGGTTCTAAAAAGGTTGCACAAGGAAAAATTGGTAGCCAATAGATGGGTAGCTTGTTGGGCAAGACAGACCCAATTTGAAGTAAAAAATGGTCTACAAAGTTTCACCGTTGACTTGGCCACAGCACACTGCGGTTGTAGGAAGTGGAATGTAAGTGGCATACCTTGTGCTCATGCAATCAGCTACATATTTTTTAACAGACAAGATGCTGATCAGTATGTTCATCCATGTTACCATGTCTCTACATACAAGGCTTGCTATGAACCAATCATAACACCAATCAATGGAGCCAATATGTGGAAACCTAGTGGTGTTACCCCAGTTCAGCCTTCCATCAAAAGAAGACCACCTGGCAAACCAAAGAAGAAGAGAGCAAGGGAACCTAATGAGCCAATAAGGAGAGCCGGCATCTTTAAGCAATGTAAGACCTGTGGTAAGTTAGGGCATAATAAAAGAAGTTGCAAGGGTGAGATTGGAGGGAACTCCACAAATAGAACCGGTTCATCTAAAAAGGTAATATATGTGAAATACAATTGTAGATGAGCTTGTCATAGTAATTTATTTGCTTGGCCCCAAAAACAAAACCAAAAAAAAAAAAAAAAAAAAAAAATTCTGGCCGGTTGTCATTTACATTTTACAGTAAACTCATGCTTACATATGTGCTTTTCCATGACTCTCATTAGCCATTACATGCCCTGTGACTTGTTCATAACACATCTGATATGCTTGTTAAAGAATGGCTTGCTTTGCTAGCATTTATTAAAACAGATTTTTCTAATCCTATGAACACACAGCATTAATCCAACTATTAGTTGCTGTTTGTAGGCCAGTATGCATAGCTTTAGCTCCACTCCAGGTGCACCACCTCAGTCTAGCATACATAGCCGAGCCACTCCAAGTGCACCACGCCAATCCAACAAGCCCAGCTTCAGGCCAGGTGCACCATCTCATGCCAAGACAAGCTCAGCCACTCAATTTGCACCATCTCAGACCAGGATGCACCAATCCAGTCCAAATGTAACACCTCATGCCAGGACCAGAAGCACATATACCCAACAGCACAGCTCCACTGAAGCTGCACCACACCAATCAGGCAGCACCACACAGAATGTACGTGCACATCAAAACTCCAGCAGCAGCAACCCAAAGCCAAGGTAGAAAAAGGCAAGGGTGGTCACATCAGAGACTGTAAAGGCTTCTAAGAATGCATCCAGATACATGGAAGCAATCAAACATGGTGGGAGTCAATCATCATCTGTGCATGGTCCAAGAAAGTGAAGAGAGCACAAGTTCATTTTTTTGCTTGTTTTGTGTAGTTATGGTGATAAGGTTAATTATGGAACATTGCCCTTTATTTTGTAGAAAGTGATAACTGTGACTGTGGTCTAGTGCTGATATTTGTAGAACTGACTGTGTTATGATATTTTGTAGTGTTGCTGTAAGTGTTTGTATTTGTTTGACTGTGTTTGCTGTAAGTGTTTGTACAAACTGTGACTTAGTTGACACAAGCTGAAAGTTGTGAGTTGTTACTGTGTTTGCTGTAAGTGTTTGTACTATTAATATGCAGCAGAAATTTGTGAGTTGTTACTGAGTGCTATGTGCTGTGAGTTGTGACTGTGTGCAGTAGAAATATGCAATAGAACTGTGACTGTATGCAGTAGAACTGCAGAAATATGCAGTAGAAATTTGCTACAAAAATTGTTATTGCAAAAATTTGCTGCAGAAATTTTTTTCCAGAAATTTGTTGCATTGCAGCAAAATTTGTTGCAGAAATTTGTATTGCAGCAACCCAACAAATTTGCTGCAGCAATTTGTATTGCAGAAATTTTGTGCAAAAAATTGTTGGATTGCAGCAGAAATGGGTATTGCAGCAAGAAATTTTGTGCAGAAACTTGTTGGATTGCAGTAGAAATTTGTATTGCAGCAATCCAACAAATTTCTGCAAAAATTTGTTGCAGAAATTTGTTCGAAAGACAGAGAAATTTTTATTGCAGCAGAAATTTGCTGCAGAAATCAAACAAATTTCTGCAGAAATTTGCTGCAGAAATTTGCAAAAAGTTTGGTTCATCAAGTCTAGATAGTGTGCCTTAAGTCAATCTGTCAAAAGATTTTACCACCCTGAATATATTTGCAGTTTTGCACACCTGGCTCTGTGGCTGCCATGGAACATAGCAAAACAAGGCATGCCCAACAGTGGAACCAGAAGGGTCACCTGGCCTTTGTCTATCTATCCCTAATATTGGAGTCTGATGCTATATAAGTTGCAATATCCAAAAAGACAAAACAATATAATAAGATTTATAAACTTTTTGGATATAGCTCGGTCAAAACTCTTTAATTCATAATCTATTCTTTTTGTGGCTTTGGGATTGTTTTTTGTCACATTGGTAACATTTGGTAACATTGGTAACACATGGAATTTCTGATCTTTTAAGTAGCCTGTCTGTGCCAACATGCCTTGAATTGTCATCATTTTCTCTCTTTGACTTTGAAATTATAAAATTTCATATTCACATCTCTTTTTTCCAATTGGTTATTTAACTTTGTATTTTTTATTTTATTAAACTGAAACCAGTATGAATACAGCTCATAAACACATTCCAGCAGCCTCACATTGATGAATACTAAACAAATGTCAAGCACACACAAATTCCATATCATTCAATGTGGGGAAAAAGTTACAAAGAAGAGAATGGATCATTATTAATATTTTACCATTGAACAACACAGTTAGAAAACAGGGGTATTCATTTCATTTCAGGAATGGTACAAAAAAAAAAAAAAAAAAAGGCAGCAGGTGTTTCCATGCTAACTGCCTAACCAAAAAATTTACACACTGCCAGCCTGCCAGCCCTATGCATTAGCAATTACAGGATATTGAAACTCCCCTATCTATGTAACATGCTAACCAAACATAAACACTTCCACACTACCCAATTGCTGCCTAATCAAACTTCCACTACTTGTCTAACGAGCCATACAATTAAAGACACAAATCCCACATATCACCAATAAGAATGCCAAAGCCACAATGTAAGACTTCTCTCTCTTGTAGCATCTTGCAACCTCGGCCTCTAGTCTGATAATCCGTTGCCTTTGCTCTGGGATGAGCACCTTACCACGTTCACATATCTCATCATCACGCCATTGGAAGAATTTGCACTTTCGCCCAACCTGAAATGCAAACCAATTTCTTTATCCATCAAGCTACTTAATGACCAATAAGGACTATATAATACAATTGCCATGAAATTGAAAAAACATTGTTGTTTATATATAACCATAGCAATCCAATTTTTAAGAAACAATTCTTTATCCATCAAGCTACTTAATGACCAATAAGGACTGTATAATACAATTGCCATGAAATTGAAAAGGAAAATATTCTCCATTTGCAACAATTGTCAACAAAAGGAAAATATTCCCCAGCTAATTCTATAAACATTACCATACTGATGATAATTCTCCACTTGCACACTGGTTTCCTCTTTATAAGTACAAACATACCATTAAATTCTCCACTTGCTTAATAATTTGGCATGTTGCCAGCCCAGGTAAACATATAAAGTAACTAGTCTTATCAGCAGAACCATTATCATACAATTGCCAATCTCTTAGATAAATAAACAGCATAATTCCTTGAATTTTCCCTAGCAATTAGCTACCAGGACACGGTTACAACATCTACTAGAAAACTCACAGATATATCAACACAATTCCCCACCATTTTTTACCCCACGAAACAGCTTAGTAAAACAAGAAAAGGAAAAACCCAAAATTATTCCTTCCAAACCTAGGAAAACGAAATAAATGCAAAACACGAAAACCCCAATGCAAAACACAATTCCTCCCTTTCTCTTAACCCCAATGAAATAAAAATAAAAATAAAAACACGAAAACCCCATGATTCAAAATCAATTTTCCTAGATTTTCCCTTGTTTTATCAGAAAATAATAGACATTGGGAAAAAAAAAAAACCAAAAACAAAGAAGAGGAAGTAAACCCCATCTCACTAAAACAGAGTAACATCAATAACCTGCCAACAGTAACAAAGCTTGCAGTACCCAGTAGAAAAAACATGATTAATTAAAAAAAATACTCAAATATTGAAATACCCAGTAGTTTATACAGCCATAAAACCTTCTGCCAGGGTTTTCTGGTGTCCACGAAACCACTAACACTGGTTTTTCACCACAGTAGCCTCCTTCTCAAGCTTGAACTAGATGAAAAGCTTGCTTCCATCTGATCAGGGACTTCGAAATGGTTGAAGATCTTGAGATGGTTGATGATGATGGTGGTTTGAGAGAGAAGTGTGATTTTTCCTTAGGTTGATGATGATGGCTGTTTCGGCAGAGGCAAAGCTTCACTTCACTTCACTTCACTAGGGATTAAGTCTGATTTGGGAGAAAGGTGCGCGCCATGGGTGGGTAAGTACACACGTGTGGGGGCTGGACGTGTCAAGTGCTATGTGATTATCTCATTACCTGCGTGCCAGTGGAAGGTAAATTCAGGATAAGTGCTTCACGTGAGTTATTAATCTCATTCCTTCTTTATTTTATTCACCAGCGTGTAAAAAAAATAATATTTTACTAATCCCGTCAGTTTCCCCGTTAATTGGTGACGAAATGAGGCTTTAAGGACTAAAACAGAAAGCGTAAATTGGTTTTAGGGACTAAAAGTGGAAAAAATAAAATGTAGGGACTAAAATGAAAAAATGTCAAAATGTAGGGACTAAAAGTGTATTTACGCCAAAAATTTATACTACTTTTATGAAAAATATAAAAAATCATCAAAAAAATTAATGCTATTTTCATTTCATAAAAAAAATTTTAAAATATATTTTAAGCAATGCATTTAGGACATTTGTTAACTTTTCCTAATGTAAAATTGGGGTTCAAATATGGGTTTGGGTTGTATAAAATGGGTTGAGTAGTTTTGTTGAAATAAAAAAAATTACTATCACATCATTGTTCAATTAACCACATACGCAATGGAATAAATGGGTTGGGTAGTTTTTTTAAATAAGAAATTATTATCACATCAATGTTCCATACAGAATGGATAAAATGAGTTGGGTAGTTTTTTAAAATAACATATGGGTCTCGTTAATAAGTGGGCCCTTAGAGCAATTGTTAATAAACCATATTAGGAAAGTTTTTAATACTACTTTCATGAAAAATATAAAAAAACTATCGGAAAAATTAATTATTTTATTATTTTTCCATGAAATATATGTTTCTAACAATAGTTCATAAACTAATATCTTAAGGATATTCATTAACATTTCTTATAAAATATTACTATCACATCACTATTCCCATATACACAAGAAAATTAATAGAATTAGATGAAAGGATCAATAATTCTCATTTTTAAAACTTAAAAAACTAAAAGCAATTAATATGTAAACTTTGGAGACCAATTATGTATTTTCAAATAAATAAATAGATCAAATAAAATGAAGAAGAAGTTTATTGTGATTTGTTGCCTATTTTTATTTTGCTAATAATGTGGGCAAACACTTGAAAAATTCTTAGAGATTTTTAGGAATTCATGGATGTTTTATTCATGATGTTGGATTGATTTGAAACCCTCAAGTTTTATTCTCGTCTTTCCTTTTATTTACATTTTAGGTTTCTTTTGATTGGAAGTGAAAAAGTGGAGTGATTGAAGAAATTTTAGTTTTTACTTTGTATGTTTGATTGAGATGATGAAAAGTGAAGGAATAGAAAATTAATTTGTTTGGTTGAGAAGAAAAATGAGAGGATAAAAAATCTAATTGGTATGAATTTACTTTCATGCTCCTATTTATATAAAACCTTATAATTATTTTATTTATTATTATATTACCCTCAAACTTATTAAATACATTTACAAGTATATCATATCAAATTCCCCTTTTTTCCAATTACACAATTTATTTCTCATAAAAAAAACACACATACGTGGGTTCTAGTTACCTCAATTAGTAAAGTCTCTGATGGTTGTATAAGAGACCTGGGGTTCAATCTCTGCCTACACCAAAAACTGATTGATGTCTTGGTCTGATGATATAGAGCTATCATTAAAAGTGAACGTCATAAATTTTAGTACAAATTAAAAAGGAAAAGTCAAAAATAACATCGGATGCTTGTTCAAAAAAATGTGGCCCTTTCTTTCTGGGGGCACATGTGCATTCTATCCCAATGTAATCTGTTTAGTGGCGACAGCGTGCTCACTTTTGTTTTTTTTTTAACGAGACAGAGGATTTATTTATTTATTTCCACGTCAGGCGTGCACACTTTAAAAAAGATGAAGAAAAGAAAAAAAAATGATAAAGTTTGTATTTATTATTATTCAGAAAGATAGAATGGACAAAGTTAAGACGATATAATAACGAGGATTTGATTCTCAAAAAAGGAAAAATAATAATAATAAAATAACGACGATTTTAATTTTTTATCTGGCCCTCGTTGTGGAAATCGGTAAAGCTTTGCGATGACTCAAGACCTTGACTTGCATCCACTTTAGTTTGCAGTAGGCGATGTATTATATATGTGACCAATAAACTTCACCTTTTGGGAAAACTGACAACCGCTAATCTATTAAATCTGATTAGAAGGCAAAAATAAATAGTAAATAATTTAAAAAATTAGGCTATACACGAGGTTTTTGGGTTGGCTAGCTTGATTATAAGATATCTTAGGTGTATTCTTCTTTTCCTTTTGTTATTGGTATTTATATATAAACTAGCTGAGGACTTGCGTGTTGCGCTTGACACTTTTTTTAGAGTGGTCTCATTAAATTTATTTTTTGCAATTTGGACTGATTTAGTAAAGAGTAATGTATTTCATAATCATAAATGTAATATAGAAACAATCATAAATCATAAATATTAATTTGAAAATTCATATTTTTTATTTATTATAAGAATAATCATAAATTCATAAATATAAATTTTGTCATACCAAAATGAAAACAATATAATTTTTCTCAAAAATTCAAAAGGCAGGTTGATGAAAATATTCATTTTTTAATAAAAGTTACTAATAACATTTTGTGAATCATTATTAAAAAGGATATAAAATTTGAAAATTATTCTTTTAGTTTTAAACAAACTTTCTCGAACCTTATTTTTTCTGCCCAACAATCCAAAACATCGAAAAACGTAACTAAAAAAATTAATAAAACTTAACAATGATTAATTGGATTGATTAAAAAAAAATTGTTGTTGATAATCTATTAATGTTATTTTCTTTGCCAAAATTGCAAATTCGTCCATCCAAAACATATTATCAAATAAACAATTATTAGCAAAATCTAAGAATTAAATTTCTATAAATATATATATATATATATATATGTATGTATGTATGCATTGTTATAAAAATAATAATAATTAAAATACAACATTAAAAGCTAAAATATGTTACCTGTAAGGACATGAAAATCAGGGGCCAAACCCACTTAAATTTGTGAGGCCTACACCACCTAATTGGGCCCAAACAGATAAATATTTGGAGTGGGGAAAACAACGCAGGCTCAAGTCCAAAGATTCCAATAGGAAGGGAATGAATGGAAGTTAAAAACAAATAGCATTAATGGTTCTTCTCAAGTCTGCCCGAGGACAATGTTCTTACACAGGGATATACATTGCTCTCTCTCTCTCTCTCTCTTGTTCTTGTTCTAATCTCTTTTCCTTCATTTTTTTTCGGATCCCCTCATCTAGAAGTTCTCTTCCTTTATATACTCCTATGCTTCTTGCATCCTAGCCCTCCATCTACATCCCTTTAGGTCCGCCTTAGGACACTTGTCCCATTAGAATCCTTTAGGTGCTAGAAGGGGTTGCTTAGGTGTGAATCTACTATTCAGGTGTCATTTCCTCATCAATGTAGCTGATAAAACTATTACCAGTCATTTAATGCGGAGGTAGTAGGTAAGCCTTCAAAGGAAACTTCTTTCAAGTACCATGACTTTCTCTTTGAACGCCATTCCCTCCACTCGGGCTTCCAATAGATATTTTGTCCCTTCCCTCCTTCTCTACGGGTAAACCTACTCCTCGGGTTTAAAGTGCTTTCACCTAATGAATGAATAATGATCATAGTGGTCTTAGTCTTCCTCAGTCCTCGGGTCCCCACATTACCCATCTAATTATTTTCGTTTGATTAACTTTTGTTTTTCTCTAAATAAATGGTAATATAAAGTACTTCCAATACAACTTTTAAGAGTACTTTGTCCACCCCCAAAGGATTAAAAAATTAAAAAATAAATTAATAAAGTCTCATAGTTTAACATCTAAATTGATAACTGTTAAAAAATCAAATTCTAACTTGCAAAACAATTAATTGTTATCCCAAATCAAAGCAAAGCAATAGGATAAAGAGAAAGAACTTGTGATCGGAAATTGGAACACCAAACTACCTAAATATGCATAAAAGTCGATACAAAGTTACCGAAAAGATTAAAAAAAATGTGATGTGACAATTAAATCAACAATAACAAAAATAACCATTAGTAGAAAAAAAAAAGTGATTGAAACAATTTTTTAAAAATCCACCAAAACAGAAACAAAATTGGAGAAAGAGAGATAATATTAACCTTTTTGTCATGGATAACTTGGAAGGAATATGGGAGAGAGGTGGAAATGAAGTAAGAAGAAATTTATATGAAAATTAAGATGGAAGAGGAAGTAGATGAAAGGTTGAACAAAGTGAAACTGCAGAATTTAAGAAGATATAAAGGAAAAAAAAATTTAAATCTAAAGAAAATCAAATGAAAATTGAAAAAAAAAAAATTATTGGAGGGATGAAAGATTGAACTAAAAAGACAATGATTGAAGTAGATGAAAATTTGAACAAAGTAAGAATTGCCAAAAAAAAAAAAAAAAAAGATGCTTAAGATGTAGTGCATAAAGAACTTTGTAAAATTTATTACAAAACTTCCACATATATATATAGTATAAATATATGTAGACATTATTTTTGGTTTTTTATTCTTCATTGATTTCTTTATTTAGTTATAAACATCTAAATTAAAATAGATAAATATGTAAAGGTAAAATTATATATAATGTTAAAACCACACAAGATAAATGTGTAAAATCAATAATCTATCTATATAATGTTAAAACCACCTAAGATGAATGTGTAAAGTCAATAATCTATTTATATTTTTTTTGGTAAAAAAATAGGACTAAAAAATATATAAGAAAAATAATAATTATGTGGCAAATGATGTGGCGATGAGGTGGAGTAACAGGAGCTTAACAGCAATAAATGCCACGCTTCAACTTTTATATATATATATATATATATATAGAGAGAGAGAGAGAGAGAGAGAGAGAGAGAGAGAGAGAGAGAGAGAGAGAGAGAGAGAGAGATGGATTGATTTGAAACCCTCAATAGTTTTATTCTTGTCTTTCCTTTTAATTACATTTTAGGCTTCTTTTGGTTAAGGGGTGAAAAAGTTGGGAGATAGAAGAAATTTTAATTTTCTCTAAGCATGTTTGGTTGGGAGCATGAAAAGTGAAGGAATAGAAAACTAATTTGTTTGATTAAGAAGAAAAATGAGAGGATAAAAAATATAATTTGTATAAATTTACTTTCATGCTCCTTTATATGAGGACAAAGTTTAGATACAAAATTGGTTATAGATAACGCTACTGTCTTACTCAATAAAATAAACATTACTACATATTTTGAAAATCAAACATTGAATTGCCTGTTCTTTATACTCTTAATGCACATGTTAAATTATGCGTCAATTGAATGATATTTACTATATAATCTATAAGCTTATATTTTATGCACAATTTTAAATTACAAAAAATTTCAATTTAAACAATTTATTGATGAAATAGCTATTGATCTTTAATTTTTTTTTTATCAATTTTGCAAGCATAGAGGATATAAGAAGAAAATGTAATCCAACGGTAGATTTGTCAAAATTCAAATCCAATTAAAAGATACTAAGTAAGTCTATAGTTTAATGTTACAACAAATTTTATAACTAAACATTGTCTTTTATATAAAACCTAAAATTATTTTATTTATAATTATATTACCCTCAAACTTATTAAATATATTTACAAGTATATCATATCAAATTCCCTTTTTTTCAATTACACAATTTATTTCTCATAAAAAACACACACGCACAAATTAAAAAGAAAAAGATAAAAATAAAATCCGATTCTTGTATAAAAAATATGGCCCTTTCTTTTGGGGGGCACATGTGCACCCTATCCCTATGTTTTCTGTGTAGTGGAGAAAGCGTGCCCACTTTTTTTTTTTTTTTTATTATAAATTTTATGAGAGAGGATTTATTTATTTATTTCCCCATCAGGCGTGCACACTTTGAAAGATAGAGTAAAGAAAAAGAAATGATAAAGTATGTATTTATTATTATTCAGAAAGATGAGAAAGGACAAAGTAAAGATAAATTATTATTACAAGGATTTTAAGTATTTTTATTATTGAAACCTATGTCTGGCCCTTGTAGTGGAAATCGGTAAAGCTTTGCGATGACTCGAGACCTTGACTTGCATCTCTCTTATCCGCTTTAGTGTGGAGTAGGCAATATATGTGACCAATAAATTTTGCCTAATGGTTACTAATGTTCACGTTAAATATTCGGGAAAAAATGGCAACCACTAATCTATTAATTAATATGATTAGAAGGAAAAAAAAAAAAAATTAGGCCATACTCTAGGGGTGTCAATGTTCGATCCAACTTGCAAACATAATATAAACCTGACATAGGTTTTTGCCGGTTAGGGTTGGGCCTTAGCAGGTTTGGATCATAAATGGATCGACCTGAACGTGACACGATAAGAAAGGTGTGTCATAAGCGGGTCAACCTACGTGACCTGCAATAGACACATTTGATAATCCAATTTATTCGTGTCAACCCGAAATTGCACATTTAACACAACCCGTTTAACTCATGTGACAAATAAATATTCATTTTATTTTAGATTTGTAAAATAACTTTTATATTGAAACTATATTTTAAACTCAAATAAAAAAGTGAGTAATTACAAAAACTTACAAGGGATATAATTAAAAATTGAAATAGGTTGAAAACTTAAAGTGTATGCACTACTTGTGAGATGTATATATATATATATATATATATATATATATATATATATATATATGTATGTATATATTTAGATGAATGTTATATTTAATATTAAGCAGGTTGAAATAGATTGTGTCACACTCGAGTCAACCTAACACAACCTGTTTATTAAGCGTGTCAAGTGGGTTAAGTCAAGTCAACTTGTCTTATTGACAGGTCAAGTGTTTGAAGGTTATGACATGATTATTCGATGGGTCAGGTTTGAGTTGACCCATTTAGTCGAATACCCCTACCTCAACAGGACACGAACCCAACACGCTAACTTGAATTGACACCCCTACTATACTCAAGAGGTTTTTCGGTTGGCTGACTTGATTATAAGATATCTTAGGTGTATTCTTTTTTCTTTTTTTTCTTTTTTTTTTTTGCACTGGTATTTATATATAAATTCCTTAACTTGGAATATAAATAGTTAGAGAGCTTTCGTAATGGCCGGATATCACAAGTGATAGTAAATAAAACTATCTATATAGATTGATGTAACTGAGTCATTATTTTAGGTGGTATTGGTGGATCCTAGATGGGAAGGTTAGGGAGAAGTGCGAATTTTGTAATCTCTTCTTGAGGCAGGTAACACTTTTTTGTCTAATTATATTTTGCTTAAAATAAAATGTTTTATCTATTAAATTGAATGAAATATATTTATCTGAACTAAGTTCATGAAATATGATTTTGAATATGGACTGAAATGAAACTGGTAATTTATATGTGCAATTTGACTATGCTTTCGACCCCCTCAATAAGGGTTATACATTAGCATAACTAGTTTCTTTTAGCACATATATATCACAAACTTACATTTGATTCTAGGCGTAGTAATTGGATTTGGCATAACCATAGTTAAATAAAGATTCTTAAGAATATAAAATCTTATTGAATATTAATATTTGAACCATTTAAAGTCCAAAGAAAATTTTAAGTTTTTGAATTCCTTATAATTTATTGTTTTGATGTCTATGGAACGCATTGCAAATATAATTGATGTTTTGAATCCATTAAAAATTATAAGTCAATTTTATCATTTAATCTGAATTGCAATTGTGGGTACCTAAGGCATGCTTAGGCATGCTTGCAACATCTTAGGCATGCTTGGCAACGTCCTTGGCCAACAAAGCATGCCTAGGACGTTGCTACGCATGTTGAGGACGTTGCAAAGCATGCCGAGGTCGGCCAAGGACATTGCCAAGCATGCCTAGGACGTTGCAAGCATGCCTTAGGTACTCACAACAATTTTTGAGCTTATTGAGGTCTTATCTTATGTAAAATGCATTTATGTTACTCATAAATAAGCTTGATCCAGCTACTTAGGATTTGATTATTTACTGAGTTGTCACTAAGAACTAGTGGTACACTACTCCTTTGCTTCAAAGCTTACAAGGCAGAAAGTGGGGGGATTTCTCTTCGATGTGGGACGCCTAGGAAGTTGCAAAGCATGCCAAGGTCGGCCAAGGACGTTGCCAAGCATGCCTAGGATGTTGCTAAGTATGCCGAGGTCGGCCAAGAACGTTGTCAAGCATGCCTAGGACGTTGCAAGCATGCCTTAGGTACCCACAACAATTTCTGAGCTTATTGAGGTCTTATCTTATGTAAAATGCATTTATTTTACTCATAAATATGTTTGATCCAGCTACTTAGGATTTGATTATTTACTGAGTTGTCACTCACTGCCCCTTTTTCTCCTTCTTTCATATTCAAATTATGAGGAATAGCAATTGTTGGGTTTCTGCTAGGGAGTGCACATGAGAGATGTTTAGGAATATTTGGAATAAGATTTGTGTTTGGTATTTTCTTGCTATTTAGTATCTTATGCTCTTGGGATCGGACTTCTATTTTCATTAATGCTTTGGAGGTTTTTAACCATTGAATTCTTGGTGTTAATTGGATTTGATTTGATATAATAATTATTTGAAGATTATTACTACTCTTTAGGAAGACCCTACACATTTGTAAGATAAAAATTTTGTAAGCATGTCACTATTCCCACATACGTAACCCATTAGTTGGGTTGGTGGCGTGACAACTACACCTTTTATTTTCAAAGGAGAAGGATCCAGACTCTTTCGAAACTGGGTGTACAAGATTTTTTTTTCCTTTAGCTGAAGCTTGGCTATAGGTACATACCGAATGAAATGTTACGAAATATTGAAAGAAAAAAAATCCATACATATATTTTACCGAAGTGAGTAGTGAATAAAAAGAAAAATATAGAGTGAAAAGCTAGTAGAGGCAGGCAGTGCTGACTGTAAAGATAGAAAGAAATTAAAGAAAAGAAAGAATAAACTATAAAGTAAGAAGAAAATGATGATCTATGAGGATTTTAATTTTCTTTTACAAAATCCATGTCGGACCCTCATATCTATGTGGGATCCTCGTCATGGAAATAAGTAAGCTTTGAGATGACTCGAGACGACCTTGACTTGCATCTCTCTAAAACCAAATTTCCTTCCCCAAATAAAAAACCAAGGCTAGTGGTTCCTTCTTTGATTATGACTTAAACCTTGACTTACTAGTTTAATTTATCTTCAAAAATATATTTGCACACCCTGATCATCTTCAAAATTCAATACTCTTCCTTCGTTCAAGTTTAAATTAATGTTGGTAATTTTGAAAACTTTGTAATTTTTTATTTAAAAAACTGTACTAATTGATGATCCCTTATAGAGCTAGATTTTCTAAACAAGACTAACAAAATAAGTAAGGGACTATTGCTCTAAACTTGGCTTGTCGTGGAGCACAATCTAAAGGTTTGTTTGGAATCTATTTATTTTGCTGAAACTGAAATTTTTTTGCTGGAAGTACTGTAGATAAAAATAAAAGTTAGCAGAAAAAATACAGTAAGACTCATGAATAGTATCAAAAAGTGTCGTGGAACCCATGAATAATAACAAAAGCTGAATAGTAAAATAAGCTGACTTTTTAATTTGGAGTCAAACACACAAGTAAAAGTTAGCTGAAATAGTACAGTGAGACCTATAAATAATACCAAAAAGTGCAATGAAACATGTGAATGATAATAAAAATAAACTGAATAGTAAAATAAGTTAGCAAAAATAATTTTTACCAAATAAACACTAAATCATAAAGAAATAAAATTGCAAAGCCAACCAAAACCATCTAGAATAAGAATCCAAAACATAGTGAACACTATATTAAGAGTAATGTAGTTCAAATAATATTTTTTGATATTTTGAACTAAAAGTCCAGAATTCAGATGTCCCTACTTTATCTATCAAATTATCTTGAAGGAAAACAAAAAACAAAAAACAAAAAACCAAAAAACCAAAAAAAAAAAAAAAAAACAAAAAAAGTACTATAAGTTCTAATTATTTGACTTCTGAAGACGTCTCATGTCCCAAACAAATAGGATTAGGCGGTACAATCACTTTCCCTCTCCCAATTAAAAATCAATATATATATATATATATATATATATTAAAAAATAATAATAATTTTTTAAAGAAAGAAAAAGTAAAGAGCATTATCAACAAAGTTGTGCACGGCACTATTTATTTTAGTTACGCATCATCAAGTTCATACCAAGGAAAAGCCTTAAATTAATAGCCTTCTCAAGAATGGATGAGAGAATTCAGAGGTTGAATGGGATTGCTCAACAGGGAGATATTGATGCCTTTTACAACATAATTCGAGAGGATGTAAAACTTTTGGAGCACATCGATGAGTTCCCATTTGTTGATACTCCTTTACATATATCTGCATCTGCTGGGCATTTCCCATTTTCCTATGAGATGATGATATTAAAGCCCTCTTTTGTCAACAAGCGAAATCCAGATGGGTATACCCCCATTTACCTTGCTCTACTGAATGGTCATACAGAGATGGTGTGTCAGCTTCTACAACACAATGCGGACCTTGTTCGTGTCAAAGGAAGGGAGTGTATGACTCTTTTGCATTACAAAGCAACAAAAGATGATCACCTTGGTTTGTTAGAATATTTTCTATCAATCTGTCCTAATTCTATTACAGATTTGACGGCACGAAACGAAACCGCTCTTCATATTGCCCTCAAATACAACAATTTGGAGACTTTTAAGTTCTTGGTGGGATGGCTCCTAAGGGAGTGGCCTAATTGGAGGAAAATCCTAGGGCAACAAGATGTGGAAGGCAATACTATATTGCACATTGCAGTATCCAAAAATCAAACCCAGGCAAGATCTCTCTCCTTTCCTTAGTTATGATTTTTAATTCCAAATTAACATCTACTTTTAAAAATAAAATAAAAAAGAACCAAAAAACATCTGCTTAGGTTGCGTTTGAATGTATAAGTTGTTGGAAAATTGTGTTTTATTGAGTTTAAAATGAGCGTTTGTAAAAAAAATTATGAGTTGTGGTTGCAAAGCAGAATTTTGGATTTTTAAAAACGCAATTTTAATCTTCCAAAATGCATAATCAAACAAACCCTTAGTATTAAAAAAAGTGAATAAATAAATAATATAAAACAAAATAACAGTTTCTTAATACATTTCAACTCAATTTTTTGCCAATAGTCTTGTAGTATAATTGTTGGTTGGCATCTCATAATGTTTTTAACTGAGACATTCAAGTTTGAAATTCCCTTTCTCCCAACCATCGAAGAAAAATAATATAACAAAACCTCAATATTCTATTACACTAAAATGCATAGTAATTTCCCTCTTAATGTACAAGATCTAAGAGTCTAGAAAAATAACCATCTTTCATTTTATTATGAAACCTATTTTGACAACATTTATGATTGCAATTCTCAAATATTGTAGATGGTTTTTCCATCTTTCACAAATCAAATAAAAATTATATTTATTATCTTATTATATTTTATAAATTATTTTAACTAAAAAACTAATTAGTGTTACAAAGTTTTAAAAATAAAATGAGAGAGAAAAGAAAAACTCCCAAACTAATGTGTTACAAAGTTTGAAAAATAAAATAAAAATAAAAAGAGAGAGAAAAGAAGAACTCACAAATGAATTGTACAGCAACATAATGATAATAGCAAATGGTAAAGTAACAAACATAGTCATTTAAAAAAAAGAAAAACAAAATGCCAAGCACAGAAATTTAAAAAAAAAAAAAAAAATGATACAATTTTGATACTAATAACATATTTAGATTTGTTACATAATTCTTTTTACAGGGATCATCTACTATAAGAACTAGCATGATGACCATTTTATTTTTTGAATATTTTGGAGGCCAAGAAATTTTTTTTTTTAAAAAATTTTAAATCTAAATATAATATTTAATTTAATTTTTTTATTTTTAAAATTAGTGGGTCATGGCCTCCATAGCTAGTTCCCTTGGTCTGTATATAATTCCGCCTTTGGGAACATATAAAAAAGTTATCTTATCTTTTAAGGATTTATTGGCTTTGCAAATTAGAAGTAATAGAACATGATTTAAGAGAGAGGCTTTATGAATTTGGAATAAGAAAAGGGAAGATGGACGACCTTACTTAAACAGGATCTATTCTATGGTTCATACGTCAATGTCCTTGATCTCAAAGAAAAGGGGTGGCGGTTGAGACTGTTCATGAGTAATAATTTACATAGATGATGAGATTTGTGACAGTATTGTATCACTACATTATGCGTGCAGGCTGTGTCTCACTTAGTAGATTGGGGTGGGAGATTTGTGAACATAAACGAGAAGAATTTAGAGGGTAAAACAGCGTTGGACATCTTAGAAGGAGTAGACAACAGCGAGATGAGGGTTATACTAGAGAGTGCTGGAGCTTTAACAGCTTCATCTCTTCCTTCTGTTACTTCTTCTTATGCACATTACCTAATTCTGCCCGGAATTTGTGAGGTAGCAAAAATAATATTTATTGGTAATCAAGTGATGAAGAGAATATCAGACGAAAAGCGCAATGCGTTCCTGGTGGTTGCTGCATTGCTTATAACAGTGACCTTTCAAGCGGCAATCACCCCTCCTGGGGGACTTTGGCAAGATGATCTGTTCAAACCCAATACCACAGATGTACTCCCACGTAGCCCAGATGATATGTTCAAATTGAATATGACAGTACCACATAGAGCAGGGTCAGCCACTGCTAGGGGAACAATACATTTTCTGACATTCATGATTTCTAATTCTGTTATATTTTTGTCCTCAGTCGCAACAATGGTTGTCCTCGTTCCACGAGACGGAGTCGTTAGTGTGATTTTAGCCGGAGTCTCTACATACCTCTGTTTCGGCTATTTTAGTTCATTGATGATCATAACCCAGGCTCCAGACCGGTCCACTATTTTTTTTATTTTATCAACAAGTATTTTCTTGATTGTAGTAGTCGCAATGCGTTCCTGGTGGTTGCTGCACTGCTGGTAACAGTGACCTATCAAGCGATACTCGGCCCTCCTGGGGGACTTTGGCAAGATCATCTGTTCGAAGCCAATACCACAGATGTACCCCCAACGTAGCCCGGATGATCTGTTCAAATTGAATATCACAGCACCACATAGAGCAGGGTCAGCCACTGCCAGGGGAACATTCCTTTTTTCGATAATCATGGCTTTTAATTCTATTATATTTTTGTCCTCAATCGCAACAATGGCTGTCCTCGTTCCACCAGACGATGTCGTTGGGGTGATTTCAGCCGGAGTCTCTGCATTCCTCTGTTTCTGCTATTTTAGTTCATTGATCATCATAACCCAGGCTCCAGACCGGTCCACTATTTTTTTAATTTTATCAACAAGTATTTTCTTGATAGTAGTAGTCGCTTTACGCACTATTGCATCCAGAATGTGTGTCAGTTTCCTCAAAAAATAAAAATAAAGAAATGCGTGTCAGTTTGTATTTTTGTTTACTAAGAAATTTCGAGAATAAAATTTAGCTTATATTATATAGGCATGGTTGGAAGTACCCTACGCTATCTATGAATATAATGTTGTATGTTTAATATTATTGCAATAAAGCAGTCTGATTGGATTACATCGGCTTTTTTTTTTTTTTTCTTTCCTTTTTTGAGTTTGTAATCAAATTTCTCACACTGTCTGTCACACGTATCTGTTTGAATAAAATTTATTTTACTGAAATTGAAAACACTGTAACAAAATAATTTTTAAATGTGTGAATAATTCTGTGGGACCTATTTTTAATGAAAAAGTTATTGAAAAATGTAATTTATGAATCTATAAACAGTATATATATATACTGTTCACTGTTGAAAGTCAACATTTGTGGGTGCTGTTTAATAAACAGTAATCACAATAGTCCAAAACACGTGAAAACAAAAAAAAAAAAAAAAAAAAAAAACACAAGAACAAATCGCAACAACTTATAAGTGAACCCAAACACACGCTAAATGGCAAAATCCACTTGCGTTCAAATTTTATCATCTTTCACCTAATATATAATTTTTTATAATCTCCATTTTCCTCTAGCTAGGATTTATTTGCTTTGTAAATTTCACAAATTAAAACGACTTTTGTCAAAAACACAGGCCACAAATCTTCACAAAAACTACTAATAATTTCAGTCTACCAATTAAGTCCATTCAAATTCAACGTACAAACATTCTCCCCAAAAAAAAAAAAAAAAATCAACGAACAATTGTCCGTTACATAAATACATGGATGAAATATTCAATAATTGGGTAAATTACAATAACCTGTCTGAGTTTTGGGGTATTACCCAGCACATCCAATGATTTTGAAAATGACCAGTTTGTCCTTATTCACTAACACCGTTTGTGCACTATTTATTAAACTCCTTTTTCTTTCGCTTTTTTCCCTTCAGAAATAATATATTTACAATAAATTCTAATCGATAAGTTATTATTTGTTATTATAATTGTGATAAAAAAATAATTTTAGCATTAGTTTAAATTTGAATCAATAAAGACTAATTAATTAATATTTGTTATAAAAATATTGTAAAAAGTTTTCCTTTTCTCCTTCTCTCCCTTCCCGCCAGAAAATTTCTTTTCTGTCTCCAGCCTCCAACAACACATCAGCAAAAATCATACCAAAAAAAATTCCATTTCAAACTAATAGAAACACCCAAAAATAAAAAAACAGCAAAAATCCAAGCCAAACAACAAACATAAATCTCTTTGTAAATTCCCAATGAAATCTTCTAAAAATCCCAACAGAAACCCCAAAAAACCAGCAAAATTCTCAGCCAAACACCATAGAAAATCAACACAACCCCCCAACTATCATCAACCTCATAAGAGAAAGTAGAAAAAACACACCATATCATAAGATCGGCTTCATCGTCTCCTAACGAAACACTACCCAAATCTGAAATCCAAAGGCCAGCCACAATCTACGACGCTGCCACAAAGAGGATGAGAGAGTCTGTTGAAGGTAAGATCCAGATCACCGTCACCATGTGGGTTCCGATCTGAGAGAGAAGGTCAAAACTCCGATAAATGGCGTTGATGGCGTCAAACGTGCAGTGGGAATCAGCAAGTCCTTTGCGTGGTGGTGTTGCCGGTGACCAAACTCATGGGATCCACTGAGAACAAAGGTCTAGTAGCGTGTGGACCTGTGTCGGCCATGAGAATTTCAGAGATTTGAGAGAGAGCTGGAGGTTAGAGAGAGAGATTTTCTGGCGTGAAGGGGGGAGAAGGAAGAAAAGGAAAAAAATGGCATTGTAAACGGTGCACAGACGGTGTTAGTGATTAAAGACTAAGTTGGTCATTTTATAAAACCTTTGGATGTATTTAGCAATACCCCAAACCTCAGGGTAGGATATTGTAATTTACTCTAAATAATTTTAGTTCTAGGTGCAGGGTGTGACGTTGACCTCCACCTTAAATGTACACTCTAAAAAGAAAGCAAGATTTGGTTGGCTATCACCGTGGGTTTTCAGTAACCTTAATCAGACCAACTGGGTTTGGCTAGCGGCTTACACATTGCAACTGGGTGGACCTTTTTACTTTTCCTCATCACGGTTTGATCCCATCAAAAGAGTCAATTACATGCTCTACCAACCAGTATTTTTCATGCTGCGGTACTTAAGCTAGTACAAAAACACTTCCTTTTTTTTTTTTTTATGAATTCAATTTCATGTTAATTTAAAATACTAGCTAGCTATTCCAGAGTCATATTGGAGAAAATATCAAATTTTGGCCGAAAAATAAAAATTAATTGATAAAATAATTTAGACTAAAATGCAAATTCTAACTTCTAAATTTGACTGAAATTCATTTCAGCCTTCTAAATTTACTTTTGTTCAATTGTGTCTTCTAAGTTTCAAATTTAATAGCATTTTTTTATGAAATTGAAATAAATGCATAAATTAAATAAATTTGAAACTTAGAAAACTCAATTGAAAAAATGTAAAATTAAAGAACTAAAATGAATTTTCAGTCAAATTAACTTATAAAGTGCAATTTGCACCAAATAACTCACGTCAACTCTCACTTTTCTCGGATATTAACCACCATCTTCTAATTTTGTTGTCTGAAAAATCCTTATATCTGTTTCTTTTTTATTTTGCTAAGTGTGCCCCTCAATGACAAATTGACAATCCGCCACTACACCCTCGTGTTCAATTGAGTGCACAATTTGTCTATTCAATTTTTTCTATTGCCATCTATCAAAAATGAAAGACAACATGTTGTGATTGTTATATACCACCGTGCACCCTTGATGCGATAGTATATAACAATAAATTGATACTAGATAATTGTTATATCATCTAAATATATAAATTTATATCACCGCGTACCCTTGATGCAGTGGTCACTCTACAAGTATAAGTGCTTGTGGAGTGTGGGGGCAAGAGCCAGAGTTCAAATCTCTAAGAGGGAGCTTCACACACATATACACTTAGATTAGGTTATAATAGAAATTCTATCTTGTATAAAATAAAAAAATTAAAAAAAAAACTATATCAATTTATTATTATTAATGAGCTACTATGTTAGATAAAAATTAGCATATTATGTGAGATATGTGCTAATAAATTTTAAATATTTTTACTAAATTATATGAATTTTAACCATTAAACACACATACATATATATATATATATATATATAGATGACATAAATAGAAATAGACAAATAGTTGTATTTTATTATTATACATATAGTTGGCTGTTAAAGTGGAATTGGTGTAATAACTTACGGTAGTAGATTGTCTTACTTTATTTTTTTGTTTTGGGTGATAATGCATTGTGCCTTTTAAAATGGAATTGGTTTGAAGTTTGAACGGTTAGTTGCTAAATTTCATAAAATTAGTTGATTGTAGTGTGAATTGTAGTGCTGAGCTGTCTACATATATAGTATTTATTTTGTCTGTATTTTCCTCTTTTTGTTTGTTCACCTTGTTTATTTTTTTTTAATGATAAGTTTCAATTTTCAAATTTGAAGTGTGAGAATTTTTTTTTTTTTGATAAAGATAAGTTCCTTGATTTATAAGATAAAAGAGTTTGGACAAATATGTAGGGTCCACTATTTTCAATTTATTTACAATTATGTCATTAAAAACATTTTATGTATCTTAAAAACACCTTCTTAGCTGTTTTCAAAATCCTATTCCTTACCCTCACACCCTATAAGCACTTGTACTTGTGGAGTGACCACCGCACTAAGGGTGTGCGATAGGTTTAGTTTTCACTTAAACAACACCTAGCACAATAGCCATACCCATCCATTTATTAGTTTAAAACACATTTATTCTCTTAGATATTCCAACAAGCACCTCATCGGCACTATTTCAAATGATGGCACCAATCCCCTACCTAGCCCTTGTTTCAAATAAATCCCAGTAACATCAAAATATATACACATACGTATATGCAACAAAAGCGAGGGAATGGAGGCATTGTGATGTTATGCCATAAGTCTCCATAGTAAGGCGGGTGAATTTTTTTTTTTTTTTTAATTATACCATAATTTTTTTGTTTTGAGAATACTAAGTATTTTTAACACACACATAGGGAAAGAGGAAAAGATATTAAAAAAACTGACAGTGGTTTTTATTTTTAAAAAATTATACCATAATGATCCAAGGAAAAGTTTCTCATTTTGACTTCATGAATAAATAAATAGATAAGTAAAGTGAGAGAAATCAGTGGTTGAAATAAATAAGATGAGCCAAAAGTAAACCCTTAAAATAAATTTTGTTGATGTGAGTTGACTATATATAACTATTAAATCTCATTTAACCCATCTTTTATTCTATAGGGACATGTTAAAGGGTGGCCTTAGGATAATTATTAATAAACCATTTTAAGAAAGTTTTGACACTACTCTTATATGAAATATAAAAAATTGTTTTATCATTTTTCCACAAAATGTTTCTAAAAATAGTTCTTAAACTAATGACCTTGGAGCATTTGTTAACTTTTTCCTATTTTATGTAGGGAAATATTAACAGATATCCTAAGAGCATTAGTTTAAGTATTTTTAGAAAATTTTATTGAAAAAGAAAAAAAGATTTTTTTCACAATTTTTTATATTTCTAATAAAAGTGGTATTAAAAATTTCTTAAAATAATATATTAACAAATGTCCTAAAGGCCATTTGGAATTATTGTTGGATTCTAATAAATGTATGGTATTATTGCACATTTATTGCTTACTAAATTATTTAATTCTAGAGCAATTTTCTCTCTTATTTATTACAATTATCTAAGAAAGGAAAAAAAAAAATTATGCAAAAAGAAAAGCCTTTAAAGAGACTAAGCTTAAACAATAGTCGAACCATAGAAATAGTAGCTATTATATTCTCAAATCTCATACCATCTCCATCTAAATAGTCCCCCCTTGATCTAGCTACCTAAAGATCAAGCCAACATGCAACCTCACATACTTGCGTAATTTTTTTAACACACAAGTGCTTTTCCTACAGCACCAAACAAAAAACATGAATCTGTTCTCTCTCATTACATTGGGTTCCAACCATCTTTCTTGTAATCATTCTCATCCTCTCTTTGTCATTTCTTTTGAAACAAAGGAAAGTGAAGAAAGCAGCCAACCTTCCCCCAGGCCCTTCAAAGCTTCCCATCATTGGCAACCTCCATCAAATTGGAGACGGCAATCACCATGCCCATGGAATCTTTCTAAAAAATACGGACCAGACATGCTCTTACAACTAGGTCAAAACCAAGTTCTTGTCATCTCATCTCCAAAAATGGGAGAAATTATAAGGTCCTCATGGTAGACAAATGATGTGGTTCACCATTCCATTAAAAAACCCTCACCTATTTAAAATTGCTGAGTTAAAAAAAAAAAAAAAAAAAAAAGATAATTACAGTAAACCCACCTGAGGTTTGGCCTATTTGCACTTTGTCTACATGTGGTTTAAAACTTTACACTTTGCCCACCTGAGCTTACTTCCGTTTAGTTTCTGTTACCCACCTCTATTATCACCGTTAAAAAACATAATTTTTAGATGA
Organism: Quercus engelmannii; assembly: GCA_029955605.1. Taxonomy (NCBI): domain Eukaryota; kingdom Viridiplantae; phylum Streptophyta; class Magnoliopsida; order Fagales; family Fagaceae; genus Quercus; species Quercus engelmannii. The sequence continues at coordinate 48,907,530 of JARPSG010000007.1, forward strand.
AAATAAACATTAAACGAATCCAAAAATTAGGGTTTGATATTAAAAATAAGGCAAAAACACCATTTTGGTGATCCTTACATTTTAGGGTCACAATCAATTTGGTTCCTACATTTTGGTAATAGTCAATTTAGTCCCTGTTATTTTCAAAATGCAGTCAATTTGGTCCCTATTGTTAATTTACTAACAGAAAATGTCTACGTAGCAAACGATGTGCACTTTTGGCACACTTAAAGCTTATGTGGCATATAAAATAATATTAAAAAGTACCAAATCGGCATTTTTATAATTAATAAAAAGCCATGTCAAAAAAAAAAAACCCACAATTCAAAACTGATTTTTTAACAGAAAAAATAAAAATGAAATAAAAATAAATTATGATTTTCTTTCATTTTCTTGCAATCCAAACACACAAACATCGAAGGTTTGCAAAAGACCAGGAAGTGAAAGTGAATCAGAAATTTTCCCGGCATGATTTGTTTTGATTTAGAGATTGATCAGTCTTGATCTTGCTTGGAGGCTTTTAAAATGGGTTTATTAAGTGTTAATCTTTGTTGTTGTTCAATCTCCTTCTTCATTATCTTTTTCTTGACCGGTTAGTTAGAGATTTATCCCCTTCCCATTTCCGGCAACTATTAAAAAAAAAAAATTCAATTTAAAGACCCAACATGTCTTCGCCTTTCTTACACCAATCTATTCCAAAACCCAACTTTCTTCAACAAACTGCCACCACAAAGACTACCTCATTTCCAAACCCATGTTGAAAGCTAAATCAAAACCCCATTCCAGAAATACAAAGTCACAGACAATCTCAACAATGCACACATCAAAGGAAAATCAAAAGAGAGAGCCATGGGGTTTGGCTATGTAAAGCTTGGCAGGTTCCACGAAATCTACTGCAGACTTCATCTCCTCCTCATATCTGAAATTAAAGAACTCATATCCATTTGCATCCAAACGTTTTAGTGATGTATAAGTATATCAAAGGTTAAATTGGTTTGATTCTCTCTATTCAGTTGTTGGTAATCCAAATCCTTGGCATTTCTTTAGATCCAAACACAAACAAAGTTTGCTGGGTCTTTCTCAGATCTTGATGTGTTTAATATTTAGTTTTTTTTTTTTTTTTTTTTTTAATTCATTTTTAGTGTTTCCATTAAAAAAATCAGTTTAGAATTGTAGGTTTTGTTTTTTCTACGTGGCTTTTGATTAATTACAAAAATGCTGATTTAGTACTTTTTAATATTATTTTATATGCCACATAAACTTTAAGTATGCCAACAGTGCACATCGTATGCTACATAGACATTTTTTGTTAGTAAATTAACAATAAGGACCAAATTGACTGCATTTTGAAAATAACAAGGACTAAATTGACTGCTACCAAAATGTAGGGACCAAATTGACTATGATCCAAAAATGTAAGAACCAAAATGGTATTTTTGCCTAAAAATAAATGTATATGAATGTAACAAATAAAATTCCAAACAACTACAAATCAAATTGTTTGAAATTAAAACAACTACAACACCGGTGGTGGTTCTTCTGTACTTCAAACTCATCGTATCAACATGGTGGTGGCTCTTCTGTACTTCAACATGATCTTCACCATCCACAAACTCATCAACAACCCCATCACCTAGGTCTGAGAGAGGAGGAAAAGGATTATGAACCACCCATGGATACTAACTAAGGATCGGCAACACCACTGTCAGACTCGGAGCCTCAATCTTCGCCATCATCGAGCCACCCACCATAACACCGGTGGACCCAGAGTCACGATAGCCTCGTCCATGAGTAACCTCGGCATCAGAGATTGAGCCCAACGAGAAAACCACCTTAACGGAGCCGAGAACCACCGTGTCGGAGTTACTACAAGCTGCCAATGATTTTCCATCCACTGGATGTCCAAGAACTCTCGAGGGGATGGGTGCGAGAAGCTTCGAATCTTGATCGGAGCTGGATATCGGCGATGTACCTACCGTTGTAGCCTCAGGCATCGCCGATGTCTCCGTTGACTCCATCATTGGCTTTGAGCTCTCTCCCACCACACTTACACTCTGACTCACACTCACACTCACGCCCAACCCAATAGGAAGATCTCAGAGAGATATTTCAAGTATGAGAAATTTTTGATCTTGTTCTGGGTTTGAAAATTTTTTGATCATGTGTTCTGGGTTTGAAATTTTTTTGATTTGAGTCATGTTCTAAGAGATGCCCATTTTGATCTTGTTTTCTTTTGTTTTTGTTTTTTTTTTTTCTTGTTTTGAGAGGAGAGAGACATCATTTTAACAGAGGTGGGTAACAGAAACTAAATGGAAGTAAGCTCAAGTGGGCAAAGTGATTACTGACTCAACAATTTGAAACATGTGAGAGTCTTTTAGTGGAATGGTGGACAAGTGATGTGGTCCACTAGAGGATTGTATAATTTCTCCACAAATGGCCAAAGAGGTGTTAAAGAACCATGATGTTGAGTGTTGCACGAAGCCTAAATTACATGCCCAAAAGAAGCTCACTTACAATTTTTTAAACATTGCATTTTCTTCATACAATGATTCATGGAGAAAAATGCGAAACTTTTCATGATGGAGCTTTTCACGAAAAGTAATATACAATCCTTTGAGTGCACAAGAAAAGTCAATGTCACTCAATTGATTGACTCCATCGCTCAGAATTCGCCAAACTCAATTGATCTCAATGAGAAAGCACTTACTTTAATATACTCCATTATATATCACCTAGCATTCAGTAGAAATTATGAAGAAATGGAGGAAGGTAAGCTTAAAGAGCTCAATGAAAAAGCCATGCAAATATTAGGCGTGATTTCGACTGTGGACATTTTTCCATGGCTCGGGGGGATTGTGGATGCAATAATGGGACTTCCACGGCGGATTGAAAAATGTTATCATAGATTTGATTCATTATTCGAAAGGTTGCTTGATGAACATCTTGATCCAGCCAGGCCTAAGTTAGAGGAGGAAGACATTGTTGATGTTATGATAAAGATTTTAAAGGATGAAAAAACGCCATTCCAACAAAAGAACACATCAAAGCTGTTCTCTTGGTAAGCCATGAGTCTTGTTTCCCTCTATTTTTTTTTTGAAGGAATACTATAATCAATTAAAATTTAGGATTAGGGCCACTTTAAATGTTTTTTAAATTTCCATAATTACTTTCTTTTTAAAATGTATCGTACTTCGTACCTACTTAACATAGAGTATCATCTTTATATATATAAACTATCCATTCCTATTTGATCTATCGGTAAGAAAATCACTATTTTTTTTTTTTTTGGAATGAAAATCACTATTTATTATATAACAAATAAAGTTTGACAAGCGTATCAAAAATAAATAAATAAATAAAGTTTGACAACTTTGCAATGATGACTTCCTTGTTAAATTTTTTGCTAAAATGCAAATTCTACCCCTAATTGTCTAAAATTTAATTTAGTTCTCTAACTTTACTTTTTGTTCAATTCAGTGCTCTAACTTTCAAGATTATTCAATTTAGACTTTTCTTTAAGTTCTGTCAAGTAGTTTAATTATAAATTTTGTCAATTTTTTTTTAATTAAGAAAACTAATAAAAAAACATATTTTAAGAGAGAGAGAGATCCCTATGCCTACGAACAGGGACAAAACCTCGTAAGAGCCATAGCCCCCCTTCTACCCCGGATTTGAAAAATAAAAATAAAATAATAAAAAATCCAATATATTTTTGGGCTTAATTGAATTTTGGGTTTAAGAAAATAAAATTGGGCCTCATTACCTCCAAAATCTTGGCACCCCTTTCTTCAAAATCTTGACCCTTGTACCAAAATCTAGCCCAAATAACATCACAAATCATAAGCCCACAAAATTTAATAAAAACTTCACAAATAAATTTGAAAACTTGACACCCAGCGCACACAAGTCCACACATTAGCCCATTTTATCTTGAGAAATTGACACAAAAAAAAAAAGAAAAAAGAAAAAAAAAAAAGAGAGAGCTATGAAGCACGGGTGCGGATTCGGATTCAGGTACGGATGTGAGTGTGGGTCTCGGTAATTTTTGAAAAAGGAGGGTGCGGGTGCGGCGGGATACATTTTTAATAAATTATTAAATATATTTTTATATAGTGAATTTACTATTTTTTATATAAAAAAATTCAAATAAAGGGGTATAGTTTATTATTAAAAAACTATTTTTGGTAATTGTAAAAAAAAAAAAAAAAAAACCACCTTCCAAAATTGTTCCTTTGCTCCTTTTCCATTCCACAAGTCCACCCACGTGAAACTATTGACTTTCTCACCTACTTAATTTATATTCTTTTGTTATAAACCTTTATTCTTCTTCCTCACCTCTTCTAAGTTCTAACCATTTTTTTGTGTCTTCTCATCTTCTTCTTCTTCTTTTTTTTTTTTTTTTTTTCTCTCTCACAAGACCACATGAACCAGAAGAATGGCAGCTATTTTGACGACTGTATTTGCCAGAATCGAGCCATATCGGTTTGTTTCGACGGTCGTTTCAGCCGAAATCAGACTATATTGGCCATTTTAGCTCCTTTTTCTGCTGGAATTGGGGCGAATCGGCTAGTTTCAGCTCGAATTAGGCCCAAAAAAACAAAAGAAAACAAAAAAAAAAAGGGCACATAGACGCCTCGGACATTGAACGCCGCGTCAGGGTGAGTCCGGTGTAGGTGTAATGGCCCTGGAGCCACACTCATGCTTTCTAGAGAGAGAGTCTAAAACAAAGAAAACAAAGAGAGATACAGGAAGAGAACTGACCCATGAAACCAAAAAAAATAAAACTCCACATATTTGGTTGGAGGGGGAGGGATGGGAGTAGAATAAAGTTGGACGAAAATCAGGCCCAAAAAAAAAAAAAAAAAAAAAAACAACAATAACAACAACAACAACAAAACAAAAAACAAAAAAAAGGGCATATCGGCGCATCGAATGTTGGACGCCATGTCAGGGTGAGTTCGGTGTAAGTGTAGCGGCCCTAGAGCCACACTCGTGCTTTCTAGAGAGAGAGAGAGTCTAAAACGAAGAAAACAAAGAGAGATATAGGAAGAAAACTGACCCATGAAACCAAAAAAAATAAAACTTCACATATTTGGTTGGAGGGGGAGGGATGGGGAGTAGAATAGAGTTGGATGAAAATTAGACCTCCATCCAAACTAGCCTTTACTGAACCATCGAGTTTACTCGTGATGAAAAAAAAAAAATGGAAGGATACAATATATTTGATGCCATTTGTTGAGATGGTTAAGTAGACCAAAAGCTGAAATTTTAAAAGGGTACCTAAAGAATGGTATATAAAATATTGTATATAAGCTCTGCACATTGCTTTTTATAGATATATTTTGGTCTATTTCACTGTAGGACAATGACAACCCAATTTATTAGATAACATATAATAAACGAGTGAAGTGTGAACCATTAGTCCATTACCGATGTGAATCATTCACTACAAAAAAAGAGGGCTATAGCTGCGCTTAAAAAACGCAGCTATAGACTATGGCTGCGTTTTTATAGCCGCATTTCCAAACACGGCCTATGCTGTGAGGCTATAGCCCCTTGCAAGGACCTAGAGCTGCGTTTCTAAAACGCAGCCCGCGTTTTTCAACACCCATAGGGTTGGGACCTATAGCTGCGTTTTGTAGAAAACGTAGCTATAGTCCCAATTTGGGCTGCATTTTCCAAACCCGGCTAAAACCTCCTATTTGGGTTTTGTCTATAGCTGCGTTTATAAAAACGCGGCTATAGATATTTTTCCTCATTATTTTGCTAAATCACAAATTCTTGCCCAAATTGCATGAAGAAATACAAAACAAGTTCCCAACAAATAATAAATACTAAATTTTCTGAAGTTCATTGCCAAAATTTTGCAAGTTCCCAACAAAAAATATATCAATTTGTAAGTTCCACTGACAAAAGATCCTATACATCACAAAAAAATTTTACAAGGAGTTTTTTACATTCTAATTGCATGAAGAAATACAGCCATAGCTAGCAAGTGGCAACAACACTTCCTAACTGACCTCAAAGTTCCAGTCTTGCCATGCCTACCATCACTTCTCTACAGTAAGCTTGCTCCCTGCAGAAAGTTAAGGTTCAAGTCCACAAAGAACAAAATTTGAGACGAAAAAACATGAGTAGCAAACCATTTTCCTACACTCACGAAGTTAAAAAGAACCATTTTTCACAAACAAACACAAGTAGCAAACCATCTTATGCTTTGTAATCACTTCTTTGAACTCTTGGATATATTTTACATAACAAATTAAGCTCATGTTCCATATGTATCTCACAAATATATGTGTTTAGTTATAATTGGTATCAGGCATGGGACCCTAAGTTAATAAGACAGTTCAATATCCTTCTTTATTCCAATTAATTTTCCTTCAAAATATTATCTCAATTTAAGTTCTAAGAGATATGCAGTGATGAAAACTGGGTTACTCAGTTATGTCTAGCAAACTTGAAGGAAAAACTCGGTGAGTTTTTATTGTTTCTAGAAGCCAAAAATTGTGAGAATTCCTCTTTCTTGATTGAAGATGGTTTCTCTTTGCAACAATCATTTGGTATTTGGAATATAATACCCAGGAAGGCCCACATGCCCAATCATGCTATGGCCACATTTTTATTTAATATGTAGTATTACTCAAAGGCAACTATATATGGTTACGCAAAAAAAATTTTAATGTTGTAGAAGTGACCTAGTTTTTTTTTTATTTTAGTGGTAAGTGGAACTTATCAGAAAGATAAAGAATAAGACAGAAGATTTCATATAGAATATTGTACCACTGTTAAATTAGTTCAAATTGAAGTTGTGCCTAATATATTCTCCTTGAGATGTTGCACTTCAAATTTATAAAAATGTTCTGTCAAAACACATATAGGATATTTTCATTTTGAGATCCATATATCCACATAGATAAACTTTCATTAATAAAGCAAAAGAAAGTGGTAAGATAGTCATTTTGAGACCCATATATCCACATAGAAAAACTTTTACCAGAATATTCACGTTAATGAACACATACGAAAATCCACAAGCAAAAGCCCAATTTGAACCCAGTAACCATTGAAATCAAACCCAATTTTCCTTCTTTTTTTTTTTTTAAATCCCAGCATCAAAATTCCACAAACTTCATACTCAACAGAAAAAATGGAGAAACAGAGATTAGAATACCAGGAACTTTGTAGAGCTTGACGGAGTGATCGATGGATCCAGAAGTGAGGCAAGTGGAGTTGGGGCTAATGGCGATGGTGGTGATGCAGTTGCGGTGGTGGCGGAGGATCCTGGGAGCGCTTGACGGAAGAAGAGGGTCGTGGATGGAGATAGAAGGATCGGAAGAGGAGCAGTGACAAGGTGATTCGCTTGCTGGTCCTATACCACAAAGCAGAAGGAGCTGCCGCAACGGCCATTGCTGGAGGAGGAGGCCTTGTGGGCCTCCCTGAGCTTCACTGACCGGACTTTCATGGCAGTTTTGGAAGAAGATGAAGGCCTTGCCTTGTCTTTGTTAGGGATTGGGTTAGAGAGAGAGATGTGGTGGTGGGTTTGGTAATAGAAAATAGAAAATGAGGGTCTGGGAGTCAAAGGGATCGGCGAGATGAGAGATTGAGAGTGAGCTGAGAGTTTTTGTGAATTTAGGTTTTTTTTCAATTGAGGGGTTCTTTTTTTTTTTTTTTTTTTTTAATATCAAACCTTGGCCACATTTGATAAAATGCAGCTCTTCCCCTATTTAAGCCGCGTTTAAAGAAACACAACTCTTGCATTATGTTTAAGCAAAGGGATCGGCGAGATTAGAGATTGAGAGTGAGCTGAGAGTTTTTGTGAATTTAGGTTTTTTTTTTCAATTAAGGGTTTTTTTTTTTTTTTTTTTTTTTAATATCAAACCTTGGCCACATTTGATAAAATGCAGCTCTTCCCCTGTTTAAGCCGCATTTAAAGAAACACAGCTCTTGCATTATGTTTAAGCAAAGGGATCAGCAAGATTAGAGATTGAGAGTGAGCTGAGAGTTTTTGTGAATTTAGGTTTTTTTTCAATTGAGGGTTTTTTTTTTTTTTTTTTTAATACCAAACCTTGGCCGCATTGATAAAATGCAGCTCTTCCCCTGTTTAAGCCGTGTTTAAAGAAACACAGCTCTTGCATTATGTTTAAGCTACGTTTAATAAACGCAGCTTTGGGATATACTATTAAAAAAAAAAAAATCCCCGATGGGTCTATAGCCCGTTTTTAAAAACGCAGCTTAAGCCAACTAAATGCAGCCTGTCCCTCACGAAACGCGGCTTCAGAGCTGGTCTATAGCTGCGTTTTTAAAAACGCAGCTATACGTCCAGTGGTGGAGCTGCATTTTTTCAAACAATACCCTGAAACTGCGTTTTTTAAAAACGCAGCTCAAACAGTACCTTGAAGTTGCGTTTTTGAAAAATGCAGCTCTAGAGCGCGTTTTTTTTGTAGTGATTATTGTGTGTGTGAGAGTGGTTTATTACCATTAATTAGTTAAACCCCTTGGAAACTATTGGTTTATTCATAATTATTAATATTAATGGAATGAAAAATTAAAAACTTCTTGAATTTTTTCATGATTTATGGATTTAAGAATTGGAAGAAAGTTAGGGATGGAAAAAATTGTGCTTGTTTGAGTCATTTAGGAAAAAAAAATCTAACTCTTCATAGATCGAGCTTCATAAGTCATTGGAGGATTTGATGGATCAATCTCCACATATAAAAAAGGCAGTAGAAAATTTTACTTCTAAAAAAATTGCAAACAATTGATGTTATTGAATATGATGAAATTCGGTGATATATGGGTTTATTACCATTAATCAAGTGAAAAATAATATAAACCCATAGTATAATGATAACCAAAATGTACAACGTATGGAGTACTAAGTTGGCAACCATGGACATAGAGTAACTCGGGTTGCACTTGCATTGGTATCTTGACCTGGTATGGAGGTGATCATAGCATTCAGGAGAGAGAGAGAGAGAGAGATTTTATTAGTTTTCTGAATTTTTTTAATGGATAATTATTAGATACTCATAGAGTACCATAAATGTATACTCCTCCCTCTTACATAATTATGGGTCTCATTAATTAAATTCATGGTAGGGCCTACAATAAATGTGAGAGGGGGAGTACATATTTATTGTACTCCCGAAGTATTTAAAAATTTTCCTTTTTTAATTAGAAAAAATTGAAAAATAAATTAATTAAAACTAACAGCTACTACTTGACAAAATTTAACAGAAAACAAAATTGGGGTTTTATCTACTACCATCACCATGTGCACTTACGGATCTTATTTATGCAATGAGCTTTCAACCACGTCCACATGCCACCAAACCAAAGAGAAAAATGAAGAACAGAACGTAGAAATTCATATTCCATTCATCATCGCTTGGTTGTAAGAAAATTTTCTTAAGAACATATGGAAGCAAAATACAAAACTTGCCGCAAATAACTGTTCATCGAGTACAAAAATTCATTTTATTAAGACATTTCTCCTCAAGAATATTCGCATGAGAGACTCTCCAGGTTCAAAAGGGTAGTAGTATCCTCTGTTTCAATCACACCCTAAAAATAACAAATACAACTTAGAAAATTGTAGATCCCTACTTCAACCGCAATGAAATTATCTGAATAAATGGTTTTACTTTGAGGGTGTGAATCTGTCAAATCAGCAAAAACTACAAAACAGTGAAAAATAACATTATTAAAGCTGCACCAGTACAGAAATCCCCATCCCCGCAGAGAAACTATAAACCAACACTTCTCTCCAGCTTTTGAATCTGGTTGAGGAAAATCCATGTCATCTGCATAAAAATACAAACATCCAAAAATCAGAAAATGCATGAAAAAAATTCCAAGAACAGTGGATAATCGAGGGAAAGTAAATTTTCAGCAAATGGTTCAGTAGCGTGCCAGGACCCAAAAAAAAAAAAAAAAAAAAAAAAAACATCTGAGTATAAAACTCAACTCCAATATGTAAATGCACACACATAGAGAGAAAAAGAGAGAGAGAGAGAGAGAGAGTACTATGACATGGGGGGCAATTCTAACACAATATACTGGAAATCCAGTGTAAAATTTAAAAGGTCCTCCACTTTTCAGGGTTTTGAACAAACTAAAGAGCCAGAGTAAGGAAGCTTCCCCTCAGCATCAGGTTGCATCTTCTGAATCTGGGTTTTGACATAATCAAATGGCAAACTGCAAGCTGCAGCAAAGAACCCTGAAATGGTACTAGCACCTGAGGAGAAAAAAAAATAAGACATTTATCAAAACAATGACAAGATAAATATTTTCTGGGAATGAAAGCCAATGCCTTTTTTTCGTAAGTAATGAAAGCAAAATGCTTGTTGAAATAGAGTTTGAATTGGACTAAATCAAAACTCCTATTTGCACACTCCTTAGTAGAAGACAGAGCAAATGATTTATTTTTTGCATACTTTTTACTACACACACACAGCGTCTAGAAGGCTCCTTGGATGCATATACATCTTCGCCTAGGAACCTCAAAAATCATAGGCTGAATACTCATAATACTCAACTGAATTTCACTGTGGTTTTTGCGTATTAAGAGGGACCAAAAAAAGGGCATGGCTCTCGCCTTAGCGCCATTTACATGGTTTAAGGCGAGCTCCTCGCTAAAGGCACCTTCAAAAGTGTTGCCTACCTTTGTGTCCTCACAAAACATGCTTATTCCATTAGTGTCCCCACACCTGCCCTATAAAAGATCTCCAAGTACCATTCCTACTTGGAAGAGAGGGTAACATGGAAACAACTTGTCTTTGCCGCATGATAATAATCATCTTTATTAGCCAAAAGGAAAATGGAAAGCCATTTAACAAGCAAATGCAACGCAACATAAGACATGCGCCCCCCTCCCCCCACTCACACACACACACATAGGCCGTTAGAGAGAGAATACAAACATATATCCAACATGAACTCCCATGGTTACATTTTAACTCAATCGAAAACATAAAATATATGGTCAAACCCAAGCCTTCATATACAAGAGCTCCCTATCAAAGAAGAATGCTAAATTAATGCAAAGAATAAATCTGCTTCAAAAATCTTTCCTAAGGTCAAACAAAACTCCTGCTAACATTTGAACCCCAAATCTTTTACAATGTCGTATATTTACCTCCTGAAGAAAATAATTTGGTTTTTGAAAAACAAACATAAACAAGCAAATATATAATATTGAAGAGGGTAAACCATAACCTATATTTACGAAGGTCAAATAAATAAATAATTACATTCCTAGATTTTATCAGGGAATGCAAAGTAGAATGTTTTTATATTTGTAGTTGGGAATATTTCAAATTTTACTAGATAATTTTATATATAAATGTATTTGTCATTAATCACACCAAAAAAAAAATATCTAACAATATATTTTTTTTAAAACAATTAATTTAAACAGTAACTCATTTTATGTTAAGGCAATAATAGTTCTCATATCAATTTGTAAAAAACAAATTAGTAAAATAGCTTTAACATATATTTATTTGCCCTATAATAATACTGAAGTGGACAGAATATTACAAGTTCATATATGCATGATGCATGGCTTGCAATTGTGCGTGCGTGCACGCGCGCGCACACACACACATATATATATATATATATATAAAATAAATTTTAAAGAAATAAAACATAAATTCCTGGGTCTGGAAGAGTCTGATTGGAAGTCATGTCACATGTGGCGTAAACCCTACTTCTGATCTATAATTTTAGTCCAAGTTTTGAAAAATATTGTTAACCAAAGCTAGACATTAGTTTATTAGTCGAAACAGACGTCGAAAGGTGATGGTTGGATGTTTTCCAAGGTATATCCTAGAGGTAGGAGTTGATTGATCAGAACTGGTCTCATGTGGTGATGTCGCGAAAAATGGCACCATCACCTAAGGTCTAATTCTTCTGGCCAACTAAGGTGAAGGTGCCAACCAAAGTTTTTATTTATTGTTTTTTATTTTTGGTTACTGCTGTGTTTTTCTAACCAATAAACACCACTCTAGTTATGTTGTGAAATAATTTGATTAAATTAAAAAGAGAGAAGAGTGAAATCAACGTAAGATCTATGGGAACATGCTTACATTCACGGGAACAAGGAACTAATACTCCGCTATATGAATAAATCAGGGTTGCGGACAATGTCTATTATTAATAAAAACCATACCCATTACAAATTCCATAAGTGCTATTGTATCATACCATTTTGTTCTATTCATTGTGTACCACTTCACTCCATTACGTCCATAAAACCCCCAACTAAGTAGCATAATAACAAATATGAGCCAACTTTAACAAGGTAATTGCCATGCATCATGCCAAAATTGCTATTTTTTTCTTGGTAATGACATATTCTTTCTTTGTATATAATTTCAAAGTTGTTTTCATAGACTTTAAAATTAACATAAATTTGAATGTAGAAATAGAAATTGAGATCCTAATTAAGCAGGTGTTGCACTAGATACAATTAGTATCAAAGACTGAGATTGAAAATTAAAAAGTTAACTTTTTCTTTCAGCTCTTAGATCAGAAAAGTTAAAAATTCTTTTAAAAAAATTGATAAAAGATTTTAGTTGACTTTTAACTTTCAATTTTAGCCTTGATACTAAATGCACCGAATTTCAATCCTAGACATAGAGGCACCAAGGTCTAATGCAAGCAATTGTTGCTTAATAACAATACATATAATATGTTTGCTAATAATGCCTTCATAGTTTAATTTTTTGTATTTAAGTTTGATTAACACCTATTTTACAAGTTGCTAAGAAAATAATTGTCATTATTATTTAGTACACTCATAACATTTTTTTTTTTTTTTGGATTAAACAATTTACAGTTTTAATTAGGTTAAATTTCTATTGACTAAATATTTTAAATACCTTCTAGAAGGTAGGAAAAAGAATACAAAAAAATCCACCTATATTTTTTCAATACAAAAAAAATCAATTATCAATCTAAGATGCATTTAGAGGAAAAACCACTATGACAGTATAACACTAACCCAAAGAAAAATTTCATTATTAGAATCGAAGTTTATAGAATTGAAACATATCATGTTCCTAATTTCTAGCTACCTCCAATAGTATTTACGAATTTGACTCCACACTACTCCAAGCCTATTAAATACTTTTAATATAGAATATCACGCATGAATTACATATGTGATTTCAAGGACTGCATTGAAGATTTTCTATGCGGTAACAGTTGGATGGCTATGTGGCTTCACTCTTGATATACACTATAGCAGAAAACACCATGTAAGATAGTTCTCTATTTACTTTTATACTTATCTCTATGAATTAATAAACTTTTTCGCCTCTACACCTACTTAAACTTGTACTTAATGAACTTTATATATCTTCTCCAATTAGCATTACAATGACCCATATCATTAGTGGACTTAAAATATGAATCATGAAAAAATTTATTTCTTAATTTTCAATCCATCAAGACTCAGTCAAAATTATTGAATCTTCTTTCTTTTGAACTACTTCTTGAACATAATCATATACTTGATGTTTGACATTTACAAGTCAAAATAAGTTACATTTGCCAACACTAAATCTAAGTGTGTGTATAGATATAGATATAGGGATGGACCCAAGGGGCTTGACCCAAAGAAATATTTTATTTTACTAGTTATATTTTTCATTTGGCATAAATGCTCTTTTCGTCCCTATATTTTGGGGTCATTTCTATTTTGGTTCTTACATTTCTATTTTATCACTTTTAGTCCCTAATCCAATTAATGCTTGTTATTTTAGTCCTTTCCGACACTCAACTAACAGAAAAAACTGACATAGCAAACAGAGTGCACTATTGACACAGTAAATGCTGACATAGCGAATAAAATAATAATAATAAAATTATTTATTATTTAATAAATGCCAAGTCAGCATAAAATAATAATAAATGCCACCTCAGATCCATGTTAGTTTAGAGTTTTAAATTTTAATTGATCAATTAAAAAAAAACAGAATTAAAAGTAAAAAACACATGAATTTAGATCTAACATCCTCTTCATCAAGAACACAGAAGAACACAACCCAGAAAAAAACATACAAACCCAGAAAATCAAACACAAAGAACACAAGAAAATCAAACTCAGAAAAATCATAAATGAATATTGTGAAAAAAAAAAATCAATCCACATATATACATAAACCAAATTAAAATAAATAAATAAATAAATAAAACTTGAATTTAGATCTAGTAATTTGTTGGTTTCTCCATCTTCATCTCTCTCTCACTTAAATACAAAAGAAACAAAACAAATCTAAAGTTGGGCTTTGAATCTAACAGCAACCCATGAATACAACAATTATAACCAAATCTGAACAAGGTGGAAACCTAGATCAGCAAAATCATAACCCACAATTACATAGACAAAATTTCAAAACCCAAAACCGATACTCAACCCAATTTTTTTTTCACCAATTACACAGAGACAAAACTCAAAGACATTCAACAATTACACAAAAACAAAACTCAAACCCAGATTTTTTGGCCCCAAATACAAAACTCAACATAGATTTTCTTTTGCTTTCTAAGAAACCAAACTCAAAACTCAAATCCAAAATCGATGAACAAAACCCAAGATCTGAAACTACAAATAGCCACAGATTTAGAGAGAGAGAGAGAGAGAGAGAGAGAGAGAGAGAGAGAGAGAGAGAGAGAGAGTTGGGTTTTCAGCCAAGGTTGAGAGAGAGAGACCAGGTTTTCAGTCTAAGAGAGTTACGTTTTGGCTAAGGTTTAGAGAGAGAGAGAAAGCTGGGTTTTCAACCATGAATTTAGAGAGAGAGAGAGAGAGTTAGGATTTCGGCCATGGATTTGGAGAGAGAAAGAGAGAGCTCACCTTCAACGGAAACCACCTTCAGTCACCTCCGATCCAACTTAACCTAAAACTACCATCAACCACCTCCACCTTCACCTTGAGAGAGCGCTTGAGATTTTCACCGAGAGAAAGAGAGCTTGGAGATTAGAAATTGATAAATTAGAGATTCTAATTTCTAATTTATTCACGGAGAGAGAGCTTGGAGCTTGTAGAAGACTTTTTTATTTATATTATTTTTATTTAATTTCTCTATTCATTTATGCTTTTTCTAAGTTTGATTTTCTGGGTTTGTATGATTTTTTCTGGGTTGTGCTCTTCTATGTTCTTGATTAAGAGGATGTTAGATCTAAATTCATGTGTTTTTTTATTTTTAATTCCTTTTTTTTAAAACAAAATTGATCAATTAAAATTTAAAATTCTAAACTGACATGGATCTGAGGTGGCATTTATTATTATTTATTATTATTTTATGCTGACTTGGCTTTTATTAAATAATAAATAATTTTTTTTATTATTTTATTCGTCACGTCAGCATTTACTGTGTCAACAGTGCGCTCTGTTTGCCACGTTAGCTTTTTTTGTTAGTTAAGTGACGGAAAGGACTAAAATAACAAACGTTAATTGGATTAGGGACTAAAAGTAGTAAAATAGAAATGACCCCAAAATATAGGGACGAAAAGAGCATTTACACCTTTTCATTTTTGCAGTTGGGTCTCTTTCTTTCAAAACCTTAGGCCCTTCTCCCATCCAATTAGCCTAGCCAACCCAACCCAAGTATCCAGCTAGCAACTACCCAATCAAAAAACTTAACAAAAATAAAACTTAAAAAAATTTAAAATCCTAGTCGACTGGGTATTAAGAAACTTTTTTTTTTTTTTTTTTTTGTTCTTTGTTTGTAGATAGTTGTATCTTAATGTATTAAGAAACAATAATATTGTATATTTATCTTAGTTGATAGTTTGTTAATAACTTAATACTATATGGTGCCTACTTGGAAATTTATTTTTTTCCATTTTTGGCATATAGTCCGGCCCAACTTAGCTTAAAGTCATGGGTGTCCACACACACATATATATATATAGCTCGGCAAAATAGTTCAAACCAATATAAACAAATTCGACTTTCACACATGGTATATTTAAGCCAAATCAACAAATTTCTTTCCTACAAAAAAGAAAAAAAATATATGGCTGGTGCTTGGTCCCTCTTGAAATTATTCTCCCCTAATGCTTAATCATTTGGGTCGACTTAATACATTTTGAATAATTTAAGGCTTCAGGAAATAAATGTTAGTGATTTTTTTAATATTTAAATTTTATATGGAAAATATTAATTTAATTATATATATATATATATATATATATATATATATATATATATATATATATATATATATTAGTTAAAAAAAGTTCACTTTTTTTAAGATGTAAAATTGTTAATTAAAATTTTGTACTTAATTTTTATTAACATCTTTTTTATAAGTCACTAGCCTCTAAGCACACGCGAGTACATGTTCAAAAACTCTTCTATTTTTTTTTTTTGTAAAAGTTAATAATTTGAATCCATTATAATTTAGGATTATTACATTTTTCAATTACAAAAAAAACCTAGGGGTGTGATGAATAAATTATTTCATCCAAAACGCAGAACACTCATCACACCTTAGGTATTTCTATGATTGAAAAATGTAGTAATTTCAAATTATAATGGATACAAATTAGTAACCTTTACCAAAAAAAAAAAAAAAAAGAAGGAAGAGCAAAGCCATCAGAAGAGTGGTCCTATTTTGTAAGCAACGTTTGAGTGGGTTGTTTAACTTATTTATCTATTTAAAATAAAATAAAATAAATGTATACTTAAGAAGTGGGTTGGTGATAAAGTGTTTCTATTTTGTAGGTAATGTTTTAGTGCAAGTTTAACATATATTTTTACTAGACTATCTTTTAGTTTTGTCTTTACTTAAACCTAAGGGTGTAGGGGTATTCTGGAACAAAAAAAATTCTGTCCAAACAAGGAAAGCCCCTTAAATAGTAGTATAGATTAAGAACATTGATTGTCATGACTATTTTAAACATTCATACCTAATTAAATAATAATAATAATAATTTAGAGTCTCACATTTTCTTTGCTGATAATTTAGTGCCTTTTGGTAAGGCAGATGAAAAAAATTGCCAAAGTATTAAAGATGCCTTGGATGTCTTTTGTGATCTATTTGAGCAAAAAGTTAATTATGGGAAATTTCGAGTTTATTTCTCTCCTATTGTATTTGAAGATAGGAGAGGAGTGAAAGCTAGCGGCACCATGGCAAATCATTTTGAGTATTGTTAAAAAGGAACTCGAGTTTAATTCTGTATTACACTGAACTCGAGTTATAAACTCTAGTTTCACATGGAATTTTAAATTACAGAATTCTACGTTACCGGGTCCCACCATGGACTTTCATTAATAGAACTCTTACTCTAAACTCAAGTTTTATGTAGAACTTGATTTTCATAAACTTAAGTTACAAAACAGTAATAGATTACTAAATATATCACGAACAATGTGATAAATTGCTAAATATTTTGTCAAATAGTACTATTGGGCCATTTTTGCCTACTTTTTGTAAATTTTTGGAACAGAGTAACCTTAGTCGTAGGCCTATGCCACTTGACTTCAACTAATACTTGCTATCCATGAACTATTTTTTTGAGGCGTTATTCTGATATTTGCTAGTGAACTTTAAATACTCATAGTATCCATTGACTTGACCAAGTAATCGAGTATTGTGAGGCAGGTGGTAGTGGCCCTGAGGGCAAATAAAAGGTTTCAAAAATGGTAGGTAACCATATTCCTGAGTGAGGGACAAAGTCATATGTATTGTAACCATATTCCCGAGTGAGACACCGTCATATGTATTATACTATCGGAAAGATTGATATTCTTTTTTGAAAAACAAACACACAAGCAAGAAAAAGGGAATCAGAAAATTCATGTAATAATTATATGTGAAGTGGGCAAACAAAGTCAAATGAATAAATAAAACAAAATTACATTTTTCTGGGTTTTCTAGAGGGATGCAAAGTGGAATGTTTTATAGTTATGGTTGGAAATACTTTCGAATTTTTCTACATAATTTTATAAATTTTTTTGTTATTAATCATAAAAAAATAATCCAATGTGACAAAAGAACTGTCATATGTGATGTTGGAACTGCACAATGTGAGGATGAAACCGTCAAATGTGAGAAAAAAAGTAAGGGAACCATCGAATGTGAGAAAAAATTGTCACATGTGATGTTAGAACTACACAATGTGAGAATAGAACCGTCATATATGAGATAAAAAGTAAGGAAACCACCAAATGTGAGAAAAGAACTGTCACATGTGATATTGGAACTGTACAATGTGAGCATCAAACCGTCAAATTGAGAAAAAAGTAACCTGATATAACAGGTTACCTACTAGTGAGTACCGTACCCCTTTTTTTTTGGGGTACTGTAGAATTACTCATTTAAAAAATAATAATAATAATTCAAATAATCATTTATTATGTATTAAGAAAGTGACAATCAAATGTATTATCACATCAATTTATAGAGCTTATTTTGATAAAATTTGTAAAATAGCTTTAGCATTTTTTTTTTCCCTATAATAATACTGAAGTGGACAGGACATGGCACTTATATTTACAAGTTCATACATTGCTTGCATATATATCGATAAAAGAGTTAAAATAATAATAAAACATAAATTCCTCGGTCTGGGAGAGGCCGGTTGGATGTCATGTCACGTGTGGCGTAAACCCCGTTTCTCTATATTTTTAGTCCAAGTTGTGAAAAATAAACCCCATTTCTCTATATTTTTAGTCCAAGCTGTGGGAAAATAAAAAAAAAATTAAAAAAAAAAAAAAAACCCTGTTTCTCTATATTTTCAGTCCAATTTGTGAAAAATAATGTTAACCATAAACATTACTTTATTAGTCTAAGTAAACGAAACAGACGTGAAAAGGTGATGCTCCAGTGTTTTCCGTGGTATATCCTAGAAGTAGAAATTGATTTGACCAGAACTGGTAATGGCACTATCACCTAACTTAAGGTCTAATTCTTCTGGCCAAGTCAGGTGAAGATGCCAACCAAAGTTTTCTTATTTTGGTTCCTGCTGTGTTTTTCTAGCCAATAAACACCACTCTAGATATGTTGTGAAATAATTTGATTAAATTAGAAAGAGAAAGGACTGAAATCAACATAGAGAATTTATGTGTTTCGGCAATATGCATGCTTTCATGAGAACAGGGAGCTGAAATTAGGGTTACAACAGTGTTTATTATAAATAGTTATTATATTTGGTTCAAATTCCAAAAACACTATCATACCATACCATTCTGTTCCATTTATGTTCTATGTTTCACTCTATTATGCTCACAAAGCCCCAATTAAGTAGCCTAGTAACAAATGATCTAAATGAGCCAACTTTAACAAGGATACCATGCATCATGCCAAAATCGCTATTTTTTTTTCCTTGGTTATGGCCTATTCTAATGATGCCGAAAATATCACCAGTAAGCCACACGGTCCTTGCCGGCTCCAAATAGCACTTGCACAGCAAGAAGAAAGGACCTAGCAGAGAGCACCGATGTGATACCGGTCAAATACCCTCCAAAGGTCAAGTGAGAACTATTCTCACTGCTCTAGAGTGCTAAAGAGGGTAAATTATGTGTACCTTGGTTCGTGAGAGGGCTTGGGTTTTTATAGTAGTAAGGCTTGACCTCTTTTGCTTGGAGTAAAAGTCTTTTCCTCATAGGAGTCTCCTTGGGCGTATTTTGCAAGATCCTTTCCATATAGGAATCCCTCTTAGGTTTCACAAAACGTGGATGGCAAGTCATTTACTTATACACGCAAACGTGGTTAGCAAGCATTTCTTTGACTAGTACCATCAGCTTATATTATGCCTACGGTCTTTATACCGTCAGCTTCAGGATGACCCTTCAGCTTTATTATCCCATCGGCCTATGGTGCCTCTACTTACAACTTTATCCCACCATCAGTCATTAAACAAAGGCTGACAACCCAGTAGATATCGTCACCCATAAACCGTCAGCTTATCTTCCTTGACCAATTTCTTTTATCCTTATCAGTTGCCCCCTACTCCATATCTCCGTCACATTTTATACTGACGGGTTATGGAGTTAATGTTTTCGTCGATTGTGTTATTTTTAAAGAGGCGGGAAAATTGTTTACATGGGTCTCCTCGAGCCATCATGCACTTAATGCTTTGGATAGGTGGCATGTTCTTATTGGCTTTGCTTCTGACGAGGGCATCGCTTCGTCTTCTGCGCCCTTCTATCCCATATAAAAGCAGCACCTCCTTCTCATTTTTCTCTATTTCATTCTTGCTGATCTTTGAGAGAGAGACCGTTGCCCTTATTTTCGTCAGCTCACCCTTTATTTCCGTCAACTTATCCGTCGTTATCCTTGAAGCCGTTCTTCTCCAGAAGGCCATCTTACTAGTAAGTTCCATTTCCTCTTCTTTTTCATTTTTGCCTATTTCATTAGTGAGGACGTCAGCCAAGGTACTTAGATTGGATCTGTCACTTGTAGGTAGTCAAATGTCAAGTGACCCGTCATGTAAGGAGTCGTTAGTCCGCGAAGGAGTGGGCTATGACGAGGCCTTTGGTTCTGGTAATGAGTCAGAGGACTTCTCGCCTTTGTCAGAGAGAGAGACATCAGCTCGATCTCCTGACGGTGATGAGAGTTACACTGAGAGAGATAAGGATGAAGTAGAAGAGGAAAGAGGAGAGGACGGAAATGATAGGGATGACATAAATGTTGACGGATATGATAGTGACGGAGATGAGGGATCCAGTGTAGGGACCTTAGAGGGTCCCAGAGATAACCGTCCCTTCATTCTCCTTGAGGATTAGGCCGTCAACAAATTTTTGCCTAGGATGAGTGATAAGGTTTTTAGGGAGTTGCACACTCGTTACCAAATCCCAGACCATATCCCGATCCGTCTCCCTAGAGAGAATGAGAGTTGTTACTCAGGGAGAACCGGTGAATTTGGCATGTATGATGCCATGTTTACTACAAGCCTGAGATTATCATTGACAGCCCTACACCGTCAGCTTGCTGACTTCCTGGGCTTGTCCATCACTCAAATTGCCCCAAACGCCTAGAGGAATTTCATTGGAGCTGAAATCCTGTGGGGCCGTCTAAGTGGAGGACACCGTCAGCTTACCTTAAACGAATTTTTTTACTGTTATAGGCCCCATCATATTGCCTTGTCTAAAGGGACATACCATTTTAATGCCTGGGAGAAAAGTTTGAGGCTGATATCAGATATGCCAGATTCCAATAGGAACTGGAGAAGTAGATATTTTTTTGTTGAAGGGACGGATTGGGTTTGCTGTCAGGAGGAATGGGCGACAATGCCCCATAGTTATTTTGACAACACTTGTGTTTTTGTCAAGGATTCAGGTTAATCCCATCGACTATGTTCCTTTTGTTTTTGAAGTGACGCTACTAACACTCTTCTTTTTCCTTTTCAGCCCATACCCATCCCCACATAACCGATGAACAGGAGTAGTTCATCCGTCGGGTTCTGGAAATCCCTTTGGAGGAACGTAAGTGTAGGGATTTGATCACCCTTGACACTATTCATTTATACT
The DNA here is from genome assembly GCA_029955605.1 of Quercus engelmannii. Classification (NCBI taxonomy): domain Eukaryota; kingdom Viridiplantae; phylum Streptophyta; class Magnoliopsida; order Fagales; family Fagaceae; genus Quercus; species Quercus engelmannii. The sequence continues at coordinate 48,929,020 of JARPSG010000007.1, forward strand.
GTGGGGGTCCAAAGCCGTCAGCTGAAGCTTGAAGGTTGGACGAATTTTCACGTCGACATGAGTAGATTTCTTATTGTCTCCGTCAGTTTTACTCCTCCGTCTCTTGTTCTAATTGTTTTTTTTTTTTTTTGGTATTGTAGAGATGGAATCTGCTAAACAGAGGATAAGGGCTATCGCAGCTCGTCAAAAGGAGGAGAAGAGGGCGAAGAAGGTAGGGGGGAGACGTCGTCAACCCCTAAGGCCGTCACTAAGCAGGCAAAGAGGAAGCTCAACGGGAGTGATGGCCATCCGGCTAAAAAAGCAGCCGTCACTATGGGAGATAGTGTTGCAAAGGAAAAATCGCCTCTCAAGCCAAGCCACGGTGCGGGCAAAGGGGTAATGACCTCCTCGGGTCCCGTCAATGAGGGCCCCTGCCGCCTCTTAACCCACAAGGACTATGCCATCGGGGAGGTTCAGTCCTTCATAAAGCCGACGGACATAAAGCCTTGTGATCTGTTGGGGACGGAGGATTTAGGGGCGTCAGCCCTTTTTGATCTCGCCAGGGTATGTTTGTTACCTTTTGGTCTATCTGATTTTATTTCACTTTGATGAACTTTGACTGACGGCTGTGTTCTTTTCTAAGGCCTTGGTGCGTGTTAAGGCCCTTCAAGACCATTGCATTGCGAAGGAGGGAGTCGTCACTCGGGTTCGGAAGCATAATACAAATCTAATGAATGAACAAGCACAGTACAAGGATGCTGTCCGTATGCTGAATCAAGAGCTGAAGGAAGTCAGGGAGAAGTTGGTGGAGGCTGACCGTCAGAATGACAAGCTCAAGGAGGAGGTGACGGATCTAGGCCAAAGATTGCAGACGGCTGGGGCTGACGCAGTTCGAGACTTTAAGGCGATGCAATCGTTCATTGACTCTTGTGCCAAGCATTATGGCACTAGTTTTAATGATTTCCTTAAGCAGGTCACGTCAGCATTCCCAGAGCTGGATCTGTCCGGAATTACAATGGATGATGGAGATGACGGCTCTTCTCAGCCTGATCCTACTCCGAAGTCTGACGTTGTTGTTGTCTTGGCCCAACCTGCTGCAAACCCTCCTACTCCTACTTCCAACACTCTAGCTACGTTTGTAGACGTTGATAATCAACAAGCTGACAGGAATCCTACTAATGCTCCTGCTCCTTAGTTTTCTTTATTTGTACTTCAACCTTGTATTCCAATTATTTTGCAAACAATCGTTGTATTTTAATTATTTTGCAAACAATTATTTAAGTGCTCGTTTGGTTTTTTTTTTTTTTTTTTTTTTTTTTTTTGTATACAGCTGTATTTATGTTATTTCTGTCGCTTTCATATCTTTTAATCAATGATTGAGCCATACGAAGTTTTGGTAAACATTCTCATCTATTTTGAGAACTCATCAGTTTTTTGAACTAGTTGGAAGACTCCGTCAGTATAGCTTTTTGGCGACTAATGTATATATCCTTCTTATCTCGTCAATTTCACAGGTTTGCTTTGAGCTCATATTGGTCATGGGTTGAGAACGGGAATTGAACTCTATAAGATCAAATCTCCCATTGTTCCTCAGTAGCTCAGTGGTAAAGCGGTCGGCTGCATCATTTTTCAAGGTCCGACAGCTTGGTTGCATTATCTAAGTATTGATTCCATCGCCTGGAGCCCGTCGGCTTTGCAGCTTCGCCCGTTAGTTGCACCATTTTTATGGCCGTCAATTTCCTAATTTCCAATCATCTTATGGACTTAATGTAAGTTCGTTGGTTCTATAACGGCCCAATCTGTTTGGTGAGACCGTCAGTTTTTCAGTTTTAATTTGTTATGGGCTTAATGAACTTGTCACCTTTGTAGGCCTATTGGTTTTTGAACCTTGTCCATATGATGATAGCCTCATCCATTAGGACCGTCAGCTTTTTAGCTTTTAGTTTGTTATGGACTTGATGAACTTGTCATCTTTGTAGGCCTGTTGGTTTTAGAACCTTGCTCATATGATGATGGTCTCATCTATTAGGATTGTCAGCTTTTTAGCTTTGGTTTGTCATGGGCTTGATGAGCTTGTCATATTTTGTAGGCCTGTTGGTTTTAGGACCTTGTCCATATGATGATAGCCTCATCTATGGGACCGTCAGCTTTTTAGCTTTAGCCTTGATGACCTTGTCATCTTTTGTAGGCCTGTTGGTTTTAGGACCTCGTCCATACGATGATAGCCTCATCTATGGAACCGTCAGCTTTTTAGTCCATGTGTTATGGACTTAGTTGTTTTTGTTATTCACTTTTGTGAACTTAGTTGTCAACTTTTGTGGACTTTAAACTGTAGATTTCTAAAATAGATACTTCAGCAATTTTGAATAAAATCCTCTTATTGCCATGCATTTGTAAATAAAAGTAATTCTAAAACCAAATCCTGCCTTTTGGGCTTAAAAAAAAAAAAAAGAGATATTGTTGCAAAAAACTAAAGTATATGATAAAGCTAAGGAGTAAGACTAACATTTGCTGAAATGTAAATAAAAAAGGTTGGTCTTCATGCTGCTGCTCCTACTAGTAATACTTTCGTAGGTGCTTCGTGTTCCATGGGTGTGGCAGTTTCTATCCTTTTAATGTCTCTAGGTGGTAAGTGTCTTTCCTCTGCCACAATGTAACTTAGTAAGGTCCTTCCCAATTGGGTTGAGTTTCCCTTGGGTAGGGTCCCTAGCGGTGCCTATGACCTTTCTAAGAACAAGGTCTCCAACTTGGAAGTCTTTGTGTTGGACCTGAGAGTTGTAGCGTTTGGCCATGTGGTCTTGGTACCTAGCGAGCCTTTGTTCTGCCGCTGCCCTGATTTCGTCCACTAGGTCGAGCTGTAGTCGCATTGCCTCGTCGTTTTTGTTCTCATCATGGTTGTGCACCCTGTAGCTCGTGAGCCCAACTTGGGCCGGGATGACTGCTTCACTTTCGTACATCAGTCAGAACAGTGTTTCTCCTGTGGGTGTCCTTACCGTCGTCCTGTATGCCCATAGTATGCTTGGCAATTCTTCAGGCCATATACCCTTTACCCTCTCGAGCCGAGTCTTGATAATCTTGAGCAAGGATCGGTTTGTGATTTCGACTTGGCCATTAGCTTGAGGGTGGGTGGGGGAGGAGTAGTATTCCTAGTTATGAGCAAAAATCCCGGAAGGAGTCGTTATCGAATTGTCTCCTGTTGTCGGAGACAAAGATTCTAGGAATGCCAAACTTGCATATGATGCATCTCTAAACAATGCTTCACACATTCTTCTCCATGACGGTGGCTAAAGCTTCAGTTTCCACCCATTTTGTAAAGTAGTCAATGCCCACTACCAGGAACTTCAGTTGTCGTACTGTTGTAGGGAATGGTCTCATAATATCTAACCCCCATTGTGCGAATGGCCATAAGGTCGTCATCGGGGTCAGCTGCTCGGTTGGTTGTCTAATAATATTGCTGAACCTTCGGCATTTGTCATAGGTCCTGACATAAGTTTTGGCATCCTTCTGCATGGTGGGCCAATAGTACGCTGCTCGCACAAGCTTGTGTACCAATGATCTAGACCTTGATTGGTTTCCGTAGATTCCTTCGTGTACCTCTCTCATGACGTAGTCTGCCTCTTCCATACTCAAGCATCTCAGATATGGTCAGGAGAAGCCTCTTTTGTATAGGACGTCTTTTATTAGAACGAACCTTACTGCTTGGACCTTCAGTTTTCTTACAGCCTCCTTTCCGTCTAGTAAGACCCAGTCTTTTAAGTATGAAACCAACGGCGCGGTCCAGCTACTGTCGGAGCTTATTTCCTGCACGTTGCTGGGATCTATTAGTGGAGAAAGTTGAACGAATGAAAGTACATTACCAGGGATGACCATATATTCTGTTGAAGCAGCCTTTGCAAGGCGATCGCCTTGCTCGTTTTCTCCTCTAGGAATTTGGATGATTTTGGCTTGTAGGTCATCCACTCTCGCCCTTACTTGATAGGTACCTTTTCATCCTTTCGCCCTTGCACTCGTCGTCTCCATTTATTTGGTTTGTAATGACCTGAGAGTCGCAATACATGATTACCCTCACGGCTCTTGCTACTTTTGCGAGGTCAAGTCCTGCTATTAATGCTTCATACTCTGATTCATTGTTGGTAACAAGGAAGTCGAGACGGACCATACATTCAATTGTATCCCCTTCGGGCGATAGTAACATGATGCTGGCCCCTTCGGCTTGCCTGTTGGATGACCCGTCTGTATATACGCTCCATTGAGGGGACTTTTCTGCCCCCTTGTCATTGTCATAAGTGAATTCTACTATGAAATCTGCGACGATATGTCCCTTAATGGCGATTCATGGGTGGTGTTGGATATCAAATTCGCTCAATTCTATAGCCCATAATGCCAATCGACCCGCAGCCTCAGGATTGCTCATCGCCCGTTGCAGGGGCTTGTCCATCACGATGTTCACCGTATGGGCTTGAAAGTACGGTTTGAGCTTGCGAGCCGCCGTAACTAATGCAAAGGCAAGTTTTTCCATGGACAGGTATCTTTCTTCAGTACTGCGAAGCGCTCGGCTCGCGTAGTATACGGGCTTTTGTACTTTTTCTTCTTCTCTGACTAAGGCAACACTAATGGCTGCGGGGGAGATGACTAGATAGAGAAAAAGCTCTTCCCCTGGTTGTGACGGGCTCAGCAGTGGTGGGGAGGAAAGATAAGCCTTCAACTGCTCGAGCGTTTGCTGACATTCGGCGGTCCACTCGAACGATCTCTTCAACGTGCGGAAGAAGGGCAAACATTTGTCTGTCGCCCTTGACACGAACCTATTCAGCGATGCTATTTTTCCGTAGAGGCTTTGCACCTCCTTCACATTTCTTGGTGGCGCCATCTCTATAATGGCCTGGATCTTGTCTGGGTTTGCCTCGATTCCCCCTTGGGACACCATAAATCCTAGGAATTTTCCCGCCTTCACTCCAAAGGTGCATTTTCCTAGATTGAGCTTCATATTGTAAGAGCGAAGGCTGTTGAATATTTCTTTGAGATCTTCCAGATGATCTTCCTCCCTTCGACTTTTTACTAGCATGTCGTCAACGTAGACTTGGACATTTCTTCTAATCTACTACTCGAACATTTTGTTTATAAGTCTTTGGTATGTTGCGCCGGCGTTCTTCAGGCCGAAGGGCATCACTTTGTAATAGAAGAGGCCTTGACTAGTCACGAACGAAGTTTTTTCTGATCAGCTTCGTGCATTCGAATTTGGTTGTACCCCGAGAAAGCGTCCATGAAGCTCAACAACTTGTGTCGGGCCGTTGAGTCTATTAGGACGTCAACCCTTGGGAGGGGATAGCTATATTTGGGGCAGGCTTTGTTAAGGTCAGTGAAGTCCACACACATCTGCCATTTTTCGCTAGCTTTTTTTGACCATTACTATGTTCACTAGCCAATCGGGATAGTATACTTCCCTAATAAAGCTTGCTTCCTTTAGTTTTCAAACTTCTTCTACTATAGCCCGATCTCGTTCGGGGACGAACACTCTTTTCTTCTGTCGAACAAGTGGAAAGGTGGGCGATACATTCAACTTGTGCACCATGACTGAAGAATCTATTCTTGGCATATCTTTATGATACCAGGTGAATATGTCTTGATTGCCTCTGAGGAAGGTTATGAGCTCTTGACGGATTGCGGGGTTAGCGAGTGTTCCAATTTTGGTTGTTCGGCCAGGGTCGTAGTTGTCAAGGGGTATCTCTTCTAGCTCCTCTACTGGCTCTATCACCGTTCGGTGCTCTTTTATATTCAAAGCCTGAACTTGATCCTCCATTTCCATCATGGCTACGTAGCATTCGTGCGTGGCCATCTAACTTCCGCGCAGCTCCCTAACTCCATAGTTAGTAGGGAACTTTATCATCAGGTGGTAAGTTGAAGTTACCGCCTTCCATGAATTAAGCGTGGGTCATTCGAGGATAGCGTTGTAGGTAGATGAGTAATCGACCACCAAGAATGTTACGTCCTTGGTTATCTGCTGGGGGTAATCGCCTACCATTACGGACAATGTGACCACACCTAGGGGGAATACCCGGCTCCCTCCGAAGCCCACAAGCAGGGCATTTTTCAGGATTAATCGCTTCCTGGTGATCCTCATCTGTTGGAACGCTGGGTTGTATAAAATATCTGCTGAACTGCCATTGTCAACCGACACCCAGTAAATGTTGTAGTCTTCTACTCGTAAGCTGACAACGAGCGCATTATCATGGGGATGTCGTGCATCCTTTTCTGAGAACTCGATAATGAGGCCTTCTCTTCGTGTTATCTTCGGCACAACTCCCGTCAGTTGAACATTTTGTACCATCTATAGGTAGGTTTTGCGGGCCTTTTTGGATGACCCGGCGATAATCGTTCCTCCTACAATCATCCTTATGTCTCCGATTGGGGGCCTCGGTCGCTCATTGTCCCGACGTGAGTGTTGGTCTTGTAGGGGTGGATCTGTTTTCTCCTTACTAATGAACTTCTACAGTTTTCCTTATCTGATAAGGGCCTCAATCTGCTGCTTTAGGTCATAGCAATCAGCCGTATCGTGACCATGGTCACGGTTGAAGCGGTAATACTTATCCCTAGAACATCTGTTGGGATCACTCTTCAGCTTTCTTGGGAACGTCAGAGCCTTCTCATCCTTGATTTGCGTAAGAACTTGATCTATCAGGGCGGTCAGCGGAGTGAAGCTCAAGAATCTTCCCCCCAGGGGCTTAGGGCACCTTTCATCCCTTCAGTCTCCTGTCCTTACCTTCTTTCGGCCTTGGTTCTGCTGAGTGTATTCCTACCTCTCTCTTTTCTTTGGCCTCTCTTTTCAGGCTAACAACGCGTCTTCAGCGTTCATATACTTTGTGGCCTGGTAAAGTACTTTCGACATGGTCTTTAGGTCGTTTTTATACAGGAAGAAAAAAAACTTAACCTTCTTCAGGCCATTCGTGAACGCTGCAACAAGTATCTTATCGTTGGCTTTGTCGATCGAGAGTGCCTCCTTGTTGAAGCGGGATATGTAGGCTCTTAAAGTTTTATCCTCTCGCTTCTTGATACTCATCAAACAAGCCATAGACTTCTTGTATCGATGGCCTCCGATGAAGTGCACGGTAAATTGAGTGCTGAGTTCTTTGAATGTGCTGATGGAGTTTGGTGTCAGTCGGCTGAACCAAATTCTCGCTGCGTCCTTCAGCGTAGTAAGGAAGGCCCTACACATGATCGCGTCTACTACTCCTTGAAGGTGCATCAGGGTTTTGAAGGTCTCTAAGTGGTCCAGAAGGTCCCTGACCCCGTCATAACTATCTATCTGTGGCATGTGGAACTTACTCAGTAGAGGGAAGGAGTTGACGGGGGCGGTGAACTGCGAGTCAGTCCGGTTGACAAGGTCATCAAGATTAGTGGACACTCGCCCCTTAAGAGCGTTCATCATAACCTCCATTTATTCCTTCATTGCCTGCATCTCTGCGATAATAGGTGGCAGAGCTGTATCTACGAGGGAAGGGAGGCTCACGTTCTGTCGCTCCGGTTTGCTCAAGGCGTTACTGGCCTGGGGTCCTTCTTGGTTTCTCCTGTCAGCACTGGTTCCTTCTTGATCAGCTCCTTGGTTGTCTGGTGCTACGTTTTTCTGGCGTAGCTACTCTTCCAAGCCACAGTTTTGTCTGGTGAGGTGTTCCATGGCTGCGGCGAGAGTCTTGACTTACTTCTCGAGGGTGGTCGTGGGTGGTTCCTCTTCTTGAATGTCGTTAATGGTTGCCATTGAGCGGGTGAGCACCATGCAAATTTTGTCCAGGAAGCGGTAATATGACTTTACACTACAAGTTTCCCACAGACGACGCCAACTAATGATGCTGAAAATATCACCAGTAAGCCACAAAGTCCTCGCGCGCTCCAAATAGCATCTGCACAGCAAGAAGAAAGTACCTAGCAGAGAGCACTGGTGTGGTACCGGCCAAATACCCTCCGAAGGTCAAGTCAGAACTATTCTCACTGCTCTAGAGTGCTAGAGAGGGTAAATTATGCGTACCTTAGTTTGGGAGAGCGCTTGGGTTTTTATAGTAGTAGGGCTTGACCCCTTTTCCTTGGAGTAGAAGTCTTTTCCTTATAGGAGTCTCCTTGGGTGTATTTTGCGGGATCCTTTCCATATAGGAATCCCTCCCTCTTAGGTTTCACAAAATGTGGAGGGCAAGTCATTTACTTATACAGGTAAATGTGATTAGCAAGCATTTCTTTGACTAGTACCATTAGCTTATATTATGCCTTCAATCTTCATATTGTCAGCTTCAGGATGACCCTTCAGCTTTATTATCCCGTCAGCCTATGGTGCCTTTACTTACAACTTTATCCTGCGGTCAGTCATTAAACAAAGGCTGACAGCCCAGTAGATACCGTCACCCATAAATCGTCGGCTTATCTTACTTGACCAATTTCTTTTATCCTTATCATATTCTTTCTTTGAAAAATTTCAAAACTAGTTTCAAAAACTTAAAAATTAGAATAAATGTGAACATAGACACAGAAATTGAGATCCTAAGTAGGTTATTAACTAGATACAATTAGTATCAAAGACTAAGAATGTGTCAAATTTGTATTTTTATTTACTAATAAATTTCGAGAATAAAATTTAGCTTATATAGGCATGGTTGGAAGTACCCAACGTCATCAATGAATGTATGTATGTATAATATTATTTCAATAAAGCAGTCTGATTGCCATCGGCTTTTTCTTTTTTTCTTTTTCTTTTTTTGGAGTTTGCAATCAAATTCCTCACACTGTCACTCACCTAAATGGCAAAATCCACTTGCGTTGACTCAAAATTTATCATCTGTTCTGCTAATATATAATTCCGTACAATTCTCATTTTCCTGTAGTTAGGAGTTATTTGCATTGTAAATTTCTCATGGTAAGACAATTTTGTCAAAACACTACAACTACTTAATAATTTCTGTGTCTTCCAATTAAGACCATTACATAAACACCCATGGATGAAATATAAAATAATTTTAGCTCTAGGTGTAAGATGTGACGACCTCCGTTCCTCCACCTTAAATGTACATTCTAAAAGGAAACCAAGATTTTGTTATCATAGTGGGCACTGACTTCTTAGAGCACCCAAAGCAGATGTGCCAAATGCCAAATATTTGGCACATTTGCCACACCAAATACAAAAAACACCTCCCATCAAATGTTCCATATGTGCCAAATTTTTACCATTTATGTCCGTACTGTTTCAAATTTGCAACGGTACAGACACAAATGGTAAACTGAAAAATACTATTTTATTCGAATTTTCTCTCTCCTCTCATTTCTTTATTTGATTTTCTCTCTCTCTTCTCAGAATCTGTTTGTCTCTTTCTCTCCCAAGTTCCCAACCTGTGTTCTTCCTCTTCTCACAATCGGACGCGAGCAAGAAGAAGGCGACGCAGAAGAAGGCGGTGGCAGCGGCCAATCATCGTCATCCTTCATAACTACCACCTCAGCCAACCATAACCACCACCTCAAGAACAAAACCCAAATCTAAAAAAACCCAACAAACCCACCACAGCACCACCATATCTTAACCCACAACCACCATTGGCCACAAAACTCAACCAAATCCACAGCAACAAAACCCAAATCCTTCAACAAAACTTAAATCCAAAAGACTTGTAGTAAACCCACCACTCCATTGGAACCCACAACCACCCCTACTGCAAATCAAACTCAACCCACAAATCCATTATTTGAGACCACAACCACAAACCAAAACCATAAACCACCATAGACCCAAGCTCTGTGGAGACCATCGCCGACCATTGCCTTCAAGAACGTCACTATGGTGTTAGGCTCGGTGGAGATGGGTTTTAACAGCAGCCAGTGTTGGTGGATTTGGTGGTTGAAGGTGGTGCTTAGCGGTGTGAGCTTGAAAGTGGGTTTAGCCGGTGATAGGTTTGGGTTTGGCAAGTGATCTCACCCCAAGGCCACCATCGATCTCACCCTCTTTCCTCTTCTTTCTGTTCGCCTTTCACTCTACCTCTCTCTGGTTGGGGATTTTTTTTTTTTTTTGGCTGCAATTTGGGTTGATCCTATATTGGTGAGTAATTGTGGTTGTTGGTTTGCAGTAGAGGTGTTGCGGCAGTGGATATTGGTGGCTGGTGGTTGTGCCATTGATGTTGTGGCTATTGTTGATGATAATGGGAATGAGATAATATATTATTTTAATGTGTAATAAATATTATTTTAATGTATAGAATTGAATGATAAAACATCTGATAAATGAGATATTGTAAAATGATATGGTAAAATAATAAAGTAGGTATTTGGTGTGGTAAAATAACATAATTTTTGCTACAGTTGCTACAGATGCTCTTAGTAACCTTAATCAGACCAACTAGGTCTTGGCTAGGGGCTTACACGTTATGTTTACAATAATTTCACAATACTTTTGCTATAAATCATAGATGATAAGTTATTACTTATTCTAATTTGAACCTTTAAATTAATTTAATTTTTTACCCACCAATAGAAGCCAATAATAACTTAACATTTAAAATTTAAATCAATTTGATTCCATTAAAGGAGTCAATTACGTACTCTATCAATCAGTATTTTTCATGCCTGCTCTAGGCCAATACAAAAGCACTTCAATTTCATGTTAGTTTAAAATTCCAGCTAAGCTATTCCAGAGTCGTTCTATCTTCACTTCAACCCAAAATATATATATATATATATATATATATATATATATATATATATATATATATATATATATATAAATTAAAGGTTGATGTTGTTCTATGTACTGTAGTCATGGTGTTCTTGTAATATTTCTGTTTGTACTATTTCTGTTCATCTAATAATTCCTCATTTATACAAAAAAAAAAAAAAAAACATATAAATTAACAAACAAACAATACTGGAAAAATATCAAATCTTGGCACCAAAGCAAAAAGAAAAAAAAACCCACATCATCACACTGTCACTTTTTCAGATATTAAAACCATCCCCTCTTCTAATTTTGTTGCCCAAAACATCCTCATATCTATTTCTTTTTTAGTTTGCTAAGTGTGTCCGTGCATGAAAAATTGACAATCCGCCGCTACACCCACGTGTTCAATTGAGTGCACAATTTGACTATTCATTTTTTTCTATTGCCAGATCTATATCAAAAATGAAAACAACATATCATCTAAGTATATAAATTTATTAATATTAATGAGCTAATATTTTAGATAGAAATTAGCATATTAAGTGAGACATGGGCCAATAAATTTTAAATATTTTTACCAAATTATATGAATTTTAACAAAAAAAACATATATATATATATGATGATGCTGAAAATCATTAGTAAGCTACATAGCCCTCACATGCTCTAAACAAAACCTGCACAATAAAGAAGAAAGAAAACCCTATAGAGAGTACCAGTGTAATACCGGTCAAATACCCTTCGAAGGTCAAGTTAGAGAGTGTTCACAACTCTAGAGTACTAAAGCCAAGATAAATTATACGTACCTTATTTTCTGGGGGCTTTGGGTTTTTATAGTAATATGGAACCAACCTTCGTTTCTTGCTTAGGAAGATGTTTCCTTATGAGGAAGATTCTCATAAACATGCGTATCTTGCAGGATTCTTCCCATGTTGGGATTCCATTAACTAGGGTTAATCGTGGGGCGCAAGATATTTCCATGTGGGGTTTACCTAAGTCATATGGGTGCCATGTGGCCTCGGTATTCATTAGCCTTAGGCCCATGTACCCAAAACTCGTCCATATAGAGGGATTATCTGTCTATTATTTGGGGCCGCCAGGAGAGGGGGGGGGGATCCATCCATCATGTGGTTTATCCATCCATCTTTTTTTTTTTTTTTTTTTTTTTTGGTGTAAAAGGAATTCATTAACAAAACTAAGAGGAACACAAAGGCTCAGAACAGTGCCTGATCAAATACATCCCAAGATCATCAAAATCAAAAAACTTGACTAAGTCCACAGGCGGTCAAGCAAGGAAAACAAAATCGTAGCTAGACTTCCTCCCATACAAGCAAGAGCATCCGCGCACCTATTAGATTCGTGAAAACAATGCCTAAATCGAACCTGAGGAATCCGGGATGCAAAGACTTTACAATCTTCCATAAGAGCCGAAGCAAACACATTGGAGTAGCACGGGTTGGCAATGGCCTCCATTATAGCCTTAGCATCTAGCACCACTTCCACAGCAGCAAAATTATAGTTAAGACAAACATTTAGCCCATCACTGAGGGCCCACAGTTCAGCCATGAAGCTGGTTGTCAATCCTATCTTGCGAACAAAGCCAGCAATCCACTTACCTTCCTCATCCCGAATAAGACCTCCTCCCCCTGCAACACCCGGATTTCCAAGAGAGGATCCATCCATATTTAATTTAACCCATCCACAGCCCGGTTTACTCCAACGGACAGGTAAGCAAACTCTAGTGATAGCCTCCTTATACGGACTAGCAATGAAGTGGAACTCTAAGGCTCTACGAGAAATATCCTTAGCTAAATAAGAATTCGGCCTCTGCCCCTTAAACACTACCTGATTCCTCTGCTTCCAAATAAGCCAAATAGTAAAAAGAAAAATAATACTCCAAGGCATAGCATACCGATCAACATTACGTTGCAGAGTACTATTAACCTCCAACCAATCCTGTAAGTTACTGCTAAAGAAGGAGTTGCTGTCCTGATTCACACCTAGTTGAAACCAAACCTGTTTAACCACTTCACAGTCACAAAGGGCATGTAAAATGGACTCACTAGACCCAAGGCAAAGCAGGCATTGACTATGGCTAGCATACCCCTTCGAATGAGACACTCTTTCACCCCAATGCTCTCATGATAGCAAAGCCACACAAAGGATTGAATTCTAGGCAGAATCCTAGCCTTCCAAATCCATTTATCCCTGAAAGAATTTGTGTTACCCTAAGAAGTTGTTGTCTTGTACGCTGATCCAAGGTTGAAGATACCATGCTCCAAATCCTTCCAAGTTAACTTGTCCTCTCCATGGGAAGCCAAATCAAAAGGCATAGCTTGAAGCTCCTGCTTGATAAAATCAGGAAATTCAAAGGATGTAGTGGGCCAATTCCACCCCGAGGCAAACACCACCTCTTTAACCCTCAAATTTGCAGTCTCCATGGTCATAGGTCCATATATTTTTTGTCTCAAAGTTCCAAAATTTGACCAATCATCGTGCCAAAAATTGAGATTACTATCTCTACCACAATTCCACCTTACACCTTTTTGAAAAACCTCAAACCCCTTTTTCATTGTTGTCCAAACCCTTAAGCACGTAAGCTTATCTCTGTTTCTAGAGCTCAATCTTCTAGTATTACAGTATTTTCCTTTTAGAACCTCAGCCCATAAAGACTCCCCTTCTGTGTGGAACCGCCAATTAAGCTTTGAAAGGAGAGCCAAATTCCTGCCCTTAGCTGATTGGATTCCCAAACCCCCTTCATCCTTTGGTTTAGTGACTTTTTCCCAACCAACCCAATGCATTTTCCTCTTCGAATCTGTTGAACCCAATAGGAAGTTCCTATTTACCCAATCAATGCCTTCAGTAATTTTATTAGGAAGATGGGCACATTGCATCACGTAATTTGGAATAGTAGATGAGACATGTCTCACAAGCACAGTTCTACCCACTAGAGACAACAAATTGGCCTTCCAACCCAAGAATTTTTGCTTAACTCTATCTAGCACAAAATTGAAATCTTGAGAAGAGGACCCCAGATGTTTGATGGGAATACCAAGGTATTTTCCAAGATTAGGAGTGGATTGGAACCCCAGGATAGCGCAAAAATCCTCCCTACTCTCTTTGTCAATATTTGGGGAGAAGTAGACCCTAGACTTCGCTCCACTAACAGATTGACCCGATTTGCTACAGAAGAGATCCAACACTTCCCTTATAGCAGCACAATTCTCTGAATCAGGTTTAGCAAACAAAACTAAATTGTCCACAAAGAAAAGGTGTGAGAATGCTACACCACTCCTGTTTGCTCTAACCGGATTCCATTTGTTAGTACTACACTTCTCCTCAATGAGTTGGCCAAGGAAATCCATACAAAGAATGAAGAGATATGGGGAAAGAGGGTCCCCTTGTCTAAGGCCCCTTGAAGGCAGAATCTGATCTAAAGCTCCCCCATTCACCACAATGGAAATGGACACCATCGACACGTAACTCATAATCAGCTTTATGATATTCTAAAGGAGATTGATTCTAATCAACATTTCTCTAATAAAACCCCATTCAAGCTTATCATACGCTTTTTCCAGGTCAATTTTAACTGCCATAAATCCATGCCTTCCCTTCTTCCTACTAATCGTGTGAATAAGTTCTTGCACAATGATGGCATTATCCGTTCCCCTTCTACTAGGAATAAAAGCAAATTGACATGGAGAGATGAGTTTACCAAGCAAAGGCCTCAGCCAAGCAACTAAGATCTTAGAGACAATCTTATACACTGTATTACACAAACTGATAGGCTAGTAATTATTAAGAGTCTCCGGCCTAGGAATTTTTGGGATGAGGGTAATTTGAGTCCTATTTAACTCCTCAGGGATATCCATAGCAGAAAAAATTTTCCTGACTTCTTCCACCACTGATTTGCCCACAACAAGACAAAACCATTGGAAGAACCCGGCATGCAAACCATTCGGACCTGGGGCTTTGAAGGCCTTGAGAGACCACAACCCTGCCTTAATCTCATCATCTGTGACCCTTCCTTCAATACTATCTTTCTCCTCATTAGAGAGCCGGGCTTGCCAAGTAGCACCAATCGGGACATTAAGAATAGAATAGCTATGAGATGTAGTGTAAAGTTCAGAAAACCCAGACCAAATTGCCTCCTTTACTTCCCTTTCAGAGTGTAACCATTCCCCAGAACTAGACATAATAGCTGTAATTGAGTTGCTCTTCCTTTTAACCAACGTAGACATATGGTAGAAAGAAGTATTTCTATCACCAAGAAGCATCCAATTAACTCTGAACTTAAGAGCCCATAGCTCTTCCTCTTGGCTGAGGACACAACAGAGATCAGTCTGAAGTTTCCTTTCCAACTCCACAAGAGATGCTGAAGGCCAGTCAGCTAGAGCCTTCTAAATCCCTCCCAATCTAGCCATAATTCTTCTTTTCTTCTCAAAAATATTCCCGAACTACCCCTTATTCCAATCCGATGCATCCCTGGAGAATTTACTAATGGCTTCCTGAAGGCAATCAGCCTTTGTCCAAACTTTTTTGACCACTTGGGGAAAGGAGGAATCCAATAGCCAGAAGCTTTGAAATTTGAGTATCCTATTCTGCCTTGCCCAACTGGTAGGATTTGTTTCCAACAAAACCAGGTTATGATCAGAATGGCATCTGGTCGAATGAGTCACTCTGGCTTTAGGATAAAGGGAGCACCAGTCAGTGTTGACGGAAAACCTATCTATTCTTTCTTGGATGAGAACATGAGTGTTTCTCTTATTAGTCCACATGAAACGTGAAACCGAAAAACCCAGATCAACCATGTTACATTTATCTAGACACTCTTTCAGTATAAAGGATCTACTGATGCTAACCTCTCTGCCTCCCAACTTGTCTGCCCCACTAAGAGGCTCATTAAAACCCCCTACAATCACCCAGGGCATACTATGCAATTCTGCAGTGTGCATCAGATTATTCCAAAGAATTGTCCTCTCAACAAGCCTAGGACTAGCATATATTGCTGAAAATAACCAGACAAGATTAGAAGCACGTACCTTGATAGTAACGTGGATTTCTTGCTCAGTCTTGGCCAAAGGATTAACATCCACCTTATCAGCATTCCACATTAGCCATAAGCCCCCAGCATAACCAACCGTATCCACATGAATCGCTCCATCAAAAGGCAGTTGATCTGTAATATTCTTAGCTCTCTCCCCTCCCAAATGGGTTTCCATTACCACAAACACAGCTGGATCGTGAACACGCAACAACTCCCTTACATGATTCTGAAAATTGGGCTACAGAACGCCCCTACTATTCCAGATTATTATCTTTATTACACAAAAATTAACAAGAAAACACAACACTTCAGCAAGGATTTGGCATATTGCATCCTCTTTCGAACTCCATTCCATCTGCCTTAGCCTCACCATCAATTGGCCTCTCACTGGCATTAGAAATAGCCAGACCACAGGTAGTCCCAACACCACCTTGGTGTTCAGGCTGAAAAGAAAGATCTCCATCGAGATTCTGACCCCTGTAGCTAATTGCTCCATCTTCATTAGCCTTTACTCCACTAATCTCTCCACTTGGAGCACTTAGCTTGGAATCAGCTTTGTCAAGAACGTGGCCCGACTAGTTGCTAGCTAAAGTCGTAAGCAAGAAGTTTGGATTGCTTTGTGCACTAATCCCATTGCTGAACTTGACGGTAGAAACAAAAGGGGAAAGTTTAGAGGAGCATTTGGTACTTTCTGCAGATTTTTCTAAAGTAATAGGTGATCTATTACGTGCAAGATCTTTCTTACTTTTGACCGACACAGTTTGGGCTTGAATTGTGGCACTTCCAACATTAAATAAGCCCACTTGGTTAGCTTCCATGAGATCTGGCCCCAAAGAAGTGCCCAAACGATGCTCTCCACGGTCCACAGACAAGTCCTCATTATATTGGACCGGTTTACTTGGATGGGCCTCATCTGGCTTTCTTTTCCCTACTCTTGTGTCATTGCTTCTCAGCCCCACATGTAGGTAGGCATTTCCTCCACTCACTCTGAGGTATCCTATTCCACTACCTTCTAACTTGTACCTAGCACCTCTGTTACTTTGTCTTTTCCTAGTAACCACCAACCACGGACCAAAGCTGTCCTCTTGCTCAATCAACTGCGTTGCATCCCCTTGCTTAGGGTCCGCCATATCACACTTAACATGTGAGTTGTTGACTTGGATGTCCTCCCTCACCTTAACATCCTTGTCTGCCTTGGCTGGACTCCGAATGACATAAGGGCACGCATCCTTCCAGTGACCAATCCGGCCACAAGAAAAACAGAGTCTGTGTACTCCTTCATAATTTACAGGCTGATGAATACCACCAATAAGAATGTTAGTCACCAAAGGTTTGTCAATATCCACTGAACGCAGAGCCTCGCAAACCAACCCCTAGCTTCAGCCACTGTGTGAGTATCGATCCTAAGGATCTTGCCTGTCGAATTTCCTATCTGTTTTAAAACTTCCACTTCATAATATTCAATGGGCAACTCATTTAATCTGATCCATACCGAGATGGAAGAACGTTCGTCATGGATGGCTTAAATTTTGGCTCCCATGGCTGTATTGATAGAAAATGCTCCCCTATGAACCACGGTCCATTTCTGAGCACCTTATCGTGATCCTCAATGCAACAAAAACGTGCTAGGAAAAACTCCTTCCCTAGATCAACAACATCCATCCTTCCCATAGGCTTCCAGAGAGCATTGAGTTTGGCTTGGATATATTTAAACCCCACGGACCTCCCATACACTTTGACAATGAGAGATGACGCCCAGGCCACTCTAATCCACTGTTTCACATCTTTAGAGAGTTTCACTGCTGAAAACCCTTCCCTTAGCTCTTCCACCTCCTCATCAGAGTCAATATCAGCTTCCATTTTTTCCTCAAAAGCAAAAGCTTGGTTATAGGCCCCTGGAATTTCCCCCAACAGTTTATCTTTAAATGACGAGCTCTCTTCGATGAAAGGACCATCGCTGTGCCCCTAAGAAGGGGACCGGCTTTCATTGCTTGCCTTGAAATCAGCATGTTGGTTACTGCATTCAAGCTCCTCTTCCTCTTTTCTAAAGAGAGCACGGTTTTTTGTACGGAACATTCTCTCTCTATTTTTTTGAGCCCAACTTATCCATCCATCACTTCATTCGTTGCCTTATTTTTGACAGCTCACTAATTTAGCACCATTAGATTCATTTGAACGGATCTGTCATCCTTGATTTTTATCCTCTTCAGTATATATATATATATATAAAAGACATAAATAGAAATAGATAAATAGTTTTTTTTTTATTATAAAATAAATAGTTGGTTGTTAAAGTGGAATTGGCTTAGTAACTGTCTTACTTTATTTTATTGTTTTGGATGATAGTTAGTGGTGCCTTTTAAAATGGAATTGGTTTGATACTTTGAATGGTTAGTCACAAAAATTTTACAAAATCAGTTGATTTTTGTGTGAATTATAGTCATGAGTTGTTTGCATAATATGTATTTTGTTTGTATTTGCCTCCTTTTGTTCGTTCCATTATTTGTTTATTTGTTGATAGTATGAATTTAATAACCAATGATTTTTGAGATTTAAAAGAAGATCCTATTCTCTTTTGATTGATAAATTTGTATTATAATGTATTAAGAAACAATTATTTTGTGGTTTTCTTATTTAAATTTTTACAAATAGTTTCTTAATACTAAAAAGATGCTTATTTGGATTTTTTTTTATAAAAAAAAATACTTTAGCCCCCTCAATCAAACATCTAGCTTCATCCTTGAATCTGAAAAGTCTAGAACACACCAAAATGACCCAAAATTATTCCCAAGGTGAAACATGGGGTGTTATCATTCTGATTTGTATACCAATACGTATGAGATTTTTTTGGCCATTCCAACCGGAATAGAATGGTAATATAATTATTTCTATGGCTCAATTATTGTTTAAGCTTAGTCTTTCTAAACCCTCTTTTGAAAGGAGGGAATAGAATGGAATGGAAATGAATTAAAAGAATAATTTTAAAATATTATTCCCTTCTCTTGTTTGGGAGTTTTAATGGAGGGAATGAAAATTCTATTCCTTTATTTGGGAATTTAAGTAGGAGGAAATGGAATGAGTAGAAGTGAACACTCATTCCTCTCTATTCTCTTAAAATCTCAAATTTTTATTTTCCCCGAAACTGGGAGGAATGAGAGGGAATGAAATTAGATTTATTGAATTTTTTACTAAAACTTCCAAAATACCCCTATATATTTAACCCTTTATTTTAAAATAGGAGTTTAATAGTAATATTGTCATAAAATGATTTCATTCCATTCCCTCTATGTTACTCTGAAACAAGATTACTTACATTACATTTATTTTCATTCATTTCCATTCCTTTATTTTAAAACATCCAATCAATGTCACTTAATTTCATTTCATTCCATTTTTTTCCATTCCTTTTCCTTGCTTAAATACATTCCATTCTATTCCATTCCATTCTATTTCATTCTCTTATAAACTCCTAAACTAGGATAAGGCTTAGGTCTAGTGTCCAATAGTACTGGACTCGTTGAGACGATGACATCTGTCTACTTTTAGACATGTGTTACCATCTGACTAGGTCTAATATACTGAATGCATTGGATCTAAGCCAAGTCCCTCAAACTAAGCCTTAGATAGTTGTTATAAATAAGAGAGAGAGAGAGAGAGAGAGAGAAGGCTCTAGAATTAAATATTTTGGTATACAGTAAAGCAATAAATGTGCAATAATACCATACATTTATTAGAATCTTTTATAGAGATAGGTTCAAGTGTAAGTCCACAAAATTACACTTTTTATAGACCATTAATTTTAATGAGATTTAATACTTAAAATTAGTCAACTACTGCATCAGGAGAAACAAGTCGGACTCACCTTCATTACATATATAGGTGAAATACACAGATGCTATTGATTCATACAAAAAGATTAAGCCTGTAAACTAACTTGGGCATAAATAACCTTGTGTAAGATTAGAATAAGATAAATACTTAGTACTAGTACATTTACAGACCTAATAATGGAAAAAGAAAAACAATTTCTTTTTTGCCTGCTACATTCAGCAATTGATGGAGCATATACTAATATACACAAGTGACAAGTCCCTAGAATGTCTTTAGTGTTAAGGACTTTGGAACATAAAAATAAGTTTTATGTTAATGTTGTATGTGTTTTAATTTAGCTTGAATGCTTGAACATAAAAATTTGTGTGATGTCATTTATTGGGCATTTAATATAATTATGAGTTGGTTTTTGATTAGTAGCTTTTATGTTTGCATTCATATGCTTATTTTTCACTTCAACAACTTGTTGCATGTTTCTTAATCATTTGATTCCTTAAGAGTATGTTACAATAATTGATTATGAACATTTTCTGAATATATGATTTCAAGGTTGCATAAAATGTTGGCCCCCCATCTTCTTAAAAGTTTCTTAAACTCTTTCAATGTGACAATTAGAATCACTTGATTTAATTGTTGATTCCCAACATTGCTTTGCCTTGCATATCAATATTAGCTTGTTAACTTATCCAAGTCTTAATCCAAATTGATTGGGGACGCTATATGAATCCTTATTCCAATTAGTTCTGGTTGGATTTTTAATCAATACTAAAACTCTGTCTATGTTGTTCTCAATATCTTCACTTCTTTGTCAATTGGTCCAAGACTGCAAAAAGTAGGATTTTGGTAGGTAGATTACCTACTTAAAACTTATTAATATCTTAAGACCCCAATCCATTGTTACCACCTTAGATGAGAAGGTAGTTGACTGGCAGGCCCTAGCTCAAAACAGAACAGAACATTCCTTTTTGCAACAAGGAATAAACGAGCCTAGATTGAATAATGAACTCATAAATCTTATGTTACCTTTATACCAATATTGGAGGTTTTCCTGTTTTATTTCTATATTTCATCAACTCTTTGATGTGAAATAAGAAGTCTTTTGTTCTCCTCTTCTCATATTGAAGTTGAAAGTTCTATTGAAAAAAGAAGTCTTTTGTTCTCCTCTTCTCATATGATGTTGTTCTGCAATTTGAAAGAGCATTGATAAGTTCAAACTAATTTTTTTTATAAGTGCTTTATTAATTTGTTTGAAATATGTATGTTAGTAACCATTGACATCAAAGAATATTTGCTGGTATTTTCAATTTTCGAGTAGTTTAGGCATTGATACTAATTGCTAATTTGGGCCTTGGTCTGGAAGTGTGTTTTTTGTCCATTGGTTTGGAAGATGAATCTCAAGCAGAGGCCTATGCTGAACAAAAGTAATTATAAATCACTATCTAGAGTTTTTGCTTTCTATGGTAGCCTAATATGGTTATATTACATTTGCTTCATACTCATCAAGGACTATGACTTTGTCAAGCAGGGTGGTTAGGATAAGTTAGATGTGTGAAGTAAATCAGGAAGCGGTTCTTCTTGCATTGTACTCAAATCAATTCAGCCAAGCATAAATGCCTGTGTCTTGCTTGCAGCTTAATTTGGTTGCAAACTAGAGTAAAAGACTGTGGATATTCTGATTATTTTTAAATTTTATCACCAATGAAACAAGCTCTAACACTTTTCTTTTGTTTTCTATGAATCATGGGTTTTTGAGAAAGCCAACAACTACTATAGAACATCTGCACCTGATTTGAAAGGGGAAAGAGCAAAGCCATTGGAAGAGTGGCTGAACATGGAAAGCAGTTTTGGTGAGCTTGGTGATATTAGTTTAGTCCAAGCTAAGCTACCAAAGAAGCTGAAAAAGAGGAGGCAGATGGTGTCTAAGATATAATTGTGCTCCATTACATTTTGTAAGCTTTCCTTGTTTGCCTGTGCTAACAAGTTTAAATTGGCAGGTATGAGGAATGCATTGATTACATGTTCCCAGAGGAAACTCAGACGACTAATCTTAACATATTGGAAGCTGCGTATAAGTGGAAGAAGCAAAAGATTTCTGATGAAGAATAGCATGGTAACGCCCTTTTGTAGAATTGTAGCTTTTGGTGTGAATACATAATTGCTTTTTTAAAGTTAATTGGGTGAAAATGAAGTAGTTTAGCTGCTAATTATATTTTTCTGCAATGGAAGATTGCACCACCAAAATCAGTTTTGAGGGAACTAAAGAGTTCTACAGAGTGTCTAGATTAGATTCTAAGAAAGTATTATCATAGTGATGAAATAACATTTCCTTCGGGGCTGAAATTAATCTTATCAATTCCTGAAATACACTTTGAACTGATTGTTGATTATAGATAGCGTTACGTTATATCCATTATTAAAATTTTCAGATGTTTTAGTAGCTTATGGCAAGTGACAAGCAATTTGGGAGGGCCATGTAAAAGGATTTTAATAATCCAACATCAGGTTTGTCCTCTTGTGCTTCTGAAGATTTTAGTTTTACCAGGATATGGATATCTTCTTTGGATAGTCAATTTTTTGGCTCCGTAGCTTTGGTCCTATGTCGTATCCATAGGCCACCATGTCCATATTATATCAAGAATGGAAAATCTGAATTTGAAGACTTAAAACCGAGTGAAAAGAGAAAGTTTTGCAACTAGGAAAGATTTGGTCTAGGGGAAACAGGAAGTGGTATTGGACAAATGCTATCACTTCGCAATCTAAAATCAGGTATGTGCAACAAGATTCATTAAATCTTCTCTCTCTCCCTGCGCTTATTATTAGTTTTTTAGTCAACTAATTTTTTTAACATATTCTAGTCTATGTTTGTATTAGGTATTGTTGATCTGCATTGTGAGTTTTGTTTTGTTTTGGATTCTATTCTCTAATAGAATGCTCTTCATATTGCCTTGAAATACGACAAGTCGGAGGCTTTTCTACACTTGGTGCTATGGTTCCGAAAGAATTGGTCTCAAAATACCATATTGTGGGAGAGTAAAGTCTTTAACTCGAAGGATGAGGAAGGCAACACAGCATTGCACATTGCAATATCCAAAAATCAACCCAAGGCAGGCCCTCTCCATTCCTCAATTATTTACAAACTAAAGAAACATTGTAAAGTTTGTGTTGTGAACATCAGTACTGTCCAACTGTATGATCATAATTAAGAGCTTAATGTCTAAAAATGATTCACTAGCTTTGCAAATTGCTACTAATTAATACATCAGGATTATTTCTGCTATATCACTAAATTTTGCAGGCTGTGAGGAAGTTATTATATTCTGGTGTTGATATAAACGCTAAGAATTTAAAGGGTAATACAGCAGGGGATATGTTGGGACAACCAAATCAAATAGAAAATCGTAGGGCTGTATTCAGTTCGGTTCGGTCGGTTTTTTTTTATCCAGCCAACCGAAACCGAAATTTTCGGTTTTTAGAAGTCTCATCCAAAACCGACCGAAATAGTTGAAAAACTGTCGGTTTCGGTTTATTTCAGTTTCGGTTGGTTTTTCGGTCGGTTTCGGTTCCTTAACATTTATTTTCTAAGAAAGCAAACAAAGAAAAAAAACAAACCCAGAATATAAAAAAGAGAGAATAAATTGAAAAAATAAACAACCAAGCCAATGGGTTTTTTCAAAACCTTAACTTTCTTTGCACATAAAAATTGAAAAAATACATTTTTTTTAACACGAAAAAATAGCATTGATTCAATATTAAACAAACCCAGAATGGCAGAATATAAAAAATAGAGAA
Organism: Quercus engelmannii; assembly: GCA_029955605.1. Lineage (NCBI taxonomy): Eukaryota > Viridiplantae > Streptophyta > Magnoliopsida > Fagales > Fagaceae > Quercus > Quercus engelmannii. Next base: position 48,952,344 of record JARPSG010000007.1, read on the forward strand.
GAAATTGAAAAAATAAACAACCAAGCACATGGGTTTTTTCAAAACCCTAACTTTCTTTGCACATAAAAATTGAAAAAATAGCATTGATTCAATATTAAACAAACCCAAAATGGCAGAATATAAAAAAGAGAGAGGAAACTATGGAGAAATTAAAGAGAGAGAGGGGGTCACCGTGAATATGAAAAGATTAGCCGACGTTGGGAGCCCGGCGTGTGGAGACTAGTGTGTGGAGGCCGTGGAGGCTGGTGCAGGAAGGCCGATGTGTGGAGGCGGCATGTGGAGGCATGGAGCAATGAGAGAAGAGGAGGGGCTGAGGGCTGAACTCTTTGAAAGACAAAAAAAAAATTTGAGAGAGAGTTGAGGAAGGGGGCGGCTGAACTGAAGAAAAGAAAAGAAAAGAATAAAAGAGGCGAGGGGTATTTCCGTCTTTATCTCATGCCCTAGGGTTTTAAAAAATTAAATAGTAAAAAAACACAAGCCCCCACGCGAAGGCTCGAACCTGAGATCACTAGCAAAACTACAACGTAGCATACCACTAAGCCACTAATCAGACACGTAATAGAGTTACCTAAATATATATATATATAATATATATATATTCGGTCGGTTCAGTTTAGTTTCGGATGAAAAAATCCAACACCAAAACCAAAACCGAAAATTTCGGTTTTTAAAAAATGAAACCGAAACCGAACCGAATTAACCGAAACCAAACCGAAAATTTGGCAACGGTTCGGTCGGTTTCAGTCGGTTTGTTCGGCTCGTCTGTTTTTTGCACACCCCTAGAAAATCGTGAGATCAAGGTTATGCTACGGTGTGCTGGAGCTTTACCGGCTTCATCTCTTCCTAAAGTAATTTATTACGCACGTTACCTATGGTCCTTATTCTCATATATTGAGAAAATAAGAATGCATTGTATTGGTGAATGGATTGAAATATCAGATGACAGGCGCAATATGCTTTTGGTTGTTGCTACACTTCTTATGACTGTCACCTATCAAGGAGTACTCAGCCCTCTTGGGGGAATTTCGCAAGATGAGTACCATCCTGAACCCAATGCCACATAACCAGCCTTCAGAAAATTCAATTCAAGTGCTCCTATTCCAAACGAAGCAGGGACACCCATTGGTCTTAGAAAATTTCCTTTTTGGGTGTTCTTGTCATTAAATTCTTTGACATTTATGCTCTCATACTCAAAAATTCTTTATCAAATAGTACGACTATCCCTTATTTCACTCTGTTTGCTATATGGTTTCATTGACTGTCATAATCCCGACTCGATTTTGGGAAACTTTTTGTTATGTTTTTATTTGCCTGCTTCTTTGTATCTTCCTACTAAATACTTCTACCACTTGTGTATTATGGTCTTATAAGGCTTGTCTCTAAAAGACTGCAAATTTCAATGCTAAATCGTTTGCTTATTCATGGAGGAAGAATTGATGGGAAATATATATATATATACACACACAAATAAGCCAAGCTTTGGAGCTAAATGCATCTTAAATGTGCATGTTTGTCAATTTTTATTCCATTTTCTTCTCCCACCAAGAGTTTTTAGTATAAAATTTAATTAGCTTATATTTCTAAGGCAAGTACCCAATGTCATCTATTCAAAATTTGAGATCCAAACATTATTGCTTTTGTGCGTTATAATGAGCAAAGTGGTCTTTGCGCCTGATTATATATTAGGACAAAATAGGTCATTAGTCACAAATTAGTGAGCACTTTTAATCAATGTTTTGAATACCATTTTAAACCTTGTTCCGATTTTTCCATTAAAACAAAACATTTTGATAGGCCTAAGAACAAAATGTTTTTCCAAACTAGTTTGTAAAGGAACCCTACAAACTTTTCATAGATCTTTATATTGAGTGTAAATTTTGAAAATCTAACTGTTAGATTGCATGTTTTTTTATCTTATTTATACTTATAAAATTTCAAGAAGATCAAAAATCAATTACTATGTTATTAAACAAATGTTAAATTTCAAGTTTATGTAATTTAAAATTGTGTATAGAAAATAAGTTTTTTTTTTTTGAGTAAATAGTAATACTTTTAGAATATACACGAAAATAGTAATATTAGTATTTTAAATCGGGTTTATAATACATTACATAACCAGAGTACAACTACAAAAGGGCCTAACTTTTGTAGTTGTAGACTGAGGTTATAAACAACGAACACTAGACACATACAAAATAACATCTAATTTGAATGAAATTTGATATGTATGTTAAGAACATAAAGAACAAGAAATTCAATGGTTAGATTTTCAAAATTCTCACACAAAAAAGTGATATATGAGAAGTTTGAAGAGTTTCTCTCCAAACTAATTTGGAGAGAAACTAGTTCATTGGGTTAATCTTTTGGTATGTATCCACTCTCTCACATGGGGTTGATTCCACAAGTAAGGGGTTCACCCTTGTGAGAGAGGGTGGATATATGTAATACCATACATCGTCATTCTGGCCCACTTGCATGCATGAAAGTCCAATCTTGGCCCACTTGCATTGCCCACTGCTCATGTCCCAAAGATGAACAATGCCTAATCTCTCTCAACAAGGCCTTAATCATTGAAGAAATTTGGCTCCTCAGAAACCAAGCCTTTTATCAAGGAATTCACATCGACATCCAACCTGCTATTTCTCACATCCATTTCAAAATGTCCAAACTCTCCTTCCTTGTGGAATGCCAATGAATCCACCTTACTTGAGCATGAACCTGTCCAACATTCATGGATCCCCCCTACCTTGGGCTGGATAAAAATCAATACAGATGCAGCCATCTCTAACAATGTTTCTGCCCTTGCCGCTATAGCTCGCAATACCAAAGGAGAAGTCTTGCAATTGTGGACAAAGCTGCACATTTCCTACTCCCCCTTACAAGCCGAAGCTTCTGCTATTTTATGGGCTGTTTAGTTAGCACAATCACCTGTAAGGTTGAATTTATTCAACCATCTAATTGGCTTTATTCCGTGCCAAATTTGCTTGTAATTCAGCATTTAGTAACCCTGTATTTAGGTGGGTTTGATGTAAGGGTAGTGAGTGAGATAGAGTGAAGTTTGCTCAAGAGTGTGCAAGAAAACAGAGTCTCGCGGCTGGGTCTCGCGGGTGACTCGCGGCTTCAAGCCGCCAGAAGCAACCTCACGTGCCAAGCATGCTGGAAGGTGAACAGTCTGCTAGCTGGAGCACTACAGGACAAAACAGGACAACTGGCCATACGGTTATCTCGCGACTGGATCTCGCGACTTAGTCAAGCCGCGAGGTCAAGCCGCGAGCCACCCCTGTTTTGTAGAATTCTGACGTTTCACATTCCTCTCCACTCCAGTATAAATACCCCTATAACCCACGATTGAAAGAGAGCTTCCAGAGAGAATTTTGAGAGAGAAACCCTAAAGAAAAACCAGATTGTTTCACCCACAATCTCTACCTTAGAATCTCTTCAAATTCCTCAACTCTCTTCCTCTCCATTGTTAAAACCCTTGAGAGGCATTATACCAGACCTGGTTCTCACCATCATCTTCATTGTGAGACAGTCGTTTGGATTTCTGAGAAGCAGTTAGGAAGGAGCCAATCTTCATTGGTTGATGCTACGGTGTAGTAGCGGAATCCGGGAAGCTAGAAAAGAAAAAGGTTCGGCGCAACCTCGTTGGAGCAAGAAGCTTGGAGGGCTTAGGTGCACTGGGTAGATTAGGCTTGGAGGGTCTATTGTTGTCCATGTATCCCAACTATATTTTCTAGTGGATTGATTACCGCTTGGAGGGCGGCGGAGAGGTTTTTCGCCGAGGACTTCGGTTTCCTCTTCGATAACACATCGCGTGTTGTCTTTGTGTTTGCATCTTCCTTCCTCTATCTTTGCCTTTAAATTATCTGCTGTGGATTTTATTTTGTTATGGCTTAGATAGTATTTAATCAATTTCGTATGATAGCATATGTTAAGTTTCCGCACACTAGTTGTTTGACATATTGCTTGAATTGATTATGTTTTAATTTGGGGGTCTAAACGTTCAAAGGTGTTTTTACACGTTTTTGAACTTTCAATTGGTATCAGAGCGGGTACACTGATATTGGTTTCATTACCATTGTGTGATCCTTGACTCCCTTTTGAGATGGATAGGTCTCAATCCCTAAATGCACCTCCATATTTTGATGGTAGTAATTATGCATTTTGGAAGGTTCGAATGAGAGCTTTCCTGTGTTCTATTGATGAATCCGTTTGGGATGCTGTTGAGATTGGTTGGACCAAACCAGAAGCAGCAAAATCCACATGGGATAAGGCAGCACTTGCTGCATCTAATGCTAACAGTAAAGCTCTCAATGCTATTTTCTGTGGTGTGTCTCCAGATGAATTTCACAGGATTTCTCATATTACCGTGGCCAAAGAAGCATGGGAGATTCTGGAAACTACCTATGAAGGCACGAAGAAAGTGAAAGACACCAAGTTACAAATGCTGACCACTCGGTTTGAGGAGCTCAAAATGAGTGAGGATGAGTCTTTTGACTCTTTCTATGGGAAGTTAAATGAAGTGGTTGTCGGCAAATTCAACTTGGGGGAGAAAACGGATGACTCGAAGATTGTAAGGAAGATCCTTCGATCATTGCCGGAAAGTTTTCGAGCTAAAGTAACAGCAATTGAGGAGAGTAAGGACCTCGATGACATCAAAGTGCAGGAGCTGGTTGGTTCTCTGCAGACTTATGAAATGTCACTGCCAAATCAACGGAAGAGTAAATCCCTTGCTCTAAAGACCATTAATGAGAAGGTGGAAGATCAAGACTCATCGGGAGAAGATGTGATTGACAAAGATGTTACATACCTTGTCAAAAATTTCAAAAAGTTTTTGAAATTCAAAAATAATGGCAAATTTGATGATAAAAGAAAATTCCAAAGTTCTGGAAGGGAGAAAAGGGATTTCAAAAGGAAAGATGGAAAAGAATCCCAACCTACACAAGGTGTCACTTGTTTTGAGTGTAACGGGCATGGACACTTCAAGAAGGAATGTCCGAATTATTTGAAATCGAAAGGTAAAGTGTATGCCACGACCTTGAGTGACTCGGATTCGTCTGACTCAGAATCTGAAGAGAGCTGTGATGGTGAGGGGAACTATTCGGCTTTTATGACTATTGCTCATGTTGAGTCTTCAGAGGAACTGAATCTGCTTGTGCAAGACCTCGGAGAACATAGTGATGATGAATCACTAGGACTTATTGAAGAATCGGATGCTGAAGAAGATGGTAGCACAGCGAATCTTCAGGAGAAGTATAACTCACTCTTGGAGAAGTCCGGGGAATACACAAGAGTGGCCAAGGCTGCTGTGAGAAAAATGAGGAAAGCTGAGGAGGACTACAAAAGTCTCCTAATCCGATATAAGGAGGCCAAATGTGAGATAGAGACTCTGAATGGAGAGCTGTCCGAAGCTTACACAAAAGTAAGATTTCTTGAGAGTGAGGTCGTGCAAGCAAATGCTAGAGTCGAGAGGGTCACCACCAAGAAGCTGGATGATGTAATCTCATCTCAAAAGGGCTTCTCAGACAAATCCGGATTGGGATATACCGGAGGAGGTAGTTCGTCTGGAAATATTAGTAAAGGAGTGAAGTTTGTAAAGGCTGAAGCTCCAGTTGTAGCTAACCTAACTGGTGAGAAGCTCGAGGTAGAGAAGAAGAATTTGGTGAACCAACGGATGTTAAATCCTCGCAATCAGTTTGCAGACAGATCTGAATCTCGTGCGAAGTCACGTCCTCGACCACAAAGAGGTCCTAGAGGAACCTATGTGTGCCACTATTGCGGACTTCAAGGGCATACTCGACCGAATTGTCAAAAGTTGAGAGCAAGGAATAGTGCAACTCCTCAAAGGTCAGGAGGACCTAGAAATGATAGGAGAATTTGGGCTGGAGATCAATCTAGAAATCAGAATGGTGATCCCGGAATGATGAACGTGATGAAGATGATTGGTGCATTCACCAACTGCTTGGAGAGCTTCTCACGAAGGTTTGAAAGCCCTAACTCCCGTACCCAATCCTTTAAGGAAATCACCCCAAACGCAAGTGACGTGAGGGTGAATAAGGGTACTCATGCATAAGCATTACAACATGTCCATGCATTAATACTTCCTATGCTTTGTGACTATGTTTGCTTGTTTTGCTTGCTACTTTTGCTGTTTAATTGTTTGCTTGTCTGCTTGTGAATATTTGGTTTTGTCGTATCAATCTTTTTGTTTATTGTGTCAAAAATCCAAAAACCACATAAAAATTAGAAAATCAAAAAGCTTGATTGACTTTGTTGAGTTTTGTCTCAAAAACTTGTTTTGCCTTGTACCTTTGTGCTAATGGCTTTGTGCATTTTCGAGCATTGCTTGTTTTCATGCACCTATATCACTGTGGAAAAATCTTGAAATCTTTGTGATTATTGTAAATAGATCTTCAAACTTGTCATGAATGATTAGTGAATGGTTTTGTTGATCTTGAGACTTGCATAGACTTGTGTCTATATATCTTCCCACTCTTTATTTTGTTTTGTTAAAAAGAGCTCACCAAATGTAAATCTCCAAATGAAAAGAGATATTGAGCTGCAAAAGCCTGTCGCACATTCTAGTATTTGACTAGGAAAAAGGGTAAGCGACCTTATTTTGAAGTAAATGTTTATTCAAAAAGCCAAAGGCTTATTCATTAAAGTGAAATTTCTTATATCACTCTCATAATGGGAGGTGATTGACTCAAAAGATCAAAAAGATCAATTGTTATGATTGAAAGTGGAGTCAAATGTAAAGCTCCAAATCATGTTATCAAGTTTTGTGGGAGGTCATATATACATATTTCTATAATTGAGATGGGTCACATGATCTAGTGCTAATTGTGTATGCCTTGGTTGAATTGATCATTGAAGCTTCACATTAGACGAAGGACTATCTAATTGTTGATATCCACACACAACACACAAGTTTATGTTCAATAAATGCCATATTCATTTGTGTGATTGTACTTGATGAAATGTGTTTTTCACATGCTCAATCTTTGTCATTTCAAGCACAAAAAGATTTTTGAGTGTTTTAGGTGCTTTTGGAAAGTATTTTGTTTGAAAAATCTGAAAATTTCAAAAAATCCAGTTTTGCCCTGTTTTGGCGGCTCAGTCGCGGGTATGTCAAGTCGCGAGTCTCAGTCGCATCGTCGCGGGTCCTTTTTGGCGACTTGTTCGCGAGTGGAAGGTCCAGTCGTGAGGTTCACTCAGAGATTTTCGCGGCTCAGCTCGCGACTCACTCGCGGGTAGACCTTCCAGTCGCTAAAAACACTTAGAAAAATTTTCAAAATTTTGTTCTTATGTGCTTTGGCGGCTTGAGCTGGCGACTGTGTGGCGACTTACTCCAGTCGCGAAATTCGCGTGTTTGGCAGAAATAGGAGCAGTTTTAAAACTTGTTTCAGTTTTCCCTCGAACATTTGTAACTGTTCATCTTCTCTCTAAACTTCCTCCTTTCCAAACACTCTGTGAACCCATTTCCTAACCTCATTGGTGCTTCATTTCTTATCCAAATCATCAAGAAAAGGTATGGGTTTTTTTTTGCTTTCTCTATCTCATTTTCGCTTTTACTGGTTTTTCCTGCTGATGTTTGGGTTGATATTGTGTTCGTTATACTTCTCTCACATGAAATGGGTATGGCGGGTCTTGTTTGATATTGTTCTCATCTGATTTCATGTTGAATGGTCACAATGTGATTTTCATTGGTCTGATATTTGCCTATTATTGAGTCTGACAATCTTTTGTTAAATGGGTTTGGAGTCTATTTGACTTACTCATTTCACTTGCTTAAGCATTGTTTCTGATAATGATATTGGTTACTGTTTTTCTTTAACCTTGTACTCTGGTATGGATGTTTGGGTTCTTCATATTGAAATATTTTCCCTTGCTCATATCTCTGATGGAGTATTTTATGTTATCTGCTCTACATGTTCGAATGCTGTATCTGTTTGCATATCATGTTCTTGATAACCTGTCTCAGTGACAGTTGTTAGTTGTTTCGTCCATTTATATCTTTGTGCACTATCACCATATTGCTGCACCTATCATTTTGTGATCCTGTGTTTTGTTGGTAGTTGGGTTGAGACTGCAATATCTCCTATTTGTGCTTTAATATTGAAATTTTGTTTACTCTGAATCTTGTTGACATTTATCTTGTGTGGTATTGCTGTTTGGTTCTTTGCTGTGGGATTGTTCTCTTGCAGATGTCTCGTCGATCTTCCAGGGGTAAAGACATTGTTGCTGATGAACCAGCAACACCAGTTGCCAAAAGGACACGTTTATCATCTCAGGCTTCTCAAGACCCCAATGAGGATAGGTTCAGACTTCCTCTGAACTCACACGCCTACTCAAACGTGTTCGACAAGTCATCCACTATAGTGGAACGGGTGGTCGAGTTTAATACCTTAGGACCACTTTTATCCCTCGAATCTTTGAGAAACGAGATTGGGCAAACTTGTTCGGGAACTTTGATGACCCAATGGATGAGCTGGTCAAAGAATGCTTCTCCAATGCAACTGATCTTGGACCTGAGCTCGTTTTCTGGGTGAGAGGAACAGAGTTTTGTGTTAACCCAAACTCCATCGCAGATCTTCTCCACATCACCAGACCTCAGAATGTGAATCTGACTCCTTACGATGAACGAAATCCAGAAGTTGGAGAAATTTTACAAATCCTAGGATACGATCATGAAGTATCCAGTGCAGGAACCTCCATCAGCACCGCAAAGTTTGCACCCGAACTGACCACACTGAAGCTGATCATGCTCACCAATCTCTACCCGTTGTCCAACACTACATTCATCAATCTCGGGAGAGCTCTATTTCTGTGTGACCTCATTACAGGAGCTCCCATTGACATATGTGCTCACATCTACTACATCTTAAGGAAGACCGCATGTCGATTTGCAGCTCGAGGAGTTATTCCATTTTGCAGTCTCATCATGAAGCTCATTCTTCGTGAAGGCATTAATCCTCCTGCAAATGGAAAAATGTTGACACGTCAACGTCCCATTTCCTTGTTCACTCTTCAAGCTAGCAGAAGTCACTCCTCTAAATCACCAAGGAGTGCTCACATCTCTCCGGTCACTCCATCTGCCCTGACTCAGAGACACCTGCACATACCACATCTTCATCACGTGCTGTTCCTGAAGCTTCACCGGCTAATATTCCGCAAGCACCTGCTGCTCATACTGATAGCGTCGGCAGTATACTTGAGCATATTCAGAAACGCGTTGATGAGCTTGTGGCACTTCTCTACTCCACCAACAACCATGTCCAAATGCGTCTCGAGACGATGGAGACTCAGCTAGATGATATTCAACGAAAGTTGGACGAGAGCCTTTAGCTATTCGTGCCAAAAAGGGGGAGAGCATTCAGTAAGGGGGAGATAAGTTCAAAGGGAAGTGTGCAGTGATAGGGGGAGTACACACATACTCACATACTTTTGTTTTTAGTCTAATCCTCTAAACTTATGGTTTTAGGTTTATGTTTGTTGGGTACTATTTAATTCTGTTTTTTTTGGGTTTGATACACTATGTTTTTGGTGTATTGTTTCTAACTCTTAACTTATACTCTTGGTTCAAAGTTTAATATATTTTGCTGATGTTATTCAGGTTGTGTGTGTTTGTACCCATGTGCTTATGTAAGCTTTTAGGGTTTATGTGTTTTGCATAGTTTGTAGGCTTTATGGTATGTACCTTGCTTAGTGCAGCCTTTATGCTATGTTGAAATCAGTACTTTAATCTAAATGTTATGCATTTTGGTTTATGTACTGTCACTCTTGTGCCCTTGTAGGATTGTTCCTAGATGCATATGCCTTGTGTGATATGCATTGGTTGAGTGTTGAGCATACAAGTGTCTTGCCTTGTGCATGTCAACTTGTATGTCCTTGTGTTCATTCCAAGTGTGGATGAGCACTGTGATCACTACCTTGTGGTGTTCACTTGGTTGATCAAGCCATGGTTTGTTTCATAACTCCATCTTTGCTTGATCACATATTGCCTGTTTCATATGCTTTCTATAATTTTCTGCTTACAATGATCATGGTGTATTGTTGTGTTTCAGGAGTATTATGTTCATATGATTCAAGTGCTTCACAACTTCTAGAGTTAGGTGTGAGTGAGTTTTGTTCAACTGTTCCCAACTCACATGTTAAGTCTAGAGTCTGTTTTAGGGTTTTGTCACGGAATAGCCAAAGGGGGAGATTGTAAGGTTGAATTTATTCAACCATCTAATTGGCTTTATTCCGTGCCAAATTTGCTTGTAATTCAGCATTTAGTAACCCTGTATTTAGGTGGGTTTGATGTAAGGGTAGTGAGTGAGATAGAGTGAAGTTTGCTCAAGAGTGTGCAAGAAAACAGAGTCTCGCGGCTGGGTCTCGCGGGTGACTCGCGGCTTCAAGCCGCCAGAAGCAACCTCACGTGCCAAGCATGCTGGAAGGTGAACAGTCTGCTAGCTGGAGCACTACAGGACAAAACAGGACAACTGGCCATACGGTTATCTCGCGACTGGATCTCGCGACTTAGTCAAGCCGCGAGGTCAAGCCGCGAGCCACCCCTGTTTTGTAGAATTCTGACGTTTCACATTCCTCTCCACTCCAGTATAAATACCCCTATAACCCACGATTGAAAGAGAGCTTCCAGAGAGAATTTTGAGAGAGAAACCCTAAAGAAAAACCAGATTGTTTCACCCACAATCTCTACCTTAGAATCTCTTCAAATTCCTCAACTCTCTTCCTCTCCATTGTTAAAACCCTTGAGAGGCATTATACCAGACCTGGTTCTCACCATCATCTTCATTGTGAGACAGTCGTTTGGATTTCTGGGAAGCAGTTAGGAAGGAGCCAATCTTCATTGGTTGATGCTACGGTGTAGTAGCGGAATCCGGGAAGCTAGAAAAGAAAAAGGTTCGGCGCAACCTCGTTGGAGCAAGAAGCTTGGAGGGCTTAGGTGCACTGGGTAGATTAGGCTTGGAGGGTCTATTGCTGTCCATGTATCCCAACTATATTTTCTAGTGGATTGATTACCGCTTGGAGGGCGGCGGAGAGGTTTTTCGCCGAGGACTTCGGTTTCCTCTTCGATAACACATCGCGTGTTGTCTTTGTGTTTGCATCTTCCTTCCTCTATCTTTGCCTTTAAATTATCTGCTGTGGATTTTATTTTGTTATGGCTTAGATAGTATTTAATCAATTTCGTATGATAGCATATGTTAAGTTTCCGCACACTAGTTGTTTGACATATTGCTTGAATTGATTATGTTTTAATTTGGGGGTCTAAACGTTCAAAGGTGTTTTTACACGTTTTTGAACTTTCATCACCCAACTGGAACCATATCAGTTTTGAGGGTGACGCAAAGGATTACTTCGACCCAATTTCATCACCAGATTTTTCCCCTGACTGGACTATCGGCAACATGATCAGTAATGTGTTAAGTCTTGTTAGAGATATATTAGACATATAGCCCAATGTAATAGGCCCAAGCCCATTCTTACTTGTACTAGTCTAGAGTTTAGTCACCTATATATACTCATGTTATAGTTCATTGTAATACAGGTTATTGTAATACACTCTTACATAATAAAGATGTAACCCTTAAGTGATTCCTCCGTGAATGTAGGTCCTAACCACGTAACCCTAGTGATCTCCGTATTCCTATTCTATACTTCTCCTTTTACATCCACTCTAACATATACAATATGATATAACACATCGCGTTGCTAATATATTTAACAAATCTAAAAGAGTCTTTTTCTATTGTTTCTTTTCACTGGGTTAGTAGAGTTTGTAATCAAGCTGCCCATAAAGCAGCTAGAATGTGTTTGCTTTCCCTTAAGTCTTTTAGTTTAAATATTCACAGTTTGCCTGTAGACTTCTTTTAGTTTAAATATTCACAGTTTGCCTGTAGACTTAGAGTCTGTGTAGGAAAGATTGTTGTTTCTATTAGTTTTCTCAAGTCCATACTCCAGTTTGCTGTACTGCGTTCTCAGTGCCGGCTCAAGGCCTAGGCCTAAGGCCCCACAACAAATAAAAAATTTTCCTACGAAAAAAATGCCCCATCTCTCTTACTAAAAGGCCCAAAATTTTATAAAAATATAACATTTTTTAAATAATTGATACTTTTTTTTAAGAATGATGCTAAAAGAACCACAAATTATATTATAGATTTAATTGACATATCACCAATCATATAAAAAAGTAATTCAAACACAAAAAAATTAAGTTGTTGAAATTCATCATTTACAATCATAATCACATTTATTGTAAACATTTTGTAGTATTTTTAGTATTTTTCTTTTTCATTTCTAACAAGGCTTTTAAAATAGGAGACCAATAAAAATTTAACCTAATTGAAACCCTAAGATGTTTCAAATAAAATGTTGCAAATGTGATAAATCACTAATGATGACTAATCTCCTACTAAGCCACACACCAAATAATATCTATCTATCTCTTTCTCTTAAAAAGAATATATAAAATTAAAATTTAGATTACAACCGGATTTAACTATGCATAGTCATATATCCAAGCTAAAGTAGTATCCTTTTTATTCAACTATGATATTCAATCTTCTATTTGAAATTAACCCTAGTTTAGCTAGTATTATTTGTCAATTTCTGTATTTACATCAAATTAGTCTTAATTTAATTAGTATTATATAATTTTATTTAATTAATGTTTACATATAAAAATGCCCCATATAAAATTTTTGCCTTAGACCCCAAATTTTGTTGGGCCGGCCCTATGCGTTCTAGAAATAGCGTAGTAGTCCTTGTGCCATGCATTTTTCGAAATAAAATTGTAGCTAGTAGTCCAAATTGCTATTGCCTACAAGTGTACAGCTCTCTATCCAGGGACGAAGCTATAGTTGGACGTGGGGCAATGTCCCCCCCTAATATTTTTTAAAAAAATAATGTTATTTACATGTGTATTAGTTTTAGCAATTTGGTTTAATAAAATTAAATTTAGCCATTTTAACAATATCATTGATCTTTTTAAAAGCCATAAAAAAACAAGTCTCACATGCGTGAAAAATTATAAGGTCCTCAGGGTGAACCACGTCACTTGTCCACCATTCTACTAAGTCAGTTTAACAATTTTTTTATCATATGCTAACTCAGCAATTTTAAACAGAAGGGAGCCTTTTAATGGAATTGTGGACAAGTGACGTGGTCTACTATGAGAACTATACAATTTTTCCACGTGCGCACTCAGAGGCTCTTTTTTATTTATTTATTTTTTTAATAAAGGTTAATAGATTTCATTCATCATAAAATCTCTCTCATTTTTTGTTTCTCTCTCACATTTTTCTTTTTTGCACATGTTCTACTCTATCAAAAATAAATCCAAGTTGTTATAATTTTTTTAAAAAAATTAGAAAGTGTAAGGAGAGGTGGAGCCTAATTTTATGGGATATGAAGAAATGAGGTTGAATTTTTTTTTTAATAAAAAATTACCTAAAATTTAGGAGTTTTATTTAGGGTACATGGCTTAGAGTCCATGACTTAGACGGTTTGGTAGTCTCTTAAATAGTAGTATAGATTATAGATCTAAAATTTAAGATAAACAAGTTCAAAAAAATTAGTCCAACAACAAAAATTATCAATAGCAAAATTAAGCCCAACTAACTACACAAAATAAAGACACACAAGGCACTAAAAAAAGAAAAAAGAAAAAAAAGGAAATCATCATGATCCCTTGCTCTAGCAGACCTAGGCCCAGTGGGTAGGGAGTCACTATGGACACGCCAATTCAGGTCACCCCCTATCCATTTTTTGTTCATAAAAAATAAAAAATAAAAATAAAAACTTGTGAGAACTGAGAACACCACAATACACAAGACCCCAAAAAAAGGAAAAACAGAAAACCTAAGGGTATGTTTGGTAACTGTTTTTTCCCCTTATTTTCTGTTTCCAAAAACAATTTTCTATTTTTGAGACTAAAAGACTTGTTTGGCAACCCAAAATGGATAGAAAACAAAAACTGTTCTCAAAACTTAATTTCTAACTGTTTTCAGTTTCTAATTTTCAAAAGTCAATGAAAAAATGCATTTAATTTAATGAACCTGTCTTATTTAATGAGTTAGCATTATAGTTCAAATCCTAGTAACAACATATTTTAGTATTTTTTATTTTTTTCTTCAAAAAATGATCTTTTTAATTTCAGCTAACCAAACATGTTTTTTATTTCAAAAATACAAGAAAAATTTTTTTCTTTATATTCCCAAAAACAAGTTTTTGAAAATAGAAAACAAAAATTGTTACTAAACATAACCTAAGTGACTAATTGAGAGAAGAGAAGAGAGAGCGATGAAGTGAGACTTTGAGACTTTAAGCAAGGAGAGGCAAACAACAGCAAGAACAGTAGTAGCATAACTAGAAGTAGAACCATCAATCCACCACCCCAGATTTGGAATATATATATATATATATATATATATATATAATATTCCAATCTCTAGTTCAAAAATTATTGAACTTTTGTTGGTTGATTTGATCATCTAAGAGCATCACTATCAGAGTTGTAAAACTCTTGATATGCTAAATTTTAGCATCAAACTACTAAAAAGATGCATTAACCGGTATTGTAATTGTAAAAAAATTTACAATTGAGCTATAGTGCCATCCTAAATTTATGATGGTACTAAAGCTCACTTGCAAAAATAAAATACTTTTTTTTTAGGGTCATGTTAATTTCCCTTTTTTTTATAAGTTCCTTCCCTTTTATACTTCACCTTCCTCTCCTTCTTCATCCTTATCCTTCATTGTACTTGCTCCTTTTTCTTCTCCAACATGAGCTGTCCTTGTTCAACCGGACAACCCTCTATCCTATTGGGCTCTTCTTTCCTCAACATTATGATGAATAGAGACTTTTGAGGCCTTTTGCCTTATCCTAATCAATTGTCCAACATTAATGCAAGTTTTTCAAATAGATTATTGTAGATTTATCTGGAAGTTTTTAGAAAATATCTTCAGATAATCTCATTTGTTTCAAGATTATTCCTCGGATGCTCGAAACTTAAGTTGACATTGTTAGCTTGGGAGAGGTAATTTATCAAGGGTGACTTATCTTTGGGCTCATAATGAGGTATCTCTTTAATCTGTGGTCTGAGGTATATGTCTTTGCAAAGGCCTTCATTTGGGGATTGCATGTTGAGCCTATTCTTGCCTACGGCTCAATATTATTTGGGCCTCCCAAATTCATTATTTGGGTTTTACAATTCATCTCCCTACAGTTAATTTTCTAATTGAATTGATATGCAATTTCTAAGCTTATGAGTTTTATCCTATAAATAGTTTATTTAATTTACTTATATATAAGGTCATTTTAGATGTACACCATTGTTAGTTTTTTTAAGATCTTCTCTCCTCTCCTCGTGTGTGTATTAAATATTTAGTATTATCAAAAAAAAAAAACTTGTATATATGCTTAATCTAGTTAGTTGGGATTTTGACAACTTGTTGAGCTCTCAAGCTCCCCACCTTTTTTTTTATTTTTTATAGATTAATGAATAACAAGTTTGAGAAGAGTATTATGATTTAACTAGTACTTAGTAACTGATAGAAGATTTGAAATTTGTGAACTGACTGCGTGTTGTAATTTCCTAAGAAATTTCTTTTGTGTATTGATAAAGATGCAAATTAGCCAATGTTTGAATTACTAACTTTTTAATTTTTAAAGAATAGTCAATAGATTTTTCTTTTGTCATTGAAATTACTTTAGAGAATAACTTTTGAACTTTAGTGGGGCCTTGTACAGTTATAAGGTGAAGTATATGGGTTTGCAGGCCGTTTCACGTCTTGCTCATACATTGGGTTCAAGGTGTTACCACCGCAATAATCTCAAAACCTTCGGAATAGGTCTCTAGCAATCTTTTCCACAAACAACCCTCACTGACATGAACTAAAAATGTGTTAGGCACAAATGATTTTCTATCAAAATTTGGAAATCAAAATCTGACTATTTAGCTTGGGTGAAAATATTTTTGCTTTGTAAGGTTGAATTTATTCAACCATCTAATTGGCTTTATTCCGTGCCAAATTTGCTTGTAATTCAGCATTTAGTAACCCTGTATTTAGGTGGGTTTGATGTAAGGGTAGTGAGTGAGATAGAGTGAAGTTTGCTCAAGAGTGTGCAAGAATACAGAGACTCGCGGGTGGGACTCGCGGGTGACTCGCGGCTTCAAGCCGCCAGATGCAGCTCACGTGCCAAGCATGCTGGAAGATGAACAGTCTGCTAGCTGGAGCACTACAGGACAAAACAGGACAACTGGCCATACGGTTATCTCGCGACTGGATCTCGCGACTCAGTCAAGCCGCGAGGTCAAGCCGCGAGCCACCCCTGTTTTGTAAAAACCTGACGTTTCACATTCCTCTCCACTCTAGTATAAATACCCCTATTACCCACGATTGAAAGAGAGCTTCCAGAGAGAATTTCGAGAGAGAAACCCTAAAGAAAAACCAGATTGTTTCACCCACAATCTCTACCTTAGAATCTCTTCAAATTCCTCAACTCTCTTCCTCTCCATTGTCAAATCCTTGAGAGGCATTATACCAAACCAGATTCTCACCATCATCATCATTGTGAGACTGCTGTTTGGATTTCTGGGAAGCAGTTAGGAAGGAGCCAATCTTCATTGGTTGATGCTACGGTCTAGTAGCGGAATCCGGGAAGCTAGAAAAGAAAAAGGTTCGGCGCAACCTCATTGGAGCAAGAAGCTTGGAGGGCTTAGGTGCACTGGGTAGATTAGGCTTGGAGGGTCTATTGCTGTCCTTGTATCCCAACTATATTTTCTAGTGGATTGATTACCGCTTGGAGTGCGGTGGAGAGGTTTTTCGCCGAGGGCTTCGGTTTCCTCTTCGATAACACATCGCGTGTTGTCTTTGTGTTTGCATCTTCCTTCCTCTCTATCTTTGCCTTTTATTTATCTGCTGTGAATTTTATTCTGTTATGGCTTAGATAGTATTTAATCAATTTCGTATGATAGCATATGTTAAGTTTCCGCACACTAGTTGTTTGACATATTGCTTGAATTGATTAAGTTGTTATTTGGGGGTCTAAACGTTCAAAGGTGTCTTTGTACACGTTTTTGAACTTTCAATTGGTATCAGAGCAGGTACACTTGTTGTGGTTTTATTACCTAAGTGTGATCCTAGACCCCTGTGTTGTGGTTGATTGTTTTGGTTTATACCATGCTGAATTGTAGCTTAAGTGTTTGTGAAAATGACTCTAGGCATATGTCTGAAAGGTGTCTTACTGATGATCTTGTAGAATTGTTAAAAACTAAGAAACATGCTAGAGTATTTGTTCACATGCTGGAATTACTTGAAAGTCAGAATCATGTCTTACATAGTAGCATATCTGAATCTAAATCATTGATTAAGAAATATAAAAGAAAGAATAGAACGTTGTGTGAGATGATTGAGAATCTGAAAATGAAAAATCAATCTGAAAGAAGCATGAAAACTGATGATGAGTTTGTGTTTGAAGGTCAAGAATGTCTGTCACATGTGAAACTATTTGTGCATACCTCATTGAAGGTGTTTAATGCATGTTTGTGGTATCTTGACAGTGGGTGTTCTCGCCATATGACAGGGGATAAGTCTCTGTTTAAGACACTCAAAGAAAAGGTTGGTGATTATGTGACCTTCGGTAATGGAAGTCATGCTCAAGTCCTAGGCAAAGGAACCATTGAGATACCTAGTTTGCCGCTGTTGAAAGATGTGCTGTACATAAAAGGGCTGAAGGCGAATTTGCTGAGCATCACTCAAATTTGTGATGATGATTTTCTAGTACAATTCTCTAAGAAGGGATGTGTGATCATCAATGAAGAGGGGATTCAGGTTTTGGAAGGAAATCGGACTACAGATAACTGTTATGGAATAGTTCCCACGGCACCCTTATCATGTAGAAGTGCTCGTGTGGATATGTTGGAGCTGTGGCATCATAGATTTGGGCATGGCAACTTCAAACAAGTATCAAAAGTCTCCAAACTAGAAGCAGTCAAGGGACTTCCTAAGTTTGGAAAAGTGAAGAAGACCGTTTGTGGTGCGTGTCAAATGGGGAAGCAAACTAAGGCAAGTCATCACAAAGTGAATGTGATAGCCACCTCTCGGTGCTTGGAGTTACTTCATGTTGATCTAATGGGGCCTACCAAAACTGAAAGCCTAGGGGGAAAGAGATACATTATGGTTATTGTGGACGACTACTCAAGATACACTTGGGTTGAATTCCTTAGAGAAAAATCAGAAGCTGGTGAGAGGTTGGAGATTCTGTGCAAGAAACTACAAAATGAAAAAGGGATTCCGATAGCCAAAGTTAGAAGTGATCATGGGAGGGAATTTGAGAATGCAAGATTCGAGTCCTTCTATGAAAAGAATGGAATTAAGAGAGAATTTTCAGCTCCCAAAACTCCACAACAAAATGGAGTGGTAGAAAGAAAAAATCGTGTGATTCAGGAGATGGCAAGAGTCATGTTGCTTAACAAGCAAATACCTCAAAAATTTTGGGGAGAAGCTGTCAACACCTCGTGTCACATTGGCAATAGGATTTTCTTTCGAGTTGGTACAAAGAAGACTGCCTATGAGATATGGAATGGGAAGAAGCCAAAAGTGAAGTATTTCCGGGTGTTTGGAAGTAAATGCTATATCCTAAATGATCGAGAGAATCTTGGGAAGTTTGATGCGAGAAGTGATGAGGGTATTTTTCTTGGCTACTCTACTACAAGTCGAGCATATAGAGTGTTTAACAAGAGAACAAAGACTGTGATGGAGTCCATAAATGTCAAGATTGATGATGCCTTACCTAAGGTGGAAATGATTGATGATATAGAAGGGCCGAGCACCAAAGAGTCAGATGTTGAGGTAGAAGCTTTGGATATAGAAGGTGAAGAACCTATCCCAGAAGTAGAATCGACTCCAATCAACCAAAGAATGGAAACGAGATCGATGTCTAGAACCTCAAGCCCTCTTACTCCTCCTGAAGTTCATCCTCCTATCTCTCGTAGTGAGGAAGTTTCCACTTCAAAAAGGCCATCTTCAAGAGTTATCAAGAATCATCCGGAAAGTAACATCATAGGATCTCTTGATGACGGTCTTCGCCTCAGGAAAGGAAACATTCTGCTAGCTAATCATGTAACATATCACTGCTATCTTGCACAGTTTGAACCAAAAAGGGTTGAAGAGGCTCTTCAAGATGAGAATTGGGTTGAGTCAATGCATGAAGAGCTGAATCAGTTTGTGAGGAATGATGTGTGGGAACTTGCTCCACGGCCTGAGAACATTCATGTTATAGGGACAAAATGGATTTTTAAGAACAAAACTGATGAAGATGGAGAGATAATCCGAAACAAATCTCGGTTAGTAGCTCAAGGATACACTCAAGCAGAAGGAGTGGACTTTGATGAATCTTTTGCTCCGGTGGCAAGACTCGAATCCATTCGAATCCTCATGTCCATTGCGTGCACCTTGAATTTCAAACTTTATCAAATGGATGTAAAGTGCGCATTTCTGAATGGATATCTAAATGAAGAAGTATTTGTTGAGCAACCAAAGGATTTGAGGATGAGATCCTCATTTTCCAGATCATGTATTAAGATTGAAGAAAGCCCTTTATGGCTTAAAACAAGCGCCTAGAGCCTGGTACGATTGTCTTACACATTATCTTCTAGATAGAGGTTTCAAGAGAGGGTATGCCGATCGAACTCTGTTTGTCAAAAATGATGAAGATTATCTCCTTGTGGCACAAGTCTATGTTGATGATATAGTGTTTGGGGCAACCATCGAAGATCGTGCTACTGAATTTTCTGAGGAGATGAAGAAGGAGTTTGAGATGAGTATGGTGGGGGAGCTCACATTTTTCTTGGGTCTTCAAGTCAAACAACAAAAGGAGGGTATATTTGTATCTCAAGAGAAGTATGCCAGAAACATTGTCAAGAAGTTTGGACTAGACTCCAAAAAACATGCCTCCACCCCCATGAGCTCTTCCACTAAACTGAATGTGGATTCGTCGGGAGTTGAAGTAAGTCCTACATTGTATAGGAGCATTATAGGGAGTTTGCTCTACCTTACAGCTAGCAGACCAGACATTGCTTTTAGTGTGGGCGTTTGTGCCAGGTACCAAGCTAATCCGAAGGAATCTCATCTGACTGCTGCTAAGCGAATCATTCGATATGTGAATGGTACTGCAAACTATGGTCTGTGGTATTCAAAAGACTCAAATGCTTGTCTTGCTGGGTATTCAGATGCTGACTGGGCTGGCAGTGTAGACGATCGGAAAAGCACTTCAGGTGGATGTTTCTATCTTGGTAACAACCTTGTCTCATGGATGAGCAAGAAGCAGAATTCAGTTTCTCTATCTACTGCAGAAGCAGAATATATCGCTGCTGGAAGTTGCTGCACTCAGCTCCTTTGGATGAAGAAATTACTTCATGACTATGGAATTCCTCAAGAAACAATGTGTGTCTTCTGTGACAACACCAGTGCCATCAACCTTTCCAAGAATCCTGTCCAGCATTCAAAATCTAAACACATAGAGATACGTTACCATTTCATTCGGGATTTGGTAGAGGAAAGAGTTGTGTGTCTTGAGTTCATACACACCGAAAATCAAAAGGCGGACATCTTCACCAAGCCTCTCGATGGTCCACGGTTTGAATCACTCCGTAAGACCATTGGTGTTGGTACAATTCCTTGACTCCCTTGTGTGTTGTGTGCTTCACATACTTTTAATATGATAAATTTGCTTGTGTTGAGGCACACACTTCTTTGTTAGCTCTTTGTGCAACATGTTTATTGTTTGATTGTCCATCTGTGAATTCTGTTGGTTCTTTCTTTGTCTGTTCAATCTTTTTCTTCTTTTATGTCAAAAATCAAAAAACCACATAAAAAATTAGAAAATCAAAAAGCTTGATTGACTTTGTTGAGTTTTTGTCTCAAAACTTGTTTTGCCTTGTACCTTTGTACTAATGGCTTTGTGCATTTTCGAGCATTGCTTGTTTTCATGCACTTATATCACTGTGGGAAAAATCTTGAAATCTTTGTGATTGTTGTAAATAGATCTTCAAACTTGTCATGAATGATTAGTGAATGGTTTTGTTGATCTTGAGACTTGCATAGACTTGTGTCTATATATCTTCCCACTCTTTATTTTTGTTTTGATAAAAAAAGCTCACCAAATGTAAATCTCCAAATGAAAAGAGATATTGAGCTGCAAAAGCCTGTCGCACATTCTAGTATTTGACTAGGAAAAAGGGTAAGCGACCTTATATTGAAGTGAATGTTTATTCAAAAAGCCAAAGGCTTATTCCTTAAAGTGAAATATCATATATCACTCTCACAATGAGAGGTGATTGACTCAAAAGATCAAAAAGATCAATTGTTATGAAAGTGGAGTCAAATGTAAAGCTCAAAATCATGTTATCAAGTTTTGTGGAAGGTCATATATACATATTTCTATAATTGAGATGGGTCACATGATCTAGTGCTAATTGTGTATGCCTTGGTTGAATTGATCATTGAAGCTTCACATTAGACGAAGGACTATCTCATTGTTGATATCCACACACAACACACAAGTTTATGTTCAATAAATGCCATATTCATTTGTGTGATTGTACTTGATGAAATGTGTTTTCACATGCTCAATCTTTGTTAATTCAAGCACAAAAAGATTTTTGGGTGTTTTAGGTGTTTTTGGAAAGTATTTTGTTTGAAAAATCTGAAAATTTCAAAAATCCAGTTTTGCCCTGTTTTGGCGGCTCAGTCGCGGGTATGTCTAGTCGCGAGCCTCAGTCGCACCTTCGCTGGTCATTTTTGGCGACTTGTTCGCGAGTGGAAGGTCCAGTCGCGAGGTTCACTCAGAGATATTCGCGGCTCAGCTCGCGACTTACTCGCGGGTAGACCTTCCAGTCACGAAAAACACTTAGAAATTTTTTTTAAATTTTTGTTCTTGTGTAATTTGGCGGCTTGAACTGTGTGGCGACTTACTCCAGTCGCGAAAAACGCGTGTTTTGCAGAAATAAGGGCAGTTTTAAACTTTTTGTTTTTCCCTCGATCTTTTTGTGACTGTTCATTGTCTTTTTCATCTGCTCTTACCCATCACACCGTGTCTCCATTTTCGATCTCCATTGTTTGCCTCCTTTCAGATCAAAATCATCGACTAACAGGTATGATATTTCTGTCTTGAACTCTATTTTACTTGTTGTTATGGTTTTCCCTCTAGATTTTTCACATTTGTTTGTGATTTTGTGTTGGGTTTTTAGCTCAACTATTTCTCTTTGTCCATGCTTAGCTTATGGAAACTTGTGTTTCCGTTTTTGAGCTAGTTTATTTTGGATGGTTTTTGTGTTCTTCATCATGTGCTTAGCTAGGGTTTGCTCATTTGTGTCTGATCTGCTGTTGATGTCGTGTTTCACTATGATCCTGTGTGGTTTCCTGTTGATGTGTTGTTGAATGTGGGTCCTTTTTCAGCTGATTCTGTGGTTCTTTTTGATCTTCATCTACAGTGTAGTTCAATTTGGGCCTTTTGTGTCCCTCATTGATTTTATCTGACCATTTTCATCCAGCTATTAGGGTTTCTTCATTGTCCCTATATCTCCACTAACCCACTGCTAATAAAGCTTGTTGGATTGTGTTCTGTCATTTCCCTTGTTCATATTGCAGACTGGTCATGTCACCATTTAAGAAAGCTGCTGTAAAAGGAAGTAGTTCCAAAGGGAAGGAACCAGTAATTGATGTTGATGATTTCCAATCTCAACCAAAAGGGACTCGCTCTTCATCAAAGAGATTCGATCCCGACAAGTTCAGATCATATGCAGCCTATCAGTCTTATGAAAATTTCTTTCTTCATGCCAAACCATTACTAGAGAGAGCTTTGGATCAGCCCTCACTTCATGACACTGACATTCCAAAATGGTTTGCTCACAAGGATTGGAATTACCTTCTCTCTGATCCGGGTGACGCGTATGAAGAGTTGGTAAAAGAATTTTATGCTAACGCAATTGTGGAAGGAGATGAACTTAAGTGCTGGGTTCGGAAAAAGAGCTTTTCTGTCTCTCTTGCATATCTGGCTGAAATTCTTCACATCAACAGACCCATTTTCCGACATTCACCGGTTTACGATGATCTCTGTCCTGATGAGGAGCTTCTCAAAGAAAGTCTTGGTCAAGACTTGGAGTTCTCGCCAAATGGCAAATCCATCAGTGTTTCCTCTCTTTCTCCAAAACTGAGAGTGCTTACAATTGTAATGTTTCACAATTTGTACCCTTTATCCAGCACTGGGTATATGAACCTCAGACGGGCTTTGTTTCTTCATGATCTAATCTCTGATGTGGAAATAGACATTTGTGCTCATATCTTTCATGTACTGCGCAAAACGGTTCTTCGAACTGAGTCTCGGATATGCGTTCCTTTCTGCAGTCTCATTTCACGGATCTTGAAACTCAAGGGAATTTATCCAATGGCTGATGAATCTCCTATGTCCAAACCAAGTCCAATCAACATGCGTACATTCAATGCAAGCATTGGACATAGTCGGAAGAGAGCCAAACCAGAAACTTCTGCATCTCACAGTGACTCTCAGTTTAGCACTCTCTCCCTAGATGGGAAACTTGAACGTATTGTATCCTCTGTCCACGAGTTGAATACAAAGATGTCTGGGCTCACAGCTTCTCTACACCATCAAAGCACTCGGTGGGATATGAAGTTTACCTCTCTTCAGACTCAATTGGATCAAATTCAGAGAAAGCTGGAAGAGGATGACTAGCCTATTCCATGACAAAAAGGGGGAGAGATAGGCATGATCAGAGGGGGAGTCTTTACCTAAGGGGGAGTGTCTTTACATTCTTCTTCAGCTTAAGTTTTCACTTTACGTTGTTTTGTAAACTGTTATTCAGGATGTTTGTGTTTTGTAAGCTTTTAGGGTTTATGTCTTTTGCATAGTCTGTAGGCTTTATGGTTTGTACCATGCTTTATGCAGCCTTTTATGCTTTGTTCAAATCAGTACTTTAATCTAAATGGTATGCATTTTGGTTTATGTACTGTCACTCTTGTGCCCTTGTAGGATTGTTCCTAGATGCATATGCCTTGTGTGATATGCATTGGTTGAGTGTTGAACATACAAGTGTCTTGCCTTGTGCTTGTTAACTTGTATGTCCTTGTGTTCATTCCAAGTGTGAATGAGCACTGTGATCACTACCTTGTGGTGTTCACTTGGTTGATCAAGCCATGGTTTGTTTCATAACTCCATCTTTGCTTGATCACATATTGCCTGTTTCATATGCTTTTTATAATTTTCTGCCTACAATGATCATGGTGTATTGTTGTGTTTCAGGAGTATTATGTTCATATGATTCAAGTGCTTCACAGCTTCTAGAGTTAGGTGTGAGTGAGTTTTGTTCAACTGTTCCCAACTCACATGTTAAGTCTAGAGTCTGTTTTAGGGTTTTGTCACGGAATAGCCAAAGGGAGAGATTGTAAGGTTGAATTTATTCAACCATCTAATTGGCTTTATTCCGTGCCAAATTTGCTTATAATTCAGCATTTAGTAACCCTGTATTTAGGTGGGTTTGATGTAAGGGTAGTGAGTGAGATAGAGTGAAGTTTGCTCAAGAGTGTGCAAGAATACAGAGACTCGCGGCTGGGACTCGCGGGTGACTCGCGGCTTCAAGCCGCCAGATGCAGCTCACGTGCCAAGCATGCTGGAAGATGAACAGTCTGCTAGCTGGAGCACTACAGGACAAAACAGGACAACTGGCCATACGGTTATCTCGCGACTGGATCTCGTGACTCAGTCAAGCCGCGAGGTCAAGCCGCGAGCCACCCCTGTTTTGTAAAAACCTGACGTTTCACATTCCTCTCCACTCTAGTCTAAATACCCCTATTACCCACGATTGAAAGAGAGCTTCCAGAGAGAATTTTGAGAGAGAAACCCTAAAGAAAAACCAGATTGTTTCACCCACAATCTCTACCTTAGAATCTCTTCAAATTCCTCAACTCTCTTCCTCTCCATTGTCAAATCCTTGAGAGGCATTATACCAAACCAGATTCTCACCATCATCATCATTGTGAGACTGCTGTTTGGATTTCTGGGAAGCAGTTAGGAAGGAGCCAATCTTCATTGGTTGATGCTACGGTCTAGTAGCGGAATCCGGGAAGCTAGAAAAGAAAAAGGTTCGGCGCAACCTCGTTGGAGCAAGAAGCTTGGAGGGCTTAGGTGCACTGGATAGATTAGGCTTGGAGGGTCTATTGCTGTCCTTGTATGTCAACTATATTTTCTAGTGGATTGATTACCGCTTGGAGGGCGGCGGAGAGGTTTTTCGCCGAGGGCTTCGGTTTCCTCTTCGATAACACATCGCGTGTTGTCTTTGTGTTTGCATCTTCCTTCCTCTCTATCTTTCCCTTTTATTTATCTGCTGTGGATTTTATTCTGTTATGGCTTAGATAGTATTTAATCAATTTCGTATGATAGCATATGTTAAGTTTCTGCACACTAGTTGTTTGACATATTGCTTGAATTGATTAAGTTGTTATTTGGGGGTCTAAACATTCAAAGGTGTCTTTGTACACCACAGTAACCATACCAGTATACCACATCTTGTCGATCCGGCCCACTTGCTTGCATGAAAGTCACAAAACTAAGTCGAGTTCATGCTCCAGTTTTCTGTGCTGCGTTCTGGAAATAGTGTGGTAGTCCTCTTGCCATGCATTTTTCATAAAAAACTTGTTGCTAGCAGTCCAAATTGCTATTGCTCAAACCAGCATTGGCCAAAATTACGCGTACAACTCTCTGATCTCTTCATCTTGACTAATTGGTAGCTTTCAAACAACTTTTATTTTTTGGCTGAATATTCAAACTACTATACATTGGGTACGATATTTTCACATTAATTGTCCACACATGACCACCGAGGTGTTTGGTCAGGTGGTGTTAGGTGATGCACAAGATGCGCCAAGTGGAGGTCCCATGTTCGAGTCCAAATACGTGACCTCGTGTGGGGATTTACCTCCCTTGGCAGCCTAGGATCGCTAGTGCCCCTCGTGGGGCCAGGAAGTTATGGCTCACCGGTCCCCCTGCATTCCAGCAGGGCCCGGACTTGGCGGGTAGGGTGCTACTATGGTCACGTCCAGGTAGGATTGCCACGTTGGTCGCCCCCCTACCCTTTTTTCATTCAGCAAAAAAAAAAAAAAATTGTCCACACATGGCACAACCTTTAGGTTGTTAGTATCAGTCATTTTTGCCTTTTTTTTTTTTTTTTTTTTTGGCTGAATATTCAAACTACTATACATTGGGTACGATATTTTCACATTAATTGTCCACACGTGGCACAACTTTCAAGTTGTTAAGGGTCCGTTTGGATACAGCTAAAAACTGAAAAACACTGTAGTAAGATAATTTTTAAATGTGTGAATAGTACCATGAGATCCATTTTTAATGAAAAAGTTGCTGAAAAGTGTAGTTTGTAGGATCCATGAACAGTAAACGAGAACACTGTTTACAGAAGAAAAGTCAAAAAGTTACAGCTGGAAAAAAAAAAATCTGAAATGCAAACATGCGTATGGGAAGCGCAAAACGCGCATCCCAAACACACTCTTAGGATCCGTTTGGATACAGCTGAAAACTGAAAGCTGAAACTAAAAATTGAAAAACACTATAGCAAAATAATTTTTAAATGTGTGAAGAGTACTGTGGGACCTATTTTTAATGAAAAAGTTGCTGAAAAGTGCAGTTTGTGGGATCCATAAATAGTGCACGAGAGTACTGTTCATAGAAGAAAAGTCAAAAAGTTACGGTTTAAAAAAAAAAAAAAAAAAACTTAAACGCAAACGTGTGTCTGGGAAGCGCGTTTTGAAACGCGCTTCCCAAATGCACTCTTAGGGTCCGTTTGGATTAAACTTATTGTTACTGAAACTGAAAACTGAAAATACTGTAGCAAAATAATTTTTAAATGTGTGAATAGTATCGTGGGACCTATAAACAGTGCGTGAACAGTGTTTTTTGTCCCTTGCACAGTAAAATCATGTAATTTTACTGTTCATGCGTAAGAAAAAAAAACTTGAAAACACAACGCCACTTTCAACCACTTTAAGCCCAATCCAAACGCTCACTTAATATCAATCATTTCCGCTTTTTTTTTTTTTTTTGGCTGAATATTCAAACTACCATACATTGGGGTACGATAATTTCACATTATTTGTCCACACATGGCACAAGCACAACCTTCAAGTTGTTAGATATCAGTCATTTCCGCGTCACTAGACTACAAAGTAATAATATATCAAAGATATGGTACGGAGTGAAGCTTGCGGAGGATATTGACGAGAGAGAGAGAGAGAGAGAAAAAAAAAAGGAAGATAAATTTTTAAAAAAGAATATTCAGATGAAGGGAAACAAATTTCTAAGGTGAGAAGCTCATTGGTGATAAAAAATAATTTTAGGATATTTTTCTATTATCTTGTTTGAGAGTTTTAATATAGGAAAGATGAAGAGTTCATTCATTTGCTTGAAAGTTTAAATAGGACTGAATGAAATAAGTAAGAAAAAACACTCATTCATTTTCATTCTCTTAAAACCTCTAATTTTCATTTTTCCAAAAATTAAGAGGAATTGGAGGGAATTAAATTAGATTAGATAAATTTTTTTATTAAAACTACCCAAATACCCATATATATTCAATCATTTATTTTAAAATATGGGTTAATAGTAATATTTTCATAAAATAATTTTATTTATTTCTCTCTATATTACTCCCAAATAAGGTTGCTTATCTTTCAATCTTTTCTATTCATATCCATTACTTTATTTTAAAACATCCAAACAATATTACTTAATTACATTTAACTCATTTCATTTTTGTTCTTTTCCTTTACTTAAATGCATTTAATTCTATTCCATTCTTTTGTTTATGAACTCCTAAACGACGGCATAAGATAGAGGAGGAAAGAGAAGAAAAGAAGGAAGTGGATGACCTGGACTTTTGGGTTCCTTCTTAGAAGTTTGGCGGTTCCTTCAGTACCAGACCTGGAATGAGACATATTGACATCGGCCTATTTAGGCATATCCACCCTCTCTCACATGGGATGGTCCCACCAGTGTGAGGTCTATCCCTGTGAGAGGGTAGATAAATGTAATACCATACCAGTATACCACATCTTGTCGTTCTGGCCCACTTGCTTGCATGAAAGTCTCAAATCAGACTCCAGTTTTCTGTGCTGCGTTCTGGAAATAGCGTAGTAGTCCTCGCGCCATGCATTTTTCATAATAAACTTGTTGCTAGCAGTCCAAATTGCCATTGCTCAAACCAGCATTGGCCAAAATTACGCGTACAACTCTCTGATCTCTTCATCTTGACTAATTGGTGGCTTTCAAACAACTTTTATTTTTTGGCTGAATATTCAAACTACTATACATTGGGTACGATATTTTCACATTAATTGTCCACACATGGCACAACCTTCAAGTTGTTAAGCTACGTTTGGATTGGGCTGATTTCGTCTGCGTTTGCGTTTTGTATTTTTTTTTTTTCACGTGTTTTTGAGATTGCGGCTACTGTTTATGTACTGTCCAATAAACAGTAGCCACAAACTTTGACTTTTCAAATTTTTTGGACCAATTAGTGTCATCGTGTATTGTTTACGGACCCACAAATTTCACTTTTCAATAATTTTTTTATTACAAATGGATCCCACGGTACTATTTACACATTTAAAAATTATTTCACTACAGTGTTTTTCAACTTTCAGTTTCAGTTTTCAATTTTCAACTGTACTCAAATGGACCCTTAGTATAAGTCATTTCTGCGTTTTTTTTTTTTTGGCTGAATATTCAAACTCCTATAAATTGGGTACGATATTTTCACATTAATTGTCCACACATGGCACAACCTTCAAGTTGTTAGTATAAGTCATTTCCGCGTTTTTTTTTTTTTTTGGCTGAATATTCAAACTACTATACATTGAGTAGTATGATATTTTTCACATTAATTGTCCACACATGCCACAACTTTCAAGTTGTTAGTGTAAGACATTTCCGCGTTTTTTTTTCTGGCTGAATATTCAAACTACTATACATTGGGTACGATATTTTCACATTAATTGTCCACACATGGCACAACCTTCAAGTTGTTAGTATCAGTCATTTCCGCGTTTTTTTTTTTGGCTGAATATTCAAACTACTATACATTGGGTACGATATTTTCACATTAATTGTCCACACATGGCACAACCTTCAAGTTGTTAGTATCAGTCATTTCCACGTTTTTTTTTTTTTTTTTTTTGCTGAATATTCAAACTACTATACATTGGGTACGATATTTTCACATTAATTGTCCACACATGGCACAACTTTCAAGCAGTTAAGGGTTTGTTTAGATACAGTTAAAAATTGAAAAATATTGTAACAAGATAATTTTTAAATATGTGAATAGTACCGTAAGACCAATTTTTAATGAAAAAATTGCTGAAAAGTATAGTTCGTGGAACCCATGAACAGTGCACGAGAGCACTTTTTACAGAAGAAAAGTAAAAAAGTTACAGTTGGGGAAAAAAAAATCTGAAACGCAAACGTGCGTCTGGGAAGCGCAAAACGTGCTTCCCAAACACAATCTTAGGGTCCGTTTGGATATAGCTGAAAACTGAAAACTAAAACTAAAAATTGAAAAACACTGTAGTAAAATAATTTTTAAATGTGTGAATAGTACCGTGGGACCCATTTTTAATGAAAAAGTTGCTGAAAAATTTAGTTTGTGGGATCCATGAACAATGCATGAGAGCACTGTTCACAAAAGAAAAGTCAAAAAGTTACGGCTTGGGAAAAAAAAAAAACTGAAACGCAAACGTGTCTGGGAAGCGCAAAATGCGCTTTCCAAACGCACTCTTAGGGTCTGTTTGGATTAAACTTATTGTTACTGAAACTGAAAACTGAAAACACTGTAGCAAAATAATTTTTAAATATGTGAATAGTATCGTGAGACCCATGAACAGTGCATGAACAGTGTTTTTTGTCCCCTGCATAGTAAAATCATGTGATTTTACTGTTCATGCGTAGGAAAAAAAAAACTTGAAAACGCAACGTCACTTTCAGCCACTTTAAGCTCAATCCAAACGCTCACTTACTATCAGTCATTTCGGCGTTTTTTTTTTTTTTTTTTGGCTGAATATTCAAACTACTATACATTGGGTACGATAATTTCACATTAATTGTCCACACATGGCACAAGCACAACCTTCAAGTTGTTAGATTTCAGTCATTTCCGCGTCACTAGACTACAAAGTAATAGTATATCAAAGGTATGGTACGGAGTGAAGCTTGTGGAGGATATTGACGAGAGAGAGAGAGAGAGAGAGATAAATTTTTAAAAAAGAATATTCAGATGAAGGGAAACAAATTTCTAAGGTGAGAAGCTCGTTGGTGATAAAAAATAATTTTAAAATATTTTTCTATTATCTTGTTTGGAGAGTTTTAATAGGAAAGCTGAAAAGTTCATTAATTTGCTTGAAAGCTTAAATAGGATTGAATGAAATGAGTGAGTAAAAACATTCATTCATTTCTATTTCCTTAAAACCTCTAAATTTCATTTCCTCAAAAATTACGAGGAATTGGAGGGAATCAAATTAGATTTAACAAATTTTTTTATTAAAACTTCCCAAATACCCATATATATTCAGTCATTTATTTTAAAATATGGGTTAATAGTAACATTTTCATAAAATAATTTTATTTATTTCTCTCTATATTAGTCCTAAACAAGGTTGCTTACCTTTCAATCTTTTCTATTGCTTTTTTATTCCTTTATTTTAAAACATCCAAATAATATTACTTAATTACATTTAACTCATTTCTTCTTCATTCCTTTCCTTTACTTAAATGCATTTAATTCCATTCCATTTTTTTTCTATTTGTTTATGATAATTTCATTCCTATATGAACTCCTAAATGACGACATAAGATAGAGGAGGAAAGAGAAGAAAAGAAGGAAGGTGAATCTTTTTTTTTTTTTTTTACTTAAGCTTCGTTTGGATAGCGGCTGCATTTCATGCCTTTTTTTTTTTTTTTTTTGACCAGCACCTCTTGCATTGTTCATGTAAAACTACCGTGTTTTCAGTTGTGAACAATAACTTAGAAATTATTTTTTTATTGTTTTCAGAAATAAGTTTTCAGTTTTCAGCCAAATAAGTGGCATCTAAACATACACTTAATCACTAATCTCTATGACAAGTGGATGACCTGGACTTTTGGGTTCCTTCTTAGAAGTTTGGTGGTTCCTTCTTAGGCTTAGATGATTACTCCATTAACTTCTTCACTCCAGCCATAAAAATAGATGCTTAACTTTCTAAGAGCATTCATAGCAGTGGAGCTAAAAATATAGCAATTTAGTTCCACCAAAAGTTACTTTATCTATTTTACTTATACACATGTCACAGCAGTAGATCTATTTTAGCTTTCAATACAATAAAATAATATAAACACTACAATAAAATAATATATCCCACTACCCAAAAAATTTTCACAACACCAACCACAACCACTTCTACAATCAGCCACAGCTACTGCCGCCGCCACCACCACCATTAGTCCACAGCAGAAGAAAAAAAAAAAAACCGATATCTCCAATCTTTTTCCTCTACCAGCCCAAACAAATTCACCGATCACAAACAAAATAAAAAATCACAAATCACAAACAAGCAACACGTTGGCGAGCTCCATGGGTTTCAGACCGGCGGCTTGATGAGCAAGCGATTGGCAGCGTGAGATGAGGCGTGAGGCGACACAACGTCGGTGAGCTTCGCTCAGACCGACGGCTTCGATGAGCTTCAGATCGATGACTTGATGAGCAAGCGATCGGCGGCGTGAGGCGTGAGGCATGAGGCGATCGGCAGCGTGAGGCAATTGGCGGCGTGAGGAGATCGGCGGTGGAAGAGAAGTTTGCTTGAGAGAGAGAGATGAGAGAGTGACTCGGGAGATATTCAGCAAAAAAAAAAAAAGTCTGGGGAGATGAGAGAGTGACTGAGAGAGAGACTGAGAAAGATGAGAGATGAGCAAGAATGCCTATTATTTTATTAACCGGCCGAATAAAGAATTCATTTTTTTTTTTTTTGCTATCAGCTACAGTGCACATCTATATATAGATGTGCACTGTAGCGGAACATCTAAATTTTTTCCTTATACCTCCACTACTGCAGTGTGTCTTTTGGATATGTGGAGCTAAATTTTAGCAATATAGCAATATGCCTCCACTGCTGTGAATGCTCTAACTTTCAACTTCCATCACTTTCTTCACTCTAGCTAGCTACACTAACTTTTAACCTCCACCACATTTTTTTTCATACGAAGGGAAACCCTACCTTGATATATCATAGCCTTGTCTAGAATGGATAAGAGAATTGAGAGGTTGAAGCAGGTTGTCTTACTTTATTTTTATTGTTCTGGATATATTGTGTGGAGCCTTTTAAAGTGGAATTGGTTTGAAACTTTGAATGGTTAGTTGCTAAAATTTTATAAAATCAGTTTATTATAGTGTGAATTGTAGCGCTGACCTGTGTGCATAGCATGTATTTTGTCTGTATTTGGCTCTTTTTTTTTTTTTTTTTTTGAAAAGTATTTGGCTCTTTTTGTTTGTACAATTATTTGTTTATTAATTTGTGATTTGTCTTTCCCCATGGAAAATGAGTTAGTACAAATTTAATATTGATGATTTCTTTTATTTGCAAGAAGGTCGTGTTCTCTTTTAATAGATAAATTACATTTTAATATATTAAGAAATAATTATTTTTTGTTTTTTCATTTGTTGATAGTTTCTTACTACTAAATAGATGATGCATATTTTTTGTTTATATTTTAATCCCCTCAATCAAACTTCTAGCTTCGTCTCTGAATCCAAAATGGCTGAAACACATTGGAATGACCTAAAATTATTCCCGAGATGGAACATGGGGTGTTACATTGTTACTGCCAAAACAGAATGGTAATATAATAGCTATTTCTATGGTTCTACTATTGTTTAAGCTTAGTGTTCATTTACAGCTTATTTAGCCATTTGCTAAATTTTTTGCTGAAAGTGTGCTAAATTATACTTGTACTTTGAAAAAATTTGAAAATGTGAAAAATAATGCAAGAAAAAGTGAAGTTTTAAAAAACTGTACATAAAAATTAAAAACTAAAGGCTGAAATTAATGCGAAACAGACTCTTAGTCTTTCAAAGGGTTTTATTTTCTTGCATAATTTTTTTTTTCTTTCTTAGATAGTTGTAATAAATAAAAGAGAGAAAAAAAAAATGCACTAGAATTAAATAATTTAGCAAGCAATAAATGTACAATAATACCATATTTTTTTATTAGAATCCAACAATAACTCCTCTGTTGTAGTGTGTGTAGGGGCTAGGGCCCAAAGTAATGTATTGGGCCTTAGGCCTTGTCCGAGGACACTAACAAATCCAAGGAGGAGAATACGACTTAAATGATTCACATTACAAGTCTCATCAGTGGGGGACAAAGGGAAGAAGGTCCGAGGAGGAACTCCTCCTCGGACACAACAAACGCAAACCAAGTGTATACTCTAGCAATTGAAATGCACCCCCTGAACACGTGAGAGGGAAGAAAACTCAAAATATCTAAGGAAAAGCTGTCACCACCACATTAAATGCACTGCAGCTACTTTTTTGGCCGCATTAATGTGGAGAAGACCTTTGAACAGTGCTACCTTAGCTACCACAACTCACAAAGGGCTGAAAGGGGTGTCTGATGGGATGGGTACTCGAGTGAAAATCTAGATGATCAACAAGTGTAAGGTCCAGATGACCAGAAAGGGGCTATATAATGTGGAAGAGCCCCCATGAAATAGTGGGGCAGAAAAAGAGTGAGAGAGAATCCTATAGCATGCTAAACAATCTTAATGTTGTGATCTATATACGTTAAATTTTAGTCTCCTCGGACTGAACGTCCATTGACAATGATGGCTCTTATTTGTGTTTGATTGATTTTTAACTCCATACTAGCCATTGCCCAACTCATCAAGACCTAGTTTTTTGACCCATACTCTACAAAATTCATTGTATTGGCTTATTAGACCAGGATTCCATACACTTGGGCTTGGGCTCCAAATCTTGCCCTTACAATTAGCGTCGTCTGTGGGAAGAACTTGTATGCCAGTGAGTGCAACAGTTAAACGTGGAAGGATCAGGTCTACACCAGGAAAACCCACGCCAAGAAAGTCCCCAATGGACAGAACCTATAGGGTCTCAACGACAGGGTAATTCCCCTGACCCTGAACTTGAACGAAGTCAAGAAAACGAAAGAAATTTAGAGGGGAGTGTGCATGTCACCCAAACGAACAGAAGCCCCTCTCGAGTGGACAGTCGCATATCCCAAAGACAAAACAACCATCGAGCCATGTAGTAAGAGATAGACAACTTAAAAAAGAGACTGCGCCATGCACAACGAAGGCAGTCCCCTTCTAGCTTCGACATATCCTCCAATGATGAAGAGAATAGCAATTACAGGTAGAGATCAAGAACTCCCCCAAGAGAGACCTTCTCTTATAAAGACGAGCATTGTCATAGACAAAAGCACAAGGGACCATCTAGTAAGGGCTTTGGTAATGATGCCATGAACAAACCCCTGGATCAGGTCTTTAAGTCACCTTTCACTTGCAAGATAGAAAGGGCTAGACTATCTCGGCATTTTCATCAACCTATGTTCACCGTTTATAATGGTCGAACAGACCCTATGGAGCATGTGAGCCAATTTAATCAAAGAATGGCCATCCACTCTCAGAACGAAACTTTGATGTGCAAGGTTTTCCCGTCCAGCCTAGGACCCGTGGCGATGAGGTGGTTTAATAGCTTGAAAAATGACTCCATAGATTCCTACAAGCAGCTCACCCAAGCTTTTGGCTCTCGTTTCATTACGAACAGCAAGGTTCCTCTGCCTTTGAGTTCATTATTGTCATTATCCATGCGTGAGGGAGAAACTTTAAAAGCATACTCGGAAATATACTGGGAAATGTACAACGAGATGGACGACAACTATGACAATGTCGCCATCAACACTTTTAAAAGCAGCCTTCCCACCGAGCACGGTTTGAGGCAGTCCTTGACTGGTAAACCTGTCACCAACTTTTGTCAACTTATGGACTGGATTGACAAATACAAAAGAGTGAAAGAGGACCAGCTGCAAGGGAAAGGAAAGGAGAAGATCATCCCTCAAAAGAGGAATGATTTCAAGTTGGAACAATACAACAATGACCATCCAAGGAGAGACTTTGCAAGGCAGTCCGAATCAGCCAACACACAAACGGTTAACGCCGTTTTCAGAGAACCAGTACATCAGGTTTTAGAGAAAGTCAAGAATGAGCCATTCTTTAAATGGCCGAATAAGATGGTTGGAGACTCCATAAAGCGCAATCGGAGTCTATATTGTCAGTACCACCAAGACCACCGACATACTACCGAGGACTACCGGAACCTATGGAACCATTTGGACCAGTTGGTCCGAGAAGGGAAATTAAGGCACCCTTTGCATCCTTCCAGTGGTCATCCAAACCAAACGAACCAAGAACCCCGAAGAGACGTATCTTTAAGACCTCCCATGGGCACGATAAATGTCATCCTCGTTGCTCCGAGAAGGACTGGCTTTTGTCCCTTCAAAGTAATGCCTGTGGCTCGGCTCTCCACCAAGGACAACGATCGGGAGTTCAAAAAGTCCAGGAAAGAAGCCTCACTTGTGCTGGGATTCTCGGACGAGGATAAGATCAAAACCATCCAACCCCACGATGATGCTCTAGTTGTTACACTCAGGATTGGAGGGTTTGATGTGAAGAGATTATTGGTAGATCAGGGCAATGCTGTGGAAGTAATGTACCTCGACCTGTACAGGGAGCTGAATTTAAAACCTGAAGACCTAACGGCGTATGATTCCCTTTTAGTAAGTTTCGAAGGTAAAACCGTTACACCAAGGGGCCAGATCAGACTGCCCATACAGATTGGTTCGGACATGGTGGAGGTGGACTTCATTGTGGTCGACGCCTATTCACCTTACACAGTTATAGTGGCCAGACCTTGGCTCCATGCCTTAGGGGCCGTTTCTTCTACACTCCACTAGAAGGTGAAATACCCGTTGGAAGGCCGAGTTGAGGAGATTGTGGGAAATCAAGCCATGGCCAGACAGTGCATGGTGGCTGCCATCTCATGCTAGTCCAATGCAGAGTCCTCGGCCTCTATTAAAAATGACTTATAGCAATTAGCCACCTCGACGATACCCGCTAATGAGCTAGACGTGGAGGTAAAAGGTGAAAATCTAGAAAAGGTGATTGTAAACGTTGATCCAGAGAAATTCTTTCAAGTTGGCTCAGAACTACCTTTTCGAGAGAAAGAAGAACTGATTGGGTTTCTGAGAAAAAATGTGGATGTGTTTGCATGGGACGCCTATGAGGCCTCGGGGATTGACCCAAGCTTCATCTACCACCACCTAAATGTTAATCCATCCGCCACTCCTAAAAAGCAACTGCCTAGACACCCGTCAAAAGAGCATGCCGACGCTGTTAGGGATGAAGTAACAAAGCTCAAAAAAGCAAGGGCTATCAAAGAAGTCTTCTACCTCGAGTGGTTGGCCAATACAGTAGTGGTGAGAAAGAAGAGTGGGAAGTGGCGAGTTTACATAGATTTCACAGACTTGAACAGGGTGTGCCCAAAAGACTCATTCCCAATACCTCAGATAGACCAGTTGGTGGATGCAACTGTAGGCCATTCGAATGAGCTTTTTGAATGCCTTTCAGGGCTATCATCAAATACCACTGGCCTTGGGTGATCAAGAAAAAATGGCATTTATAACTCCTATTGGAAACTATCACTACAAAGTTATGCCTTTCGGTTTGAAGAATGCAGGGTTTACCTACCAAATGATGATGACTAGAATGTTTGAGGCGCAACTAGGCAGGAGTATTGAAGTCTACATAGACGACATGGTAGTAAAAAGTAAAGTGGTGTCCAAGCATGTGGGAGATCTCGGAGTCATTTTTGACATCTTAAGAAACTACAAACTGCGTCTTAATGCCTCTAAGTGCTCATTCGGTGTCGGGTCTAGCAATTTTTTGGGCTATATGGTAACTTACAGGGAAATTGAGGTGAGCTCAGATCAGATCAAAGTGATTCACAATTTGCAAGCTCCTCGAAACCCAAAAGAAATCCAAAAACTCACTGGAATGATCGCGGCCTTGAATCGATTTATTTCCCGATCTGTAGACCGATGCCGACCCTTCTACCTCCCGATAAACAAATGAAAAGGATTTGAGTGGTTCGAGGATTGTGCCTTAGCCTTCCAGCAACTTAAAGAATACCTGTCACGGCCACCCATCATGTCTAGCCTTGAGGCCGACAAGATTTTGTTCGCCTACATCGCGGTGGCCCCTCATGCTGTAAGCTTGGTGTTAATACAAATCAATGGTGGCATACAACGGCTAGTCTACTATGTGAGTAAATCGTTAGATGAGGCCGAGGTGCGTTACTTACTGAAAGTTCAAAAACGTGTAAAAACACCTTTGAACGTTTAGACCCCCAAATTAAAACTTAATCAATTCAAGCAATATGTCAAACAACAAGTGTGCGGAAACTTAACATATGCTAACATACGAAATTGATTAAATACTATCTAAGCCATAATAAAATAAAATCCACAGCAGATAAATTAAAGGCAAAGATAGAGGAAGGAAGATGCAAACACAAAGACAACACGCGATGTGTTATCGAAGAGGAAACCGAAGTCCTCGGCGAAAAACCTCTCCGCCGCCCTCCAAGCGGTAATCAATCCACTAGAAAATATAGTTGGGATACAAGGACAGCAATAGACCCTCCAAGCCTAATCTACCCAGTGCACCTAAGCCCTCCAAGCTTCTTGCTCCAACGAGGTTGCGCCGAACCTTTTTCTTTTCTAGCTTCCCGGATTCCGCTACTACACCGTAGCATCAACCAATGAAGATTGGCTCCTTCCTAACTGCTTCCCAGAAATCCAAACGACTGTCTCACAATGAAGATGATGGTGAGAACCAGGTCTGGTATAATGCCTCTCAAGGGTTTAACAATGGAGAGGAAGAGAGATGAGGAATTTGAAGAGATTCTAAGGTAGAGATTGTGGGTGAAACAATCTGGTTTTTCTTTAGGGTTTCTCTCTCAAAATTCTCTCTGGAAGCTCTCTTTTAATCGTGGGTAATAGGGGTATTTATACTTGAGTGAAGAGGAATGCGAAACGTCAGAATTCTACAAAACAGGGGTGGCTCGCGGCTTGACCTCGCGGCTTGACTGAGTCGCGAGATCCAGTCGCGAGATAACCGTATGCCAGTTGTCCTGTTTTGTCCTGTAGTGCTCCAGCTAGCAGACTGTTCACCTTCCAGCATGCTTGGCACGTGATGTTGCTTCTGGCGGCTTGAAGCCGCGAGTCACCCGCGAGACCCAGCCGCGAGACTCTGTTTTCTTGCACACTCTTGAGCAAACTTCACTCTATCTCACTCACTACCCTTACATCAAACCCACCTAAATACAGGGTTACTAAATGCTGAATTACAAGCAAATTTGGCACGGAATAAAGCCAATTAGATGGTTGAATAAATTCAACCTTACAATCTCCCCCTTTGGCTATTCCGTGACAAAACCCTAAAACAGACTCTAGACTTAACATGTGAGTTGGGAACAGTTGAACAAAACTCACTCACACCTAACTCTAGAAGCTGTGAAGCACTTGAATCATATGAACATAATACTCCTGAAACACAACAATACACCATGATCATTGTAAGCAGAAAATTATAAAATGCATATGAAACAGGCTATATGTGATCAAGCAAAAATGGAGTAAAGAAACAAACCATGGCTTGATCATCCAAGTGAACACCACAATGTAGTGATCACAGTGCTCATTCACACTTGGAATGAACACAAGGACATACAAGTTGACATGCACAAGGCAAGACACTTGTATGCACAACACTCAACCAATGCATATCACACAAGGCATATGCATCTAGGAACAATCCTACAAGGGCACAAGAGTGACAGTACATAAACCAAAATGCATAACATTTAGATTAAAGTACTGATTTCAACATAGCATAAAGGCTGCACTTAAGCAAGGTACAAACCATAAAGCCTACAGACTATGCAAAACACAAAAACCCTAAAAGCTTACATAAGCACATGGGTACAAACACACACACAACCTGAATAACAGTTTACAAAACAACGTAAAGTGAAAACTTAAGCTGAAGAAGAATGTAAAGACACTCCCCCTTAGGTAAAGACTCCCCCTCTGATCATGCCTAGCTCTCCCCCTTTTTGTCAGGGAATAGACTAGTCATCCTCCTCAAGCTTTCGCTGAATCTGATCCAATTGTGTCTGAAGGGAAGTAAACTTCATGTCCCACCGAGTGCTTTGATGGTGGAGAGAGGCTGTGAGCCCAGATAGCTTTGTATTCAACTCATGAACAGAGGAGGCAATAC
Source organism: Quercus engelmannii (assembly GCA_029955605.1). NCBI lineage: Eukaryota > Viridiplantae > Streptophyta > Magnoliopsida > Fagales > Fagaceae > Quercus > Quercus engelmannii. The sequence continues at coordinate 48,991,819 of JARPSG010000007.1, forward strand.
GTTCAAGTTTCCCATCTAGGGAGAGAGAGCTAAACTGAGAGTCACTGTGAGATGCAGAAGTTTCTGGTTTGGCCCTCTTCCGACTATGTCCAATGCTCGCATTGAATGTGCGCATGTTGATTGGACTTGGCTTGGGCATAGGGGATTCATCAGTCAGTGGATAAACTCCTTTGAGCTTCAAGATCCGGGAAATTAGACTGCAAAAAGGAACGCATATCCGAGTCTCATGACGAAGAACCGTTTTGCGCAGAACATGAAAGATATGAGCACAGATGTCGATTTCCACATCAGAGATGAGATCATGAAGAAACAAAGCCCGGCCAAGGTTCATATATCCAGTGCTGGACAAAGGGTACAAATTGTGAAACATTACAATTGTAAGCACCCGAAGCTTTGGGGAGAGAGAGGAAACACTGATGGACTTGCCAGTTGGCGAGAACTCCAAATCTGGACCAAGACTCTCTTTAAGTAGCTCCTCATCAGGGCAGAGGTCATCATAGACTGGCGAATGTCGGAAAATGGGTCTGTTGATGTGGAGAATTTCTGCCAGATATGCAGGAGAGACAGAAAAGCTCTTCTTCCGAACCCAGCACTGAAGTTCATCTCCCTCCACAATTGCGTTGGCATAAAACTCCTTTACCAACTCTTCATATGCATCATCCGGATCAGATAGAAGGTAATTCCAATCCTTGTGAGCGAACCATTTTGGAATGTCAGTGTCATGAAGGGATGACTGATCCAAAGCTCGCTCTAGTAGTGGCGTGGCATGAAGAAAGAAATTCTCATATGACTGATAGGCGGCATATGATCTGAACTTGTCGGGATCGAATCTCCTCGATGAAGAGCGAGTCCCTCTTGGTTGAGGGGAGAAATCATCAACGTCTATGACCGGTTCCTTCCCTTTGGAACTTCCTCCCTTGACAGCAGCTTTCTTAAATGGTGACATGACCAGTCTGCAATATGAGTAAGGCAAGAGACAGAACACAATCCAACAAGCTGTATTAGCAGAGGGTCAGTGAAAATATAGGGACTATGAAGTAGCCCTAACATGTGGATGATAATGGTCAGAGAAAATCAATGAGGGACACAGAAGACCCAAATTGAACTGCACAGAATCAGCAAAAAAAATAAACCCACATTCAGCAACACATCAACAGGAAACCACAGTGAAACACGACATCCACATCAGAGCAGACACAAAAGAGCAAACCCTAGCTAAGCACATGAAGAAGGACACAAAAACCATCCACAATAAACTAGCTCAAAAACAGAAACACAAGATCCCATAAGCTAAACTTGGACAAGAGACATATTTGAGCGAGAAACCCATCACAAAATCACTAACAAATGTGAAAAATCCAGAGGGGAAAACCATAACAACAAGTACAATAGAGTGCAAGACAGAAATATCATACCTGTTAGGCGACGATTTGGCTCAGAAAGAAGGTAAACAAGGGAGATCGAAAATGGAGACACAGTGTGATGGGTAAGAGCAAACGAAGAAGACAATGAATAGTCACAAAAAGATCGAGGGAAAAACAAAAAGTTTAAAAATGCCCTTATTTCCCCAAAACACGCGTTTTTCGCGACTGGAGTAAGTCGCCACACAGTCGCCAGATCAAGCCGCCAAAGCACTCAAGAACAAAATTTTGAAAAATTTTTCTAAGTGTTTTTCGCGACTGGAAGGTCTACCCGCGAGTGAGTCGCGAGCTGAGCCGCGAAAATCTCTGAGTGAACCTCGCGACTGGACCTTCCACCCGCGAACAAGTCGCCAAAAATGACCAGCGAAGGTGCGACTGAGGCTCGCGACTTGACACACCCGCGACAGAGCCGCCAAAACAGGGCAAAACAGGCTTTTTTGAAATTTTCAGAATTTTTAAACAAAATACTTTCCAAAAACACCTAAAACACTCAAAAATCTTTTTGTGCTTGAATTAACAAAGATTGAGCATGTGAAAACACATTTCAACAAGTACAATCACACAAATGAATATGGCATTTATTTGAACATAAACTTGTGTGTTGTGTGTGGATATCAACCATGAGATAGTCCGTCGTCTAATGTGAAGCTTCAATGATCAATTCAACCAAGGCATACACAATTAGCACTAGATCATGTGACCCATCTCAATTATAGAAATATGTATATATGACCTCCCACATAAACTTGATAACATGATTTGGAGCTTTACATTTGACTCCACTTTCAATCAACACAATTGATCTTTTTGATCTATTTGAGACAATCACCTCTCATTGTGAGAGTGATATAAGATATTTCACTTTAATGAATAAGCCTTTGGCTTTTTGAATAAACATTGACTTCAATATAAGGTCGCTTACCCTTTTTCCTAGTCAAATACTAGAATGTGCGACAGGCTTTTGCAGCTCAATATCTCTTTTCATTTGGAGATTTACAGTTGGTGAGCTCTTTTTAACAAAACAGAAATAAAGAGTGGGAAGATATATAGACACAAGTCTATGCAAGTCTCAAGATCAACAAAACCATTCACTAATCATTCATGACAAGTTTGAAGATCTATTTACAACAGTCACAAAGATTTCAAGATTTCTCCCACAGAGATATACGTGCATAAAAACAAGTAATGTTCGAAAATGCACAAAGCCATTAGCACAAAGGTACAAGGCAAAACAAGTTTTGAGACAAAATCTCAACAAAGTCAATCAAGCTTTTTGATTTTCTAATTTTTATGTGGTTTTTGGAGTTTTGAAAAAAAAATGATTGAACAACCAGAGAAGGAACCAACAGAAATAACAGAAGAACAAACAAACAATAAACATATTGCACAAAGGGGTAACAAGGAAGTGTGTGTCACATTACAAGCAAATATATCAAATTGTCAATATGTGAAGCACACAACACACAAGAGAATCAAGGAATTGTACCGACACCAATGGTCTTACGGAGTGATTCAAACCGTGGACCATCGAGAGGCTTGGTGAAGATATCTGCCTTTTGATTGTCGGTGTGTATGAACTCAAGACACACAACTCTTTCCTCTACCAAATCCCGAATGAAATGGTAGCGTATCTCTATGTGTTTGGACTTAGAATGCTGAACAGGATTCTTGGAAAGATTGATGGCACTGGTGTTGTCACAGAAGACACACATCGTTTCTTGAGGAATTCCATAGTCATGAAGTAATTTCTTCATCCAAAGAAGCTGAGTGCAGCAACTTCCAGCAGCAATATATTCAGCTTCTGCAGTAGATAGAGACACTGAATTCTGCTTCTTGCTCATCCATGAGACAAGATTGTTACCAAGATAAAAACAGCCGCCTGAAGTGCTTTTCCGATCGTCTACACTGCCAGCCCAGTCAGCATCTGAATACCCAGCAAGACAATCATTTGAGTCTTTTGAATACCACAGACCATAGTTTGCAGTACCATTCACATATCGAATGATTCGCTTAGCAGCAGTCAGATGAGATTCCTTCGGATTAGCTTGGTACCTGGCACAAACGCCCACACTGAAAGCAATGTCCGGTCTACTGGCTGTAAGGTAGAGCAAACTTCCTATGATGCTCCTATACAATGTAGGACTTACTTCAACTCCCGACGAATCCACATTCAGTTTAGTGGAAGAGCTCATGGGGGTGGAGGCATGTTTTTTGGAGTCTAGACCAAACTTCTTGACAATATTTCTGGCATACTTTTCTTGAGATACAAAAATACCCTCTTTCTGTTGTTTGACTTGAAGACCCAAGAAAAATGTGAGTTCCCCCACCATACTCATCTCAAACTCCTTCTTCATCTTTTCAGAAAATTCAGTAGCACGATCTTCGATGGTTGCCCCAAACACTATGTCATCAACATAGACTTGTGCCACAAGGAGATAACCTTCATCATTTTTGACAAACAGAGTTCGATCTGCATACCCTCTCTTGAAACCTCTGTCTAGAAGATAATGTGTCAGACGATCGTACCAGGCTCTGGGCGCTTGTTTTAAGCCATAAAGGGCTTTCTTCAATCTTAGTACATGATCTGGAAAATGAGGATCTTCAAATCCTTTAGGTTGCTCAACAAATACTTCTTCATTTAGATATCCATTCAGAAACGCGCACTTTACATCCATTTGATAAAGTTTGAATTTCAAGGTGCACGCAATGGACATGAGGATGCGAATGGATTCGAGTCTTGCCACCGGAGCAAAGGATTCATCAAAATCCACTCCTTCAACTTGAGTGTATCCTTGGGCCACTAACCGAGATTTGTTTCGAATTATTTCCCCATCTTCATCCGTTTTGTTTTTAAAAATCCATTTTGTGCCTATAACATGAGTGTTCTTAGGCCGTGGAGCAAGTTCCCACACATCATTCCTCACAAACTGATTCAGCTCTTCATGCATTGACTCAACCCAATTCTCATCTTGAAGAGCCTCTTCAACCCTTTTTGGCTCAAACTGTGCAAGATAACAGTGATATGTCACATGATTGGCTAGCAGAACGTTTCCTTTCCTGAGGCGAAGACCGTCATCAAGAGATCCTATGATATTACTTTCCGGATGATTCTTGATAACTCTTGAAGATGGCCTTTTTGAAGTGGAAACTTCATCACTACGAGAGATAGGAGGATGGACTTCCGGAGGAGTAAGAGGGCTTGATGTTCTAGACATCGATCTCGTTTCCATTCTTGGATTGATGGGAGTCGATTCTCCTTCTGGTATAGGTTCTTCACCTTCTATATCCAAAGCTTCTACCTCAACATCGGCCTCTTTGGTGCTAGGCCCTTCTATATCATCAACCATTTCCACCTTAGGTAAGGCATCATCAATCTTGACATTTATGGACTCCATCACAGTTTTTGTTCTCTTGTTAAACACTCTATACGCTCGACTTGTAGTGGAGTAGCCAAGAAAAATACCCTCATCACTTCTCGCATCAAACTTCCCAAGATTCTCTCGATCATTTAGGATATAGCATTTACTTCCAAACACCCGGAAATACTTCACTTTTGGCTTCTTCCCATTCCATATCTCATAGGCAGTCTTCTTTGTACCAACTCGAAAGAAAATCCTATTGCCAATGTGACACGAGGTATTGACAGCTTCTCCCCAAAAACTTTGAGATATTTGCTTGTTAAGCAACATGACTCTTGCCATTTCCTGAATCACACGATTTTTTCTCTCTACCACTCCGTTTTGTTGTGGAGTTTTGGGAGCTGAAAATTCTCTTTTAATTCCATTCTTCTCACAGAAGGACTCGAATCTTGCATTTTCAAATTCCCTCCCATGATCACTTCTAACTTTGGCTATCGGAACCCCTTTTTCGTTTTGTAGTTTCTTGCACAAAATCTCCAACCTCTCACAAGCCTCTGATTTTTCTCTAAGGAAATCAACCCAAGTGTATCTTGAGTAGTCGTCCACAATAACCATAATGTATCTCTTCCCTCCTAGGCTTTCTGTTCTGGTAGGCCCCATTAGATCAACATGAAGTAACTCCAAGCACCGAGAGGTGGCGATCACACTCACCTTGTGATGACTTGCCTTAGTTTGTTTCCCCATTTGACACGCACCGCAAACGGTCTTCTTCACTTTTCCAAACTTAGGAAGTCCCTCGACTGCTTCAAGTTTTGAAACTTTCGCTACTTGTTTGAAGTTGGCATGCCCAAATCTATGATGCCACAACTCCAACGTATCCACACGAGCACTTCTACATGATATGGGTGCCGTGGGAACAATTCCATAACAGTTATCAGTAGTCCGATTTCCTTCCAAAACTTGAATCCCCTCTTCATTGATGATCAAACATCCCTTCTTAGAGAATTGTACCAGAAAATCATCATCACAAATTTGAGTGATGCTCAGCAAATTCGCCTTCAGCCCTTTTATGTACAGCACATCTTTCAACAGCGGCAAACCAGGTATCTCAATGGTTCCTTTGCCTAGGACTTGAGCATGACTTCCATCACCAAAGGTCACAAAGTCACCGACCTTTTCTTTGAGTGTTTTAAACAGAGACTTATCCCCTGTCATATGGCGAGAACACCCACTGTCAAGATACCACAAACATGCATTAAACACCTTCAATGAGGTATGCACAAATAGGTTCACATGTGATAGACATTCTTGACCTTCAAACACAAATTCATCATCAGTTTTCATGCCTTTTTCAGATTGATTTTTCATTTTCAGATTCTCAATCATCTCACCCAACATTCTATTCTTTCTTTTATATTTCTTAATCAATGATTTAGATTCAGATATGCTACTATGTAAGACATGATTCTGACTTTCAAGAAATTCGAGCATGTGAACAAATACTCTAGCATGTTTCTTAGTTTTTAACAATTCTACAAGATCATCAGTAAGACACCTTTCAGACATATGCATAGAGTCATTTTCACAAACACTTGAGCTACAATTCAGCATGGTATCAACTAACACAGTCAACCACAACACAGGGGTCTAGGATCACACTAAGGTAATGAAACCACAACAAGTGTACCTGCTCTGATACCAATTGAAAGTTCAAAAACGTGTAAAAACACCTTTGAACGTTTAGACCCCCAAATTAAAACTTAATCAATTCAAGCAATATGTCAAACAACAAGTGTGCGGAAACTTAACATATGCTAACATACGAAATTGATTAAATACTATCTAAGCCATAATAAAATAAAATCCACAGCAGATAAATTAAAGGCAAAGATAGAGGAAGGAAGATGCAAACACAAAGACAACACGCGATGTGTTATCGAAGAGGAAACCGAAGTCCTCGGCGAAAAACCTCTCCGCCGCCCTCCAAGCGGTAATCAATCCACTAGAAAATATAGTTGGGATACAAGGACAGCAATAGACCCTCCAAGCCTAATCTACCCAGTGCACCTAAGCCCTCCAAGCTTCTTGCTCCAACGAGGTTGCGCCGAACCTTTTTCTTTTCTAGCTTCCCGGATTCCGCTACTACACCGTAGCATCAACCAATGAAGATTGGCTCCTTCCTAACTGCTTCCCAGAAATCCAAACGACTGTCTCACAATGAAGATGATGGTGAGAACCAGGTCTGGTATAATGCCTCTCAAGGGTTTAACAATGGAGAGGAAGAGAGATGAGGAATTTGAAGAGATTCTAAGGTAGAGATTGTGGGTGAAACAATCTGGTTTTTCTTTAGGGTTTCTCTCTCAAAATTCTCTCTGGAAGCTCTCTTTTAATCGTGGGTAATAGGGGTATTTATACTTGAGTGAAGAGGAATGCGAAACGTCAGAATTCTACAAAACAGGGGTGGCTCGCGGCTTGACCTCGCGGCTTGACTGAGTCGCGAGATCCAGTCGCGAGATAACCGTATGCCAGTTGTCCTGTTTTGTCCTGTAGTGCTCCAGCTAGCAGACTGTTCACCTTCCAGCATGCTTGGCACGTGATGTTGCTTCTGGCGGCTTGAAGCCGCGAGTCACCCGCGAGACCCAGCCGCGAGACTCTGTTTTCTTGCACACTCTTGAGCAAACTTCACTCTATCTCACTCACTACCCTTACATCAAACCCACCTAAATACAGGGTTACTAAATGCTGAATTACAAGCAAATTTGGCACGGAATAAAGCCAATTAGATGGTTGAATAAATTCAACCTTACACTTACCATTGGAGAAGGCGATCTTGGCAATAGTACATGCTGCGCAAAAACTCTCTCATTACTTCCAAGCACACACGGTCGTTGTTTTAACTTAGCTTCCACTCAAGTCGGTACTCCGAAGTGCCGATTACACAGGAAGAATTGCCATGTGGAGCATGCTTCTAGGGGCTTTCAATATTAAATACATGCCTCGGACCTTCGTCAAGGGCCAAGTCCTTGCTGATTTAATAGCTGAATTTGCCAAGCCCCCAATAGAATCAGTAGCAAAGGAGGAAAACATGGATGGAAAATTGGTTGGCACAATCTCTGCACAAGGAACCTCACGCTGGAAAGTGTACATTGATGGCGCGACAAACCAAAGGGGATCTGGGGTAGGGCTAGTTCTAATATCCCTTGAGAAGATTACCATAGAAAAGTCATTGAGACTAGGGTTCTCGGCCATGAACAACGAAGCCGAGTATGAAGCTTTATTGCAAGGAATGGCCATGGTGCAAAAAATGGGAGGGAAGGCATTAGAAGTGTTCTCGGATTCCAGATTGGTTGTAGGCCAAGTGAAGGGTGAATTGGAAGCCAGAGATGTGAGAATGCAGAAGTACATGAGCTAGGTCAGGCGCTTGCAATCGGACTTTGAATTCTTCAACTTGACACACGTCTCTAGGAGTGGGAACACGCATGTGGATTCATTGGCCAATCTTACCACATCCTCAGAGCAGGATTTACCTTGAATCATCCTCGTCGGGGACTTGTACAGGGTAGACGTAGTAAAAAAGGACAGGGTTCGAATCCATCAAGTCAGAGTGAGTCCGAGCTGGATGGATCCCATAGTAAGCTTTCTTAAAGATGATGCACTACCAGAAGAGAAATTGGAAGCCGAGAAGATACGAAGAAAAGCTCATCGGTTCTGGTTGTCCAAGGATCACAAGCTGTATAAACGCTCCTATTTTGGGCCGTATCTGCTATGTGTACACCCCGAAGCATCAGAGCTATTACTCGAAGAATTGCATGAGGGAATTTGCGGGAGTCACACAGGAGGAAGATCAATGGCACACAGAGCCCTCACTCAAGGATACTGGTGGCCAGGTATGTAGAAAGAAGCCCAAGAATACGCCAAGAAGTATGATCAATGCCAACGATTTGCTCCAAATATCCACCAATCGGGAGGGGTCCTTAATCCCCTTTCTAATCCTTGGCTGTTTGCTCAATGGGGCCTTGATATTGTAGGCCTTTTCCTTAAAGTAGCAGGAAATAAAAGATACTTGATGGTCGGCACAAACTATTTCACCAAATGGGCCGAAGTCGAGCCCCTGGCCAACATCAGGGACATAGATGCAAAGAATTCATCTGAAGGAACATTGTTACTCGATTCGGAGTCCCTCATGCCCTCATCTCGGACAATGACCTTCAATTTGATAGTAAGGCCTTTAGGAAATACTGTTGTGACTTAGGAATTATGAACCGATATTCCATTCTAGCCTACCCCCAAGGGAATGGGCAGGTCGAGGCTGTTAATAAAGTCATAGTCAATGGATTGAATAAGAGATTGGATGATGCGAAGGGAAGATGGGTGGAAGAGCTTCCGCACGTCCTATGGACCTATCGGACTACACCACGACGATCAATGGGAGAGACTCCTTTTTCTATGACTTATGGGGCCGAAGCAGTCCCCCCCTTAGAGACTAGCTTCTCAATGCTGAAAATGGGCACCTTTACTCCAAGTAACAATGATGAACTGCTAGGAAGAAACTTGGATTTAATTGAAGAAAAAAAAGAATGGGCAATAATTCAATTGGCCTATTACCACTAAAAGCTCAAGCAGGGGTATGATACAAATATGAAACTACGGCCGCTAGTGCCAAGAGACTTGGTGCTAAGGAAAATTTTGGGTAATGCCAAGAACCCGTCTTGGGGAAAGCTAGGGCCCAACTGGAAAGGTCCGTATCGCATCACTTCAGTAGCAAGAATAGGTGCGTATCATTTGGAGGACTTAGATGAGAAAGCTGTACCCTACCCATGGAATGTAAATAACCTAAGAAGATATTATTATTAATAATAAAAGCAAATTTTCCTACACTATGTTTTATTGTAATTGCACGTCATACGATTCACTACCATCCAAGTGTTAAACAGAACCTAAGTCCTGCATGGCTCCTCGAACCACAGGCTTAGGGGAAATTAATAACTTATGGCATCTATCCAAGTGTTAAATAGAACCTAAGTCCTGCATGGTTCCTCGGACCACAGGCTTAGGGGAAATTAATAACTTATGGCATCTATCCAAGTGTTAAACAGAACCTAAGTCCTGCATGGCTCCTCAGACCACAGGCTTAGGGGAAAATCAACAACTTATGACATCTATTCAGGCGTTAAACAATTCAAACGGGTCTTGAAGTGGGTGCATTCCATAATCTTAAAGTTACACATATGTAGATTTTTAAATAGGACTTGAAGCCTAAACAGACTGTTTGCATGCTAACCTTCATTACCTAAGATTCATTGCACAGTTTTACTCCTAACACTTAGTCATATTGGCAAAATATTATTGTAAACTCTTACTGAAGGCACAATTATATTTTTGCTCAGAACAATGTAATAAAGTCCAAACAACATCAGGTAAAAGAATAAAGGATGAAAGAAAGAGCATTCACATTAGGAGATAAAGACAATACAATAGGTTTGGATGAGACATCTTTGAAAACAAAAACAAAATACAATTCTACTTCAAAATGACACCAAAAAAAAAAAAAAAAAAAAAAGAGAGAGAGAGAGAAAAACCCTAGGGGCAAAACTTCAGCAGGAGGATCTTCTTTTTGCTCTGGCTGAGTAGGAGGAACGTCCTTGGCTTGGGGGTCAACCCCATGACCCTTGGCCTCTGTAACCTTCTCCTTGGAGGGATCCTTTGACTTGGACGAGGGCTTTTTCCTTTTGCCCTTGCCTTTGCCCTTCTCCCCCTCAGCTTCCTCACTTTGGTCGGTAACTTGGCTGGGTCCCTTTGTAGTTTCAGCTATTGAGATGGTATCTGGGATAGCCACAGGTTGCTCGAAAGTTTTTAGGGCATCAACAGGGACCTCTCAGATCTCTGAGGGGTAGAAGACGTTTTTAGGCAGCCTCCAAACAGAATCTGTAGGGACACCCGCAACGCTGAGAGCCTTGTCCCATGTAATTGTAGTAGTCCCTGCATACTTCAGATAGCTTCTCGGCAAACCTTACTTGCGTCTCCTCCACGCCAAGTTGATAGGCAGCCCTCTTCTTGGCCTCGGCTGCTTCCTTAGCCAGCTGGGTTTCCTCCTTATCCTTTTGCAATGTGGCTTTGAGATCTAGAACAGCTTGTTTCTCAGTGGCAAGATTGATCTCAATCACGTACAACTTCTGGCGCTGGTCCTCAACTTGTTTCTCTGCATTTTTTAGGCCAACCTCAGCGCTCAGACAGCCTGATTGTGCCTCCTTCAACTTCTCAATTAGCTCATGCTACTCCTGCTTAATATCGCCTAGAGTTTTCTCTATCTTGGCGCGAGAGAGGGCTTCAGCATCGGCCAACTTGCGAGCGTCGTGATACCATTCCTCGGCCATAAAAACTTGTTAAGTAATCTACCCAAAGATTACAAAACGACATGAGTTAAAACAAAATATGATTCAGTATTTATGCTTGTAAAGGAATAAGTTGCCTTACCATCGCAAGGTCCCTTTTCAGGGACAGGAAGAGTTTGTTTTGTGAGAAACGCTTGTAAGCATCCATGTCCCTGGGAAGGAGCATGAGTTGCTTCAGGGCTTCAGCGATATACCTTGCTCAGCCCCTCTAGTATTCCCGGATCGAGGCATTCCAAGGAATTGGTGCCCCATCCACCTCGAGCCAAGGGCTTCAAGTACGCTGTGCCACGCGCACTTTAGCCCTATCTAGCTTGTCTCGGCTCTCCACCAATGGGGCCCTCTTGTCTCGAGGTTCCTGGGTCACCTTTTGGTGTTTTGCGCCCTACCGAGGGTCCACCTTGCCTTCCTCAAGTAACTTAGCCGGCCTTTTCTTCTTCAAGTTAGGGTTAACCTTCAGGCCGAGGTCGACGGGGACTTGTAGAGGGGCAGGAGGAAGGTTAGAGGGAACTTGAGACTTAGTGGGCGCCTTCGAGGCTAACCCTTTGCCCCGAGTAGCCATAAGCTCCCTTAAGCTCTTGTTGCCCTTGTTCGAAGCCATGTTATCTACCTCTTCATCAGAGGAATCGTCCGGGCAGGCGATCATAAAGGGAGGGGCGCAAATACCGGAGTTTTTGTCTGGCTCACCCTCGACGTCTGAGAGGTTAATCAGAGGAGCCTTTGGATTATCTTTCTCAAAATTAACTCGTCTATCTCCTCCTCTAATGAAAGGCGAGATGATTCAATCTCCTCTTCAACAGATGCTATGGCTCTGGGATGGTCTTGTGGAAGTGGTTGTGTAGCTGGTGGAAGGTTTTGTAGAATGGGCAAGGTAATCGAAGGAAAATCCCTTCGAGCCAAAAATCCCGGCTTAGAAACATCAATCCGAGATAACCTTGAACTACCAGCTCTTATTGATTTGCCAATGTCCTGAAAGACGTGGGGCAGGGGCTCGTAACCCAAGATCAGATGAGCGGCACGCAATTGTCCATCCTCACTTACAAAAATCTCCGACCTCAAGAGGTAATTAAGGGCCTGAACATTGGTATGGCTGAGCCGCAGAGCAACGTGGGCTTCATTTGCAAAACAGCCGAGAAGGGAATTATGGTCAGATCACTAAAAGGATATTTTCTACCCAAAAAAAAAAATGAAGTGCCAAGCAAAAGGAATAAAGCTAAAAGGTTAAATCCCTTTCTAAGGGGACTGATCCTAAAGGTATCACACTTAGATCTCCTACCCAAGTTGGACAACGAAAACCATCACTCCATTTCCCTGAGGCAATCAGGTAGTCATCCTTCATACCCTTATTGGACTTGGAAAGACAGGATATTAGCCTAACGTCCTCAGATAGAGATTTAAGGTAGTATTCGCACTGGCAAGCTTGTGGCACTTGTACATGTGAACCACATCGTGCCACGTGAGCCCTAAGTCCATCTGCTCGTTTAGGGCATCTACGTAGCCCAAGACCCTAAATAGGTTGGGAGCGCACTGATAAGGGGTCAACCTATGGTTAATCAAGTAGTCGCGGGTAATCCTACGCATGGGAAGCATCATTCCTCCCTCTATGAAAGCGATCATGGGAATGACGACTTGACCCATATCTCTATCAGTTAGTATTCGGTCCGGGGGGCAATATTCTAAAACCACCCCCTGTGGAATACGGTACCTAGCTCTAAAAGCCTCTAAAGCGGCTGGTGTATCTACTAAACGCTTGACTTTACCCATCTAGATGAACTGAAAGGCCGAGGAGGAAGGCCAAGAAGAAAAAGGGGTAATGTAAAGGAATGAGAACTTACGGGTACTTGTATAATAGTCTCTGAAACTTTTAGAGATCTTTTCAAAGAAAATTTTCTTATAGGAAATGACTATGGAAACTCAAGAGTTTGGTGCGTTTTATGAAGACTAGGCGTTGGAGTTCTCTGAAGTTCTTGAATATTAGCAAAAAAGAAAGGCAAAAGGGGTTCCTTCAAGGCTTTATATAGCAGGAGAAAATGGAAAAGATTACTCCCGCTCAAAATACTAGGTCGCTGTTGGATTTGTGCTTTGCCGTTGGATATGGGGGACACAAAGTTGCCTGGAGTAATTAATAGCGCCTCGTAAACTATGCCGTGTCAGAAGAAACCACTCCCACACATGCGAACCAAAAATCAGTTGGTCTTGTCTATTAAAAAATCAAAACCCCGCTTTTCTCCTCGGATGGAAGGGAAAAATCAGAGTTTTGAGGGGCTATTATAGGGGCTAGGGCCCAAAATAATGTATTGAGCCTTGGGCCTTATCCGAGGACACTAACAAGTCCGAGGAGGAGAATATGACTTAAATGATCCACATTACAAGTCTCATCAGTGGGGGACAAAGGGAAGAAGGTCCGAGGAGGAACTCCTCCTCGGACACGACAAACGCAGACCAAGTGTGTACTCTAGCAATTGAAATGCGCCCCCTGAACACGTGAGAGGGAAGAAAACTCAAAATATCTAAGGAAAAGCTACCACCACCACATTAAATGCATTGCAGCTACTTTTCTGGCCGCATTAATATGGGGAAGACCTCTAAATAGTGCTGTCTTGACTGCCACAACTCACAGAGGGCTGAAAGGGGTGTCTGATGGAATGGGTACTCAAGTGGGGATCTAGATGATTAACAAGTATAAGGTCCACCTAAAATTATAAACATCTAAATTAAAGTAGATAAATATGTAAAGGCAAAATTATATATAATGTTAAAACCACACAAGATAAATGTGTAAAATCAATAATCTATCTATATAATGTTAAAACCACCCAAGATGAATGTATAAAGTCAATAATTTATTTATATTTTTTGTAAAAAAATATATAAGAAAAATGGTAATAATGTGGCCAATGATGTGGCGATGAGGTGGAGTAACAGGAGCTTAACAGCAATAAATGCCACACTTCAACTTTTAGATATATATATATATATATATATATATATATATATATATATATATAGAGAGAGAGAGAGAGAGAGAGAGAGAGATGGATTGATTTGAAACCCTCAAAAGTTTTAATCTTGCCTTTCCTTTTAATTACATTTTAGGCTTCTTTTGGTTAAGGGGTGAAAAAGTTGGGAGATAGAAGAAATTTTAATTTTCTCTAAGCATGTTTGGTTAGGAGGATGAAAGTGAAGGAATAGAAAACTAATTTGTTTGATTAAGAAGAAAAATGAGAGGATAAAAAATATAATTTGTATAAATTTACTTTCATGCTCCTTTATATAAGGACAAAGTTTAGATACAAAATTGGCTGTAGCATAACGCTACAGTCTTACTTAATAAAATAAAAATTACTACATATTTTGAAAATCAAACTATTGAATTGTATGTTTTTTATACTCTTAATACACATGTTAAATTTTGCGTCAATCGGATGTTATTTACTATATAATCTATAAGCTTATATTTTATGCACAATTTTAAATTACAAAAACTTTTAATTTAAACAATTTATTGATGAAATAGTTATTGATCTTTAATTTTTTATCAATTTTGCAAGCATAGGAGATATAAGAAAAAAATGTAATCCAACGATAGATTTGTCAAAATTCAAATCCAATAAAAAGATACTAAGTAAGGCTATAGTTTAAGGTTACAACAAATTTTATAGCTAAACATTGTCTTTTATATAAAACCTAAAATTATTTTATTTATTATTATATTACCCTCAAACTTATTAAATATATTTACAAGTATATGTGGACTTTCAATAATTTTTAAGAAATTGATGTTTGGATCGTCATATCTATGTGGGACCCTTGTTGTGGAAATAAGAACTTTGCCATGACTCGAAGACCTTGACTTGCATCTCTCTAAAACCAAATTTCTTTCCCAAATAAGAAACTGTGCATTTTTAGACCCTTTAAAACACAAGTTGTTTAACCTAGTTGTTTAGTCAAGCGATTACTTAGATAAATTATTCAGATCTAGGTTAACACAATCTAATCATATCATGTAAGTAATGCAGAAATATAAATAACAAACAATATGATAACTCAGGAAAACCAAACTGCTAAAAAACCTAGGGAGAATTTAACTTAGCTATCTTCAAGGAAAAACAAATCTACTATGAAAGAATTGAAGTTTTTACAATAGAACTTAGACCACTAACATCCGATTGCTACTTCAAGTAGAAAATTTACTACCACAACCACGTGACAGCTTCGAGTCCATAGACTACTTCTTTCTTTGATCCATTGCAACTACAAGTTCTCCTACTTGTGACTTTGAGACTCCACTCAAAGGTTTCAGATCTTCTTTAAAGTTCTTTATGCAGCAATTGAAGTGATCACCAAGTTCTTGACATGAAACTTGATCTTGATAACTCTAAGTGTGTATAAAGGTAAACACCTCTAGATCTCACAAGAGATTCAACACACAGCACATCAAAGACCTCTAAAACATAGTAAGGGTTTTTCCTTTTATACTTGGAGTAAAATATAAAACCCTACATGTCAAATCGGGCTTGGGCTAAGTTAGAAAATCTGCAGAAAATTAATCTGCACGAGGTTCGATCGATCGAGCCTAATTTTCTATCGATCGAGCCTTGCAGATTTGGCCAATAATTCCTGCAATTCACTCGATTCTAACTTTACAAATAAACAAACTTTGAGCAGTCTAACTCTAGACTCTAAGTTTTGATCATGGTTTGCCAACACATTACAAATTGAAGTTCTAATACATTTAGTTCCTAAAGTCTTAGAACCTAACAAACTCCCCCTTTGGCAATCCGTGACAAAACACAACACAAATATAAAATGCTCAAAGTTACAAAAAAACCCATTTAAATTAAAATTCCCGAAAATCCGTGAGCAATCAAAAAAAGATAGTTGAAAGTTCAATAACGGGTAAAAACACCTTTGAACGTTTAGACCCCCAAATTAAAATTTAATCAATTCAAGCAATATGTCAAACAACAAGTGTGCGGAAACTTAACATATGCTATCATACGAAATTGATTAAAAACTATCTAAGCCATAACAAAATAAAATCCACAGCAGATAATTTAAAGGCAAAGATAGAGGAAGGAAGATGCAAACACAAAGACAACACGCGATGTGTTATCGAAGAGGAAACCGAAGTCCTCGGCGAAAAACCTCTCCGCCGCCCTCCAAGCGGTAATCAATCCACTAGAAAATATAGTTGGGATACAAGGACAGCAATAGACCCTCCAAGCCTAATCTACCCAGTGCACCTAAGCCCTCCAAGCTTCTTGCTCCAACGAGGTTGCGCCGAACCTTTTTCTTTTCTAACTTCCCGGATTCCGCTACTAGACCGTAGCATCAACTAATGAAGATTGGCTCCTTCCTAACTGCTTCCCAGAAATCCAAACGACTGTCTCACAATGAAGATGATGGTGAGAACCAGGTCTGGTATAATGCCTCTCAAGGGTTTAACAATGGAGAGGAAGAGAGTTGAGGAATTTGAAGAGATTCTAAGGTAGAGATTGTGGGTGAAACAATCTGGTTTTTCTTTAGGGTTTCTCTCTCAAAATTCTCTCTGGAAGCTCTCTTTCAATCGTGGGTAATAGGGGTATTTATACTGGAGTGGAGAGGAATGTGAAACGTCAGAATTCTACAAAACAGGGGTGGCTCGCGGCTTGACCTCGCGGCTTGACTAAGTCGCGAGATCGAGTCGCAAGATAACCGTATGGCCAGTTGTCCTGTTTTGTCCTGTAGTGCTTCAGCTAGCAGACTGTTCACCTTCCAGCATGCTTGGCACGTGAGGTTGCTTCTGGCGGCTTGAAGCCGCGAGTCACCCGCGAGACCCAGCCGCGAGACTCTGTTTTCTTGCACACTCTTAAGCAAACTTCACTCTATCTCACTCACTACCCTTACATCAAACCCACCTAAATACAGGGTTACTAAATGCTGAATTACAAGCAAATTTGGCACGGAATAAAGCCAATTAGATGGTTGAATAAATTCAACCTTACAATAGTAAAGTTAGTGATTGTTGAAACATTTGATTGGTTAATGTTGGGAAACCCAAATTATGTCATATGTCTTGTATTCTCCTAATAGTTATTGTAATTCTTTAGTTAGTTCACTAGTTGATATTAGAATGAGTTAGTTAGGATTTGAGCATATGTAGCTCATTTAACACATGTGAATCGACTAACTAATTATCGTGAGTCATGTAGGCCAATAACATTAGAGTCAGTCTCTTATAAATACATGATTGTGATTCTCAATTAGGCATTGAATAAAGAAAAAATCAATTTCTAGCTTAGTGCATTTTCTCCCTCTATTAATATTTATCTATGAATGATGAATACCTTGAATTAAGTCAATTCCCCTACAATTCCTATCTATCCCCATTAAGAAAAACTAGGTTCCAAACTAGGTACCCATCAACGTGATTTGGAGCCTACAACTCACTAATAATTTTAGCACATCATCACAAACAATTAAGTAGATAGTTTTTTTTTTTTTTTGGTTGAGAATACCAAGTATTTTAACACACACACACGGGAATAGAGGAGAAGGTCTTAAAAAAACTGACAATGGTGTTATACACACAAATTTTGATGTCTACAGGTGCATATCCAAAAGAACACAAATTTTGATGTCTACAGGAGTATATCCAAAAAGGCCTAACTCTTGGATATATAACATAGATTTTAAATCTCTTTAACTCACACTCATTTTCCAATGTGAGATTAGTTTATCATTTATGTATGGATAAATGTAGTTGTGTGGGTTAACAATTAATACAACACCAATAGGTTGAGTTTTATCATTTAGTCTAAAACATTTTTATAAAAATAATGAGAAATAGATAATGATAACTATATAAAAGTAAAAAATCTTATACAAACTTAATAAAATGAAATGGTCACACCTACCTAGCTATATTGACTATAAATAATGGCAAGTGATAAAAACTATCATGTAATGAGTTTAAAATATAAAAACTCAGGAAAAAAAATGTAAAATTCCATATATTTGCTTTTTTTTTTTTTTTGGTAATAACTTGGTATATACAAGTTATCTTTTTATTATATTTTGTTTAATTTAAATTTTTTAATGATAACTGAAAAATATATAAAAAATCTAGGGGCCACCACGGTTTAGATGTTTCTTCCCAATTGCTCACTTCGTTCTCTAGCTGCTATAAATAGAGACAGCGTTAGCTCCTGCAGGTTACAGAAATACTCCATCATTTTCTTCACTACAGCAAGCTACTATCAGCCTATAACCATTAATTTCCACTATTTTAGATCATATATAGCACAGAAAAACCTGCCTTACCATGTCATCCCTCCCTATAATGGATAAGATAAATAAGAGTCCTTTGGACCAGGTTGCCCAAGATGGAGATATTGAAGCCTTTTACAAGTTAATTGAGAATGATGAAAAAATTTTGGAGCACATCGATGAGCTACCATTTGTTAATACTCCTTTACACATAACTGCATCTGTTGATAGCCTACAACCAGAACACATCAAATTTGCTATGGAGATGATGAGATTAAAGCCCTCATTTGCCAGGAAGCCAAATCCAGATGGGTATAGCCCCATTCACCTAGCTCTACAAAAAGGTCTACGGTCAAATGAGTCAATTAAGTTGGTGCATCCGCTTCAGATGGTGCGTCGGCTTCTAAAAGTTGATGGGGACCTTGTCCATGTGAAAGGAAGGAACGGTATCACTCCGTTGCATGTTGTTGCAAAGGGCATTCCTTTGCGTGATGAATCAGCAGCGGCAGCAACAGCAGAAGAATCAGCAGCAGCAGAAGCAGCAACAGAGCAGCAACTTGATCTATTGGTTGATTTTCTATCAGTCTGTCCCAATTCTATTGAAGATGTGACAATTGAAAACAAAACCGCTCTGCATATTGCCTTGGAAAGCAACAAGTTGAAGGCTTTCAAACTCTTGGTGGGATGGCTCCGAAGAAATAAGTCTAAAAATGCCATGTCTTGGGAGAATGATATACTGAACTGGAAGGACGAGGAAGGCAACACTGTATTGCATGTGGCAGTATCCAAAAACCAATCTGAGGCAAGCCCTCTCCATTCCTCAATTATTTACATACTAAAGAAACACGGCAAAGTTTTTGTTGTGAATGTCTATCATGAAAGTAAAACGTCATCATATTTTTTCTTCAACTATAATTTCAACTAACTTATAATCTCATGCATAAATGCATATGCATGAGATACATTTACAAATAAGTATAACTAAATGGTATTAAAATTTTACCAAGTTTATATATAATATATGTAATGTTTGTGTATTTGAAAAAATATAAAATAATTACTTATATAATACATATAATTTCATTTTTTAAAAAATAAATAAATTTAAATTGTTATCTATGAATTCTCAATTTAGGTTGTCAAACTGCTATTTGTATAATAATAATAAGACTATAAGGGGAAAAAAAATATAGCAAATGTTATTAATTTTCTGTTGTGTTAGAATTTAGTTATGTTGAGTTATGAAATATGCTAGAGCAACCTTATTTAAACTTTAGAACCCTTAACCATGCTTTTTACTGCTAACTCACTTTTAAGATAAACTAGTAAATTAGTCAAAGTATAAGTGATTAACCAATTTCCATATAACAGGAACTACGATACACAAAGCATAACAAATATAAAGCAATATGGAAAAAGGGTAAAAGTATGCAAACCACAATTAAACATCGAGAAGTGTTTAGGAAGAGGAAAACCCAAAGTTGGGGCGAAAAAACCTCTCTCCCAACCACACAGTCAGAAATCTCTACTAGACAAGATAGTTGTAGGACAAAAGAACACTATAAACCCTCCAAGCACATAAGCCTAGATGTACTTGAGTCCTCCAAGCTCTAGCTAGCAACTAGCTTCACCGAGCCTTTTTCCTTCTAGCTTTACCATAGACACTCCATTGAAGCACCAACAAATTAAAAGATTGGATTTATACTTTGGATTCCTAAGTTTCCATGGATTCACTCAAAACTCATAAGGCTATGTATAAGGGTGTGAGATGAATGAAATACAAATCTTAAACAATGAAGAATGAGATGGAAAAGAGAAGGTAGAGTGTTTTTGCTCAAAGCTAAAGCTCTCTATTTTCATACAGAAGGATATGGCTTCCAATGTGATTCAAATGATTCCTAGGGTTAGGTTTTCACTCTTATCTAAAGGCCTAGCCACACAAAATAGATGTGAAGGTGTGTCCTGGCATCATCACAATACGTAGAAAATGGTCAGAAAACAGTGTACACTTATCGTGCAACCCGCGACCTTGTCGCAGCCTAACTGGTTGCTAGATAGTTGCAACTTGCCTAGTCAATACTCAGATCTTGGCATTTTTCTACATGTCACTCATGGTTAGACAGGTCGTTTGAGGTCATGAGATTACTCTGAACGCAGTTTCCCTAATGCAAATGAGGCTCAAGTAAAGTCTACCCCAAATACAATTAAGTTCTAAAAAGATACATTAAAATACACACAAATTTGTCATTGAATAAAGCCAATACATGGACTTTTCAATTTATATTTGGTCTAGATGGGAACGAAACCTAAGCTGAAGCCAAAATAAATATAAATTTTATTTTTTTATAAAATTCCCCATTCCTCATTGCCAACAATCACGCCAAAACCTTGTCAAAGCCAAACAAAACCTTTCTTTTTCCTTTTTTTTTTTCCTTTTTTTTTTTCAACTTTTGCCCTAATAACTCACTTGGTACAAAGATTGAAAAATTATATGAGATATGTGGTACAAAATTAAACTTTAATTCAACATCTAATTGAGTTTTCTTTCAGCTTTGGTTTTAATTATATATTAGCTTGTAATCTCATGCATATGCATGAGATATAGTTACAAATAAGCATAACTAAATGTGTATTAAGATTCACAAAGTTTATATATAATATATAATATTTGTATATTTGAAAATATAAAATAGTAACTAACAAAATAAATATAAGTTTATTTGAAACAAGTGAAAAAAAAATATTTAAATTGTTATCCATGAAATTCTTTATTTTAGTTTGTCCAACCAATATAATAATAATAATAATATAAGAAAATTTTATCAATGATAGTGATTTTTTTAAGTTTATTGATTCTATAGTTTTCTCACTTAATAACTCATTCAACACAAAAAATTGAGAAAATTAAATTAGACTCAATTTTTGTAGTGTAGTAAATAGCTACACCAAAATTAAGAAAATTCGATGAGACACATGATATAAAATTAAACTATAATTTGAGATCTAATATGAAAACATTGAACTATAATAGAAAAAGAAAAAAGTGAATAATTATGTCAATATTTTTTTAGGATTATGTAAATTATTGTTGTTGTTGTTATTCTATTCTTGAAAAGGTATTGATTAATAATAATGATAATAATATTATTCTTGTTGCTAATATTAGTATAACAAATAAGGTACTACGAAACTCTATGGTTAACAACAATTTAAAAAAAAAAAAAAAATTGACTTAATGAAATTTTTTGTTTATTAATTAGAATTTAAAAAAAAAAAAAAAAACCAAAGACGTAATCAACATTTAGGAATCATTATATGAGTTATAATATTGTAAATATCTTTTCTGCAATATAAACGAATCAGAGTGAATGCTTTCTCATAATGTTTTGCTTTTTAATTGCGTTAACTGCACAATATTAATAAGAAACTGTTAAAAAAACTTTTAAAAACCAAAAAAATAAAATCAATCTTCACTGTGATGAATAAAGAATACTATATGATATGATTTGAGGCTTATGCGTTGTATCACTATATTATGCAGGCTGTGAGGCTGTTACTAGATACGGGTGTTGATATACACGTTAGGAATTTAGCGGATCAAACAGCATGGGGCATAGCAAAGCGACTTTGTCCACAAGAAGTTAACAGAGGGATCATGGATATGCTACGGCATGCTGGAGCTTCGGATTCATCGCCTCCTACAAATTCTTCTTATGCAAAGTACCTAGAGGCCAAAGTCAACCTTATATCGAGATTAAAAATTAGGTATATCCGTGAACAGAATAGGTTATCAAACGAGGACCGCAATGTGCTTTTGGTGGCTGCTGCACTGATTGTGACAATCACCTATCAAGTAATACTCACCCCTCCTGACAGACTTATGCACGATAAAAAGATTGTTTCTGGATTTGATGTCGATCACATTGATACCACAGCAACAGACGTCAGTGAAAATAGTGCACTTCTAAGTCTACATCTTCCACACATACCAGGGATAGCCATTGCCGGTACAAATTATTTCACATTTACGATCTCAGCCTTAATTACATGGTTCCTCCTTCCGAAGGTGTTGATTAGTTCGCTGTTCAAGATGGCCCTAGTCAACTTATGGGTCTCCTATTATTTTTCATTGACAGTCATAACAGAAAATGTGCTGGATCTGATTTTATGTTATTTTACTTCCATCTGCGGTTTTGTTATCGTCCTCTTAGGCTTCTTACTAGGCAAATTATATCCCAGCAAAGAGAAAATATTGCGCGATATTAGCTGGTATATCATTTTAGGTTTTGGCTTCATTATTATGAACCTGTCCACGTTGGAAGTAGTTTTTGGAAAGTACTAATTGAATGAGAAGTTATAATATGATTAAATTTATGAGACTGTTTGTGCATGAATTTATTGGATATTATATATTATAGTCATGGTTTTGATGCTAGACACTTCAAAAAACCGAAAAGGAGAAAGGTTTAAGGTTTCTGAGGTAAAACCGAGATTCAACTAAAGTTAAACTGTGATGTGTCCTTTAATCTTTTAATATATATATATATATATATATATATGGTGCTCAAATTGTCTTTATATTTATTAATTTTGATAGGTTCAAATTTGATATGTAATTGGCTAATTTTTTGTCAAAACGCACTTTACTTGTAAATTAGGTAAATCTAAGCTAAGTTTTATATATATCAAGTGGTTGTATTAAAGACATGAATATTCATTGAAAAAAAAAAGTGAAGAAAAGCTATTTTACTAAAACCCGAAGCTGGCTCAATAGATGGCATCTATCGAGATTTACTGGGCAAGCTCGACACCGCTCAACATTAGCTTGATCTATCAAGATTTACAAATTTAGATTTTTCAAATTTGAATTTCAACCCATGTTAATATATTTTTTTAGGGTTTTTTTTTTTTTATAACCCTAGACATATATAACGTAGGTATCAATTAAGATATTTTATCTTGATCCTGAAAGTAGAGACTTTTATGAATAAAATAGCAACTTGCAAAGTGAAATTATATTTTATAAAATATAAGTATAACTAACAAATTATTCCAAGGACGCTATTAATTAAAATAGCAATTTACAAAGTGAAAGTTGTTTTATGATTTTGTATCACTATGGATATTTTCATGGAGGTGTTGATTGTTTTTATAATAGAGTCTTGGGATTTTATTTCATTAATAAAACCTAAAGTCCAATTATATTTTCATAGTGGCGTTAAATATAAGGCAAAAATATCATTTTGGTCCCTACATTTTGATATCACAATTAATTTGGTCTTGTTATTTTCAACTTGAAGCTAGTTTAGCCTTTATCGCTAACTCACTAATGAAAATTTCCTACGTGGTTAATGAATAACACAATTGGCATGCTTGAAGCTTACATGGCTTATAAAACAATAATAAAAAATTAGATAGAAATGAAAAACCTACCTTCTATGTTTTACAAAAGTTTATTTCAGTACTCTAACTTTCCTTTTATTCATTTCAATTCTCTAACTTTCAAGTTTGTTCAATTAAGGCTTTTCCATCAACTTTTGTTATATGTTGTGGTTAAATTTCCAATTTTTTAAATTTTTCTTCAAATTTTTAAATTAAAAATTTTCAATTAATGATTGAAAAGGATTTTCTGGATTTTTTTTTTCAATTTTTTTTTTTTTAACAAAAGTTGACAAAAATGCCTTAATTGAACAAATCTGAAATTTAGAAAACTAAAATGAGTGAAAGTAAAGATGACTAAAATGAGTTCTGAAAAAACTTAAAAGGTGGGTTTTACATTTTAGCCAAAAATTTATTTGGCATTCAAAAATCTTATGTCATAAGTAAAAAGGGCCACCCATATAATTGAATTTGGTAATATAAAAAAGCCCATAAAAATGTTTTTTTGAAAGAAAAAAACCTGTAAAATAATTAAAATAATTTCTTAAAAATTTCCAAGAGACTTTTTTTTCAAATAAATAAAAATTAAGCACATTTTCAGTTTTTCTTACATTTTCTTGGTAACCAAACACAAAGCACACAAAAATTAAATTTAATTACAAATCTCCTACATATATAGACACACCAAAAAAAAAAAAAAAAAAAAAAAACACTAATACTTAACTAAATCAAAACCCAAGCCGAGTTGAATAATGGTAATGGAGTTTTATAGATATCCTCTTGTTCAGTATATCATCCCTTTTGTGCCTTGTAAATTTCACATATTAAAAGACGACTTTATCAAAACACAGACCACCAATCTTCACAGAAACTACTAATAATGTATGTGACTTCGAAGTTTATTCAATGTATAAGTTTTCCTTGAACCTCAATTAGTACTTTCTGGTATTTTCAGCGGATATATGTACGATTTAAATCATCCCACCTTCATTAGCGATGTGTCAAAGAAAAATGTACAATCATCCATTACATAAACAACCATGGATGAAATATAAATTAATTTAAGTTCTAGTTGTACACATGTGATGACCTCAACCTTAAATGTATATTCAAAAAGAAACCAAGATATGGATATCGAAGTAAGTGTTGAGTCACCTTAATCAAATAAGAAGATCTGAGGTTATAGCAAAATGTCATATAACATTTTCACAACATCCTTACAGTAGTAGATTGTCTTACTTTATTTTTATTGTTCTGGATATATTGTGTGGAGCCTTTTAAAGTGGAATTGGTTTGAAACTTTGAATGGTTAGTTGCTAAAATTTTATAAAATCAGTTTATTATAGTGTGAATTGTAGCGTTGACTTGTGTGCATAGTATGTATTTTGTCAATATTTGGCTGTTTTTGTTTGTAAAATTATTTGTTTATTTGTGATTTGTCTTTACCTATGGAAAATGAGTTAGTACAAATTTAATATTGATCATTCTATCATTTAAGAGAAGACTATGTTCTCTTTTAATAGATAAATTGCATTTTAATATATTAAGAAATAATTATTTTTTTGTTTTTTCATTTGTTGATAGTTTCTTAATACTAATAGATGATATATATTTTTTGTTTATATTTTAATCCCCTCAATCAAACTTCTAGCTCCATCTCTGAATCCAAAACGGTTGAAACACATTAGAATGACCTGAAATTATTACTGGGATGGAACATGGGGGTGTTACACTATTATTGCCAAAATAGAATGGTAATATAATAGCTATTTCTATGGTTCTACTATTGTTTAAGCTTAGTGTCTGTTTACAGCTTATTTAGCCGTTTGCTAAATTTTTGTTGAAAGTCTGCTAAATTATGCTTGTACTTTGAAAATTTGAAAAGGTGAAAAATAATGCAAGAAAAAAGTGATGTTTTAAAAAACTATATATAAAAACTAAAAGCTAAAAGCTGAAATTGATGCCAAATAGAATCTTAGTCTCTCTAAAGGTTTTATTTTCTTGCATAATTTTTTTTTTCTTTCTTAGATTGTTGTAATAAATAAAAGAGAGAGAAAAAAATGCACTAGAATTAAATAATTTAGCAAGCAATAAATGTACAATAATACCCATATTTTTTATTAGAATCCAACAATAACTCCTCAGCTATAGTGTGTACCTATATTTGGCTAGCACGTAAAGTATTAGAAGAGAATTTAATTCAACAGTAGATTTGTTAAAATTCATATCCAACAAAGAAATATTAAGTGATGTAAAATAGCTTAGAGTTACACAAAATGGAATTACGACCCAAATCCACATGTATATCATACTCTCAAATCTCACACCGTCTCCATCTAAATAGTCTCCACTTGATCTAGCTACCTAAAGATCGAGCTAACAAACTCACATTCTTGTGTATTTTTTTTTTTAACACATCTATTTTTCCTACGTCACCAAACAAAAAACATGAATCTATTATTTCTCACATTACTTTCGATTCCGACCATCTTTCTTGTACTCATTCTCATCCTCTCTTTGTCAATGATTTTGAAACAAAGGAAAGTCAAGAAAGCAGCCAACCTTCCTCCAGACCCTCCAAAGCTTCCCATCATTGGCAACCTCCATCAAATTGGAAACACCAGCCACCATTCCCTTTGGAATCTCTCTAAAAAATACATACATACCATGCTCCTATTATTAAGAGTAAAGTCACAGAACAGAGTAATGTTCAAAATGTTCAAAGTTCCAGAGCTTCAACGGCTAGTTTCTCCAACGGCTATAACAGCTTTTATTATGTTTGAAGCTAAACGGTGTCGTTCTATTTAAAACAGTGTTGTGATTGTATTAAGTGAAACGCTGTCGTCTTTGCTTAGTTGTTTCTTAGCAAAAATGAAAAACCTAGATAAATATTCTGAGTATTGACTATAAGATAGACTCGATGGAGGAGTAAAGCAAAGAAAATTCTGTTTGCTATATAGTTTCATTAATCTTTCTGATGAGTTGATGACCTGGACTTTTCGGGAATCCTTCTTAGAAGATTGGTGGTTCCCTCCGAAACTGCTATTTGTTCTTTTGATTAAAAACAAAATAACCGAAATACCCATAGAATCTTAAAAATGACCGAAATGACCCTGAGGAGCGTGTTGAGTTGAGGGATTTGAAATAATTGCTGAGTAGGTGGGCGTTGGGGAGGGATTATTTTGTGTGACCAGGATTTATGAGGGGAGGGTGGTCGTTGGGAAGAAGTTAAGAGAGAAAGGTGTCGGTGGGAACGATTTGATGATGGATTTATAATGGAGGAGTAAGGGGTCGGTGGGATTTATGAGAAGAAGGTGGTCGTTGGGAAGCAGTTAAGAGAGAAAGGTGTCGGTGGGAACGATTTGAGGATGGATTTATGATGGAGGAGTAAGGGGTCGGTGGGATTTATGAGAAGAAGGTGGTCGTTGGGAAGCAGTTAAGAGAGAAAGGTGTTGGTGGGAACGATTTGATGATGGATTTATGATGGAGGAGTAAGGGGTTGGTGGGATTTATGAGAATAAGGAGTTAAGAGAGAACGGTGTCGGTGGGAACGATTGATGATGGATTTATGATGGAGAAGGGGTCAGTGGGATTTATGAGAAGAAGGTGGTCGTTGGGAAGCAGTTAAGAGAGAAAGGGTTATGATGGAGGTGATGCTGCCGTTGTGCAAAAGGGAGAGAGATGGCTCTCAGAGGCGTTGGGTTTGCCGAAAAGGGTTCGGCATGAAGGATGGAGAGGGTAGAGAGAGAAAAGCCGTTCAGGTGCTGTCTAATCAAAATTTTAATCAAGTTGCAAACAACATGGACCAATGGTACCATCTAAAATATTTTTAAAAACACGAGGCCAGTGTTCTTAAAAAGTTCTAGCATATGAAAAAACATTGCAATTGAATCTAAGGTTACTCCTTTTGGCACATGATTAAAAATCCTCTTGGGCTGTTATGTTTAATCTATTTAAGATTAGTATGTCAATCTTATTACTAGGCTTCTACATCTCATTGCGGATTTTCCTAGCAGGTGTGTAATTGATTCTGAGGCTAACTTTGATGTTTTAAAATGGCATGACGATTACTTTTAGAATGCACTTGATCAGTTTATTTAATGGGATTTCTAAATGCTTCAAAGATTTATAACTTTCAGCCAACTACTTAATTTTAAGTGTTTTATGTAAGGTTCATAATACTTTTTTTTTTTTTTTTGATAATCGAGAAGGGGGGGCGGGGGCAACCATATGTGACTTACCTCTCAGGATGTGACCTAATAGGGGCACCTCCTGTTAGGGAATGTTGGATTGAGCCATAGCTACTGTGACTGGTGCGTTACAAACCTCACCTTAGCACCCCAAGAGAGCTAGAGTGTGGGGCACAATGCATGCCATGAAAATCCCCCCCCCCCCCAACATGGTACCCGCCACGACTCAAACATGGGACCATGACCATGCACGCATAATGTTCATAACACTTGTAATTAGTTGTAGAAGCATAAACTGTGAAATAGTTTCTCGTGGCCTTTAAAGAATCAATACTTATCTATACTATTACTAACATATCTGTTTGAGTTTTGCTTATGTTAGTCATATATATGGTTTGATTTTTTTCTTCTATTAAGAATTAAATCCTTCACTAACCAATATTTCACTATGCAAATGGCTCAATTTTGCTTGATAATATATTTGCATGGGCTTTTATTGATATTTTGTGTAGATAAGCATAGTGCATGTTCTTTTGTTTTGTTTTGTTGTGTGTGTGTTTTTAATAGAAATGAAACGAGAAAAAGAAGTGGTACAAATAGTGATAGTTGAAGATAGATTTATAAGGTATTGCCTAAGATTATTCCAATGTTCTAGGAAACTAACATAAGCATATACGTATGAGTTCTGAAAATTTTGGTTAAATTGGTTTTTGGCATTTTGTTGAGTATTTTAGTTAAATTGGTTTTGGACACCTATCAATGGCTTTTGTAAAACAGCGAAAAATAAACGTGGTTATGCTTTTCTTTTCCTTTTTTTTTAAGAGATAAGAATGGTGAAAGTCTTAGGTTTGAAACTTGAAAGACTCCAAATTATGGCCATGGAAATATTTCATATGTGGTGATTATATTGATTCAATCAATGTATTTTATTTTCATATCCTTATTCTTTTTGTTTAAGTCCATATTATCATTGTTAAAATTTTCAGTTTATAACTTTATATATATATATATATATATATATATATATATATATATATATATGTGTGTGTGTGTGTAATTCTTTAGGATATTTCATGCAAGATGGCATGAAGTAGTCTCTTATCAACAAAATTTTCTTACCTATATAAAATAAATAAATAAATAACATTGTTAAAATTAGTGAATACGCACGGGTTTTGATCCTATCCATAATAAGATGTTTGATGATGCTCAGATCGTCAGCCAAGTATGATCGTCCAGATTGATGTCATCCTTAATCAACCCGATCTCCAAGAACGAGTGAAGGGAAGAATGGGTGTAAGTCGCCAGCGTGGTGCCTGCCAAAAAGCCTCTGATGGCAAAGTCAGAGAGATTGACAAAAGAGAAGCTGTGAAAATAATATACAAGAGTTTTTGCCTTACCTCCTCCCCTTTTGGGGTTATGTATTTATATGCATGCACTCGCAGGTGGTTTCTTCTAGTCGTTGGTAGAGCCTTGATGGAGACTTTATTCTTCCCTGATAACGCCCCTGCAGGGTGTTAATGGTGAGTTGCCCCTCCCAATGGTCTGGAAGCTGATTAATGTTTTATAACGGTTCCTCGAGGAGTGGAGGTGGATTCACTCATCCTTGAGCAACGGCTACTTCTTCCAGGACGAGCTTGGTTAGGTCGCCCGTCCCTAGTTGTGAACGGATGGATGTTGATGATATGATCGAGCCTATCAACTGCCCCCCTATTCCTAGGTCGTCCATAACTTGGACGGTGGTAGGAATACGAAAGGGTTTTACTAGTTCATTTGAGTATATATATATATATATATATATATATATATATATATATATATATATATATATATATATATATATATTTATTTATTTATTTATTTATTTATTTTTATTTATTTTGTTATTAAATATATGTGTATATATATATATATATATATATATATTTTTTTTTTTTTTTTTTGCGGTTATGGCGTTTGGGGTTCTACTCCGCATTGATTGCTTAATGGCGGCTGTGACTCACTTTACGGCCACGTGGTTGATTTTCTTTGGCTGAGGGTTCTCGTTTCCGGTGAAAACCCTTTCAGTTTTCCCGCACTTTCAAAGGCAGAACCTTTTGGTTTTTTGGCCTTTCCTTTTCTCATTTCCCCATCTTCTGTGCGATTGGTTTCTCTGACTCCCTTACTTGCGTGTTTTGCTCTTAGTTTTCCCAGTTTTCTCCCTAATTTCCAGGTACGCCCCCCATTCATGCTTTCTTTCCTTTCTGAATTTTGCTTGTATCTGTGTCTTTTAAGTTCTTTCTTCTCTCTGTGCTTTCCCTTCTTCTTTTCGAGTGGTGTCGTTTCTCTTTAATGGTGGATAACTTCGAAGTTAGGTGTACCTCTCCAGCCGTAGCATTTCTCTTTGCCCGTTTAGGAGCCTTAGTGGAATTTTCCGGCGACCCATTGGGTACGCTTTCGCCTAGCAATTCATACCCACAAGTTAGGGAGTTTGTCTTTAGGGGTAGTGGCTTAGGTTTGGCGTTGGGTGTTTTATACCCTTTACTGTTCAAATCTCAAGTTTGGTTTCGGTCTGTTCGAGGGATCCTAAGGGGGGAAAATATGGGTTTTGAGGAAGGCTCAGGTGACTTAGAGAGGGGCTCGTCCTCTAATGTAGGTGAGGAATGGGCCAGGGTAGATACGGTGACCACCATGCCTTCTCGAGCCCCTTCGTCCTCCCATTCCCCCGCTACGGCCATTGTCCGTCCTTTCCATGCCCTCAAGGAAAAGTGTTCCTTGAAAATAGAGGTTTTTAGCAAATTTAAAGATCTGAGGGGACCAGAGCTCGACTTCCCAGAAAGGGTGAAAAGGCTTGCACCTTTGCTCACGGGGAAGTCTACTTTTATGAGGCTGCTTTTTCGTGCGGCCTTAGATTTCCTGTCCATCCATTCATCATGGAGCTTCTTCATCATTTAAACCTTGCACCAGGGCAACTTATGCCCAATTCTTGGAGAATAGTTGTTAGTTGTATGGTGATTTGGACTACCATCGCCGACGGAGACATGATCACGATCAATGAGTTCGTCCATCTGTACCGTCTGAAAGAGTCCAAGGAATTTGGATATTATGAGTTTGTACCCTAGAATAGGAAGTCGCGTCTGGTTGTTGATCTTCCGTCGTCTTTTCGCTACTGGAAGTCTAGATACTTCTTTGTATCGGGTGACGGTTGGGAAACGCTGTTTGATGACTCATAGGGAAACGTTCCTAGGCTGCTGCGCCGGTGGGAAACCCATTTGATTGGTGCGTTTGCTCCTTATGAGATGCCCCTCACCCTTTTTTTTTTTTTTTTTAATTTCTCCTTTGCTGTTGTGTTTGCAATGAAAGATCTTCCAGAGCTTGAGAGCAAATTTGAAGAGCGGGTTTAGGCGGCAATTAGGTACTCAAGGATGATTGAAGATTTTGGTGACTTGATCGATCCGCACACTTTAGCTCGTCACTACTTAGGGTCGGAGCCTTCCCTCTACGTCCTTGGTACCCTTGACCAAGAAGAGAAAAAGCGTAAGCTGTCTTTGTAAATGGATTCGTCTTGTTTTCTTTTTCTTCGTCCTTAACTTCTTGCTTTCTTTTTCTTCATCCTTAATTTCTTGTTTCCTTTGCGTAGAGATGACGACCAAGTTTAACAAAGAGATGTACAAGAAAATCAAGGACAAGAAGAATGAGCCTCTTTCCAACATTGCTTAGAGGAGGCTGAGGATCATAGATAAGGAAAGGGAGAAGGAAAAGGAGGTGGTGGAGAGAGGTTCGTCCACACCTGCCTTTAATCTAGTCGAGGGTCTGGCTGCCTATCCTGGTATTTCTGTTAAGGAGGTGGCCCGTCCTTCCAAGAGGCAAAAAGTGGCGAGCAAGGGGAAGGAGAAAGTTGGTGCCAGTGTTTGGTCTGATGCCGAGACAGCTATAGACCGTGCCAATGAGCTCCTTACTCCTGGAGAGATGAAGAAATCATGAGCGTACCTTCCCACGAGATGGTGAGCCGTCACGTCCATAAGCTCGTGCAGGTAATCCTCCACGTCTTTATCCTTTTCTTCGTCCTTAAATGCTCAGCCGTTTTTATTGACTTTGGTAGGACTTTTTGTCTTCAGGTTTTAAGGGAGACCATGAATATTACCACGCAGTATCTGGCAAATGAGGAGAAGGCTGTCGTGGCCAACTCGAAGGTGGAAGCGCTGGAGGCTAAGGCTTCGGGCTTGTGGAAGAACTTGATCGCAGCCATGGACTCCCTCAACACTTCCCAAGGGCAGATTCAAGCCTTGACGGAGCAGCTGGAAACTGAAAAGCAATCAGTGAAGCAGAAGGACGAACTCCTTACAACAGCTGCCCAAAGGATGAAAGTTGTTGTGGCTAAGGCCGTCACCGCTTTCCAGACCAGGGACGAATATAACACCATCTTGTTCCAGTGGTACTTCAAGGGATTCGAGCTGCTTCGGAGATATTTGATCAAGCATGGACATGGCACGGACCTCGAAGACTTAGATTTTGAGGCCGTTGACAAGGAGATTGAAGAGGACGAAGCAGCTCAGACAATAGCGTCCACTGGTGCGGAACCTTCCCAGGCAAACAAGGACGATGATGTCGCCCCTCAAGCTTGATTTCGTCTCTCCTTATTAAAGAAGTTTTTTTTTTTTTTTTTTTTTTTTTTTTTTTTTTTTTTTTTTTTTTTTGTATGTATTAAGTTTTATAGACAGCTGGTGTTTGGATGCCATTTTTTTTTTTGGGCCCCGTTTTGCCTTTGAACAATTTAGCTTTATATAATATGTCTATTTAACAGTTTGGCTTTATATAAACGTCTATTTATTTACCTTTGCCCTTAATGATTGTATGTGTTGCATCAAGATCTTCTTTTGGATGTTCCTCTCTTTCTGTTGGGGACATAGAAAAAGTTTGCTAGCATGCTAAATTTATCCTCGTCCTTTTGTGCATCTTGGGGGATTTTTGTCCCTTGCACTTTTTTTTTTTTTGGGGGGGGGGGGGGGGGGTTTTGCTTCTTTGTTTAGGACGATGCCTATCCCTTCGTGGAACCTTATCGTCTCTTTTTTTTTTCTTTTTTTCTTTTTTTTTTTTCTAGACGATGTTCATCCATATTATCATCTTTTTAACTCTGGATGATGTGTGTTGGTACTTAGGACCTTATCGTCTTTGTTTTCTTAGGACGATGTACATCCATTTTAAGGAATCTAATCATCTTTCTTTGTTTTGGATGATGTACATCTATTTAAAGAATCTTATCGTCTATCTTTGCTTAGGACGATGTACATCCATTTAAGGAATCTTATCGTCTTTCTTTGCTTAGGACAATGTACATCCATTTAAGGAATCTTATCGTCTTTCTTTGTCTAGGACGATGTACATCCATTTAAGGAATCTTATCATCTTTCTTTGTTTAGAACGACCGTTTGGATCTTTTCAGGGAGGGAAAAATTGTACCGCCTGGCTTGCTGAATAACACTTATGAAATTGTACCGCCTGGCTTTGCTTAGGACGATGTACATCCATTTAAGGAATCTTATCGTCTTTCTTTGCTTAGGGTGACCGTTTGGATCTTTTTGGGGAGGGAAAAATTGTACCGCCTAGCTTGCTAAATAACACTTATGAAATGCTGAATAATACTTAATGAATTGAATAATACTTAACGGATTCTGAATAATCGCTTACATAAGACAGGAAGTATTAAATTGGGTTTTACAATCAGGCTATGGTTCCTTTTCGTAATACCTCTTTAGATGTTCAACATTCCTTGGACGAGGTAATCTCTTTCCCTCAGAGTCTTCTAGATGGTAACTTCCCTGACGTGAATAGTGGATGACTCTGTAGGGCCCTTCCCAGGTCGGGCCAAGTTTGCCTTGTGCTGGATCTTTTGTCGCAGGAGTGACCTTTCTAAGGACGAGATCTCCAATGTCGAATCTTTTCAACTTCACTCTCCGATTGTAATACTCGGCTATCTTCTACTAGTACTTGGTCATTCTTCGGGATGCCTAGTCTCTAAACTCGTCCAAACAGTCCAGGTTCTGCTTCAGTTGGTCGTCGTTGATTTGCTCGTCAAAGAATTCTCTCCTAAGGCTAGTGAGCCCTACTTCGACTGGGATGACTGCTTATGTACCGTACGTCAGACTGAATGGTGTTTCTCCTGTTGGTGTCTGCGTTGTCATCCTGTATGCCCACAAGACACTTGGGAACTCTTCAGGCCATGCTCCCTTTGCCCCCATTAACCGGGACTTGATAATCCTGAGCAAGGTCCAGTTTGTTACTTCCATCTGTCCATTGGCTCGAGGGTGGCCTAGTGACGAGTACTTGTTTTTGATGCCCAAGCCCGAGCAAAATGATCTGAATTTCTGGCTGTCGAACTGACGACCGTTATCTGAAATGATCGTCTTGGGTATCTCGAACTTGCAAACAATATTTTTCCATACAAAATTTTGTACCTTTGCTTCAATGATTGTTGTCAGGGCTTCAGCTTCCACTCATTTTGTGAAGTAGTCAATCGCGACGAGCAAGAACTTCATTTGTCTTTTTCCCTGAGGTAAGGGACCCATGATGTCAATCCCCCACTGTGCAAATCGCCAAGGCGAGGAAATTGTGGTCATCTTTTCTCCAGGGACTTGTTGAACATTTCCATACCTTTGGCAACTATCACACTTCTTCACGAAATCGATTGCGTCTTGCTGCATATTCGGCCAAAAGTAGCCTGTTCTCATGATCTTCCTAACAAGAGACTTTGCTCCCATGTGGTCTCTGCAGATTCCCCTATGCACTTCTTCCAGGACGTATTTGGCTTCTTCCTCTTCTACACATCTCAAATATGGTTGGGAGTAACCCCTTTTCTAGAGTTCGTCATTAAGTATCGTAAATCTGGCGGCGCGTTTTTGGATCTTCGTAGCTTCTTCTGGATCTGGCGGTAGTCGTCCTTCTAGAAGGAACAACAAAATCGAGCTCGTCCATCCAGGGTTGGTATGCACCGAGAGAGTTTGAAGTTCCTGGATGCTAGGAGAGTTTTGTTCTTCCAGCCTCCAATCAAGCATTTTATCTTGGTTGTCTGTTGAGGTGCTTTATGCTACCTCGTTAGCTTCAGCATTCCGATCACTGGGGATCTGAACGAACTCTACGTGATTAAAGGCACTTACCAGCTGGTTCGTCAGTTTGAGATACTTTTGCATCCTTGTCTCTTTTGCTTCGAATTCCCCCCTCACTTGCCCTATGACGAGCTGCGAGTCGCTCTTGAGCACAATATTTTCACTTCCGAGTGCTCGAGCTATTCTCAATCCCGTCAACAAGGCCTCATATTCTGCCTCGTTATTGGTTACAGGGAATTTGAGCTGGACCCCGTACTTGAGAACATCTTTTTCAGGGGAAGTGATAACGATGCCTGCTCTACCTCCTTTTTGAGTAGACGACCCATCAGTGTTTACCGTCCAGAGACTTTCTATGTTCTCGGGGGTGGTGAATTCTACTATGAAATCGGCCAACGCCTGAGCTTTTATGGCTATCTGTGGACGGTATTTTATGTCAAACTGGCTAAGCTCGATAGCCCATTGTACCATTCGTCCTGCTGCTTTGGGTCTATTCATGGCCTTTTTGATGGGTTGGTCCATCATTACAATGATGGGGTTGGCTTGAAAGTATGGACGAAGTTTTCTCGAAGCCACAATTAGGGCGAAGGTAATCTTTTCTATGCGAGGATACCACACCTTGGCACCCTGGAAAGCCTGGCTGACGTAGTATACAGGAAGTTGCAACCTGTCTTCTTCTCTGATCAACGCTGCGCTGATGGTTGTAACCAATACAGCTAAGTATAGGAATAAGTCCTCACCCTTTTTCGACGGGCTTAAGAGCAAAGGGTTGCTAAGATAGCGCTTTAACTCTTGGAACGCCGTTTCGCATTCTTCCGTCCAGGAAAACACTTTCTTCAAAGTCTTGAAGAATGGAAGGCACTTATCTGTAGCCTTCGAGACGAATCTGTTGAGGGCTGCTATTTTTCCTGTGAGGGACTGCACTTCTTTGACCGTCTTGGGTGAAGACATTTCAAGGATGGCCTTGACCTTCCCGGGGTTTTCTTCGATCCCTCTCTGTGAAACCATAAACCCGAGGAATTTTCTTGAGGAAACTCCAAAAGCACACTTGGACGGATTCAGCTTCATGCTGTACTGCCTGAGTGTATTGAATGTCTCCCTGAGGTCGTCCAGATGATCCTCTTCCTTTTTGCTCTTGACGAGCATATCGTCAACGTATACCTCCATGTTTCTTCCGATTTGTTTCACGAACATCTGGTTCACCAACCTTTGATAGGTAGCACCTGCGTTCTTGAGTCCAAAAGGCATGACCCGGTAACAGTATAGCCCCTGACTGGTGATAAAAGCAATCTTTTCTTGGTCTTCTTCAGCCATTTGTATCTGGTTGTATCTGGAGAACGTGTCCATAAACGTGAGAAGTTTGTGTCTTGCAGTGCAGTCCACCAGCTGGTCGATTCTGGGTAGTGGGAAACTGTCCTTTGGGCAGGCTTGATTTAGATCTGTAAAGTCGACACACATTCTCCACTTCCCGTTTGCTTTCTTGACCATGACAACGTTGGCCAACCACTCGAGGTAGTGGACTTCCCGAATAAATTCTGCTGCAAGTAACTTATTTACTTCGTCCATTATTGCCTTGTTTCGCTCGAGGGCAAAAACTCTCCTTTTCTGCTAGACGGGCTTCTTTCCCGGGTCAACATTCAGGTGGTGTTGGATGAGGCTTGCTGGGATTCTCGGCATATCCTCATGGCTCCAAGCGAATATATCGAGGTTATTTTTCAGGAAGCTGACGATCCCTTCCTTCGTCCTAGGACTCAAATTCGTCCCTATTTAGGTCATCTTTGGTGAACTCCCTTCAACCAGCTCTATCATTTCTAGCTTCTCCACGATCTCTGGTGCTTTTTCTTCGATTGTCCATGTATGGTTCTCTTTTGAGACCAGGACGACCTGGTAGCACTCTCTTGCCAACACCTGGTCTCCTTTAATTTCTCTAATCCTCTGTTCTGTTGGAAACTTCACTTTTAAGTAGTA
The DNA here is from genome assembly GCA_029955605.1 of Quercus engelmannii. Classification (NCBI taxonomy): domain Eukaryota; kingdom Viridiplantae; phylum Streptophyta; class Magnoliopsida; order Fagales; family Fagaceae; genus Quercus; species Quercus engelmannii. Next base: position 49,028,855 of record JARPSG010000007.1, read on the forward strand.
TGTGGAAATAGCAGCCTTCCAGCAGTTGGGCATTGGTCGTCCTATGATCACGTTGTAGGACGAGGGTGAGTCCACTACCAAGAAATTGTGCTGGTTGGTTACCTGGAGGGGGCATGATCCGACTATCATCGTCAGCGTCACTATTCCCTTGGGGTATACCTTGTCTCCACTGAAACTGACGAGGGGGGACTCAATAGGACGGAGCCTTTTATGGTCCAGTTTTAGTTGCCGGAAAGCGGGAAGATAGATTATATCAGCTAAGCTCCCACTATCGACCAGGACTCTTCGCGTATTGAACCCCTCGATCATGATCATAATGACGAGTGGGTCATCATGAGGTTGCTTTACACCCCTTGCGTCTTCTTCTGAGAAATACATGTCTTGGTTGATTTGTCTTTGCTTCAAGGGAGGCATATTGTGAACACTGTTTACCTGCCTTTGGTATGACTTCCTGAGGGATTTGAATGATCCCCCCATGGTTGGTCCTCGGCGATGGTTTTTATCTCCCCCAGTGCGCTTCGTGGACGAGGTGGAGGGCGGTCATCGTCTTTCCTTGAACTGCCTTGCTAGCGTTTCTGGCCATACCTGCTGGAATCTCCCCTTTTTACATACTGTTGTAGTTTCCCATTACAGATGAGCTCTTCAATCTGCTCCTTCAGATCCCTGCAATCCTCTGTGTAATGCCCATGGTCTTTGTGAAAACGACAGTATTTCCTCTTGTCGCGCAAACTAGGCGCTGAATGGAGCGGTCTTGGCCACTTGAGAGACAGTTCATCTCTTATCTCCGTTACAATCTGGTCAACGGGCATCATTAACGGTGTGAATTTCATTGGATGAGGGTTCTTGTCCTCCCTTCAATGCCAAGTGGTTAGTTGATTTGTTAATGGATGAAAAAAAAAAAAAAAAAGAAGGCCGAGCTTGGGCATTGTATGCGGTTGAAATGTGTGTCAAAACAAATTTTCTTCCAATAAGAAATTGTAATTATAAACTTAGTTATGTTTCATTAGGCATAATTAAAGTACAATGCATGAATCTATATAGATAATTAGAAGAGGTCATTTTGGTATTACTTTTTAACACTTCTAAAATATAATTCTATTATTTATTATTATTACTTTTACTTTTATGTCATTAGTAAAATTAAAATTAACTCTATTAACTAATGAGCTAATAAAAAAATCAAAGTGATCAGTATATTAAATTAAATTATTAAAAAACCTCATAAATAAAATTCTTTGGTGTCCATTTTTTTATCTGGCAGTTCCATAAAAAATAATAATAAAAATGATTTCTACAATAATGGCCCTATCCCTTTGTTATCTGTTGATTGGCACAAGAATTATAGCTACAAAATTGTGCCTTCATGGTCCAAATGATACAGAGCTTTGAGGCTTTATTTCAGTCTCCTCCTGATCTTGCACCAACACTTCATATGCTTTCTTTCTCTTTCACTCTGGGCGAAATTCAATTCAAATCTAGGTTTTCTTTGGTTTATACTCTAATATTAATTCTGATGATGAAATTATGGGTTTACTTTTTGGGGTTAGTTTGCTGTGAAGGTAGGATAGTCAATTTGAGACGTTATAGAGAAGAGTAGAAGAGAGAAGATATGTAATTATGTTTATGCCCGTGTTTTCTCCTATGCTTTCCCCCCAAATTAGGGGGTTGATTTTTGGTAGGCTTAGAAAAAAAACACCCAAGCCCCACCAAAATCCACTCCATTTTCTCCTCACAATCAAACAAACAAACAAATAAAAAATTATAATCTCCTAACTTTTGTCCCCATTTTCCATTCACCCAAAGAAAAAAATTGTAAAGTGAGAAGTTAGTGAAAACAGGCAACGCTAAACATAGAGGAAAGAAAAGAAAGGATAAAGTTTTTTATTATTATCTTTTAGAAAAAGAAGAAATGACAAAGTTAGAACAAATTATGACCTATAAGGATTTTATTTTATTTTTTATGAAGTCTATGTTGGACCCTCATTGTGGAAATAAGTAAAGCTTTGTCATGACTCGACGACTTTGACTTGCATCTCTCTAATCCTCTTGTCTCAAGTGGGTTGCATTCCTACAATCCTACTGTTTAGGGTTGTCGATCTTTGAATAGATTATGGGATCTTTGAATAGTCATGCGTAGATATATGGCTACTTTAGTGTGGAGTAGGTAATATATGTGACCAATAATTTTGCCTAATGGTTACTTTTGTTCACATTAAATATTTGGGAAAATTGACAACGTTAATCTATTAAATCTGATTAGAAGGCAAAAGGAAAAAAAAATTGTAGGTTGTACTCAAGAGGTTTTGGGTTGGGCAAACTTGATTATAAGATATCTTAGATGTATTCTTTTTTTTCTTTTGGTATTAGTATGTATATAGAAATTCCTTAACTTGGAATTTAAATAGTAAGAGAGCTTTCGTAGTAGGCGGATATCATAAGATATTAGTTAACCAAACAAGTGATAGTAAATAAAATTATCTAGATGGATCATAGATTGATGTAACTTGGTCATTGTTTTAGGTGGTATTTGTTTGTGGATCTCAGACGAAAAGGTTAGGGATGAGAAGTGCGAATTTTGTAATCTCTTCTACTTGATGTAGGTAACATTTTCTTGCCTTGTTATATTTTGCTTAAAATAACATGTTTTATCTATTAAATTTTCCTTGGTCTTTCCTTACAAATCTTATTTAATTGTTTAAACTACATTGATTTAGAGAAAATAACTAGATTTTCTCCGTCGTTGAAGTTTTTTAATTTTATTTGTTTTAATTGGTTATTTAGAAAGTTCTAGTCCCTTCAAAATTGGATCAAGCAAATGTCAATTTTGTGAAGGCAACCTGGAATTTGAAATGAAATATAATTGTCTAAACAAAGTTTATAAAATATGATTTTGGATATGGAATGTAATGAAAGTGGTAATTTATGTACAATTTTACTATGCTTTGTACTTAGTCGATGAGGGTTATACATTGGCACATAAATTAGTTTTTTTTTTTTGGTGCATATCACAAGCCTAGATGATCTATGATTCTAGGCCTAGTGATTGGGACTTAGCGTAACCATAGATATATAAAAATGGTTAAGAATACACAATCTGATTGAATATGAAAAGGATCAGGATTCTTTTGAAACTGAGTGTAAAAGTTTTATTTTTTGTTTTCCTTTAGCTAAAGCTAGGTACTAAGTGAAATGTTTGGAAAATATTGAAACTAAAAATCCATACATATATTTTACTGAAGTGAGCAATGAATAAAAATAAATTGTAGAGTGAGAAGCTAGTACAGGCAAGCGGTGTTGACTATAAAGATAGAATGAGTTAAAGAAAATAAAGAATATAGTTATAAGAAAATGATGACCTATGAGGATTTTAAATATTTTTACGAAATCTTTATTGGACCCTCATATCTATGTGGGATCCTCATTGTGGAAATGAGTAAGCTTAGTGAAGACTCGACAACCTTGACTTGCTTCTCTCTAAAACCAAATTTCCTTCCCCAAATAAAAAACCAAGGCTAGTGGTTCCTTCTTTGATCGTGACTTAAACCTTGACTTACTAGTTTAATGTATCATTAAAAATATTTTTGCACACCTTGATTACACTCAAAATTCAATACCCTTTATTTCTCAAAAAAAAAAAAAAAAAATCATCACCCTTCATTTGTTCAAGTTTAAATTAACGTTGATAATTTTGAAGTTAAAGTATGTAATTTTTTATTTAAAAGATTGTATTAATTGATGCTCCTTTATAAAGCTAAATTTTCTAAATGGGACCAACAAAATAAAACAGAGGAATTATTACCCTAAAGTTGGCTTGTAGTGAAGCATAATCCAAATCAAAAAGAAATAAAATTTCAAAGCCAGCCAGAACCACCTAGAATAAGAATCTAAAACATAGCGAACGCTAAATCAAGAATATTGTAGTTCAATTAATATTTTTTGATATTTTCAACTAAAAGTCCAAAATTCAGATGTCCGTTACTTTTATCTGTCAAATTACTATGAAGAAAAAAAAAGGTACTAAAAGTTCTAGTAATGTTTACTTTCTGAAGAAGTCCCATTGTCCCAATCAAATAGGATTAGGTGGTACTATCAATTTCCCTCTCCCAAAAACTAAAAACAAAAAATATATATATTAAAAAATAATAATAATTTTTTAAATAGAGAAAAAGTAAAGAGCACTATCCGCTTTGTCATACGCGGAACAGTTGTATAAGTTATAGCCATTTTCTTATTGAAAAAACTACCAACCCAAACCCATATTTGAATCCCAATTCCACATTTGATTTGCCCCATTTTGAACCTTAGCCATTGTCTCCACAAATCCAGATGAGCAGTGAGGTTGTTGTTTATTACTATTTAAGGGGCTTCCATTATTTGAATTTTTCATTTTTTTAGTTCAAAAATTCAGTACACCTTTATGTTTAAGTAGAGACAAAACTAAAGAATAATCCGATAAAAATGTAACTCTAACTCTTACTTAAACATTGCCTAAAAAATAGGACTACTCTCTATAAATTTTCAAATTACTTTATCCACTTATAAATTAGATTCATTTTAAAAAAAAACTTAAAAATTAAATTCTCAAAATAAAAATTATATATATAAAATAAAAACACAAATTTTTTTTCTTTTTGCTAAAAACAAAAGCCTCAAATTACACGCAAATAGCATGTGCTGAGGCTAGTACCACTTATTAGTTCTTGTTCTCGTTTGTATCATAACTGAAGTTGTGGATATAATTGGCTCTGACGTAAGGAACCAAACTGAAAATTAGTCTACTCCGAGGTCCACTTGTCCAATAATACTGTGCAGACTTATTCCACAAAAGTTTTGATGAATCAGAGCGGGGAGACACTAAGAAAAAGACTCCCTTCATCTACAAGCACAGCTTCAAAAGGACCAGAGCTGGTAGAGCTCAAATTTGTGGACCAAATTGGAACTTGAGACTCATTAAACCCCCATATTCAATTGAGCAAGGAGGTTGTACACTTTTACTTCTTAAGAGCATCTGTAGCAGTTGTCTTATAAAAAGTGTCACTTTAATACATCAAAAACATACTTTATTATTTTACTATATCATTTTACAATATCTCATTTATTAGATGTTTTATTCTTCAACTCTATACATTAAAATAATATTTACAACACATAAAAATAATATATTAAATTCCTCCCCCATCATCATCATCATCATTATCATCAACCACAACAACAACAACAACAACAACCAGAAAAATTGTTGCGGTCACAATCACCAAAAAAAAAAAACCACAACCACCAATTCGCCCACCATCGATTCGCCCATCACCAACCGACCCACCCACCACCACTGATCTGCCCACCACCATCTCAACCCATCCACCACCATAACCCACAACCCAACCCATCCACCACCGATCTGCCCATTCGAACCCACCTACTGCCCAACCCACCCATCAAACCACAGCGAAAAAATGTGAACGAAAAAAAAAAAAAAAAAGAACCCGAAGCGGAATAAAGAAGACAAATGATCGGCAGCGTCGAGTGGTGGTCTTTGGTGAGATCGGCGGCATTGAGTGGTGGCCTTTGGTGATTGACGTGCTGTGGAAGACAAATAGAGAAGACAGAGATGAGAAGACGAAGAGAGAGATATCTGTGATTAGGAGAGAGAAAACGGGAATAAAATAACAATATATATTTTGCAATTGTTGTCCGTACCGTCTCAAATTTGAGACGGTATTGTAACATGTTGCAAACATTTAACACATTTAACACATCTGATAATGCTCCGTTTTTGGTGTTTGATGTGCCAAATGTGCCAAATATTTGGCATTTAACACATTTAACACATCTGCTGTGGATGCTCTTGGATCTTGCAAAAGATCTAACAATGTGTCAGATTTGCAGTGCTTAAGAAAATTTTGACCAAATTAGACTTCATGTGGTTTAGAGTTTGTGCTACATTGTAATTGACGAGTCCCTCTTCACCTCGAGGGACCAATCTCATTGTCTATGGAGATACTAACAGGACTCCAAAGCAGTCTAGTCTGGTAGAATCCATGATTCCAGACTTTAAAATGGGTTAAATGTGAAAGTTCATGTTAACATATGCTTTTAGAAAAATCGTTAATAAATTATTTTCAGAAAAAATTTATACTATTTTTATGAAAAATATAAATAAATAAAACTATCAAAAAAATTAATTACTATTTTCTTTTCTCATAAGAAATTTTTAAAAATATATTTTAAATCAATGCACTTAGGAGTTAGGACATTTGTTAACTTTTCTCAATGTAAAATTGGGGTGCAAATATGGGTTTGGGTTGGATAAAATGGGTTGAGTAGTTTTTTTTTAAATAAAATAAAATAAAAAAACTATTATGACATCATTGTTCAGTTAGTCACATACACAATGGAATAAATGGGTTGGGTAGTTTTTTTTAAATAAAAAATTATTATCACATTAGTATTCCGTTAGTCATGTACAGAATGGATAATATGGATTGGGATAATATGGATTGGGTAGTTTTTTAAAGAATAATGCCAAAAATACAAAATGTGGGGGCTTGTCAATCAACAGACCCATTAAAGTCAGGATCGTTGGGCCTGTGGCCCATCCGAGGATGCATATCCGTTCGAGGAGGCCATGTCAGGTCACAAGGCAATTGCCGAAAGGGGGTGGTAATCAATATCACGAGGGTAGAATTCTGTATCCGTCCGAGGACGCCATACTCCTCGGCAGTATGCGTCCGAGGACGATCAGGACACGGTCTTGTCGCAACCAGACCTCAGAATTATGTCACCACTAAAGATAGAATAACCGACCAAGGGTAAAAGAGATAAGGCAAACAAATATCTATAACTACAGCTACCTTCGCATTAATGACCTCTCAACCAACTCTCTAGCCACATTAATGTGGAGGTGATACATGAACAGTAAGGAAGCAGCCTTACAGCTGCCCATAGGAAGTTCCAGGAGGTGCTAGATGGGACAGAAAGAAATCCTCTGAACCCAACCTACACGTGTTCGGTAAGGATGGAACACAAAGGGTGGTATATAAACTGAAAGAAGAACATGCAAGAAGGGGATCAAAACAGAAAAGGAAAGAAAGAAAGACACAGAAAAGGAAGAAGAACAAAGAGAGAGAAAAAGAACTGTATCGATCACCAAAGAAAACGATCTTTATGCCAACTTTGGGCCTTCAATATACGTGAGAGTGAATCTTTTTATACAAAAGTTAACCTAGTTCTTTACACCCACGCTCAACAAATCATATTGTTTGGGTCTATTTACATGCGAACCCAATATCGTGTTGGGTCATTACGAATCGTGTCCTTACAATTGGCGCCGTCTGTGGGGAGAGCTTATGTTAGCTTAAAGGACTTCCGGTGTAACGTTTCTGATGGAGGAAATGGGTCCACATCACCCCGCGGCGAGACCGAATCAGGAGGATGTCAACCTGCACCAGGCAGAGTCAAGGGGCTCTCAGCATGGTGGTCCTCGAAGGAGTCCCGAGCGGAGAGAAGGCCATGAAGGGAGTGTACGTACAACTCATACAACCAGGAGCCACTCTCGGGGGAAGAGTCACGTCTCCCACGCGAAGCATGATGGGAATTTGCAACGTGAGATTGCAGATTTAAAGAAAGAGTTGCGCCATGCACGGCGGGAGCGTTCCCCACCTTGCTCCGAGCCATCATCTGAGGAGTCCGATGGAACTAGTTATAGGTGGAGATCGAGAACTCTGCCAAACGAGACTTTCTCCTATGAAGAGTAGCACCGCCATCGAAGTAAGCGTAGAAGTCCAACTAGCAGGGGCTTGGGAAACGATGCCATGAACAAAGCCTTGAGTCAAATTTCCAAGTCACCCTTTACGAGAAACATAGACGATGCGACTCATCCTCGGCGGTTCCATAAGCCTATGTTCTCTTTGTATGATGGCCATTCAGATCCAGTGGAATATGTAAGCTATTACAGCCAGAAGATGGCTATTTACTCCAGGAACGAGACTTTGATGTGCAAAGTTTTTCCATCGAGTTTGGGTCTGACGGCGATAAGGTGGTTCAACGGCTTAAGGGCCAATTCTGTTGGGTCTTTTAAAACACTGACTCGGGCTTTTGGTGCTCGCTTTATTACATGTAGTAGGACTCCTCGGCCTTTGGGATCTTTGCTGACTCTATCTATGCGAGAGGGCGAGACTCTCAAGAATTACTCGGATAGGTACTGGGAAATGTTTAACGAAATAGAGGGAAAGAACAATCCTGTGGCTATAACCACTTTCAAAGCTGGTCTCGCAGCTGATCATGATTTGAGGAAATCCCTGACGAGTAAACTTGTCACCAGTGTGCACCAACTGATGGACAGAATAGATAAGTACAGAAGGGTAGAAGAAGATCAACTTCAGGAGAAAGGAAAGGCCAAGGTGATCCCTCAGGAAAGGAGGGATTTCAAGTCGGACCGTTATAATAACAGCCGACCACGGAGGGATTTTGGTGGGCAGTCGGGTTCGGCGGACGCCCAGGTTGTTAATGCAATATTTCTGGAGCCAGTGCAGTAGGTTTTAGAGAAGATAAAGAACGAGCCATTCTTCAAATGGCCGAACAAGATGGCGAGAGAGCCTAGGAAACGCAACCCAAGTTTGTACTACCATTATCATCAGGATCATGGGCACACGACGGATAACTGCAGGAATTTATGGGACCACTTGGAACAGTTGGTCCATGAAGGGAAACTAAAGCAACTCTTGCATCACTCCAGTGGAAGGGCGACCAAGCAGGTTCAGAGGTGCGTGGGGACGCTTCATCAAGGCTCCCCCTGGGTACGATTAACGTTATCTTTGCGGCCCCGGGAAAAACTGGATCTTGCCCTTTTAGAGTATTGTCGGTGTCCCGATCCCCGGCTGAGGATCATTCCCGAGCATTGAAGAGGGCCAAGGTGCGTGTCCCCCTGATTCTAGGCTTTTCAGATGAGGATATGATTGGGACCATACAGCCCCATGAAGATGCTTTGGTGGTAACGCTGAGAATTGGCGGGTACGATGTCAGGAGAGTGATGGTTGATCAGGGTAGCACTGTGGATGTGATGTATCCAGACTTGTACAAGGGGCTAGGCTTAAAGCCAGAGGACTTAACGACCTATAACTCTCTTCTAGTAAGTTTTGAGGGGAGGTTGGTCACTCCCAAAAGACTAATCAGGCTGCCCGTGCAGTCAGGTACGGATGTGGTGGAGGTGGACTTTATTGTCGTAGATGTTTTTTCTCCATACACGGCTATTATGGGCAGACCTTAGCTTCACACCCTTAAAGCGGTCTCGTCTAATCTATACCAAAAAGTGAAGTACCCATCCGGAGACCAAGTGTTGGAAATAGTAGGGAGTCAGGCGGCTGCTCGGCAATGCCTAGTAGCGGCTATACAACATCGGCTAGAGGCAGAAACCTCGGCTACGGCTGACAATGAGTTATAGCAATTAAAGTCCCAATATCAGGCTTAGACATACCAGCCAATGGGGTAGAGTGTGAAGATCTGGAGAAGGTAGTTGTTGTTGATGATCCAGAAAAATTCTTCCAGGTTGGGGCCAAATTGCCTTTGAAAGAGAAAGCGAGTTTGCTGGAATTCCTCCGAGCTAATGTGGACGTTTTTGCATGGGACCCGTATGAAACCCCAAGGGTGGACCTGAATTTCATTTGTCACCGACTCAACGTGAACCCTACCGTTATGCCCAGGAGACAACCTCCTTGGCGACCATCGAAGGAACATGCCAAGGCGGTTAGAAGCGAAGTTGCCAAGCTCAAACAGGCTGGGGTTATCAAGGAAGTTTTTTACCCCCAGTGGTTGGCCAATAAGGTGGTAGTAAAAAAGAAGACTAGAAAATGGCGGGTGTGCGTGGACTTCATGGATCTTAATAAGGCCTGCCCCAAGGATCCATTTCCTATGCCGAAGATCGACCAGTTGGTGGATGCGACCGTGGATCACCCCAGGATGAGTTTCTTGAATGCCTTCCAAAGGTATCACCAAATACCGTTGGCCGCCGACAATCAGGAAAAGACTGATTTTGTGACCCCGATTGGGAATTACCATTACAAGGTAATGCCCTTCGGCGTGAAAAACACTGGATCTACCTACCAACGCATGATGACGAAAATGTTTGAATCGCAACTGGGTAGAAGTATTGAAGTTTATATCGATGATATGGTTGTGAAAAGTAAAGTGGTGTCCGAACACGTGGAGGACCTCACAAGTATCTTCGGGATACTGAGAAAACACAAGTTGCGCTTGAATGCTTCGAAGTGCTCCTTTAGTGTAGGTTCCGAGAAATTCCTGGGGTACATGGTGACCCATAGGGGAATTGAGGTGAATCCAGACCAGATTAGGGTCATTAACGATTTGCAAGCGCCTCGGAATCCAAAAGAAGTGCAGAAACTGACGGGGATGACTGCTGCGTTGAATCGGTTCATCTCCAAGTCGGCTGAGAGGTGTCGTCCTTTTTTCCGCCTATTACATAAGTGGCAAGGATTTGAATGGACCATGGAGTGTGGTGAAGCGTTCTAGCAGTTGAAAGAGTACTTGTCCAGGCCGCCTATCATGTCTAGCCCTGAGGTGGATGAGGTGTTGTATGCTTATTTGGCAGTAGCCCCTCATGCAGTTAGTGTCGTCTTGATACGAAAAGACAATGGCGTCCAAAGGCCAGTTTATTATGTAAGTAAATCCCTCCATGAAGCCGAGGTGAGATATCTGTCATTAGAAAAGGCCATACTGGCGGTGGTCCATGCAATACGCAAACTTCCGCACTATTTTCAAGCCCACACTGTGATTATCTTGACCCAACTGCCTCTCAAGTCCATACTCAGAAGTGCTGACTACACGGGAAGAATTGCCAAGTGGGGCATGATTCTGGGTGCTTTTGATATCAAATACATGCCTCGCACCTCTGTAAAAGGTTAAGTCCTTGCCGATCTGGTGGCTGAGTTCGCCGAGTGCCTAGAGGAAGTTAATATGAATCAAGATCACATGGATGAAAAATTAGTTGGCCTAATATCTGCACAAAGAGAGTCTTTTTGGAAAGTGTACGTGGATGGGGTCGCAAACCAACGGGGAGCAGGATTGGGATTGGTGTTGATATCCCCCGAAGAGGTCATCATCGAGAAGTCGTTAAGACTGGGGTTCTCAGCCACTAACAATGAATCAGAATACGAAACTTTGATAATGGGAATGAGTATGGTCCATAAAATGGGTGGAAAGGCAGTGAAGTTATTCTCAGACTCGAGATTGGTAGTCGGCTAGGTGAGAGGAGAGTTGGAGGCCCGAGACCCAAGGATGCAAGGGTATCTGGACCGGGTTAAGCGTCTACGAACGAAGTTTGAGTCTTTCGACTTGTTGCATATTCCTCGAGGTGAAAATACCCACGCTGATTCCTTAGCGACCCTTGCCACCTCCTTAGTACGAAATTTTCCTCGGATGATTATCATCGAAGACCTGTGTACCCCCACCTCACCAGAAAAGGAGGTTTGCCAAATCAGTCAAACCAATCCGTCGTCAAGCTGGATGGATCCCATATTAAAATTTCTTAAAAGTGACATATTGCCCGAAGATAAGGTGGAAGCTGAGAAAATACAAAGGAGAGCTCCTCAGTATTGGTTATCTAAGGATAAAAAGTTATACAAACGGTCCTTCTCTGGGCCATACCTGCTCTGTGTGCCTCCTGAGACAGCAGAGTCAATCCTGGAAGAATTGCATGAGGGTATTTGTGGAAACCATACAGGAGGAAGGTCTCTATCATGTCGAGCCCTTACACAAGGATATTGGTGGCCAAAAATGCGAAAGGAAGTGCAGGAGTACGTTAAGAAATGCGATCAATGTCAAAGGTATGCTCCATATATCCACCAACCGAGAGGAGTTCTTAACCCTCTCTCTAGCCCTTGGCCTTTTGCCCAATGGGGACTGGATATCGTCTGCCCTTTTCCTAAAGCCATAGGAAACAAGAAATACCTGCTGGTCGGCACAGACTACTTCACTAAATGGGTTGAAGTTGAGCCCTTGGCGAACATCAGGGACGTAGATGTGAAGAAGTTTGTTTGGAGGTACATTGTTACACAATTTGGAGTTCCCCGCACTCTTGTCTCAGATAATGGACTCCAATTTGATAGCAATGCCTTCAAGGAATATTGTTCAGAACTGGGAATAAGAAACAGATATTCCACTCCGGCTTATCCACAAGGCAATGGGCAGGCTGAAGCTGTTAACAAAGTAATAGTCGATGGGCTTAAGAAGAGACTGGATGACGCGAAAGGAAAGTGGGTGGAGGAATTGCCACATGTACTTTGGACGTATCGGACAACACCCCGATGTTCAACAGGGGAAACTCCCTTTTCCATGACCTATGGGGCCGAAGCTGTCATTCCCCTGGAAACTGGATTCCCAACGTTAAGGATCAGTACATTCTCTTCGAATAATAATGATGCGATGCTAGAGAAAAGTTTGGACCTGATTGAAGAACAAAGAGAGAGAAAAAGAACTGTATCGATCACCAAAGAAAACGATCTTTATGCCAACTCTGGGCCTTCAATATACGTGAGAGTGAATCTTTTTATACAAAAATTAACTTAGTTCTTTACAACCACGCTCTACAAATCATATTGTTTGGGCCTATTTACGTGCGAACCCAATATCGTGTTGGGTCGTTACGAATCGTGTCCTTACACAAACTATTTTACAAAAAATTTTACAAACCGTAGATATAGTAAGTAATTACTGGCAAATGAAAAAGTGATATTAATAGTTGACCTAGTTAAAAACTAATAAGAAATTGGTCACATTAATATTTTGTAAAAATGTTGTAAAATAGTTTGTACCTGTAGTATTACTCTTTTTTAAAAATAAAATATGGGTCACGTTAACGGTGTCCTTAAAGCAATTATTAATAAATCATATTAGAAAAGTTTTTAACACTACTTTTATGGAAAATATATATAAAAAAAACTATTGGAATTTTTTTTTTTTCATAAAATGTTTTTAAAAATAATTCATAAACCAATATCTTTAGAGCATACGTCAATATTTCCCATAAAATATTACTATCACATCATTGTTCCCATATACACAAGAAAATTAACAGAATTAGATGAAAGGATCAATAATGCTCATTTTAAACTTTGAAACTAAAAGCAATTAATATGTAAACTTTGGAGACCTATGTATTTTCAAATAAATAAAATAAAATGAAGAAGAAGTTTGATACGATTTGTTGCCTATTTTTGTTTTGCCAATAATGTAGGCAAACACTTGAAAAATTCTTATAGATTTTTAGGAATCCATGGGTGTTTTATTCTTGATGTAAGATTGATTTGAAATCCTCGAGTTTTATTCTTGCCTTTCCTTTTAATTACATTTTAGGCTTCTTTTGGTTAAGGGATAGACTAAAGTTTATAGGCTGTTTGGATGGCCTATTTCCGTAACTCAATTCTCAATTTCCATTACTCATAACTCAAAAATAGTGGAACCCATAGTTCAATATCCGTTTAGTTGCACGATAACTCTGTTTCCATAACTCTGTTTCCATCACTTAATTTTCTTATTTTTGAGTTATGAGTTATGGAAACTGAAAACACATTTTGGCTGTTTTCAGTTTCCATAACTCATAACTCAATGGCATTTTTGTAATTAAACACACATGGTGGGACCCATTACATTGTATTGTCAACTCAACTCTTGACACTGTCTCCTTCTTTTTCTCTTTCTTTCTTCTCCTGGGTTCGGTCTCCATTGTTCTTCCTTTTTTCTTTTTTTCTTTTTTTTTTTTTCAACTGGGTTTGGGTTTTTGGGTTTCTTTCTTTCTTTTTTTTTTATTCTTCATCACAGAATTTTTTGGTCTGAAGTTGCAGTCCATGACTGAGTAAAGATGGGCTTGGATTTGGATTTGGGGTTTCAAAATACCCACTTGAATGGGTTTCAAAATACTCATTCCTTGAACACGGTGGTTGGGGTTTCGGTGTGGTGTCCCAACCGAGACCGTGGACGAAGATCTCGCATCGATTCTGTATTGGTTGATGGATGAAGACCGTGGACTGTGGACGAAGATTGTCGTCGTATCGGTTCCGTATCAGCTCGTCGTCGTCGTTGTCCCATCATCACCGGCTGAGGTGGAGGTTGAAATAGCCGTCTGATTGGCCGCATTTTGTTGTTGTTGTTGCTGTTTTTGTTATTATGGTTGAAGCTGGGTTTAGGTTTGTGTTTTGGGAGAGTAACAGGGGTGAAGGAGGGGAAATGAGAAAAGAGAAAATGGTGGGGCCCATAGAAGTGCTTTGACCAAGTGACAGGTATGGGGCCCACAAATAGTGTGAAAAATATTGAGTGATGGTGCCAAACAAATGTGAAAAATTAAGTGATGAGTGATGAGTGATGGAAATTGAATGATGAAATTTTTGCATCCAAACAGTCTCTTAGTTTTCCCTCAGCATATTTGGTTAGGAGGATGAAAAGTGAAGGAATGAAAACCTAATTTATTTGGTTGAAAAGAAAAACAAGAGAATAAAAAATCTAATTTGTATGAATTTACTTTCATACTCCTATTTATATAAAACCTTATAATTATTTTATTTATCATTATATTACCGTCAAATTTATTAAATGCATTGACAAGTATATCATATCAAATTCCACTTTTTTTTTCAATTACACAATTTATTTAGAGAAATGCTAATGAGTGCTCTTTGGATATTGATTTACAATCCATTTTAAGAAAGTTTTGACATCACTTTTATGGAAAATAAAAAAACTGTCAAAATATTAATTTTTTTTTTTTTTCATAAAATTTTTTTTAACTGAATTATTAATCAATGTATTAAAGAGACTCGTTAGCATGACTAATTTATTTATTATAAAAAAAATACACACAAATCAAAAAGATAAAGATAAAAATAACATCTGATGCTTGTAAAAATAATTATAGCCCTTTCTTTTTGGGGGCACATGTGCACGCTATCCCTATCTTATCTGTTTAGTGAACTGGAAACATCGAGACAGGCGGGCTCACTTTTGTTTTTTTCTTTTTTCTTTTTTAATTTTATGAGACAGGATTTATTTATTTATTTCCACGTCAAAGCGCACACACTTTAAAAGATAGAGAAAAGAAGAAAAAAATTGATAAAATTTTGTATTTATTATTATTAAAAAAATAAGAAAGGACAAAATTAGGACAAACTATGATCACGAGGATTTAAAATTTTTTTTTATTGAAACCCATGTCTGACCCTCGTGGAAATTAGTAAAGCAACCTTGACTTCACCTGCTCTTGTAGTATCTCAATGGCTTGAATACTTTTATCAAATTGTGGAAATCGGTAAAGCTGCTCTTTGTAGATCTATTGGGATAGAACTTATTTTGTTAAAATTAAAAATTAAAAGTTAAAAATATTGGAATAAAATAATTTTTAAATATGTAAATAATATCGTAGGATCTATTTTTAATGAAAAAGTTTCTAAAAAATGAGCTTATAGGTCCGTAAACAGTACATGAATACACTGTTCTGATCAAAAATTATGATTACTGTTCATAACAGTGATAAACAGTAATGTTTTACTCCTGAAACGGGTGCCCAAAAAAAAAAAAAAACTGAAACATAAAAGTGAAACACAACTTCAATTGATCCAAACAGATACCACTTTAGTGTGGAGTAGGCAAATATATGTGGCCAATAAACTTTGCCTAATGGTTACACATGTTCACATTAAATATTTGGAAAAATTGACAACCACTAATCTATTAAATCTGATTAGCTAGAAGGGAAAAAAATAATAATAATAAGAGAAATGCTAACAATGTCCTTAGGATTTTGGTTAATAATTTATTTAAAGAAAGTTTTTAATGATAAAGAAAAAAAAAATTAATATTTTGACAATTTTTTTCATTTCTCATAAAAGTGGTGTCAAAACTTTCTTAAAATAGATTGTTAACCAACGCCCTAAAGGCACTTGTTAGTACCCTAATAATAATAGTAAACTAAATTTTAGAGGTATCAATGTTCGACCCAACCCTTAAACACGATATAAACCCAACACGGGTTTTTACTGGTTAGGGCTGGGCTTTAGCAGGTTTCGGTCATAAACAGGTCGAGCCGAATGCGACACAATAAGAAACGTATGTCATAAGAGAGTCAATCCATGCGACCTACAATAGACACCTTTGACACGTCAATTTGCTCGTGTCCACCCAAAATAAAACATTTAACACAACTCATTTAACTTATATGACAAATGAATATTCATTTTATTTTAAAATTTTCAAATAACTTTTATATCAAACCTATATTTTAAACTCAAAAAGAAAAGTGAGTAATTACAAAAACTTACATGGGATATAATTGGAAATTGAAATGGGTTGAAGAGTTGAAATGTATGCACTACTTTTGGGATGTAAAATATATATATATATATATATATATATATATATATATATATATATATATATATATATATATATATATTAGATGGATATTATATTTAATGTTAAGCAGGTTGAAATGGGTTGTGTCACATTCGTGTCAACCTAACATAACCTATTTATTAAGTGTGTCAAGTGGATTGGATTAGGTTTAGGTTGAGCCATTTAGTCGAATTCTCCTACCTTAACACGACATGAACTCGACACACTAACTTGAATTGACACTCCTACTGTACTCAAGAGGTTTTTGGGTTGGCTAGCTTGATTATAAGATATCTTGGGTGTATTTTTTTTTTTCTTTTGGCATTGGTATTTATATATAAATTCCTTAACTTGGAATATAAATAGTTAGAGAGCTTTCGTAATGGCCGGATATCACAAGTGATAGTAAATAATTTATCTATATAGATTGATGTAATTGAGTCATTGTTTTAGGTGGTATTTGTGGATCTTAGATGGGAAGGTTAGGGAGAAGTGCGAATTTTGTAATCTCTTCTTGAGGCAGGTAACATTTTCTTGCGCAGTTATATTTTTGCTTAAAATAAAATGTTTTATCTATTAAATTGAATGAAATATATTTGTCTTAACTAAGTTTATGAAATATGATTTTGGATATGGACTAAAATGAAACTGGTATTTTTTTTTTTGAAAGAGTTTCAACTTATGACATTCTCCTAATGAGAGTTTTTTATTATTAGATCAAGACATCAATCAATTTTTTGTGTAGACGAGGATTAATTGAACCATAGATCTCTTATACAACCATCAGAGACTTTACTAGTTGAGCTAACACGAACCCACTGAAACTACTAATTTATATGTGCAATTTGACTATGCTTTGGACCCCTCAATAGGGGTTATAGATTAGCATAACTAGTTTCTTTTAGTACATATATATTACAGACTTACATGTGATTCTAGCCCTAGTAATTGGATTTAGCATGACTATAGTTAAATAAAGATTGTTAAGAATACAAAATCTTATTGAATATTAAGATGTGAACCATTTGAAGTCCAAAGAAAATTTTTAAGTTTTTGAATTCCTTATAATTTGTAGTTTTGATGTCTTTGGAACGCATTGCAAATATAATTGATGTTTTAAATCCATTAAAAATTATAAGTCAATTTTATCAGTTGAACTGAATTGCAATTTCTGTGCTCATTGAAGTCCTATCTTATGTAAAAAAACATTTTTTTTACTCATAAATATGCTTGATCCAGCTACTTAGAATTTGATTATTTACTGAGTTGTCACTCACTGCCCTTTTGATTATGAGGAATAGCAATTGTTGGGTTTCTGCTGGAGTGTGCACATGAGATATGTTTAGGAATATTTGGAATAAGATTTGCGTTTGGACTTCTATTTTCATTAATGCTTTAGAGGTTTTTAATAGTTGAGGCCTAAGAGTAATATAGTTCAACTATTTTTTTTTTTTTTGATATTTTCAACTAAAAGTCCAAAATTCAAATTTCCCTACATTAATCTATCAAATTATCTTGAAGAAAAAAAAAATGAAAAACAAAAAAAAAGTACTAAAAGTTCTAATTATGTGACTTTCTGAAGACGTCCCATTGTCCCAATCAAATAGGATTAGGCGGTACTATCAATTTCCCTCTCCCAAAAACTAAAATCAAATATATATATATATATATATATATATATATATATATATATATATATATTAAATAATAATAATTTTTTATATAAAGAAAAAGTAAAGAGCACTACCAGCTTTGTTGTACGTGGCACTATTTATTTAAGTTACGGATCATCAAGTTCATACCAAGGAAAAGCCTAAATAACCTTCTTGAGAATGGGTGACAGAATTCAGAGGTTGAATCAAGCTGCTCAAAATGGAAATATCGATGCCTTTTACAACATAATTCGAGAGGATGTAAACCTTTTGGAGCCCATCGATGAGTCCCCATTTGTTGATACTCCTTTACACATATCAGCATCTGCCGGGCACATCCCATTTTCCATTGAGATGATGAAATTAAAGCCCTCTTTTATAAGCAAGCCAAATCCAGATGGGCATACCCCCTTTTACCTTGCTCTACTGAATGGGCATACAGAGATGGTGCGCCAGCTTCTACAACACAATGCGGACCTTGTTCGTGTCAAAGGAAGGGAGTGTATGACTCCTTTGCATTACGCAGCAACAACAATAGGAAGGGAGGGTCTAACCCCTCCGCATTATGAAGCAAAAACAAAAGATTACCTTGCTTTATTAGAAAAATTTTTGTCATTCTGTCCTGATTCTATTACAGATGTGACAACACGAAATGAGACTGCTCTTCATATTGCCCTCAAAAACAACAATTTGGAGGCTTTTAAATTCTTGGTGGGATGGCTCCTAAGGGAGTGGCGGTATTGGAGTAAAATCCTGGAGCAGAAGGATGTGGAAGGCAATACTGTATTGCACATTGCAGTATCTAGAAATCAAACACAGGCAAGTTCTCTCATTTCCTTAGTTATGAAGTCGGTACCGTACCGTACTGGCCGGTACGGCCGGTATATTCTCTACCGGAGCTTAAAACAGTACCGAAACACTTGTGTTTCGTTTCGGTTCAAATATCGGTTATGCCGGGTTGTTCCGGCTATACCGGACGAAATATCATATTTCGGCCGGAAAAATCATACCGGACCGGAACATGATTTTCAGATCAAAAAGAAAGAAAAATTTTCAAATCCAATATCTCTCTCCCCTCTTTCAGTTACATATTAACTTACGATCTCTCACTATGCTGCTGTCTCGGCCAGAAAATCACCGCTACGTTGCTGGAGTCCCATTTCGATGATCTCCTTCTCCTCCCACTTCATCTTCTTCGTTAAATAACCAAAAACCTCTTTCTTAGCTTTTGTTTTGTTTTAGTTTAGCTTTTCAGTTTCTTTTATTTAGTCCTTTTTGTTTATGTGCTTAACAGCTTTACCCAATTTTTACTAATAAATTTCAAGTTCCAACTTCAGCCTCTTTATTATTAATTTATTTGAATAAAATAATTATTATTTTTTTTTTTCTTTTGCGTGTTTAACATCCACGTGAAGATGAATTCAACCTTAACTTCCTTTTATTAAGTATTTTATTTATTTTTAATTTATGTATTTTATTTTTAACTTCAACTATGGTATACCAAATATATCAATATCTAATGAATTTATAATAATAATAATAATAATAATAAATAAGAAAACCTACTACCATGTATCATCTAAAAAAACTTTGTATTATAATCAATAATAATTAAAAATAATATCAATGTATAATGAATTTTGAAAAATAGCATTTTAACTAAAACTTAAGGATCAAAGATATTTAAATGAGTTTTTTTAAATATATATATGTATATATTTAAATGAGATGTTTTATGATTTATAAATACTTTTAATAAATTGTGTGTACTTTGACTTTTATTAATATGAGTTTTACACTCTATTATTAAATTTAAACTCTTTATAAAATAACGGTAATTTCGAAATGGTATACTGATACTGAAATATTATGTTCCACTTATTAAACCGGTACAACCTCTAATACAAAATTGACTTCCTTACTTGTAATTCAATTATTGGTTGACACCTTGTTGTGTTTTCAAATGGAATATTCAGAGTTGAAATTATCTTTCTCCCAACCATTGAAGAAAAAAAAAAAAAACCAAAAACAAAACAAGACCTCAATTTTCTATTTCACTAAAATGCATAATAATTTCCTTCTTAGTGTACAAGATCAGTCTTGAAAAACAAATCTTTCATGCAACATTTATGGTTAGAATACACAAATATTGTTATTCAAAAATCAAATAAAAATTATATTTGTGGTTGCACGATTTTCCTGGCCCAAATTCTATTGATCAGGCCTTGGTCCAAGGCGCAACCCACAATAAATATTTGTAGAGGATGGGTCAAAGAACTTAGCCTCAGTGAGCCTCTTCGGTCTGATACATGGACAGTATTGTTGCAGAAAATAAAGACACAAGAAGGAATCTCTAACGTATGATTTTATTTCTTCAGTTCCGGATACAGTTTTTCCGTCCCCTTTCTTTGAGGGACTCCACTACATTATATAGCTCTCCTCTTCTCATTTTAACCTTACACTTGTTGATCATCTAAGCATCTACTTGAGCACCTGTCTCATCAGACGCCCTTATCACTCCCTTTGTGAGTTGCAGAGGCCAAGGTAGTACTGTTCAGGGGTCTTTTCCTCATTAATGCGGCCAAGAGGGTGGTTGGGGCACAATTAATGTGGTGGTGGCAGCTTTCCATGAGATATTTTGGATTTTATTCATTTTATATGTTGGGAGGATGAACTGAAATGGTTGGGGAGAGTTCCTCGTTTGGGCTTCGTAGCGTCCGAGGAGGAGTTACTCATCGGATAGGTTTCCTTGGCGCTATGGGGACTAATACTTTATTTGTGATTTCTCTTCGGACAGGACGCCCCTCGGAAGGGCCTGAATTTGGACTAGCCCATTATTTTTGGGCCGAGCCCCACAATAGCCCCTCAAAACTCCGGTTTTTATCTCCTTCCGAGGAGAAAAGCGGGGTTTTGATGTTAGTGAGAGGATGGAAATAAGGAGAGCTTGGGGCGCGCGTGCGAACCGTTACTTTTGACGTGCTACAATTTACGAGGCGCGGCCATTAACTTCTGGAGGCGTTATGTCTCCCTCATCCAACGGTGTGGCGTGGATCGAACGACCATCATTTCTTTCTCGTACTTTTAGGCAGGAATGATCTTTTCTCTTTCCTCCCGGCTATATAAGACGTCAGAGGGGTTCAGTTCCTTCTTTTTATCTGCATTTCATAACCCTCAAAGGAATCCAGAGAACTCCATCGAATCCCAGAGACATACGAACACTTGCGACCGTTACGCCACCGTAGCCGTTTTTCGTGAAGCGTTTCCTCCAAGAGAGATTTCCAGGCGTCCCGTTGAACGTTTTGTGAAGGTACCAGTAATTTTCGTTCATTTCGCCGTTTCAATTCCCTCCTCGGACTCTATTTTTCTTCTCGGTCTTTACCCTCATTCCTCTAGTCCGGCTCAAATGGGTAGATTCGAAAAATTAGTGAAAACTCCGGCCGCTATGGAGGCTTTTAGGGCAAAATACCACATTCTCCCGGGGGTGGGGCTACGGTACTGTCCTCTTGAAGGAGTATTGACAGATAGAGGCGAGGAAGAAGTTGTTATCCCTATGATTGCTTTCATAAAGGGAGGGATGACACTTCCCATGCGTAGGATTACAAGGGAATACCTGTTCAACCATAGGTTGACGCCGTATCAGTGGACACCATATCAGTGTGCCCCGAATATGTTCAAGATGCTAGGCTGTGTAGATGTTTTAGACGAGCGGATGAATCTAGGCCTCACCTGGCACGATGTGGCTTATCTGTACGAGTGTCACCGCCTCGGGGATGAAGGGTATTATCTCAAATCCCGATCCGAGGTCGTTAGATTGATCTCTTGCCTCCCAATATCCAATAAGACCGTGAAGAACAACTTCCTTATTGCTTCAGGGGAGTGGTTCGATGGTATTCATTGTTCAACTCGGGCAGGAAACCCAGGTGCGATGTCTCTAGGGCCAATCCTTTTTGGGAAAGGATTTAGTGTTGGGGGGTTATTTTTCTTGCTTCCTTTGTAATTGGAAAATTTCATGAACTAACCCCACTTTTCTTGACTGTTTACAGATAAAGTTCATGTCGCTCCTCGGTTAAACTTCGTGAACGTGCCGGCGTTGAACTACCTTCTTAGGTCGGAGATTTACGTTACCGAGGACGGACAGTTGCGTGCGGCCCATCTGGTTCTAGGCTATCAACCTCTGAGCAGCTCTTTCCAGGCTATCGGTCACGCTATAAGGGCTGGCAGTCCGAGGCTGGCTAGGATTGACGTGTCCAAGGACGGGTTCTTAGCTCAACACGATCTGCCACCAGTTGTATTGCCCGGTGTTAGAAATCCCTACTTAGCAGAGCAGCTACCTCCGCCAAATGAGCCTGGTGTTGCTATTCCGGTTGAAGAGGAAGCTGAATCATCTCGTCTTTCCCTTGAGGAAGAGATAGACGAGTTTTATTTTGAGGAGGAAGTTCAGCAAACCCCCTTAGTGGAGCTTTCTGATCCTGAAGGAGAGCGGGACCGACATTCCGTAGTTGGCGTTCCCTCAATCGTCATCTGCTCGGACGATACTTCGGACGAAGAAACAGAGCCCATGGCAGGAAAGGGAAAGACTCTAAAGGAGTTGATGGCCTCCCGAGGGAAAGGGCAGTCATCGAAAGGTCAGTCATCAAAGGGACCAACTCCGTCACAGGTCAAGACCCTCCCTCCTGTGGCCCCTCAGGACTCCTCGGACCTTGGCCTTAAGGTTAATCCGGACTTAAAGAAGAAAAGGCCGGCTGACACTCCTGAGGAGGGCGAGGTGGTTGCCCAGCCGACCAAGCAGCAAAAAACCACTCGCGCGCCAAGGAGCAGAAGGGCAACTCCTCGGAGAGCCGGGATGAGGAGAACCTTGCGGAGGTACGCGCTACCCCGCATGTATGGAGCCCCAAGATGGAGCTGGATGGGGTTGCCATCCCCTACAATGCTTCAGTCCGAGAGTACAACCGAGGCCGGGCAGGGCACGTGGCCGAGGCCTTAGAGCAACCCTTACTCCTTCCTCGGGACATGGAGGCTTATAGGCGGTTCTCTCAACCCGAGATCTTCCTATCCCTTAAAAGGGATCTTGTGATGGTAAGTAATCCTTCTACTGTTTCATTAATTTATTTGACCTTGTTAGATTTTTTAAAGTAATCTTGTTTCGTTTGTAGATTACTCAGCAGGTATTTGTGGCTGAGGAATTTTGCCGCGGTAACCGTAATCGGGCTGAGGCGGAGACTCAGGCTCGAACGGAGTTGGAGAAAACCTTGGGGTCCCTCAAGCACGATCACCTTGAACTCACGGACAAGTTCAAGGAGTCGGAGAACCGGCGCAAATTCGTAGAGGCTGGTTTGAAGAGTGTCGAGACCCAGGCGGAGGACCAGCGCAAAGAGCTGTACTCGACCCAGATTAACCTCGCCACCGAGAAGCAGGCAGTGCAGGATCTCAAGACTGCTCTGCAAAAGGTCGAGGATGAGCTGCGGCGGGTCAGAGAGGAGGCCCAGCTGATCCGAGAGGCTACAGAGGCTGAGAAGAATGCCGCTCGCCAGCTCGGGGCCGAAGAGACGGAGGCCAGGCTATCCGAGGAGATCCCCGAGGTATGCCGGGACTACTGCAGCATCTCATGGGCCCGTGCCCTTGATGCTGCAGGAGTTCCTGCCGATTCAGCGCTGAGACTGCCCGAGAGCATTTTCTATCCTAAGGAGATCT
Organism: Quercus engelmannii; assembly: GCA_029955605.1. Classification (NCBI taxonomy): domain Eukaryota; kingdom Viridiplantae; phylum Streptophyta; class Magnoliopsida; order Fagales; family Fagaceae; genus Quercus; species Quercus engelmannii. Next base: position 49,052,590 of record JARPSG010000007.1, read on the forward strand.
GAGAGAATCCTGACGGCGTCCAAGTGGCCTCCGAGCAGGATCTGGTGGTGCCTGATGCCGTCCTTGTTCCTGATATGGCGAAGGATCCTGCCACGGGCTCTACCACTGAGGTTCCTCCTCCTCAACCCGAGCGAAAAGAAGATCCTCTTGTTAAGGCTTAGCTTTTAGGTTTACAATTTTTGTACTTTACTTCTTTTTTGAATGAGAGTAGTCCTGTTTTTGCACTCTTTGTAAGGACCTCTCCTTGTGTTTTTCTCGGAATATTAATATAGAATGTTTGCTTTGCTTTCTATGGATGTGTGCTAGTACCATTTCCCTTTTTTTTTTTTTTTTTTTTTTATAAACGTTTGCAACGATATGGATGAGTGTAAACACCCAAGATAAAAAGGGTTGTTGGGCAGCGAATTTGAATGAGGGTTGCACTGGTGCTAGACCGTGCGCACGCCTTAGAATGATTTCCCTTAAGCAACAATCTCCTGATCTGTCATAAGTAATAATTTCCCCTAAGTCCATGGTCCGAGGAGCCATGCAGGACTTAGGTTCTGTTTAAAACTTGTATAAATTGTCATGAGTATTAATTTCCCCCAAGCCTGTGGTCCGAGGAGCGATGCAAGACTTAGGTTCTGTTTAAAACTATGAATAGTTGCCTTAAGTAATAATTTCCCCTAAGTCCGTGGTCCGAGGAGCCATGCAGGACTTAGGTTCTGTTTAAAACTTGTATAAATTGTCATGAGTATTAATTTCCCCCAAGCCTGTGGTCCGAGGAGCGATGCAGGACTTAGGTTCTGTTTAAAACTATGAATAGTTGCCTTAAGTAATAATTTCCCCTAAGTCCGTGGTCCGAGGAGCCATGCAGGACTTAGGTTCTGTTTAAAACTTGTATAAATTGTCATGAGTATTAATTTCCCCTAAGCCTGTGGTTCGAGGAGCCATACAGAACTTAGGTTCTGTTTAACACTATGAATAGTTGCCTTAAGTAATAATTTCCCCTAAGTCTGTGATCCGAGGAGCCATGCAGGACTTAGGTTCTGTTTAAAACTTGTATAAATAGCCATGTAGACCAGCAAGCAGTGGATAGTCACGAAACAAAATGTGGGCTAAGCCATTTTCATTAATAACAATATCTTCTGAGGTTATTTACATTCCATGGTCGAGGAACAGTTTTTTCATCCAAATCTTCTAGGTAGTAGGCGCCTATTCCGGCCACGGATGTGACACGGTATGGTCCCTCCCAATTGGGCCCCAACTTGCCCCAAGAGGGGTTTTTTGCGCTGCCAAGAATCTTCCTCATCACGAGATCACCTGGACCTAGAGGCCGCAGTTTGACGTTAGCATCATACCCTTGTCTCAGCTTCTGGTGATAATAGGCCATATGAATCATCGCTTTTTCCCTTCTCTCTTCGGCTAGGTCCAGACTTCTTTCCAATAACTCGTCATTATCGTTTGGGGTAAACGATCTAGACCTTAGTGTGGGAAAGTTGTTCTCGATTGGGAGCACGGCCTCAGCCCCATAAGTCATCGAGAAGGGGGTCTCACCGGTCGATCGTCGCGGCGTCGTCCGATAGGTCCACAAGACGTGGGGGAGTTCTTCTACCCATCTCCCCTTTGCCTCGTCCAGTCTTTTCTTCAGCCCGTTCACTATGACCTTGTTCACGGCTTCGACTTGCCCATTTCCCTGAGGGTAGGCGGGGGTGGAGTATCGGTTAATGATTCCAAACTCGCGGCAATACTCCCTAAAGTTCTTACTGTCGAACTACAGACCATTGTCGGAAATAAGTGTATGCGGAGTCCCGAAGCGGGTGATGATGTTCTTCCAGATGAATTTTTGGGCGTCCACGTCCCTAATGTTGGCCAAAGGTTCAGCTTCCACCCATTTAGTGAAGTAATCAGTTCCGACTATTATGTATCACTTATTCCCCGCAGCTTTGGGGAAGGGTCCTACTATATCAAGGCCCCATTGTGCGAACGGCCATGGGCTAGAGAGGGGGTTGAGAACCCCTCCGGGTTGATGGATATTCGGGGTGAATCTTTGGCACTGGTCGCACTTCTTAGCGTATTCTTGGGCCTCTCTTTGCATGTTCGGCCACCAATACCCTTAGGTAAGTGCCCTGTGCGCTAGCGACCTTCCTCCGGTATGACTTCCACAAATCCCCTCGTGTAACTCCTCAAGTAGAGATTCGGATTCTTCTGGATGTACGCAGAGTAAGTACGGTCCAGAGTAACAGCGCTGATATAGTTTGTGGTCCTCTGATAGCCAGAACCGAGGAGCATTCCTACGTATTTTCTCGGCTTCCAATCTTTCCTCCGGCAAGACATCGTTTTGGAGGAAGTTTTTTATGGCGTCCATCCAGCTGTGATTCTTTCTGATCTGATGGACTCTGGCCGGGCTTCTGCTGATGGGACTTGCCTGGGCTAGATCTTCAACCAGGATCATTCGCGGCAGATTATGTGCCGAGGACGTGGCGAGAGTGGCCAGCGAGTCTACATGGGTGTTTGCGCTCCTGGAAATGTGCGTCAGATTGAAAGATTCAAAATTCGTCTACAGCCGCCTGACTTGTCCCAGATACTCTTGCATCCTAGTATCTCGAGCTTCCAGCTCACCCATCACTTGTCCGACTACCAGTCTGGAGTCTGAGAATGCTTCTATTATTCTTCCGCCCAATCTTTGAACCATCGTCATACCTTGAAGTAAGGCTTCGTATTCGGCTTCATTATTTGTAGCCGAGAATTCGAGCCTCAATGATTTTTCAATGGCAGCACCGTCCGGGGATATTAAAACTATCCCAACTCCTGACCCTCTCTGGTTAGCTGCGCCATCCACGTAGACCTTCCAATGCATGGTCCTCCCTATTGAAATCGCACCAACCGATTTTCCATCCATGTCTTTTTCCTCGGTAATTGTTTCTATTGAGGGCTCAGCAAACTCCGCCACCAAGTCTGCGAGGACCTGTCCTTTGATGGAGGATCTGGGCATATATTTAATATCAAAGGCCCCCAAAAGCGCACTCCACATGGCGATCCTTCCGGTGTAGTCAGCGCTTCGAAGCACTGCTCGAAGGGGAAGCTGAGTTAGAATGATGACCGTATACGCCTGAAAGTAATGAGGAAGCTTCCGGGTTGCATGCACTATCGCCAGAATTGCCTTTTCTAAAGGTAGGTATCGCACCTCGGCCTCATGTAATGATTTGCTCACATAGTAAACCGGTCGCTGCACCCCATTATCATCCCGTATCAGTACCAAGCTTACAACATGGGGAGCTACAGCGACATATGCAAACAGCACCTCATCTGCCTCAGGGCTGGACATGATGGGTGGTCGGGATAGGTAGTCCTTAAGCTGCTGGAAAGCCTGAGCGCAATCCTCCGACCATTCGAACCCTTTCCATTTGTTTATTAGGAGGTAAAAGGGCCGATATCGATCCGCCGATCGCGATATGAACCGGTTTAATGCCGCAATCATGCTAGTGAGCTTCTGCACTTCCTTCGGATTCCGAGGAACTTGTAGGCTGTTAATGGCTTTGAATTGGTCGGGACTTACTTCTATTCCCCTGTGGGTAACCATGTACCCTAGGAATTTCCCAGATCCGACCTCGAATGAACATTTGGAAGCGTTCAGCTGCAACCGGTGCTCCCTTAAGATAGCGAAGATTATTCCGAGGTCTTTCACGTGCTCGGACACCCTTTTACTCTTCACAACCATATCGTCTATATAAACCTCAATGATCTTGCCTAGTTGTGGCTCGAACATCCGAGTCATCATCCTTTGGTAGGTTGAGCCTGCGTTCTTCAGCCCAAACGGCATCACCTTATAATGATAGTTTCCGATGGGTGTCATGAAAGTCGTTTTCTCTTGGTCATCTAGCGCAAGGGGTATCTGATGATAGCCCTGGAAGGCGTCCAGGAAGCTCATTCGAGGGTGTCCCACGGTTGCGTCCACCAATTGGTCGATTCGGGGTAGGGGGAATGGGTCTTTCGGGCACGCCTTGTTCAGGTCCGTGAAGTCCACGTAGACCCTCCACTTCCCTGTCTTCTTTCTTACCACCACCGTGTTCGCCAACCATTCGGGATAAAAGACCTCTTTAATAGCCCCTGCCCTTTTTAATTTCGCCACTTCGTCTCTTACGGCATTAGCATGTTCCTTCGAAGGGCGTCGGGGTGGCTGTTTCTTCGGAGCGGAAGAGGGGTTGACGTTCAAGTGGTGACAAATAAGGCTAGGATCAACTCCCGGGGCGTCGTAGGCGTCCCATGCGAACACGTCGACATTTTCTCTAAGAAATCTGACTAGCTCCTCCTTTTCCTGAGAAGGTAATTCAGAGCCGACCTGAAAGAACTTCTTCGGGTCGTCGTTGACAGCGATCTTATCTAAACTTTCACACCCTATCTCCTCGGCCAGCCCATCGCCTTACTTTGCCGAGGGGGTTGGTTGTTATAAGTTCTTTGGGGCCGAGGACTCGATTGGGGGCCGATGTAAAATGGCGGCCACCATACACTTCCTGGCCACGGCCTGATCTCCTCGGATCTCTTCTACTTGTCCTCTGGATGGGTATTTCACTTTTTGATGAAGTGTGGAGGTTACGGCTTCCAGGGCGTGGATCCATGGCCTGGCGACTATCTCGGTATAGGGTGAGTAAGCGTCGACGACGATAAAATTCACCTCCACCACCTCCGACCCCGCCTGTATGGGTAGTCGGATCTACCCTTTTGGCATAACAATTTTTCCTTCGAAGCTGAGAAGGGGGGAGTCATAAGCTGCCAAATCTTCTGGCTTCAAGTTCAGCCCCTTGTATAGATCAGGGTACATTATCTCTACTGCACTTCCCAAGTCCACCAACACCATTTTCACATCGAAGCCCCTAATCCTCAATATGACCACCAAGGCATCATCGTGAGGTTGAATAGTTCCTCTCTTATCCTCATCCGAAAATCCCAGTATCAAAAAGCTTCCCTTTTTTGACCTTTTGGGTTCCCTTTGCCTGCCCTCGGAAGGGAGCCGATCAACAGCTAATACCCTGGGGATGGGTGGCCCAGTTCTTCCTGGTGCAGCGAGGATGACATGTATCGTCCCGGTGGGGGGTCTTAAAGACACGTCCTTTTGAGGCTCTTGTGTTGCTTGGCCGGGATGGCCGCTCGATGGGTGCAGCAGGTGACGTAACTTTCCTTCTCGGACCAACTGATCTAGGTGATTCCACAGATTCCTACAGTCCTCAGTAGTGTGCCCATGGTCCTGATGATAGTGGCAGTACAGGTTCTGGTTACGTTTGGAAGGGTCTCCAGCCATCTTTCCCGGCCACCTGAAATAGGGCTCATCCCTTACTTTCTCCAGTACCTGTTGTACTGGCTCTCTGAATACGGCGTTCACTGTTTGCGGGTTGCTCTGCCCAGCCTATCGCGGAAAATCTTTCCTCAGCTGACCAGGGTTGTGCCGTTCCGACCTGAAATCATTTGCTTTGGGGGAAATAACTTTCTCCTTTCCCCTCCCTTGCAGCTGATCTTCCTCTACTCTCTTGTACTTATCGATCCTATCCATCAGCTGATGGACGTCAGCAACTGGTTTTCCGGTGAGGGATTTCCTTAAGTCATGCTCGGTGGGGAGACCGCTTTTGAACGTGTTGATAGCAACATTATCATGGTTGTCATCTAAATCGTTATACACCTCCCAATACCTATCTGAGTACGCTTTCAGGGTTTCTCCTTCGTGCATGGATAAGGATAGTAGCGAACTGAGAGGTCGAGGGACTCTGGTGTTTGTAATAAAATGAGAGCAAAAAGCTTGAGTGAGCTGTTTGTAGGAGCCTAAGGAGTTTGTCTTCAGGCTGTTGAACCACCTCATTGCCATCGATCCCAAGCTGGATGGGAAGATTTTGCACATTAGGGCTTCATTTTGCGAGTAAATCGCCATTTTTTGGTTAAACTGACTCACGTGTTCTACCGGGTCTGCTCTGCCGTTATAGATGGCGAACACCGGTTGGTTGAAGCGTCTAGGCAGCTTAGCCCCTTCGATTCTATTCGTGAAGGGTGACCTTGAGACCTGATCCAGCGCTTTCTTCATGGCGTCGTTCCCCGAACCTCTCCTGGATGGGCTCTCATACTTCCGTACAGGGCGTGGTTCCCTTTCGTAAGAAAAGGTTTCACTTGGGGGGGTCCTTGACCTCTGTCTGTAACTCGCATCCTCCGCATTAGAAGACTCGCCTGAGTCAGAAGGAGATCGTCTTCGCTGCACACGTCGTAACTTCCTTTTTAGGTCATCTATCTCTCGCTGCATGGCCTGGTGACTATTTCGCCTTTGAGACACGTGACTTCCTATCTGAGTGTGACTCTGGCTCGTCCGGATAGTATGCACACTTCCCTCACGATTCCCCCTGCCGCCTGGGTTGGTTAGGTTATTTTGCCTCTGGGACTCGGCGGGTTGTGTTCGTTGGGAGTTAGCTTGGTGAGGATCCTCCTGGTGCGGACCTAGTTCTGCCATGTTCGACCGTTGCACTAGCTGATGCCTTAGTTCTTTCCCACAGACGGCGCCAATTGTGGTTGCATGATTTTCCTGGCCCAAATTCTATTGATCAGACCTTGGTCCAAGGCGCAACCCACAATAAATTTTTGTAGAGGATGGGTCAAAGAACTTAGCCTCAGTGAGCCTCTTCGGTTTGATACATGGACAGTATTGTTGCAGAAAATAAAGACACAAGAAGGAATCTCTAACATATGATTCTATTTCTTCAGTTTCGGATACAGTTTTTCCGTCCCCTTTCTTTGAGGGACTCCACTACATTATATAGCTCTCCTCTTCTCATCTTAACCTTACACTTGTTGATCATCTAAGCATCTACTTGAGCACCTGTCCCATCAGACGCCCTTATCACTCCCTTTGTGAGTTGCAGAGGCCAAGGTAGTACTGTTCAGGGGTCTTTTCCTCATTAATGCGGTCAAGAGGGTGGTTGGGGCGCAATTAATGTGGTGGTGGCAGCTTTCCATGAGATATTTTGGATTTTATTCATTTTATATGTTGGGAGGATGAACTGAAATGGTTGGGGAGAGTTCCTCGTTTGGGCTTCGTAGCGTCCGAGGAGGAGTTACTCATCGGATAGGTTTCCTTGGCGCTATGGGGACTAATGCTTTATCTGTGATTTCTCTTCGGACAGAACGCCCCTCGGAAGGGCCTGAATTTGGACTAGCCCATTATTTTTGGGCCGGGCCCCACAATATTTATTATCTTAATATATTTTATAAATTATTTTAACTAAAAAAATAATTAGTGTTACAAAGTTTTAATAATAAAATAAAAAAAAAAAAAAGAGAGAAAAAAAAAAGGAGAACTTCCAAATGAATTGGTTAGATGGAGTCAAACAGCAACATAATAGCAAATGGTAAAGTATCAAACATAGTCATTTAAAAAAAGAAAAAATAAAAAAGGCCAAGCACAGAAATTTAAATATTAAAAAAAATGATACAATTTTGGTACTAACAACATATTTAGATTTGTTGCATAATTTTTTTTTACAGGGATCATCTACCTTAAGAATTAGCTAGATGACCATTTTTTTTTTCTGAATATTTTGGAGGCCAAGATTTTTTTTTTTTTTTTCAAGATTTTAAATCTAAATATAATATTTAATTTTTTTTTTAAAAAAATTAGAGGGTCATGGCCTCCCTAGCTAGTTCCCTTGGTCTATATATAATTCCGTCTCTGGGAACATATAAAAAAGTTATCTTATCTTTTAAGGATTTATTGGCTTTGCAAATTAGAAGTAATAAAACTTGATTTAAGAGAGAGGTCTTATGAATTTGGAATGAAAAAAGGGAAGACGGACGACCTTACTTAAACAGGATCTATTCTATGGTACATACGTCAATGTCCTTGATCTCAAAGAAAAGGGATGGCGGTTGAGACCGTTCATGAGTAATATTTTACATAGATGATGAGATTTGTGACAGTATTGTATCACTACATTATGCGTGCAGGCTGTGTCTCACTTACTAGATTGGGGTGGGAGATTTGTGAACATAAACGAGAAGAATTTAGAGGGTAGAACAGCATTGGACATCTTGGAAGGACAAGGAAGACAAGTAGACAACAGCGAGATGAGGGTTATACTAGAGAGTGCTGGAGCTTTAACAGCTTCATCTCTTCCTACTGTTACTTCTTCTTGTGCACATTACCTAAGGCTGCCCGGATTTTGTGATGTAATAAAAATAATATTTATTCGTAATCTAATGATGAAGAGAATATCAGACGAAAAGCGCAATGCGTTGCTGGTGGTTGCTGCACTGCTTGTAACAGTGAGCTATCAAGCGGCAATCACCCCTCCTGGGGGACTTTGGCAAGATGATCTGTTCGAACCCAATATCACAGATGTACTCCGACGTAGCCCAGATGATCTGTACAAATTGAATATCACAGCACCACATAGAGCAGGGTCAGCCATTGCTTTGAACACACAGAGTTTTGCGGTGTTCATGACTTGTAATTCTGTTATATTTTATATCTCAATCGTACTAACATTCGTCCTCGTTCCATCAGGCGTAAGAGTTGAGCTCTATGGAGCCGTATTCTTCCTCCATGTCAGCTATTCTTGTTCAATGGGGACCATAACCTACGCTTCAGAGGGGTCCTCAATATTTTTTTTTTGTTTTTCCACTTATTTTCTCCATAGTAATGGTCGTTGTATTCATTGCAATTATATGGAAGGAACTAAAATAAAAAATATAGCCGAGGTTAGAGCTATTGCATCTAGAATGCGTGTCAGTTTTGTATTTTTGTTTACTAAGAAATTTCGAGAATAAAATTTGGCTTATATAGGCATGGTTGGAAGTACCCAATGCCACCTATGAATATAATGGATGTATGTATGTATAATATTATTGCAATAAAGCAGTCTGATTGGATTATCATCGCTTCTTTTTTTTTTTCTTTTTTTGAGTTTGCAATGAAATTCCTCACACTCTGTCACACACCTAAATGGCAAAATCCACTTGGGTTCAAAATTTATCATCTTTCAGCTAATATAAATTTTTTTATAATCCTTATTTTCCTCTAGTTAAGAGTTATTTGCTTTGTAAATTTCACAAATTTCACTAGTTAAAACGACTTTTATCAAAACAGAAGATACAGGTCACAAATCTTCACAAAAACTACTAATAATTTCGGTCTACCAATTAAGTCCATTCAAATTCAACGCACAAACATTCTCCACCCAAAAATAAAAATAAAAAACCAACGTACAATTGCCCATTACATAAACACTCATGGATGAAATATTAAAGAATTTTAGTTCTCGGTGCAGGGTGTGATGACCTCCACCTTAAATGTACCCTCTAAAAAGAAAGCAAGATTTGGTTGGTTATCACAATGGATTTTGAGCAGTGTTGTTGATACCGTACCGTACCAGCCGGTACGGCCAGAATATACCGTACCGGTCGGTGATCCGGTACGGTTAACCCCTACGTTTTGTACCGGTAAAAATACCGGCCGTACCGGCCAATACCGGGAAATACCGGCCGGTACAGAAATTTTTTTTTTTTTTTTAAAGTTTTGTAATTTTTGAATTTTTGTTAGGAAAGAATGGTAACTTATTTGCATTAACTTATTAGTATTATTTGTTTTTTTAGTATGCAATGGTAACTTTTAAGCTTTCTATTTTTTTTTTTTTTCCCTTTTAATTGATACTAAAGTTTAAAACCATGAATAATTAGTTTTGAATTGAGGAAATGTTTTATGGTAAACTTTTATATTTATTATAATATATATATATATATATATATATATATATATATATATATATTTATAAATATAAAAAATAACGGTAAATCCGAAACGGTATACCGGTATTGACCGGTATCCGAAATATATCGTACCGGTAGCCAAACCGGTACGGTATTGACATCCTTGATTTTGAGTAACCTTAATCAGACCAACTGGGATTTGGCTAGGGGTCGGGCTTACACGTTACAATTGGGTGGATCTTTTTGCTTTCCCTCATCAGGGTTTGATCCCATCAAAAGAGTCAATTACATACACTACCAACCAGTATTTTTCATGCCGGTACTTAAATTAGTACAAAAACACTTCAATTTCGCTTCTTTCTTTTTTTTTTTTCCTTTTTTTTATATATATATATATATATATATGAATTCAATTCCATGTTAGTTTAAAATACTAGCTAGCTATTCAGGATGTGATATAGGAGAAAATATCAAATTTTGGCCAAAAATAAAAATTCATTGATAAAATAATTTAGACTAAAATGCAAATTCTATCTTCTAAATCTTACTAATTAAAATTCATTTCAGTCCTCTAATTTTATTTTTGTTCAATTGTATCCTCTAAATTTCAAATTTAATTGCATTTTTTGATGCAATTGGACAGAATGAGTAAATTAATTAAATAAGAAACTTAGAGGACTCAATTGAATGAAAGCAAAATTAGAGAAGTAAAATAAATTTCAGTCAAACTTATAAAATGCAATTTGCATTTTAACCAATAATCTATCTAAAACAAATAGCTCACATCGTCACTCACTTTTCTCTAATATTAACCACCATCTTCTAATTTTGTTGTCCAAAACATCCTCAAATCTATTTCATTTTGATTTTGCTAAGTGTGCCCCTGCATGACAAATTGAAAATCCGCCACTACACCCACGTGTTCAATTGAGTGCACAATTTGTCTATTCAATATTTTCTATTATTGCCATTTATCAAAGATTAAAAAAAAAGAAAAAAAGAAAAAAGAAAAAGAAAACAACAACAACAACATGTTGTGATTGTTATATCATCCAAGTATATCAATTTATTATTATTAATGAGCTAATATGTTAGATAGAAAATATCATATTAAGTGAGATATGTGCTAATTAATTTTGAATATTTTTATCAAATTATATGAATTTTAACCAATAAACACACATACATATATAAGACATAAATAGAAATAGACAAATAGTTGTATTTTTTTAGGAAAATGCTAACAGTTGCCCTTAGAACATTGGTTAATAATCCATTTAAAAAAAATTTTTATAGAAAAAGAAAAAAAAAAGTAATTAATGTTTAGACAGTTTTGGCAGCTTTTTTGACAACTTTTCTAAAATGAATTATTAATCAATATTCTAAAGACACTCATTAGCATGACCTATTTTTTTATTATAATATATATATAGTTGGCTGTTAAAGTGGAATTGGTGTAGTAACTTAAGGTAGTAGATTGTCTTACTTTATTTTATTGTTTTGGGTGACAGTACATGGTGCCTTTTAAAATGGAATTGGTTTGAACTTTGAATGGTTAGTTGCTAAAATTTCATAAAACCAGTTGATTGTAGTGTGAATTGTAGTGCTGAGCTTCTACATAGTATGTATTTTGTCTGTATTTGCCTCTTTTTGTTCGTTCAAGTATTTGTTTATTTGTTGATAATACGAATATAATAATTAATGATTTTCAAGATTTAAAAGAAGGTTGTGTTCTCTTTAATAGATAAATTGTATTACAATGTATTAAGAAATAATTATTTTGTACTTGTTTTATGGATTGCCAATATATATATATATATATATATATATATATATATATATATATATATATATATATTTAAATACATTTACCTAACACGCTATTAATTTCTATAAGATCTAACAATTAAAAATAGTCAATGACCACACCAGGAAAATTTAATTGGGGGCATTTTTTCTTTCACCTCATTTATTACAACCTCTTTAAACGTTATTTTTTTTTTTTTTTTGATAGATCTCTTTGAACGTTTAGAGAGAGAATATTATGCAATATTTATTTATTTTGATATATGTATATATATATATATATATATCATTCAATATTTATTACTAACTTCTTCTCTTTTTGTACTACTAACTTCTTAAACGTTTAGAGTGAGAACAATCGAGAGAGAAGATGAATTTGCAGAGAAGGTGAATTAGAATTACAAACAAATTCTATTCGGATAAGGTTGTGATAGTTTCTATCTTATCATAATCCACATACAATTTGATAAAGATTTGGTTTGATTTCCTTTTTCTTTTCTTTTTTTTTACAATAAAAGCAATAGCTAAGATCCATTAACAGTAACCCTTCTTCACTCAGAGAAATATATCCGCCATTAAGAGCATCCACATTACTACATACCACCCATTGATCATTTTCAGTTTTCACTTAACAACACCTAGCACAGTAGCCATATCCATCCGTTTATGAGTTTAAAACACATTTATTCTCTTAGATATTCCAACAAGCACCTCATCGGCACTATTTCAAATGATGGCACCAATCCCCTGCCTACCCCTTGTTTCAAATAAATCCCATTAACATCAATATATATGTACGTAAATGCAACACAAGTGAGGAAATGGAAGCACTGTGATGTTATGCCATAAGTCTCCATAGCAAGAAGGGTGAAATTAAATAATAATAAAAAATTCTACCAAAATGATCCAAGGAAATTTTTCTCATTTTGACTTCATGAATAAATAAATAAATAAGTAAAGTGAGAGAAATCAATGGTTGAAAAAAAAAAAAAAAAACACCCTTAAATAAATTTTGCTGGTGTGACCATTGACTATTTTTAACTATTAAATCTCATTTAACCCATCTTTTATTTTTAAGAGTGGCCTTAGGGTAATTATTAATAAACCATTTTAAGAAAATTTTGACACTACTCTCATGTGAAATATAAAAAATTGTTTTATCATTTTTCAATAAAATATTTCTAAAACTAGTTCATAAACTAATGCCCTTGAACATTTGTTAACTTTTTTCTATTTTATATATGGAAATGTTAACAAATACCCTAAGAGCATTGGTTTAAGTACTTGTAGAAAATTTTATGGAAAAAATAATAATGGATTTTTTTTGACAATTTTTTATATTTCTAATAAAAGTGATATTAAAATTTTCTTAAAATAATCTATTAGAAAATGTCCAAAATGCCATTAGGAATCAATGTTGGATTCTAATAAATGTATGGTATTATTGCACATTTATTGCTTACTAAATTATTTAATTCTAGAGCATTTTTCTCTCTCTTATTCATTACAATTACCTAAGAATGAAAAAAAAATTATGCAAAAAGAAAAGCCTTTAAAGAACCTAAACCTAAACAATATTCCAACCATAGAAATAGTAGCTATTATATTCTCAAATCTCACACCATCTCCATCTAAATAGTCCCCGGCCCCTTGATCAAGCCAACATGCAACCTCACATACTTGCGTAATTTTTTTAACACACAATAGTTTTTCCTACATCACCAAACAAAAAACATGAATCTGTTCTTTCTCTCATTACATTGGGTTCCAACCATCTCTCTTGTACCCATTCCCCTCTCTGTCATTTCTTTTGAAACAAAGGAAAGTGAAGAAAGCAGCCAACCTTCTCCCAGGCCCTTCAAAGCTTCCCATCATTGGCAACCTCCATCAAATTGGAAACGGCAATCACCATTCCCTATGGAATCTCTCTAAAAAATGCGAACCTGCCATGCACTTACAACTAGGTCAAAACCAAGTTCTTGTCGATTGTCATCTCATCCCCACAAATGGCCAAAGAGGTGTTAAAGAACCATGATGTTGAGTGTTGCACGGGCCTAAATTACACGCCCAAAAGAAGCTCACTTACAATTTTTTAACCATTGCATTTTCTTCCTACAATGATTCATGAAGACAAATGCGTAAACTTTTCATGATGGAGCTTTTCGCTAAAAGTCTAAAGTAAGATGCAATCCTTTGAGTGCACAAGAATAGTCAATGTCACTCAATTGATTGACTCCATCGCTCAGAATTCGCCGAACTTAATTGATCTCAGTGAGAAAGCACTTACTTTAACATACTCCATCATATATCACATAGCATTCAGTAGAGAACTAGAGATTATGAAGAAATTGAGGGAGGTAAGCTTAAAGGGCTCAATGAAGAAGCCATGCAAATATTAGGCACGATTTCGACTGTGGACATTCTTCCATGGCTCGGGGGGGATTGTGGATGCAATAATGGGACTTCCACGGCGGATTGAAAAATGTTATCATAGATTTGATTCATTATACGAAAGGTTGCTTGATGAACATCTTGATCCACCCAGGCCAAAGTTAGAGCAAGAAGACATTGTTGATGTTATGCTAAAGATTTTAAAGGATGAAAAAACTCATTTCATTCCAACAAAAGAACACATCAAAGCAGTTCTCCTGGTTAACCATGGGTCTTGTTTCCCTCTATTTTTTTTAAAGGAATACTATAATCAATTAAAATTTAGGGTTAGGGCCACTTTAAATTTTTTTTTTTTTTTTTTAAATTTCCATAATTGCTTTTTTTTTTTTTTTAAATGTATCATACCTACTTAACAAGTTAACATAGAGTATGTACTGTCAAAAAAAAGTTAACATAGAGTATTATTTTTATATATATAAACTATCCATTCCTATTTGATCTATCAATAAGAAAATCACTATTTATCATATAACAAATAAAGTTTGACAACTACTTAGCAATAATGACCTCCTTGTTAAATTTTTTGCTAAAATGCAAACCGTATCCTTAATTGCCTAAAATTCAATTTAGTTATCTAACTTTACTTTTTGTTCAATTTAGTCCTCTAACTGTTAAGATTATTCAATTTAGGTCTTCCTTTAAGTTTTGTCCAGTAGTTGGGGCTAGTTGCTATTAATTATAAATTTTGTCAATTTTTTTAATTAAAAAAAAGCATATTTTAAGAGAGAGAGAGAGAGATCCCTATGCCTATGAACAGGGACAAAACCACATAAGAGCCATAACCAAACACCCACCCCCCCCCCCCCCCCCCCAAAGGGTTGGGGGTTTGAAAAAAAAAAAATCCTATATATTTTTTAGCTTAATTGAAGTTTAGGTTTAAGAAAATAGAATCTGGCCCCATTACCTCTAAAATCTTGGCGCCCCTTCCTTCAAAATCTCGACCCTTGTACCAAAATCTAGCCCAAATAACATCACAAATCAAACCCAAAAAAAAGAAAAAAAAAAAAAAAGAAAAAAAAAAGACTGAATGAGCCCAAACAACCACAAATCATAAGCACACAAAAATTTAATAAAAACTTCCCAAAAATAAGTTTGAAAATTTAACACCCACTGCACACACAGGTCTAAGCATTAGCCCATTTTATGTTGAGAAATTGACCCAAAAAAAAACCCCAGTAAAGAGAGAGAGAGAGAGAGAGTCAAACAAAGAAAACAAAGAGAGAGATATATGAAGAGAATTTTACAAACTGACCCATGAAGCCAAAAAAATAAAACTCCACATATTTGGTTGGGAGAGGGGATAGGGAGAGTAGAATAGAGTTGAACAGAAATTAGACCTCCATCCAAATTGGCCCTTACTAAATCATTGAGTTTCCTCACGTGATGAAAAGAAATGGAAGGATACAGTATATTTGATACCGTTTGTTGAGATGGTTAAGTAGACCAAAAGCTGAAATTTAGATAGGATATCTACATAACAGTATGTTATATGATATTAGCTTTTTTAACTTCTTTTTTGTAAAAAAATATATATGTTTTTTTATTAGTTTTCTGAATTTTTTAATTAGAAAAAATTGAAAAATAAATAAATTAAAACTAACGACTACTACTTTGACAAAATTTAATAGAAGATCTTAAATGAATAACTTTGAAAGTTAGAGAACATAATTGAACTAAAGTAAAATTATAAGAATTAATTGAATGAAATTTTCATTTTAACCTAATTTTTTCTATTCCCAACACTTTTTTTCTATCCTGTCCTTTGTTATTAAAAAAAAAATGTATACATATATAAGTTGCATATGCCATGCAAATCTAATTCGGTAATTTGTGTTTTTGTGTGTGTGTGTATATATATATATATATAGGACATTCTTCTCGGTGGAACAGACACAACTTATGTTGCTCAGGGCCGGCCCTAGGCTTAGGCCAATTAGGCCATTGCCTAGGGCCCCTTACTAGAGAAGGCTCCAAATTTGGGGGCAAATTTTTTTATTTTTTTTATTTTTTATATATAAATATTTTTGGGATATATTAAAACATTTTAGTTTACATTTTTTTCACTATTAAAAAGGCTCAAAGAATTAATTAATGCTAGAGATAGAAATAAGACAAATTTAAATAAATAGGTCTTACAAATAGATATGTTACTAATCACAAGTAATTCAAATAGAAAAATGTTAAAAATTTTATAAATTTTACTGCATAACTTTTATTTATTTAATTATTTTTATACAAGATAAAAAATCTACTCTAGTATAATCTAAGTGCATATGTGTATGAAACTCTCTTTTAGAAACTTAAATCTCGATCATTGCCCCCTACACCCCATAAGAACTTATACTTGTGGAATAATCACTACACTAAGGGTGTATGGTGGTTTCCATAACTTTTATAATTTGATGTGACAATGAATATGACATATAGATTTCAACAAACTATTTGTAGGGGTATTAGGCCAAGGAGCTCACTATCAATGTTTATATTGGGTTTGGGGCCCAAGCCGAGAATAAGAGATCATCCAAGGAGGGGTGAACAGCGACAAGGGAGCTCGTGTTAGTAAATGAAGAAGTTAATTTTGATCATAATGGCTCAGGAGGTTAAGCCGAGGAAGAATGCCTCCTCGGCTAACCAAAGCTGTGGTCTGTAAAGGTGGTCTGCCGTCTGGGGGAATGTTCCAAGAAGTTCCAATGGTATGGGTAAACATTGCAGAAACATGGGACTGAGGGGGGGGGGGGGGGGGGAGTCCTAAAATATCTAAGTAAAAAGCTGCTACCACAACATTGAATGCTCTGTGGCTAACATTCTGTCTGCGTTAATGTGGAGAAGACCCCTAAACAGTGCTACATTAGCTACCCCAACGCACTGAGGACCTAAAAGGGTGTCTGATGAGATAAGCATTCAAGTAAAAGTTTGGATGGTCAATAAGTAGAGGGCCAAGATCATCTAAAGAGAACTATATAACGGAAGAGACCCTTCATGAAAAATGGATCAAGAAATCAAGAGAGAAACATTATAGCAATCAGGAACCAAATTTGTAATCAAATTTAAGAGAAATATATAAGAACTGATCTCCTCGAACTGTGCCAAGAACGATTTTCTTCAATTTAAATCAATCTATCTTTCTGTTCTTGTCATTTGGACCCACTCTATCTGTCATCCAACTCATTCTAACCCAGTTTTCCAACCCACTCTCTACAAATTCGTTGTTTTGGGCTTTTTGGGCTTTTTGGGCTTGTGTTCATCCATCACTTGGGCTAAGAACCAAATTTGGTCCTTACGCTATTGAATGCATTTTTGAATGAATATTTGTGATTAATGATATATCTTTGTAATTTCCATGTTATAAATTTTATAATATTTCTAGTATTTTTGTAAGCCTCATGTCATTAATAACATTCATTATAACACCAGTTTGTAGTAAAATTTGTTATAACTTTAGAATTGTCTCTAAAAAAAATCATATTAAAATGTAAAGAGAATGGATTTTAAAAAAATTATTATATAAAATGCAAGTTAAATATTATTTAAGTGATAACATAAATGCCTCATTTGAAGATTTCGCCTTAAAACTCTGAAATGCTTGGGCCTCCAAAATGCTTGGGCCGCCCTGATGTTGCTATTGTGTGGGCAATGACAGAGCTTGTTAAAAATCCAAGAGTGATGAAGAAAGTCCAAAAAGAAATTAGAAGTTGTGTTGGAAGGAAGCCAAACGTCAATGAAAGTGAGTTAGAAAAGCTTGGGTACTTGAAAATGGTGGTGAACGAAACTCTACGATTGCACCCTTCAATTGGTTTACTTCCTTGTGACTTGTGAGGCAATGTCACATTTTAAGTTAGGTGATTATGACATCAACCCAAAAGCAAGAAACTTGATTAATGCTTGGGCTATTGGGAGAAATCCAAACAGTTGGAAGAATACAAATGAGTTTTATCCTGAGAGGTTTGCGGACAATGTCATCGACTTTATGGGTCACAATTTTGAACTCATACCATTTGGGTCTGGTAGGAGGATGTGTCCTGGAATTTCAATGGGATCTACTACTGTCATGGTTACATTGGCGAACCTTTTGTACCGTTTTGATTGGGAAGTGCCGAATGGGACGAAGAGGGAAGATATTAGCTTGGAAGAGAATGTTGGTATTCCAATTTCTAGGAAGTCACCTCTTTACCTTGTGCCTATTATTTATGATTTTAAAAAAGGTGAAAGTTCTAATGTGGGGTGAGTGTAAAAACACATTGCCAACAGAACTGAGTCTCAGATGGTTTGGATTGATCGGAAACACCCAATGGCCTGGAATGTATTCTTAAGCAGGATGTATCTCATTAAGAATTAATTAAATTGGCAATCTTTTCTTTATATATATAAAATTAAATTTAAAAACTAAATAAAATAAAATAAATAAATCCGAAGAACAGGGACAGAGCCAAGACTTGGAGTTAGAGGGGGCGACTCTGCTACTAGCTGTGTGCGGTGGCTTCGGTCTTTGAGTCTACCTTTAGTACTTAGGATTTTTCTTTAAAATTTTTTAAATGACCAAGTTGCTTGTTTTGGGTAAAATAGATTGATTGGGCTTAACTTTTGTAGTTTTATTATTGGTAATTTTTGTTATTAGGCTAATTTTTTTGGGCTTGTATACTTTGTTTTAGATTTAATCTATTAATTTTTTATGTCCTTTAAAAGGTGAAAAATGCTAAAACTGTAAAATTTTTACAAATTATTAATGTGGTGAGTAGTTATTGATAAGTAAAAAGTGATGCAAGTATACGAACCAATAAGAATTTGCTACCCAATAGTTTGTATAAGCATTGTAAAAATGTTTATGACTATAAAATTACTTTCAAAAGAATTGATGGAATTATCAAGGGAGGCAAAATGTAATTTTATTGAACAAAATTGCTAAAGTTAATACCCATTAATATAGTAATATTTAAAAAAAAAAAAAAAAATTAGGGGGGGCCGTTGCCCCCCTAGTCCAATAACAGCTCCGTCGATGCAAAGAAACAATATTCTTGATTAATCATCAATTAGAAAAGGTTGAATAGTACAATGCAATATATGAATGTATTCCATTTCTCCCCATAAGTACTTGGTGCACTGTAAAATAGCTATAAAGTTGTCTCAAGAAGTGACAACTTCATTCATATTTCAGTAAGATTTTGCCAATTGTCAAGTCATTAACATCAGAATTGACAACAATTTGAGCATAATTTGGTAGTCCTAAGGAATGTCCAGTATGGGTGTAAAAATCTTTTTTTTAGAAGGGGGTATAAAACTCCATTGTCTTAAATTGTATTTCTATTCACAAGAAGAAGAAGAAGTCAAACAATAACAACAACAACAACAAAAAACAAAAAACAAAAAAACCTGTACCTGTGGGTTTTGACTTACATTTTGTGTAGATGATGCAACATTAGGTTAGTGAATACTCGGATTTTGTGATGGGACTCAAAGACACATCATTTTCAATCATAATATCGCAACAACCGACTCAAATTGTTATATCCTTAATAATGGACCAATATTATGGTGATGGTTTAGATTTTTTTGTAGCCTGCCATTTACATGGAGGAACACAGAACATTTTATTTAGAGTTCATTAAGGCTTGGATGGCCATGTCTATAAACATGTCCTATATAAGCAACGACTTTGCACCTGAACTTCCACAGTAAAAAAATGGCCCCAAGTTATTAATTTGCTATCTCAAAAAAAAAAAAAAAAAAAAAAAAAAAAACAAGAGCTAAGGGAGTAACAAGGACTCCGGACAAAGCCTGTTAAAATACAATTCATATAAGTCAAAATGAAAAACACCAGCCAACTGGGGTGGAGGAGCGCTAAAGGACACAAAATCAGTAATTTGGGAGGCTCCAATTTTTGCTAAGACATCAGCACAACGATTTGCCTCCTTGAAACATTGAGACTGTCTCCAACGGAAAATTTGAGAAACCAATAGCCTGCAATCATCAAGAAGAGGAGATAGGACCATTAGTGTCCTTCACACTATAAACAAAATCTACAACAGCTTTAGCATCCAATTCAATTTCTAACAGCTGAACTCTAAAGGTTTTTGCAAAGCAATAACTCATTTCTAAGAGCCTAGAACTTAGTGAGGAAGTTAGAAGTCAACCTAGTATTTGTAGAAAATCCTTGGATCCAGTTACCCACATCATCTCTGATAACCCTGCCACTATAAACCAATCCAAGATAACCCAAGGTAGATTCATCAGTATTAAGCTTGAACCAGCCAACTGAAGGTCTATCCCATTAGTACTTCAAGGAGCCGAAACCCCTTTCATATAGGCACAATGCATAAACTCTATTGTCATTCTCCTCCAAAAAATGTAGCTAGGATTTTTACAGGACTCTAGGATTGGAGCTGGCCTGAGACTCAGATAAATGGACTATGGAAACAATTTTTGTTGCCCTGGGGTTTTGAGCCCACATTGCACCATACCATCTTTCTAATCAGACCAAAATCCCATGCATCATTAACAATAACCCTCAATGGCATTTTCTGCCAAGTAGGTTCCTTCGACCTGCAATCTCACATATCATCTTATAGGAGGACTGGAGGTGTCACCTTCTAAAGCCATTCACTGCATTTTTCTGTTTATTGGTTTTACAGAAAAGGTTTTATTTTTTAACATTATTATGCAAGTAATGGCCTGCAACTCAGGTGCATTCACATTTTGAAAGAGATGAATTTTGTGGCTGCTACTTATGGCTAATTCGGATGGAGGGAGAGTAGAGTAAAATTGGCCGAAAATTTGTCTAATTTCTGACCAGTCCTACTCCACTCTGCCTCCCTCTCCCTCCATCCAATTGGCCATTAAGCATATATATAATAACTAATCCGTCAATATATTGAACTTGAAGTAATTCCATAAGTTGTTTTTGTTCCAAAACTTTTATACTTCCATTTCAACCTTTGTGCCTATACTGACTTAAAACTCTTTCTTTTAAAATTAAATGGAAGCCTCCTATCCGTTCTAATCCAATCCCTTGTCATATAAATATGATGAACATCTTATTACAATTGAAACGCCCATTTTGTTTGTCCTTTGCAAAATCTATCACACATTAAAAAGAAAAAACAAGAAGTGATGAAGCTATTGAATATTATCTACAATATCCAAAACCAACGGCCATGACAATATCAATATTCACAAATTCTCAGATAATATTTTTTGCCCACAAATTTTCAAAATCCTATTTTGATCCAAAAATTTAGTAGACTTGTTGACTAAGTTGCACGGACACGGACACGGACACGGACACGATACGGACACGGACACGGGGATACGGCAACTTTTGAAAAATAAGGACACGACACGGCGGTTAAATAATTAATTATATTTTATATTTCGGCATATTGTTGCATACTGTTTCAGGCTTATCACTATTTTATATACATATATATATATATCTATATATATATAAAAAAAATCCATATAATAAATATTGAAGGTTTTAAAGTTATAAGTATATAATTTTTTTATCAATCACAATCTATCACATCACAATTGTAACAAAAAGTTGTAAAAAATTTTATAATCCTATACTTTTTCTAATTTTAGTGACTATGGAATCAAAAGGTTGAAAGTTTCTTTTTTATTACAAGTCATGTGAGGTACACACAAACAAAACAGAGCAAAAAAAAAATGTTAATTAAATTCAAACGGACAAAACAAAAGAGCCTGGAAGGAATATCACGTGGGGCTCACAAACACCACAAAACAAAGAAAATATCTAAAGCCTAAAGACTCTAAAGTTTGAACTCTAAACACAAGTGGATGACAGCCAAGACACAAATAAAGAAGAAGAGGTCGTCAGGTAGACCGAAACCAAAAGAAGAAGAAGAAGAAGATGAGGAAGAAAAAGAGACCGAAATTAAGAAGAAGAAGAGGAGGAAGAAAAGCACGAAACCCAGAAGGAGGTAGGATTTTGATTTTTTTTTTTTTTTTTTTCTAGTCAAAATCTTGTATCGGACAAAATTTTCATTTCGGCCGAAATAGCCGGAATGACCCGAAATATGCCGAAATTTTCTTTTTTTCTTCACTGCTGGCGTGTCAAACGCGTCAGAGCCGAGTTGGTGCTGCGTCGGCGCGTGTCGGAGAAACGAAAAAAAAAAAAAAAAAAAAGAGGACACTCGCCGGACACTGGAATCCGGCGAGTCGTCCCCGTTCCGGTGTCCGACACGTGTCCGACACCGACACGATGCCAAAAATGACGTGTCCGTGCAACCTAGCTTGTTGATAATTCTCTTAAAAACTCATGGCATAAAAGGCTATGAAGGGTCCTGACAAAAATGACATAATAAATAAATAACATCAGCAATTTCCAAAAAATAATCCGTCCCTACCAGAAGGATCCCCCAGCTCTTGCCATTCATTCATTTAATCATGTAAATGCTGTAATAAATAGATAAGAAAATGCAGAAAACAAAATTGGGGTTTTATCTACCACCATCACCATGTGCACTTATGGATCTTATTTATTCAATGAGCTTTCAACCACATCCACATGCCACCAAACCAAAGAGAAAAATGAAGAACAGAACGTAGAAATTCATATTCCATTCATCATCGCTCGGTTGTAAGAAAATTTTCTTAAGAACATATGGAAGCAAAATACAAAACTTGCCGTAAATACTGTTCATAGAGTACAAAAATTCATTTTATTAAGACATTTCTCCTCAAGAATATTCGCACGAGAGACTCTCTAGGTTCAAAAGGGTAGTAATATCCTCTGTTTCAATCACACCCTAAAAATAACTAATACAATTAACTTAGAAAATTGTAGATCCCTACTTCAACCGTAATGAAATTATCTGAATAAATGGTTTTACTTTGAGGATGTGAATCTGTCAAATCAGCAAAAACTACAAGACAGTGAAAAATAACATTATTAAAGCTTTACTAGTACAGAAATCCCCATCCCTGCAGAGAAACTATAAACCAACACTTTTCTCTAGCTTTTGAATCTGGTTAAGGAAAATCCATGTCATCTACAAAAAAAAAAAAAAAAACAAACATCCAAAAATCAGAAAATACATGAAAAAAATCCAAGAACGGTGGACAATCGAGGAAAAGTAAATTTTTAGCAATGGTTCAGTAGCGTGCCTGTAGGGAATTTAACCAAAATCCCAACCTGTGAGAAACAAAAAATAGAGAAAACGCACACCAAAGAAGCAATCACATGCACAAGACAATATTTATGTGGTTCAGCAATTTGCCTACGTCTACGGAGTTGCAGAGATTTCACTATTATCAGGGAAAAGTACAATACACAGTACGGCTACAATTTTTCTCTTTATAAAAACATGGCAACTGACTCACAATAATAACCCTAATCACCAAAGCCAGTTCCACAATGGGCTAAATGGACCAAAAAGCCCAAGCCTCCACTCCATGGACTAAACCCTAGTAAATCTCCCATTAAAAACCACGTAATATTATTCGGGTCGGATCGAGTCATCAAATCGGATCAAACAAAACTAGGCTCCACAAAGCCTAACAGTGCCAAGACCCAAAAAAGACATCTGAGTATAAAACTCAACACCAATATGTAAATGCACACACATAGAGAGAAAAAGAGAGAGAGAGTACCATGACATGGGGGGCAATTCTAACACAATATACTGGAAATCCAGTGTAAAATTTAAAAGGTCCACTTTTCAGGGTTTTGAGCGCACAATCTAAAGAGCCAAAGAAAGGAAGCTTCCCCTCAGCATCAAGTTGCATCTTCTGAATCTGGGTTTTGACATAATCAAATGGCAAACTGCAAGCTGCAGCAAAGAACCCTGAAATGGTACTAGCACCTGAGGAGAAAAAAAAAAAGACATTTATCAAAACAAAGACAAGATAAATATTTTCTGGGAATGAAAGCCAATGCCTTTTTTCCATAAGTAATGAAAGCAAAATACTTGTTGAAATAGAGTTTGAATTGGACTAAATCAAAACTCCTATTTGCACACTCCTTAGTAGAACTGTAGAAGACAGAGCAAATGATTTATTCTTTGCATACTTTTTACTACACACACACACACACACAGAGCATCTAGAAGGCTCCTTGGATGCATATACATCTTTGCCTAGGAACCTCAAAAATCATAGGCTGAATACTCATAATACTCAACTGAATTTCACTGTGGTTTTTGCGTATTAAGAAGGACCAAAAAAAAGGCATGGCTCTCGCCTTAGCGCCATTTACATGGTTTAAGGCGAGCTCCTCACTAAAGGCACCTTCAAAAGTGTTGCCTACCTTTGCCTACCATGTGTGACAGTCCCAAAAAATGAATGTCAATACTACCAATTAAATAAATATTTTATTTATTATTATGTCTTTAGTATTCTAAAAAGTCATGTGACTAGCATGTGACCTTTAATGAAGTTGGATGGTTAGGATTTAATTGTTGATGAAAACACCATTTTGGAGTTATGGTCAATTTGGTCCCTACGTTTTGGAGTTACAGTCAATTTGGTCCCTACATTTTGATAGCAATCAATTTGGTCCTTGCTATTTTCAAGTCACAATTAATTTGGTCTCTATCGTTAAATGACTAACGGAATCTGCTTAGGTGGCAAACGGAATACACACATGGCATAAATTAAATTTAAATATAAATAGTGCTTCCACGTAAGCCTTCCACGTTAGCTTTCTCTACTATTAAAATCACACGTGAGTCTCACATGACTCACTTATCATCAACATTATCCTCACTGGGCAACAACACAGACACGATTGAATACTTAATCCCAACATGAAATTTTGAACCCTAACCCCTTCTTCTTCATAGCCATTATCACAGTCTCGCAGACATGATGAACAAAGCTCCTCAATGAACATGAACTCCTTCTTCTTCATAGCCACAACTCTTCTCACCTAATCCCCAAGATCAAAGCTCCTCTCATCTCGCCGATTCCAGTCTCATCTTGCTGATTCCCAATTGAGCTCTCGACCCTCAAAGAAACGAAGAAACAGAGAACCCAAACAGCAGGTGAGTTGTTATGTGTACTTTCTTTGTGAATTTTAAGAATAAGTATTTCAGAATATTATTCCACTTATAATGGGTTTGTGACATTTTGTTAATTAGAATGATGTGTGGGTCACCATGTTTGTTCATATACTTTGTAGCTAACTAAGCTTTTATTTGGAGGCTTTCTTATAAGCAATTGAGCTCAATTTTGTGAAATCCTAATTGAATTCTTTGTCCTTACAACCAGGGTAGGGGTAGTGCTTTAATCAAAGTTATATTATTTTAATAGGCCAACTAACACTGTAAACTCAATTGCAGGTTGTTTACTAAAGAAAAAAATTTGAAATGACTTAATGAAGAGATATATGAGTGCAACAAGCAAGACAAGGTGCTTATATAGCAGAGGCAGAGAGATTATCACACTTAAAGTTGCAAATTGTTGAAGAGGAAAAAGGTTTTAACAATGTGTTTGGCAGTGTCATTGGTAATATATGGGATCGGCATTTGTGTGATTGTAGTTTTGGTGGGTTAAAGGGCTGGGTTTATTGTACTTAAACAAAGAGAGAAAAAAACTAAGAAAAGTTTTTGATGTAGTGGAGTGTTTTTTGTAAATGTGTTTCCAAGTATCAATGCATCCGCTGGTTTCGTCTGATAATTTTGCTGGTTCTGTTAGATATATTTAAGGTTTTAAGAGTTTATTTGTTGTACTTTTTCACTTTAATGAAATGGCAATCTTATTCCCCAAATGGTGTATTTTTTTTGCTATTGTGTAATCTACAGTTGAGCTTTAAGGGGTTTGAAAATCAAGTAATGTGCAGATTGTGCAATAGCTGAAATTGCCAAATGCAATTGCATCATCTAAACTAACTGCCCTATGATGGCTCAACAAAATTGACAATGATTCCATTAATTCCACTGTATAACATAATTGCATTTGGCATCTCCACTAACTGCCCTGTGATGGCTCAACAAAAATAACAATGATGCCATTAATTCCACTGTATAACATAAATGAACCTGTTGGGTTTAACTACCATTAAAAAAAAAAATCAATCCCATAACTATCAACAATAAATAACCTGTTGTGTGTTTAACCACAAATCAGAATCACATTCGCAAACATATAACAAAATAAATTCTTATTCCATTGACAATGAAAGTCATTGTTTAGCTAATAAAAGCCACTGTCTAGCTTGTAAACCGTTAAGAACATTCCAATGGTCAACACAATTATAAAACAAATGTGAAGAAGGCCTTACAAAAATCAAGGAGGCCATTAACATTAATTAAAATCATCTTAATATAAGTTCTAGCTAGTAACAAAATATTAAGCTACCCTCTAATATTAAGCTGCTCTCCTCTACAAAATAACTCTAGTACATCCTGCTTATAATCCTGGACCATGCATAAAGGATTGGCTCTCTCTAAACCTCAATGCATCCATATACCTTGATGCATTTGTAGTGGCTCTTAGAGTCTCATCAGTGATTGTTCTTTTTTTTTTTACTTTGTTGAACCCCTATAGTTGTTTCTACTTGGAGTGGAAGTGGTAGCATTGGAATTGGCTAGTGCACAAGGGAATTCTGCTTCACTGGTGGTAGGTGGTGCACTTGTCTGATTTGGTTCAATAGTGGGAAATCCACCACTTGGACCACCCTCATGCCCCTACAAACAACAAATACAAGATAATCAAAACTACAACATTAAACAATAATAAAAGTTGAGGAAAAAAAAAATCTAGATATATTAAAAATGGAGGGAAAAAAAACAATACAAGATAGTCAAAAAGCCTTAGATCAGGTATTTACATTCTTGGTGTTGGTTCTTTTCCTTTATGGCCTTTTGGTAACTCCTGGAAGTGAAGAATTTCCTCCAACCTCCCCTTTGCAACTTCTTTTGTTATGGCCTAACCTCCCACATGCCTTACACTTCTTAGGGACTCCTACTATTCTAAGCTTGGTATGGTGGATTGGTTCATCAGGTTCCTTTACTCTACTTTTTTAAGGCCTACCAGGTGGTCTACATTTAATGGGAGGTTGCACAAAAGGAAGTCCAGTTGATTGCCACATGTTTTGCCCATTGATTGGCTCTATCATTGGCTCATAGCATGCCTTATACGCATTGACTTTGTAGCAGTCATTTACATATTTTTCAGCATCTTCTCTATTGAAAAAAATACATGAAATGGCATGGCAGCAAGGTATACCAGTGATCTCCCATTTCCTACAATTTCTTTTAGTTCATTCATGACCCTCTCATATTCTTGGAGATATGTTGCTTTTGCAGCTTTCCAAAAAAACTCCCTAATAAGAACACCAGGGTGATTCTTCCTCAAGTTATTGTACAAATGTCTACAACAAATCCTATGTTCATATTGTGGCCAATTGTCAGCAAATGTTTGCACCAAGCCCTACCAAGACAGGGGTAAAGTCAATAACTCTGACAGAATAATGTAGCTTGCTTGAAAATTCTCAAACATTAACCATGAAAAATAAAGTTGTAATACATACCTTTTGCTGGTCTGATATAAATGTCCACCTCCTGGCTTCACCTATGTCTGTAAGCAACAAATTTAGAAACCAAGTCCATGAATCCTTGGTTTTGGCTTCTACAACTGCAATTGCTAGAGGGAAATATTCTTCATTGGAATCTCTAGCAACTGCAGCAATCAAGTGTCCACCTAACTTGGTCTTCAAATAGCAAGCATCCAAACCAATAATTGGCCTGCATGCAGCCAAGAATCCCCTCTTACAAGCTTCTAGACACATATACAACCTTTGGAAATAAGGCATCCCAAGTAGCAAATCCATCTCAACTGCTAAATCACCCTTATTGAAGGTTTGTACCTTCATAAGTATTGTACTACCAGGACTAGACCTCTTTAACTCTGCACAATAGTCCCGTAGCTTGTTATATTGTTTTGTGTAAGACCCATCAACAAATTCATGAGCTTGACCCCTAGCCCTACTTGCTTTGCTAGCACTTATCTGGGCCACATATTTTTCATGCACAGCATCTTGAATTTCTGCAACCTTAAGCTCATGATGACGCCTCACTTTTTTCACCAGCTTCTTGGCAAGGAATTTAGTAGTACACCTAGGATTTTTATAACTCCTGCTACATGTATGTTCCAAGTTTAGTGTTTTAAGTTAGTAGCTCATCTCCCTTGAAATCTTTGCCAGGTAAGTTACAAACTTGCACCCTTCTTGGCAAATAGCTCTAACCCTTTTCTTATCATTTTTTTTAAACTTGATCCCCCATTCTCCATGAACTGCATACTTAGTGATAGCATCCTGGAATTGCTTAGGTGAGATAAAAAGCATATCCTTCTCAAACCTAAAATTTTCATCTTTCAATACTGGCTTAAAAACTGGATAATTGCTCAACCTAATAGAATAATCAACAAAATCATCATCATCATCATCTAATGAAGATGATTCATCAAGACTTAATAACTCTTCAGTCTCATAATCGGAGTTCATTACCTTAGCACCCATTTGCTCCACTTGTTCAACCACATCATCATCACTATCCCAACTATCACCACCATCAGAATTTTGATTGAGGTGCATTAATGCTACATCTTCCTCTTCCCTGTCACTTTCACCACTATCGGTGACAATAACAGGTTCTTTACCTAGCTCTAAACTCCTAGAATGGATCTCTTCAACTTCTACCTCGATAGGCTCATCAATTGGATGCTCTACAAATAAATCAATCTCTCCATAACCTGCAACCAAGTCTGCCATGAACATTGCATCATTATTATTCACAATCATGTGGAACGATGCATTCTCAAGGTTCACACCAGGCATCCTATACCACAACTTGCTAAGAGAAGTATACCCAAATTGCTTACATATAGACTCAATCTCACATTTTGAACACATCTCAACATTACAATTATCCACTATTCCCACTGTACCTCCCATGTACTGACGAGGATTAAGAGTAAAATAACCACCATGATGCACATTCATAGTAAAATATTGGGCGACCATTTTGCATGCAAAAATACACACAAGATTAAACAATAAAAAAAACCAAACAGTATAAATTCTACACTGTTACAAAAAACAATAATAAAAAACAAACAATAATTTCATTCTCCATTTAATTTTCAATCTTAAGATTAAATAACAGCCAACTCTAGAATTGTTACATTATTCTTTATGCAGTTGATTGCAAAGTCATTTAGAGACTGGTATCTTTATCGAGTACATGTAAAAGTCATTGACTGTGCCTACCCATGTGACAAAACCTGCCACGATCTAGTTTTCAAGTGATTGCAAATTTATTCAATGTCACCTCATGTGGCTTCCTTATTTGTCATGTTGCTATTGCCAATTAGTGGAGAAAACCTATACTATTAATTCTATATTTTTTCACAAACAAAAAAAATATATGTAATGGAATTATGCAATGATTTTTTTTTTTTTTTGGGATAAGGATGCAAGAAATTTTTTTAATGACTGACACTTTCACATGCTAACAAGCTTACACATTGACTACCTTGACCCAAGAAGATAAAATAGAAAAGCACCAACAAACAGTCAATGACAAAGCTAATAACAGTCAAACAATAGTTGTAAAAATAGCAAAAGTGTAAAAGCAAAACCAAAGACACGACAAAAAAAGGTGTCAATGTTGAGGTTTTGTGGTCCCCAAAAAGGTGTAAAACACAAACCCATTCTAAGTGGAATAACATTCTGAAATACTTATTATTAAAATTCACAAAGAAAGTACACATAACAACTCACCTCTGTTTGGGTTCTCTGTTTCTTCGTTTCTTTAAGGGTCGAGAGCTCAATTTGGAATTGGCAATGGAATCGGCGAGATGAGAGGAGTTTTGATCTTGGGGATTAGGTGAGAAGAGATGTGGCTATGAAGAAGGAGTTCATGTTCATTGAGGAGCTTTGTTCATCATGTCTGTGAGACTGTGATAAAGGCTATGAAGAAGAAGGGGTTAGGGTTCAAAATTTCATTTTGGGATTAAGTATTCAATCGTGTCTGTGTTGTTGCCCAGTGAGGATGATGTTGCTGATAAGTGAGTCATGTGAGACTCACGTGTGATTTTAACAGTAGAGAAAGCTGACGTGGAAGGTTGACGTGGAAGCACTATTTATATTTTAATTTAATTTATGCCATGTGTGTATTCCGTTTGCCACCTAAGCAGATTCTGTTAGTCATTTAACGGTAGGGACCAAATTAATTGTGACTTGAAAATAGCAGGGACCAAATTGATTGCTCTCAAAATGTAGGGACCAAATTAACTGTAACCTCAAAATATAGGGACCAAAATGATGTTTTCACCTTAATTGTTTTACGTAAGATATGAAGGGCTAGGATTCTAGGGTTACTATTTGAATATTTCTAGAGCTCTTTGAGCTTAGAATTGATATGTGATTGTTCCTACTTCAATCCTATTATCTTTTTCTTTGCCGTAAATGGTTGTTGTTGGAATTTCTTCTTAAACCCTTCTCCAACAGTAGATGTAAGTTCTCACCACAACAACCCCGCCCCTACCCCCCCCCCCCCCCCCCCCCTCCCCAGCTTTGACAAATTAAATAGCAACAAAACAAGCCTATTCCATCAGTGTCCCCACACCTGCCTTATAAAAGATCTCCAAGTACCATTCCTACTTGGAAGAGAGGGTAAAATGGAAACAACTTGTCTTTGCCGCATGATAATAATCATCTTTATTAGCCAAAAGGAAAATGGAAAGTCATTTAACAAGCAAATGCAACGCAACATAAGACATGCGCCCGCCCATCACCCCCCACCCCCCCCCCCCCCCCCCCCCCCCCTCACACACACACAGAGGCCGTTAGAGAGAGAATACAAACATATATCCAACATGAACTCCCATGGTTACATTTTAACTCAATCGAAAACATAAAATATATGTTCAAACCCAAGCCTTCATATACAAGAGCTCTCTATCAAAGAAGAATGCTAAATTAATGCAAAGAATAAATCTGCTTCAAAAATCTTTCCTAAGGTTAAACAAAACTCCTGCTAACATTTGAACCCCAAATCTTTTACAATGTCGTATATTTACCTCCTGAAGAAAAGAATTTGTTTTTTGAAAAACAAACATAAACAAGCATATATATATATATATATATATATATATATATATATATATATATATATATATATATATAATATTGAAGAGGGTAAACCATAACCTATATTTACAAAGGTCAAATAAATAAATAATTACATTCCTAGATTTTATCAGGGAATGCAAAGTAGAATGTCTATATATTTGTAGTTGGGAATATTTCAAATTTTACTAGATAATTTTATATATAAATGTATTTGTCATTAATCACACAAAAAAAAAAAAAAAAAAAAAAAATCTAACAATATATTTTTTAAAAACAATTAATTTAAACAGTAACTTATTATATGTTAAGGCAATAATAGTTGTCACATCAATTTGTAAAAAACAAATTAGTAAAATTGCTTTAAAATATATTTATTTGCCCTATAATAATACTGAATTATCAATCTAAGATGTATTTAGAGGAAAAACCTCTATGACAGTTAACACTAACCCAAAGAAAATTTTCATTATTAGAATCGAAGTTTATACAATTGAAACATATCATGTTCCTAATTTCTACCTCCAATAGTACTAACGAATTTGACTCCACACTACTCCAAGCCTATTAAATACTTTTAATATAGAATATCACGCATGAATTACACCTGTGATTTCAAGGACTGCATTGAAGATTTTCTATGCGGTAACAGTTGGATGGCTATGTGCCTTCACTCTTGATATACACTATAGCTAAAAACACCATGTAAGATAGTTCTCTATTTACTTTTATACTTATCTTTATGAATTAATAAACTTTTTCGCCTCTACACCTACTTAAAATTGTACTTAATGAACTTTATATATGTTCTCCAATTAGCATTACAATGACCCATATCATTAGTGGACTTAAATTATGCATCATGAAAAAATTTATTTCTCAATTTTCAATCCATCAAGACTCAGTGAGCGTTGCGGATCCACGTTCACGTTTTCCGCCTTTTTTTTTCCCCCAATGCATGAACAGTAAAATCATATGATTCATTGTGCAAGAGACTGTTCATGCACTATTCATGGGTCCCACGGCACTATTCACACATTAAAAAATTATTTTGCTACAGTGTTTTCAATTTTCAGTTTTCAGTTTCAGCAAAAATAAGTTGTATCCAAATGGACCCTCAGTCAAAATTATAGAATCTTCTTTCTTTTGAACTACTTCTTGAACATAATCATATACTTGATGTTTGACATTTCAAAGTCAAAATAAGTTACATTTACCAACACTAAATCTAAGTATGTGTATAGATATAGATATAGGGAAGGACCCAAGGGGCTTGACCCAAAGAAATTTTTTATTTTACTAGTTATATTTTTCATTTTTGCAGTTGGGTCTCTTTCTTTCAAAACCTTAGGCCCTTCTTCCATCCAATTAGCCTAGCCAACCCAACCCAAGTACCCAACTAGCAACTACCCAATCAAAAAACTCAACAAAAATAAAACTTAAAAAAATTTAAAATCCTAGCCAACTGGGTATTAAGAAACTTTTTTTTTTTTTTTGGTCTTTGTTCGTAGATAGTTGTATCTTAATGTATTAAGAAACAATGATTTTGTATATTTATCTTAGTTGATAGTTTGTTAATAACTTAATACTATATGGTGCCTACTTGGAAATTTATTTTTTTCCATTTTTGGCTTATAGTCCGGTCCTACTTAGCTTAAAATCCTGGGTGTCCACACACATATATATAGTTCGGCAAAATAGTTCAAACCAATATAAACAAATTTGACTTTCACACGTGGTATATTTAAGCCAAATCAACAAATTTCTTTCCTACAAAAAAGAAAAAAAAATATGGTTGGTGGTTGGTCCCTCTTGAAATTATTCTCCCCTAATGCTTAATCATTTGGGTCCACTAAATACATTTTGAATAATTTAAGGCTTCAGGAAATAAATGATAGTGATTTTTTTAATATTTAAATTTTATATGGAAAATATTAATTATATATATATATTAGTTAAAAAAACGTTCACTTTTTTTAAGATGTAAAATTGTTAATTAAAATTTTGTACTTAATGTTTATTAACATCTTTTTTATAAGTCACTAGCCTCTAAGCACACGTGAGCGCATGTTCCAAGGCTCTTCTATTTTTTTTGTAAAAGTTAATAATTTGAATCCATTATAATTTAGGATTATTACATTTTTCAATTACAAAAAACCTAGGGGTATGATGAGTAAATTATTTCATCCAAAACGCAGAACACTTATCACACCTTAGGTATTTCTATGATTGAAAATGTAGCAATTTCAAATTATAATGGATGCAAATTAGTAACCTTTACCAAAAATAAATAAATAAATAAATAGAAGAGCAATTTGAAAACCATCAGAAGAGTGGTCCTGTTTTGTAAGCAACGTTTGAGTGGGTTGTTTAACTTATTTTTCTATTTTAAAAAAATAAAATAAACGTATACTTAAGAAGTGGGTTAGTGGAAGAGTGTTCCTATTTTGTAGGGGTATTTTGGAACAAAAAAAAAATCCTATCCAAATAGAGAAAACCCCTTAAATAGTAATATAGATTAAGTACATTGATTGTCATGACTATTTTAAACATTCATACCTAATTAAATAATAATAATACTAATTTACAGTCTCACCTTTTCTTTGCTGATTATTTAGTGCCTTTTGGTAAGGCAGATGAAAAAAATTGCCAAATAATTAAAGATGCCTTGGATGTCTTTTGTGATTTATTTGAGCAAAAAGTTAATTATGGGAAATTTCGAGTTTATTGTGAAAGCTAGCGGCACCATGGCAAATCATTTTGAGTATTGTTAAAAAGGAACTCGAGTTTATAAAACTCGAGTTCTGTATTACACCGAACTCGAGTTATAAACTCTAGTTTTATGTGGAATTTTAAATTACAGAATTCTACGTTACCGGGTCCCACTGTGGGCTTTCATTAACAAAACTCTTACTCTAAACTCAAGTTTTATGTAGAACTCGAGTTTCATAAATTTAAGTTACAAAACAGTAATAGATTACTAAATATATCACGAACAGTGTGATAAATTGCTAAATATTTTGTCAAATAGTACTATTGGGCCATTTTTGCCTACTTTTTGTAAATTTTTGGAACAGAGTAACCTTAGTCGGCCTATGCCCCTTGACTTCAACTAATATTTGCTATCCATGAACTATTTTTTTTTGAGGCGTTATACTGATATTTGCTAGTAAACTTTATATACTCGTAGTATCCATTGACTTGACCAAGTAATCGAGTATTGTGAGGCAGGTGGTAGTGGCCCTGAGGGCAAATAAAAGGTTTCAATAATGGTAGGTAACCATATTCCTGAGTGAGGGACAGAGTCATATGTATTGTAACTATATTCCCGAGTGAGACACCGTCATATGTATTATACTATCGGACAAATTGATTTTCTTTTTTGAAAAACAAACACACAAGCAAGAAAGAGGGAATCAGAAAATTCATGTAATAATTATATGTGAAGTGGGCAAACAAAGTCTAATGAATAAATAAAACAAAATTACATTTTTCTGGGTTTTCTAGAGGGATGCAAAGTGGAATGTTTTATAGTTATGGTTGGAAATACTTTCAAAATTTTCTACATAATTTTATAAATTTATTTGTTATTAATCATAAAAGAAATAATTCAAACAATATAATTTAAAAAATAATAATAATAATTCAAATAATCATTTATTATATATTAAGAAAGTGACAATCAAATGTATTATCACATCAATTTGTAGAGCTTATTTTGGTAGAATTTGTAAAATAGCATTAGCATTTTTTTCCCTATAATAATACTGAAGAGGACAGGACATGGCATATATCGATAAAAGAATTACAATAATAAAACATAAATTCCTGGGTCTGGGAGAGGCCGGTTGGATGTCATGTCACGTGTGGCGTAAACCCCGTTTCTCAATATTTTTAGTCCAAGCTGTAAGAAAAGAAAAAAAGAAAAAAAAAAAAAAAAAAAAAACCTGTTTCTCTATATTTTTAGTCCAATTTGTGAAAAATAATGTTGACCATAAACATTACTTTATTAGTCTAAGTAAACAAAACAGACGTGAAAAGGTGATGCTCCAGTGTTTTCCGTGGTATATATCCTAGAAATAGTAATTGATTTGACCAGAACTGGTAATGGCACTATCACCTAACTTAAGGTCTAATTTTTCTGGCCAAGTCAGGTGAAGATGCCAACAAGAGTTTTCTTATTTTGGTTCCTGCTGTGTTTTTCTAGCCAATAAACACCACTCTAGATATGTTGTGAAATAATTTGATTAAATTACAAAGAGAAAAAGACTGAAATCAACATAGAGAATTTATGTGTTTGGGCAATATGCCTACTTTCATGAGAACGGAGAGCTGAAATTAGGGTTACAACAGTGTTTATTATAAATAGTAATTCTATTTGGTTCAAATTTCAAAAACACTATCATACCATACCATTTATGTTCTCTGTTTCACTCTGTTATGCTCACAAAGCCCCAATTAAGTAGCCTAGTAACAAATGATCTATATGAGCTAACTTTAACAAGGTAATTACCATGCATCATGCCAAAATCGCTATTTTTTTTCCTTGGTAATGGCATATTCTTTCTTCGAAAAATTTCAAAGCTAGTTTCAGAAACTTAAAAATTAAAATAAATGTGAATATAGACACAAAAATTGAGATCCTAAGTAGGTTATTGCACTAGATACAATTAGTATCAAAGACTGAGAATGCATCAAATTTGTATTTTTATTTACTAATAAATTTCGAGAATAAAGAAAAATACAAATATATAGGCATGGTTGGAAGTACCCAATGTCACGCCCCAAACCCGATACTCAGATTTGTGACCATGACCGGCATGCTAATATCAAGCCTAAACCTGATATTAACAAGAACCACTTAACTTTTACAAAACTTTTACCGAAAGCTTTCCTTTTCTTTTCAATCCTTGTTTCTTTACTTAAATTATATAACCTTTGACTTGACATTCAAAGCATCTATATTGTACTCCAAAGAATAACATAATCCACCAATCATTTAATTTCCACACTTTTACATAATACATCTTTTAATACTTTAAGGTACACAACTTTCAT
This sequence comes from Quercus engelmannii, assembly GCA_029955605.1. Lineage (NCBI taxonomy): Eukaryota > Viridiplantae > Streptophyta > Magnoliopsida > Fagales > Fagaceae > Quercus > Quercus engelmannii. The sequence continues at coordinate 49,088,711 of JARPSG010000007.1, forward strand.
TTGATCCTAGAATACACAATAACTATAACGCTAAACGTCAGAATGCTAGTTTAGGATCTATACATATAAAACTAAAACCAGCTCATTCCAATCTCGACTAAAGCTCCCTCTGCTCCAAAATAAAACCTGCTAACTGAAAGAGTGGAAGGGGTGAGCTACACAGCTCAGTAAAGGTAAGATATATGAGAATTCAATAAGGATGCATGTAACCAAATCATTTCATTCTATGAATATTCGAACAGGAGAACATCTTTTCATGCATAGTATTTTATACTATTCATAATAATAGCTTATACGCTCATCATAGAAAATAATTGTTCTCTTTTTCTTATCGGGTTAATATTACCAGAACCTTTCGGATTAAACTTCTTTCATTTCCTACAAAGTCACCATGTATATATTCTAATAAAAATAATTATTTTAACTTAAATCAGATAATCGGCAACTTTGTATTAAACTAGAAACATCTTGACTGATAAGAAAACTTTTCTTTATAAACTTCTTCTCATAGAATACTATAACTTTCATGACCATAAAACGTAACGTTTCATAAAAAAACAGATATCTGATAACTTTTAAACATGAACTTGTACTTTCATTAGAAACTTTATCATTATAGCACAATAGAACTTCATAAACTTTTATCTTTAATGAACAGCTTTCTTTTCATCAGAAACTTCTTCTTTTCATGAGAGTTTTTAACTTTTCATAATGCATTTAAACAAAAGAATTCTCTCATGATTTATAACATAACATAGCTGTTCATAACATATTGGTTAGTCCATGTCTGATAAGCTGTACAGAGAAGGCCTCATCACATTTAGGTGCCCACGTGTGTATGATATTGTCCCCTTTGGGAGGCCTGATGGCACATCGCCTCCAGGTTTTGTTCCTCCCCGCCATCCGTACACATTGGGGAAAAGGCCTTATTCAGATTAGAGTTACGGACAACCCCATTTCCTCTACTTTAAATGGCCTAGAGTTATGGACAGCCCCATTTCCTCTACTTTAAATGGCCAAACAGATAACATATTTCCATGGAAAGCCAATAATTGACCCCTACTGGCTGAGTTCAAATTATCAGAGGACATAACCCGAAAACATTTCATACTTTACATCATACTGAAATTTCTTATTTTGCATAACATTTCATAATAATAGCATTTCCATTCTTTTCATTAAACATCATGTTCGTGGAATCAATAATAGCATCAATATGCTTAAATCATATACGTAAGTTTTTCGAAAACTCACGAACATATCTTTGTCAGAATAATGATTACATGCCATATCTCTAATCAAAAACATTTTAATCCATAATATACTTTAAAATAACCTCATGACTTACCAAATGCCCATATAACTTATCCCTTACCTGAAAGCAGAGAAACCGAGAGCCTAAAGTCGAAGGAGCTTAGGCTTGGATACTGGTAACACCTAAACCATAATTCAAAACTTATTACTATTCATAATTCCTTAACATAAACTTCACATTCATCTCAAAGCCTATCTCTTAGAATCAAGGAAGTCCTAATCCCACCTCAACGAGGTTCCCACAAACAAAAATACATTCATCAACAACAAGTACAAAATCCTAGAGAAACTAACATTCTTATATTAATCCCATATCTCTAAAAGAGCCAACTTTGTTTCAAAAGGTGCTTTAAGGTCAGGACAATAATGCATGCATAAATATAAAATCTTTTAAGCATGATCATGTAACTATATACATTCATATGATAACATACAACACGTCGGGCAAAACAGCTTCATACATACAACCGTCTCATGGTTTAGAACCCCTTCCTTTGAGTAATAAACCTCAAAAAAAGTTACACAAAATTAATCTATGATCGAGACATACCAAAAGACAAGCATATTAAATTATAGCTTAAAACATTCACCCTAACTTGATAATTAAATCCACAAATTTAGACATGTCCCTTACTACTCACTGTTCTATTCCAGCAGCATAGGCTCCATTTGTAAAATACAAACGGGCTGTTCAAACACATCTAATTGTCATGAAAATTTACAGAACTACTCCCCTGTATGTTCAGTATATACCATAAAAATTTCGGAGTCAAAACATAAACCCATGATTTACTAAAAATCACGTAAGACAGTATACTCAGGTCTGTCCTGACAGAATTTCATGCAACTTATAAATTAAATCATTATTTTTATATTAATCCAAATGCTGTGAGACCAATTCAATAACAACCACAAGTGTCTTAGGTTTCATAGGAATTATCCCTAGCATCCAAATTCACTATATACAATTTAATACATAATTTTCTTGTAGTAAGCATCAAATCTGTCACAGAGACAGCTTCAGTACATAATCTTACAAAATCATCAACAAATAACAATAGGTCTTAATTTAATTTGGGTATTTTTATACCTATATTTAACATACTAAAATATGTTATTAAACATTAAATAAACCATAATATCATCAAACCTTCAAATCACTAAAACAGAATCACCAATTCAACTTCCAAAAACAGAGTAGAGAACAAAGAGGGAAAGTAAGCAAACAATTATACTATCCAAATACACAAAATCAGATGAGGTTTAATTACTTACCCACACACTTTGAAGATGAAACCTTAAGGCTAATTGTTTAATTTCTTCTTCAAAGAAACTAGAATTTTTTGGTGAGAAAGGAAGAGAGATGTTGCCGTGTAAGAAGGGAAGAGGAAAGAAGAACAAAGAAAGGGGAGAAAGGAGTAGAGAAAGAGGAAAGTGAGCTGCTGGACTTCAGATGCAGCAAAATAAAGATAAACCAAATTGACTTTAGGGGTGGGGTACGTGTATGGCTAGGGAAAAACAAATATCACACCCACTCTTCCAAATTTTCTTGCATTCGCACTTATATATATATATATATATATATATATATATATATATATATATATATATATATATATATATATATATATATATATTTATAATCTTTGCATTCACACTTACTTTTCTACCAAAATACTTCCTTGCATTCACACTTACTTTTCTACAAAAATAATATCACTTTGCATATATATATATATATATATATATATATATATATATATATATATCTCACAACTTAACCACCTAATATAGTTTTGTATATGATAAATATATATTTATAATACAAATAGTCATTTCAATTATTTATAATCTTTACAAATTCTTATTCAATGACATTATAAAATAATATGTTCATTAAATACTTTGTAAGTAAGTGGCTTAAAATATTAATCATACTTAACCACTTAAACATATAGTTTAATTATAAAAATTGGATCGGGGTGTTACACCCAACGTCATCAATGAATGTATGTATGTATGTATAATATTATTTCAATAAAGCAATCTGATTGCCATCGGCTTTTTTTTTTTTTTTTTTTTTTTTTTTTGAATTTGCAATCAAATTCCTCACACTGTCACTCGCCTAAATGGCAAAATCCACTTGCGTTGACTCAAAATTTATCATCTTTCTGCTAATATATAATTTTGTACAATTCCCATTTTCCTGTAGTTAGGAGTTATTTGCTTTGTAAATTTCACATGTTAAGAAAACTTTGTCAAAACACTAAAACTACTTAATAATTTCTGTGTCTTCCAATTAAGTCCATTACATAAACACCCACGGATGAAATATAAAATAATTTTAGCTCTATGTGTAAGATGTGATGACCTCCACCTTAAATGTATATTCTAAAAGAAAACCAAGATTTTGTTATCACAGTGGGTACTGACTACTTAGTAACCTTAATCAGACCAACTGGGTCTTGGCTGGGGGCTTACACGTTATATTCATAATAATTTCACAATACTTTTGCTATAAATCATAGATGGTAAGTTATTACTGATTCTAATTTGAACCTTTAAAATAATTTACTTTTTTACCCACCAATAGAAGCCAATAATAACCTAACATTTAAAATTTATAGTAAAAATATTATAAAAATGTTGTAGAATCACAGTTTGATTCCATTAAAGGAGTCAATTACGTACTCTATCAATCAGTAATTTTCATGCCTGTTCTAGGCCAGTACAAAAGCACTTCAATTTCATGTTAGTTTAAAATTCCAGCTAAGCTATTCCAGAGTCGTTCTATCTTCACTTCAACCCAAAATATATATATATATATATAAATTAAAGGTTGATGTTGTTCTATGTACTGTAGTCATGGTGTTCTTGTAATATTTCTGTTTGTACTATTTCTGTTCATCTAATATATTCCCCGTTTATACAAAAAAAAAAAAAAATATATATATATATATATATATATATATATATATATATATAAAAATTAACAAACAAACAATATTGGAAAAATATCAGATTTCGGCACAAAAACAAAATTTTTTGATCAATAAAATAATCTATCAGAAAAAAAAAATGAATAAATAAAAATAGCCCACATCATCACGCTGTCACTTTTTCAGATATTAAAACCATCCCCTCTTCTAATTTTGTTGCCCAAAACATCCTCATATCTGTTTCTTTTTTAGTTTGCTAAGCGGGGGCGTAGCCAGAAATTTTTGGTTGGGGGGCCGAGGTAATATTATTATATTGATTTGCAATTCCAGAAAAATACAAAGTATGACATATATACATATATTACATATCTTCCTACATTAGTTGTAGAAAAAAAACATAAAATCTAACCAAAATTAGACTATATTTACAATAAATAATATTTATAGAAATTAAATATAACAAAATCACTATAAGCAACTATAAAATACATAGTAGTTAAACTCAACCAAATTAGACTACTATGTTAAAAAATAAATTCAAAATCAATTGCATCCATCTCAACGAAATTCAAAATCAATTTCATTCCTACTAATACTCTAATACTGTATCCTCTCTCTACTCTCTAATGATAATTCCCATGCCAGGACTTTGAATAGCTATGGGACATAGCCTCACTCAAGAAAAAAAAATGTGAGATATGGCTGACATGTCTTAGAGAATGAAAGGAAAAGTCAAAAAGATGAAAAGTAGGAATTTGGGGTGGGGCATTTTTATGGCTACGTATTGGAGGAGGGGCCAAGTTTGCCAGCTCTTAAATGAGAAAGTGTGAGACCTATTTCTTCCTACCATTATAGAGGTTTTTAAAACTTTTTTTTTTGTTGGGGGGGGGGGGGGGGGGGGGGTGGCATAGCCCCCCACGGCATAACGTGCCTCCGCCCTTGTTGCTAAGTGTGTTCATGCATGAAAAATTGACTATCCGCCGCTACACCCATGTGTTCAATTGAGTGCACAATTTGATTATTCATTTTTTTCTATTGCCAGATCTATATCAAAAATGAAAACAACATATCATCTAAGTATATAAATTTATTAATATTAATGAGCTAATATTTTAGATGGAAATTAGCATATTAAGAGGGACATGGGCCAATAAATTTTAAATATTTTTACCAAATTATATGAATTTTAACAAAAAAAAAAAAACATATATATATAAGACATGCTTCTCAAAAAAAAATATATATATATATATATATATATATGATGATGATGCTAAAAATCGTCAGTAAGCTACATAGCCCTCACATGTTCTAAACAAAAAACCTACACAATAAAGAAGAAAGAAAACCCTACAAATAGTACCGATGTGGTACTGGTCAAATACCCTCCGAAGGTCAAGTTAAAGAGTGTTCACAACTCTAGAGTGCCAAAGCTGGAGTAAATTATGCATATCTTATTTTCTGGGGGCTTTGGGTTTTTATAGTAATATGGAACCAACCTTCGTTTCTTGCTTAGAAAGATGTTTCTAGGGGGAGATCCTCATAAACGTGCGTATGTTGCAGGATTCTTCCCATGTTGGGATTCCATTGACTAGGGTTAATCATGGGGCGCAAGATATTTCCATGTGAGATTTAACTAAGTCATGTGGGTGCCACATGGCCTCGGTATCCGTCAGCCTTAGGCCCATGTACCCAGAACATTATAAAGTATTAAGAAACAATTATTTTGTGGTTTTTTTTTAAAAAATAAATAGTTTCTTAATACTAAATAGATGCTTATTTGGATTTAAAAAAAAAAACTTTAACCCCTCTCAATCAAACTTCTAGCTTCATCCTTGAATCTGAAAATTCTAAAACACACCAAAATGACCCGAAATTATTCCCAAGGTGAAACATGGGGTGTTATCATTCTGATTTGCATACCAATACGTATGAGATTTTTTCGGCCATTCCAACCGAAATAGAATGGTAATATAGTTATTTCTATGGCTTAATTATTGTTTAAGCTCAGTCTCTCTAAACCCTGCTTTGGAAGAAGGGAATAGAATGAAATGAAAATAAATTAAAAAAATAATTTTAAAATATTCTTCTCTTCCCTTGTTTGGGAGTTTTAATGGAAGGAATGAAAATTCTATTCCTTTGTTTGGGAGGTTAAGTGGGAGGGAATGGAATGAGTAGAAGAGAACACTCATTCCTCTCCATTCCCTTAAATTCTCAAATTTTTATTTCTCCCGAAATTAGGAGGAATGAAAGGGAATGAAATTAGATTTAATGAATTTTTTATTAAAACTTCCAAAATACCCCTATATATTTAACCCTTTTATTTTAAAATAGGAGTTTAATAGTAATATTGTTATAAAATAATTTCATTTCATTCCCTCTATGTTACTCCCAAACAAGATTACTTACATTCCATTTATTTTCATTCATTTCCATTCTTTTATTTTAAAACATCCAATTAAGGTCGCTTAATTTCATTTCATTCCATTCTTTTCCATTCTTTTTCCTTGCTTAAATACATTCCATTCAATTCTATTTCATTCCCTTATAAACTCCTAAACTAGGGTAAGACTTAAGTCTAGTGTCCAATAGTATTGAACCTGTTGAGATGATGACATGTGTCTATTTTTAGACATGTGTCACCATCTGACTAGGTCCGATGCACTTGATGCATTGGACCTAAGCCAAGTCCCTCAAACTAATCTTTTATAGAGATAGGTTCAAGTGTAAGTCCACAAAATTTCACTTTTTATAGACCATTAATTTTTATGGGATTTAATACTTAAAATTAGTCAACTACTGCATCAGGAGAATTTATTTAAGGGCTTTTTTTTTTTTTTTTTTCTCTCACCTTATTTACTACAACCGCTTTAAATGTTTATTTATTTATTTTGATACATATCATGCAATATTTATTACTAACTTCTCTTTTTGCACTACTAACTTCTTAAATGGTTTCTCAAAAAAAAAAAAAAAAAAAAAAACTTCTTAAATGTTTAGAGTGAGAAGAGAGAGAACAAACGAGAGAAGATGAATTAGAATTACAAACAAATTCTATTCGGATAAAATTGTGATAGTTTCTATGGAAGAGAATTAAAAATGTAGAAAGAGCCGAGCTTGGAGCTGTAAGCATCTAGATTGTGTGAGTCAATTATTGTATTTTTGTTTACCAAGAAATTTAGAGAATAAAATTTAGCTTATATAGGCATGGTTAGAACTACTCTACGTCATCTATGTATATAATGTTTGTACGTATAATATTATTGCAATAAAGCAGTCTGATTGCCATCGCCTTCTTTATTGCAATATGTGTTGAAACAAACACTAATAAGTTGGGCTGAGCTTAAATTTAGGTAGACTTAAATTTAGGTACCCTCCAAAATAAATTAATGTGGCCCTCAACTTTTCCCGCACTTTCTTGTCGGTCTTCTTTGCACATCTGTAGTTTCATCTACGACGAAGAGCCAAAACGCCGCCACAGTACAGATGCTCTCGTCCGCTGTGAAGATCCTTTCACATTTCTCAGAAAACAAACATATCCTAACTCTGTCTGTTTGTTTAAAGGTCCTCTCTCTCTAACTCTGTTTGTTTCCCGAGAAAAAAGAGAGGAGAATGCTGTGTTTTGATTTTTGTTTTGTGTATTGTGGTATCTAAGGTTTTGAATTCTTTGAAATTGATGACTCTCAATCTATTATATGAGTTAGTATTGATGCTGATTTTGTGGATTTTGTGGTTTTGATCTGAGAGTTTGTTGCTGATTTTGGAAATTCTATGTTTTGTTTAGCTAATTTGATAATTAGTATATTACAACAAGCCTTTTGGTTAATTTCACCTGCAATTGGTGGTTCTTGGAATTGGAGTGAATAGAAATATATGTTTGTTTCTCTGTGCAATGACTAATAGATTACTGGTTTTGTGAAAATGCAATTCAATTAGTCAAGTTGAAATTAAAGATTCAGTTGAGTCAAAATTGTACTTAGAAGTTCTATTTAGATCCTCACCTCAAATTTGAAATGGAGTTGGCATAGATCAGTTTTGTATACATACATATTACACATATTTCATGAGGTGTACAGTACATATATTTGTGTACATACTTGTATCCATATTGTACTAAGGTTTTTGATGAAAAATAACCCCATATAACTTAGCTTAGCTTCAATTATTATGATTACTTTTGATGAAAAATGACCCCATATGACCTTTTTGTCAACTTCCAGTAAACTACCATTATGAGAATTACATTCACTATTAGACTTGTTTTTTCCCCTATAAGGCTATAGTCTTTTTTTTTTCTTCTCATATGTCCTATTATTTGTATTTGGTGGATTAAACTGTGTATAACAGCTTCTCAAAATTTCTTAAACATTGAAGCAGTTTTAATTCCATTTAATAGGAATAGAGTTCTGTTAGGTTCTAAGGTCTTAGGATTTTATTATTTAGAACTCTAATTTGTATTGTTGGCAAACCATGATCAAAATAATGTTTTTAGAAGTGTTTAAGTTTAGCTCAAAGTTGTGCATCTATGTAAAGTTAGAATTGAGTTAAAGTAGGAAAGGATTGTGCCTTTCGGCCTGGCTCGATCGATCGAAAGACAGGCTCGATCGATCAAAGCTCGGGCAGAATGTTTTTCTGCAGATTCGTCCAACTCAGCCCTAAGTGTTTTAAAACATTTTTTAGGGTTTCTTATTTGTCCTAAGTATGAAAGGCAAACCCTAGCCATGTTTTAGTGTGGCTCATATTTGCGGTTTGTGTAAATCTCTTGTGAGATTTAGAGGAGTTTTCCTTTACACAAACTTAGGGTTTTCAAGGAGAAGATTTATCTATGCCTTGATGACCAATTCAGTTGCTGCCATTGAAGCTTAAAGAAAACACAAGCGGGTGTGCTTGTATCTGGTGGTGAATTCAAGAAAGAAGGAATCTGTGGATTCGAAGCTTGCACGTGGTTGTGTCAGTAAGTTCTACTGGTTGGTAGCAATAAGAAGTCGAGAGTGGGGGCTTGTAAGTCTTATTGTATGAACTTCGATTCTTTCAAGATAGTGGATTCAAGTTTACCTTGAGAATAGCTAGGTCAAATCCTCCCTAGGTTTTTACCGGTTTGGTTTCTTGGGTGATCATAGCTTGTGTTATTTATTTTCCACTGCTGTGCATGATTTGATCTTTTATTTTGTGATAACCTAGACTTGTTTAATTGGACTAAGTAACAACTTGGCTAATTACCTAGGTTAAATTAATTGTTTTAAGGGGTCTAAAAATTATCAAGTGGCATCAAAGCGGGTAGCTCTTTTGTTGTTGATCCTTTGATCACTGAGCTGATCCTTGACCCCTGTTGTCATGGAACACGGACACTCTCTAATTATTCCTCCTCACTTTGATGAGAATAATTATGCTTACTGGAAAGTAAGGATGAAAGCATTCTTGAAATCCATTAATGAGAGGGTGTGGAACTCTGTTGAATACGGATGAGAGAAACCCACTACTCCTATTAGTGAGTGGGAAACTTCTCAAAAAGAAACAGCTACATTTAATAGCAATTCTATGAATGCAATCTTTAACGCTGTTTCTATGGAGGAATTTAAGAGAATCTCTAATGTTGAGGTTGCTCATACTGCTTGGAATATCCTCTAGATTATGCATGAAGGCACAAAGGCTGTCAAAATAAATAAATTGCAGCAATTGACTTCTAAATTTGAAAGCATTAGGATGTCTGATGATGAATCTTTTGATGAATTCTATGCTAAATTGAATAATATTGTTAATTCTGCTTTTAACTTGGGTGAAATCTATGATCAATCTAGAATTGTTAGGAAGATTCTTAGATCTTTGACTGAAGACTTTAGACCCAAGGTGACTGCCATTACTGAAAGCAAGAATGTGGACTCCATCCCTGTTGATGAACTTGTAGGATCTCTTCAATCTTATAAGTTGGATCTACCCAAAACTACCAAATCCAAATCAATGGCTCTTAAATTAGTTCATGATGTTGAAGGTGGTGGATTTGATGATGAGCTCTCTGCTACAGAGATTGCCTACCTTGTCAAGAACTTTAGAAACTTTCTCAGGAATAGCAATAGAAAGGCAAGAGGCACAAACACTGCTGAACCTAGAAATTTGAGGAAGCATGATCCCACTAAGGTTAACAACAATGATAAACCTAGAGAAATAGTAGGTCAATCTTCCAATAATTCCTTGGGCTCTCAGTGTTTTGGATGTCAAGGGTATGGCCACATGAAATCTGAATGTCCAACCTATTTGAAGTCTAAGAGTAAGGCTATGGCTGTAACCCTTAGTGATGGTGAAGTTTCTGATAATGAGTTGGATTGTGATGAGGATGGAAACTTCATTGCTTTCACCGCTACTGCTGTAGTTGATGAGAGCATATCTATTGAAGAGAACCCTTCTGATGGGGAACTCTCTGAAGATCCAGATCTTTAGGAGGCCTATAATAATCTTTGCAAAGTTGCTGCAAAGGATGCTATGAATGTTGAACTTGGCTTGAAGAAAATTTAATCTCTTGAGCTTGAAAAGAAAAATTTGCTTGTTAAACTGTTTGATGCTAATGAACTTTTGAACAATGTGAAAACTGAAAATATGCTTTTGCTTGATAAAGTTAAATATTTGGAACTTGATTTATCTGTTGCTAGATCTGCTAGTTCTAAACTTGATTAAATGTTGAGTGTTCAAAAGTCCTCTTCTGACAAAACTGAATTAGGTTATGTTGAAAGCATCTCTTTGTCTGCTCCCCGTTCCACAAAGTTTGTTCCTGGATCTTCTTCTTCTAAACCTTTCGTGAGTGAGATAGTGAGTGAAACTGTCAAACCCCCTGTGAGTGAGGTTGTTAAACCCTTAAAAGGTTCATCATCTAGGAAGATTAGGGTTGATCTGAAAGAGTCTAAATCTAGGAAGCCTACCTTATCTAAGGACAAGACACATGATAAGCTTGCATGAGTTTGTCACTTTTGTGGTAAGTTAGGACACGTTCGTCCAAACTGTTACAAGCTGCAAGCTGCAAAGAGAGCAAACAAACTAAAAGTACTTGTGTCTCAAGCACTTGATCCTATGGTACTTATTGGTGATTTGGTAAAGGCTTTAAACCTTTATTCCAATCCTAGAGTTGGTAATCATTCTCATGTGAATAAGAATTCCAATACTCATGGTGCATCTAAAAGGTTTTGGATGCAAAAGACTTGATCTAACTAAGTCTTTCTGACATGGTCCTTGTACTTCATTGCTCTACCCTTTGTGACCATTGTTCTTTGGTTTTTTTTTTTTTTTTTTTAATAAATAAATAAATAAAAAAGGAAGAAAAAGGAAGCACATTTTGTTTTGTACTATTCTTCTTGGTTTTTGAGAACAAGGTTGGTTAATTTATTTTCACATAACATATCTTTTGTACCTTGTTTAGTTTTGATAAGCTTATTTATTGCACTTTACTAGTTGAAGCTTTGTAGTGCATGTTGTGTGGGAAAGATGTTTATGGTTTTTGATTACTATATCTTAATCTTGAAGTCACATGTTTTTAAATGTTTGACTTGAACTTTTAGAGAAATGCATAAATAACCATCTCACTACTGTTCACTAACCAATCATGAACACCTTAGTGCATATCATAAGATTTTGTGCTCGAGAAAGTGTAGCACATGCACAAAAAGAACATAAGGTGAAGCCTCGGGTTAAATTGCTTAATTCTTAAAATCAAAATTGGTGTGTACTATTAGGCTTGATGCCAAACTCACATAACTTAAAATTGGTATGTATATTATGAGGCATAAATTCAAGAAACTTACATGATTGCAAGTTTATGATCTAGGAGATGTGGGAGTTATATGATGTAACTCTTTAGGTGATAGTCTCTTTTAAATTCTTTGTGATGAATTTTGTAGACTTTGTGATTGATTGCTATTCACATATCACCTCACATGTATCTTAAGCTTTTGCTAGTTGCACACACTACACGAGTTACTCTTTGCTAAACATTGTACATGTTATTGTGTGTGTTTATGGTCTGACCAACCAAGTTTTGCAAATACTTTGAATTTTGTGCAAAATTAATTTGTTGCTGAAAATTTGTGGAGAATGCAAGAAATTTTGTTTTTGGGAATTTGGGCTTAAAATTCTTGTTTTGAAAATCATATCATCACATACTCATGCATTTTTGTTCTTAAATTTCAATACTTTGAGTTGATTCTAATTGTCTTTTTCAAAAACTGTGTTTCCTCAAATTTGGTGAGCCTCTACCCATTTCGATCGATCCATTTTGTTTTTCAATCGATTGAAAATTTTTAAATTTGATAGAGAGAGCCTCTGTCTGTTTCGATCGATTGAACTTGTTTCAAATTGTTTTTATAGAGTCTCTGTCTATTTCGATCGATCGACGTTGTTTTTCGATCAATCAAAACTCGTGAAACATGTTTTTTAAAAAGGTCAGATTGTCTTTTTCGAAAGGACTTTTTCAAAAGTTTTTCAACTTTTCTCTCTCTCCGCATTGGCTATAGGCTCACCATTAATTTTTTGTCGTTTTCCTTCAAGATTTTTGCAAGGTTTTTGTCCTTGAAGGCCGGTAAGTCTCTTTTGCCCTTCCTTTTGCATTTTATTTCATATTTTCATGCATTCTTGTGGATATTTTCGGCACTTTCAAAATATTGGGGTTTTTGATGATTCGAACCTATTTTGGTGAAATTGATCAATGGGTTTTTGTTCTATGATGCTATAATGATGATCCTTGTAGTTTAATTTGATCAATTTTGTGGTTTTTGAAAAATTGGAAATTCTAGGGTTTGAATTTGATCCGAATTAGGGATTTTTTTTCTAATTGGGTTAAATTGATGAAATTGGCTTATCAAATTGATGTATTTGGTCATTATTTTTGTTATTCTATCATGTGTGATGATCAATTCGTCAATATTTTTCAAATTGATCAAGTGGTTTTCCAAATTTTGGGGTTTTTGTGTTAATACCTCAATGTTCAAGCCAATTTTGTGAATTTGAACCTTTTGGGCTTAATTCACTGCATTAGAACATGCATCATACCATTTTAATTTGTCATGCATCATATAAACTTTATTTCTATATTTTTTTTGTGCTAACTTGCAGTCTGCCCTTGGTTTTGGCTTTGTGTTTTGTTCTTTTACTATGTGTTTTGGTCCTTATCTTAGCACCATGCCTAGGAAAACTAGAGCCCATAGGACCACTTCCACTTCCTCTGAGTCTCCCATTAGGGTTGAGTTGTTTAGGAATGATAAGTGTAGAGAAGCCTTTGAGACCTTGAACTGTAAGCGTAAGATATAGGCTAAGCGTGCTGTTATGTTGGATGAGCTTGATCCAGCCATTAGGGCCAATTTTGAGTCTAGAGGTTGGTTACCTCTCTTAGAGATAGATCATCCACCCCCGACCGCCCTGATTAGAGAGTTCTTCTCGAACCTCTCTTGCCACATCTATGATTCCAACACCCTTATTAAGAGTTGGATACAAGGTGTTGAGTTCACCATTACCCCTCGGGTAGTGGCTGAGGCTCTTGGGGTTCCGGTTGTTCGGGAGCCTGACTATCCCTATGATGAGTCACCCTCATTAGATGTAGTCATGTCTTACATCACTGGGTCATCTATCCAGTGGGGTTCTGATCCTCGAATCACGTCCGCTGAGCTTACTGAGACGGCCTATCTCTTCTTTAGGATAGCGTGTCATTCCTTATGGCCTATTTCTTACTTCCACACCATCCCTTTAGAGCGATGTGTGTTTTTGTATGCCTTTGTTTCTAGAGCATCTATCAGTTTTCCTCACTTGTTCCTTTGTTCTTTGAACAAAGTTCATAGGAGTTCTGCCGTAGTGCATGCGCTGATTCATCCTATTTTCATTCATAGGATTTTGCTCTTATTAGGTTTAGATGGTTTTCCGTTTGGTGAGCCTGTGCATGTGATTGCTCCCATAAGTGCCACCTTTCTTCGTCAGAGGGCTACTCAATTGAGAGTTGCTCCTTCTCGTCCTAGAGGTGTGTCATCTAGTGGTGTTCCCCCTCCTCCCTCTTCTACAGGTGCTGATGCTGCTGAGACATCGGGTGCTGCTACTAGTGCTGATGTTCCTCCACCGACTGCTACGGATGATTCAGACATTTGTCGCACGTTGGATCATGTCTTGACCGTTCAGGCGACTTAAGGACAGATTTTGGTGGACGTGCTCGATGAGATCCGTGCCTTGCGTGCAAAGTTGGCGCAGTTTAGACCACCTCCCTTTTGATGATGGATATCTTGTTTGCCCTTTGGCATTCCGTCACAAAAAGGGGGAGTACTTTGTAGAGTTTTTGCTTTCAGGGGGAGTTTATTGTTTTTGGTTGGAGCTTGTGGAGTTTAGATTGTATCTAGGTGCTTCACTTTGTACTTTACATTTTTAGCTCTTGCCATGTTTTTGATGGGATATTCATGTTAGGGGGAGTTTTATGTTTTGTTGGTACTTTATATGTTTCTTGTTTCAAACTGCTTAATGATTTATATTTATGAGTTATTCATTGATATATGTCTTTATTTGTGTGTTGTTTGAAATCAAGAAGTTATTTTGTTTACTTGTACTGTTTCCACACATGCGGTTATGCATTTTGTTTAGTGTTTCAGGAAATATACAGGTTGATTCAATTGAGCTGCTGTCTACACTTGTAACTGATGGATAGTAGTTAGGATTGAATTTTTTTTATGAGCATTATTTTGTAAAGGGCTTTTTATTTTGTAAACTTTGAGCTTCTAGTTGTGTTTTGTCACGGATTGCCAAAGGGGGAGTTTGTTAGGTTCTAAAGTCTTAGGATTTATTATTTAGAACTCTAATTTATATTGTTGGCAAATCATGATCAAAACAATGTGTTTAGAAGTGTTTATGTCTAGCTCAAAGTTGTGCATCTATGTCAAGCTGGAAAGGATTGTGCCTTTCGGCCTGGCTCAATCGATCAAAGCTTGGGCAGAATATTTTTCTGCAGATTCGTCCAACTCAACCCTAAGTGTTTTAAAACATTTTTTAGAGTTTCTTATTTGTCCTAAGTATAAAAGGCAAACCCTAGCCACGTTTTCGTGTTGCTCAGAATTGCGGTTTGTGTAAATCTCTTGTGAGATCTAGAGGAGCTTTCCTTTACACAAACTTAGGGTTTTCAAGGAGAAGATTTATCTACGCCTTGATGATCAATTCAGTTGCTGCCATTGAAACTTAAAGAAAACACAAGCGGGTGTGCTTGTATCTAGTGATGAATCCAAGAAAGAAGGAGTCCGTGGATTCGGAGCTTACACGTGGCCGTGTCAATAAGTTCTACTGGTTGGTAGCAATAAGAAGTCGAGCGTGGGGGCTTGTAAGCCTTATTGTACGAACTTCGATTCTTTCAAGATAGTGGATTCAAGTTTACCTTAAGGATAGCTAAGTCAAATCCTCCCTAGGTTTTTATCGGTTTGGTTTCTTGGGTGATCATATCTTGTGTTATTTATTTTCCGCTGCTGTGCATGATTTGATCTTTTATTTTGTGATAACCTAGACTTGTTTAATTGGACTAAGTAACAACTTGGCTAATTACCTAGGTTAAATCAATTGTTTTAAGGGGTCTAAAAACTATCAAGTTCCTTTATATTTCTTTTTTACTTTTCCCTCTAGACTCTAGTCATGATCTTGAGTTCGTTTTTTGTTTGAAGTTATTCCAAATTTGAACGTTAATTAATTGGAAGTTAAAGAAATAGCCTTCATGCTTGAATCACTGGTAGATGGACTTTAAGGCATGGTTGTTTTTCCCCTTGGATGATTGGTTTGCTTTAAATGAACAGGAAAGTTAGGCTACTATCTGATATGTGCATGATGAGAATTCTTGGCCCCAATTCGGGATCTGCCCAGCACAAAGCATGCAGCTAAATTAATTTTGAATCTTGTCAACTAGATTCATTCCCTCTTTAATAAATATGCATAAAGCTCTTACTTCTCTCACATTCTCTTACTTTCAATCTCCCAAAGCTCATTGCTACAGAAACAAGTCGGACTCACCTTCATACACAGATGCTATTGATTCATACAAAAAGATTAAGCCTGTAAACTAACTTGGGCATAATTAACCTTGTGTCAGATTAGAATAAGATAAATACGTAGTACTAGTACATTTACAGACCTGGTAATGGAAAAAGAAAAACAATTTCTTTTTTGACTGCTATATTCAGCAATTGATGGAGCATATACTAATATACACAAGTGACAAGTCCCTAGAATGTCTTTAGTGTTAAGGACTTTGGAACATAAAAATAAGTTTTATGTTAATGTTGTATGTGTTGTAATTTAGCTTGAATGCTTGAACATAAAAATTTGTGTGATGTCATTTATTGGACATTTAATATAATTATGAGTTGGTTTTTGATTAGTAGCTTTTATGTTTGCATTCATATGCTTATTTTTCACTTCAACAACTTGTTGCATGTTTCTTAATCATTTGATTCCTTAAGAATATGTTACAATAATTGATTATAAACATTTTCTGAATATATGATTTCAAGGTTGCATAAAATGTTGGCCCCCCATCTTCTTAGAAGTTTCTTAAACTCTTTCAATGTGACAATTAGAGTCACTTGATTTAATTGTTGATTCCTAACATTGCTTTGCCTTGCATATCAATATTAGCTTTGTCAACTTATCCAAATCTTAATCCAAATTGATTGGGGACGCTATATGAATCCTTATTCCAATTAGTTCTAGTTGGATTTTTAATCAATACTAAAACTCTGTCTATGTTGTTCTCAATATCTTCACTTCTTTCTCAATTGGTCCAAGACTGCAAAAAGTAGGATTTTGGTAGGTAGATTACCTACTTAAAACTTATTAATATCTTATGACCCAAATCCATTGTTACCACCTTAGATGAGAAGGTAGTTGACTGGCAGGCCCTAGCTCAAAACAGAACAGAACATTCCTTTTTGCAACAAGGAATAAACGAGCCTAGATTGAATATTGAACGCATAAATCTTATGTTACCTTTATACCAATATTTGAGGTTTTCCTGTTTTATTTCTATATTTCATCAACTCTTTGATGTGAAATAAGAAGTCTTTTGTTCTCCTCTTCTCATATTGAAGTTGAAAGTTCTGTTGAAAAAAGAAGTCTTTTGTTCTCCTCTTCTCATATGATGTTGTTCTGCAATTTGAAAGAGCATTGATAAGTTCAAACTAATTTTTTTTATTAGTGCTTTATTAATTTGTTTGAAATATGTATGTTAGTAACCATTGACATCAAAGAATATTTGCTAGTATTTTCAATTTTCGAGTAGTTTAGGCATTGATACTAATTGCTAATTTGGGCCTTGGTCTGGAAGTGTGTTTTTTGTCCATTGGTTTGGGTTTTTTTTAGAAAATAACTATAAAATCCAAACAATATCATTAGTTAGGAAATGTTTCAAACTAATTTGGTTTCTAACAATTCGAATTTAGGGGACTCAATTTTTGGGTTGTAAAATCGAGTTTATTGTACTCGAGTTTCTTTTTACAGTAGCTGAGGTGGACAAAGTGTCTACCACGTATGCACAGAAATCGAGTTCGTTGGACTCGGTTTTTTACACATAAACCGAGTCCAATGGACTTGTTTCTTATAGATTGAAATCGAGTCCATTGGACTCGATTTATTTTCTTTTCTGCCATGCGTCATCATAAACTGAAAACGTGTCTCTCAAAAAAAACTCTTCAGTCAGAACTCAAAAAACTCTCTCATTCCCTCCCACTCTCACTCACAGTCCGCTCACTCAAAAAACTCAGTCTCTCTCTCACTCTCACTCCATTCCATCTCGCTTTGTCTCAGTCTCAGCTCCGGTCTCTCTCATTCTCTGATCTCGCTCCGTCGCCGTCCGTCTCTCTCACTCTCATTCCCTCTCTACAGCTCTGTTGCCGTCACCTTCTCCGTTGCTGTCACCTTCTCCGTCGCCGTCGCCCCTCCATCTCGCTTGGTCTCAGTCTCAGCTCCGGTCTCTCACTCTCATTCCCATTCTGTCGCCATCCGTCTATCTCACTCTCATTCCCTCTCATGTAGCTTCGTCGCTATCCCAATAAACCGCAGGGTATCATTCTCATTTGATCTCTTCTATGTGATTTTTGGGTTTTATATCATTGTATGATTTTTGCTTATTTTCTGTTTCTTATGTTCTTTTTTTTTTTTTTTTTTTTGGGGTGTAATGTGAATTGAGTTGAGATTAATGGGTTTTTGGATTTTTATTTTTATAAAATGTTTATTATTATTAATATTAACATTATATATTTCTGTGATTTGAATTGAGTATGACTGTGCACAAGTTATGCTTACCAGTAAATAGGTACTAGCATTGATACTGTTATATCCATTTTCTTTATAGGAAGAAAATTTGGAATGGTATGCTTTTTTAAGAAGAAAGAAATTGGTATGAGCAAAATTCTCAGTTTCAATTGATCGTCTGAATTATATTTTGGTATTTGTTGATGGTGGTATTGGGTAGAGTTTCTGGGTTTTGTTATGTAATTTTTAATATAGGTGCTATCTGAATATTTTTTTTTGCTTTCATACAGAAATTAATTTCAATCTCTTGTCTGAGTTGGATTAACAATTTTTTGGGTTGGCTTCGCTGGTAGTCTATCACAAAAGTTAGGACTCTCTCTCTATTCCTTACAACTGATATATGGGTTTGCTTTGATTACTCCTTTTTTCTGGGTTTATTGGTAATGGATGATTTTCTATTGGCATGCATTGTACTTGATAGCAACGCAAACAGTGAACATAACTATATGTTTGCATATGGTGATAGTCTTCCCTATGATCATCTATATTAAAATCTATATACCCATGCATGGTTTCTATATACATTTACATTTTGCATTGATATTGTGTTTGAAAACATAATTTCTTTTTTAAATATATCGAAAGTTGAGGGTGAAAAATAACTGGATCCTAAATATCTTCATCATAAACACTAAAAGGTACCAATTAAACTATTAAGGCTCTTGGCACAAGTCTAGTGTAAACACATTTGCCTTGAAAGTTTGTGTTTCAAAATTTACACTAAACTCATTTTTCCAAAACACAATTTAAATGTAAAACACAAAATTTCTAAATTTCAAATGTTGCACTAACTTGTATATCCACATAAAAGTTCAGTGCAAATTTTGAAATCTATGGAAAATTATTTAATGTTACACCCACCTAAATCAATAACTACTAAACTCATTAAAAACATGATACCACATTTAGTCTTTAGATTGCGTTTTCAAAACATGATTTTTAGTGTATAAAACATAATTTCCAATTTTTAAAATATTATTTGGAAATCAAGTCTTAAGTGTAATTTTGAAAATTTTGCAATCTATGCAAAATTTATTAAAATGTACATAGCAGCACCTTTAAAGTTTAAACATACTCTTCTTTTTTCTTTTTTCTGTTCCCCTCCCTAGGCTCTATCCACATTACCATTTTACTTTCTCCTTTCTATGAAGTGTTTTTAAATACAAATTGTTATGAAAACCAAAAAACTGTAATGTTCTGATTTGTCGGAGCATTGCTCTAACTCCTTAAAACACATTTGAATGAAAATGGAGAAATGTAGAAGGCATAATTAATTAGCTTATACTGAGTTCTTGGCAGCATATTGAGTTTTTTATATGTATGTTTATTCCCTGTGATTGATTGTCATACTTATCGTTTGTGCAAGAAATTAGGCTACACATTGAGATCCTTGCCAATTTAACATGTGCTTATATTACTCTTGACTCCCTAAACTTCATGCAGTATGGCTGTTGTTCCTGCTCAGATCCCTGATGAGTTTGGTCCTGGGCCCATTGAGGATTTGGTGTTAAGGTTTGTAAAAAAACATCGAGCATGCGCTGTTTGGGAAGGCAAGGTAAAAATTAAAACCGACCACCTGCTGAATATTCTCTTCTTATCCTTTTACATTATGTTGATTTTTTTTTTTCTTCCCATTTCTAAAATTCTAAGTTTGTCAATGGTATTACTAGCTTTGAATGCATGGTCATGCCCATTAGTTGGGTTAAGTTAGATTGGTTGACTGTTAGTGTGGGTGTACACTCTGCTACCATTCACTCTTTCATCTAGAAAACCAAGAAAAACACTCTGAGATGAAACTAATGCTAAAAGTATGAAATTTAGGCTAAAAGGATCATAGTTATGTTCCAAATATTTCAATACGTAAAAAATTAAATGCAACCAGGCAACCCTCAATAGAAGAATGATGAACCAGCATTATTACCAGAATGTTATTACTTATTATCTAAGAAGAAGAAAAAATCATAACCAGAAAAGGTTGAGATATATAATAAAATAATGTAACAGCTAAGCACTGTAAAGAAGCATATAAAAATGGATATAAAAAAATTAAAAACAAAACTAGACAAGGATTTGATCTTCCTACCTTAGATTGAGAAGTTAAGGCCTCATCATATTGTTTTAAGAGTTCGTGTGGAGCAATGTTGTCAATCTCAGCTCCTAGTACTGCAATGGGAACCTTAACACCTGAAATCAATCACCAAATACTAGTTAACTATGACACAAAATTGTTAATTTTTTTTCTATTTTCTAGTAAGAGTAGAAGTACAAGTACAAGGAAGAAATTAAAGCCCATGAGTCTTATTTTATGTTTTGACTCCTTTTCCTATTTGGTTTAGGAGTTATTAAATCCTTTTTGTTTGTTATTATTAATCCTAGACATTATAGGAAGGTTAATTCTTTGTTATATAACACTCACTGTAGCACACACACCTTTGAAATCATGTTTTGAAAACACAATTTCAATTATAATTGTGAATGGTGAAATAAAGTTTTAAAAACACAATTTCACAATTTTAACTGAAAATAGGATTTCAGATGGCATGGCATTGTGTGTCCTGTACACAGTGTATAACTATCACCACTCTTCTAGGAATAGGTTTTTTGGAGTCCTAGTCCTTCTAGGAAAGGATTAACAATAGCCTATATAAAGGCTTTATTTTAGTCAATAATATTCATAGTGAGATTGATTCTGGTAAAATTCCAGCAGCTTATTTTAAGATTTGTAGGAGTGATTGCCTTCTCCTACCCCAAGTGTGATTGCTTAGGAAAGCCTAGGTATGATTGACTAGTGTTTTATTTATCTTATTTCTTGTTCTATTCCTTGTCTCAGCCCCAAACAACCATCAAGATATAATCTTTTCTAATCTAAAACCCACCCTCAAACATCAATCCTTATTCAAGAACCCTTTAAGAACTCGTTAAGAAATCTATTGCAGTGCTGAATTCCCACTTGTTGGGCCCCCACTTAATAAGGGGAAGTTTAGGCCCACAAGTGAGGGGGAGTGTTAGATTTATGGTTAAGTGATTAAACTCACCATTTCTTAATAGCTTAAACTTTTTGGACAATCGGAAATTTAACAAACTTAATAGAGAAGAATAGAGAACAACTTGCAACATTCTTTCTCAAGAAACTGTTATCTCTATGTCTAATAAAATTTCATGCAAGTTGCACTTGCCTGTGATGATATGATGACCAACTTTTGAACATTGTAAGGTATTAGCATTTTGAGAACAATTGTTCTCTCTCCCCATTTGGGCAGTCCTCATATTCAAACAAGCTATTGAATCCAAGAATTAGGATGTAATTAATCTTCTATGTTTCACTACTTTATGATATTTGTTTACCAACAAAATAGGTTATTCTCTTTTAACACTTTGGAGAAGGGATTCATTCTAATACATATATTATTTTTCAAAAGGCAAAAGAAAAACAAATATCAAGAAAAATCTTATAACCAATTACCAAATAAACACCAGAATTTCTACCCAGAGAATCAATTTTGAAAACTTGGAAGAAACTAACCTGGGAATTCTCCAAACCATTTAAATTCAAGGTACTTTCACCAATCTTGGTCATTGTAAGATGTTGAGGGATTCAAAAATTTTGGAATGTAAGCAAGAAAAATTGAAAGAAATATACCAATATATCATGACAGCCTAAATTATACCTCACCTGCCCACCAAAACTAAAAATTACTAGCTTCACATCATCTGGAACTCCAAGATCTTTCCTCACCTGCATTGCAAGGAAATGTTTGATAGCAAGCATAATACATTAATTCATAAACATTGAATTTTTGAGAGTTCTAAATCACACCTCTTCTCTAGATTTGTGTAATCTCCTCACGACAAGGGGTACATCAATAACACCACGAAA
Source organism: Quercus engelmannii (assembly GCA_029955605.1). Taxonomy (NCBI): domain Eukaryota; kingdom Viridiplantae; phylum Streptophyta; class Magnoliopsida; order Fagales; family Fagaceae; genus Quercus; species Quercus engelmannii. Next base: position 49,111,139 of record JARPSG010000007.1, read on the forward strand.
TGCAGGCACTAAAAAATGAAAAGGAATATTCAAATACCAACTAGAATAAGTACCCTACAACTTATTCATTGCTAAAAGAGCAAAGGTAGATATGTATAGAGCCACAGACAAACACAAAGACAGAAATACAACCTAAAGATCATAATCCCTATAATCAAGAGTAAAGAAAAAAAAAATTACTTAAATATTAACTTCAAAGAAAACAACCACAAATGTGCTTCAACAAACATACTTGGGTTGTACCCAGGTAGACGGATTACAAACTCGCTATGGGAATAATCTTCAGCAATCTGCAAGTCCATACTTGGGCTGTACCTAGGTAGACAGATTACAAACTCACTTTTCTTGACAAGTCCATTATTGTTTTATGGTTTAAACATGTATGTTCAATCAGTTTCCTCCCAAGAAAGTAGAAACATTATCATATAATTAACACCTTCTATCTAATTCTCAAAACAAATGAGAAATCTCTACCGTCCACAAAAACCTGATTACACAAAATATGTAACATTATTTTGATAAAGGATAATTTTGTACTTCAAAATATTAGGGGAAAATTTTTGATATAGGACACAGACACCAAAATTTTAAAAAATCAAAGAGGGAAAAAAATCCTTGAACATTCATTCATTAAAATATCAATAATGCACAGGCAACTATACCGAAGGAAAATACTTATATTTTCATGTACAAAAGAATGCACGGAAATATAGAATCGCAATAGAATACTGCTGCTTACACTAGTTTACATACAAAAATTACAGCCTCAACCCAAGCAAGTCTTGCCTTCAGCTGATTTCTCCTTCTTCTTTCCATTATCCTCTCTTTCTATATGGCAGTTGGAAAGGTGGGCCTTCATCAAAATTATGGCCTCAAAAGTGTGAAAAATCAGATCTAATAAAAGATAACTTACAGCTTTTGCCTGAGAATGGCAAAATTTCATGTTATTTGTTGCCCACTGCTCTCCATGTTCACGAGAAAAACTAAGTTATTTGTTCTTCTTTCAATCGTAAACGTGCTATAGGCTGTTGTTCATTGTTCCCAAGACCCATATTGTTAATTAAGGAATGCTTCTCAGGCAGAACTTTGTCTGGTTTTGACTGTGATACAATGCTGTTGGTTGTGTTGTGGCTGCTAGTTTTAGCAGCTGGTATGTCATGATTATGTTTGCCCTCATATGTTGTAATGACAGCTTTAGGATCTGATGAAGCCCTCTCAACGTGTTTGCGGACGTTGCATCCTACGGTTGTGCATTTATAATAGCTTCTGCAGATCAGAAAAAAGATGCCTGAGGAATTTCTGGATAAACAATCCAGGCAGTAAAGAAATAATACAGCCATTAAGGATAAATTAATTAGGTACAACAGAAACACACTTCACATCAACATAATACAAAAAAGCAACTAAAGAGCTCTCATGAAACAAAAACTACATATTCTAGAAGAATCCAAATTGTTGTTTTCCTACCTATTTAGGTAAATGATTTGGTTGAGACATTGATCTGAGTCCCTTAGGATGAGGTGATGCACATAGTTTGCAGTTTACACATACATCAATGGGGATTAAACTCAAATGGGCCAGGAATAAATACCCAAGCATACACAACAATAACCAAGCCTTATTCTCAACTCCCAAAAATTTTTGGGTTGGATATGGATCCTCAACACACACGCACACCAAACAAGCATGAATAATAACAGTAATATAAATTTATGGCTAAGAGTTCTGAAATGTTAGGGAGTGGAGTTTAAGAAAGCAATCATAAGATCTCTCCCTCCCCAACCCCCAACCCCCAACCGCCCCTAACTCCCTCTCTTCTCCCCTTCCTACCACTGGCAGTCCCACATATTCCTTCTCTCTCTACCTATTTTTTTATAAGAAAGCAATCATTAGAGTTGATGAAAGAGATGCACAATGATATAAACTTGTGGCTTGGAAGTGTTAGGGGGTGGCTGAAAGCTTGAATAAATTATAAAAACCATTTTTTTCTCATTGACAATTTTTAACAGAACATCTATATTATCAATTTATAATCATCTTCAGAAGGATGGTGTGCACAGATCTTAGAATCAGCAAACACTAGAGTTCTATCAAGAGATAGCAATTAAAGATAAGTAATATTACCTTGGATAAGGATTTCCTTTGACAACTTTCTGTCCATATTTGCGCCACCTATACCCATCATCTAAAAGATCCACTTCACTAGTTGTCTGCACAATGATCCTAGGCTCTGTGACAGTCCCATGTGAAGAAGCTGGCTCTGAAACCCTGACCTCTGTACTCCTGCACAAGGAACAAAGATCTTTTAGAAATTAAAACAATTGCCAGTTAGGCAGAAGCAGATCGATATTTAGATTTTTAAAGAGAGTTAGACTTACTGTCTCTTTGCTTTAGGTTCATCTTCATCTTTTTCATCTACTCCAGTTTCAGCATCACCCACTTCCACGCTGTCACTTGTACCAGATAAGTGTTCAGGTGTAGCTTGGCTCGATTCCTGATCCTTCTTTGACACGTACCACTTAAAATCATCTAAGAACCTACCCAAAAGGAAGTCTTTGTGTTTTATTTTATATGTACAAAAAGACATAGGCATAGTAAAGATAGACATAAAGTTGGTGAACTCGATTGAGAACTCTTACTTCAGTTACAAACTGAATGCTTGGTGCCTTTTGTTTTATTAGTTAGCATGCTAAAATGGGTGTCTAGTTTCCCCTTCAACCAACTTCAAGAAAAATTTGTTGCATTGTTAAAGGAAATATATAATTTAATGAAAAACACGAAGGTGGGAAGCAAGATAACAAAATATCTGCAATCCAAAGATCTTCTGATTCATCTAGAAAAATCCCTTGTCTATAATATATTGATCTTAATACCACTTAAATGGAAATTACTTGTGCTTTGAACAACTCAGATGCATATTACTTTTAGATGCAAAAAATATTGAAGGTTACCTGTTGAAGGACTGATCGATAGTGAGATCCAGCCACCATCATATATTCCGCATAGATAAAATCCCAACTGCTTAGGTTTCAAAAGGAGTAAAAAAAGGTGGAAATTGGGGTTTAAGACATACTGCAAGAATTCTATAGACTTAATAAATCAAAATTAAGAGAGGAGAAGAGCTAAAAATGTAAGAATATATAAACAGAGCCTTGGTCAAACAACAAACGGTAAAAAAAATTATTACTAGTAAAAATCAAGCATCATCATTCCAAAATAATAATAATAAATTAAAATAAAAATCATTACTAAAATCAGTCATTTGGTTCTTCCCCTTGCGCAACTGCATCTTATTCCAACATTAACCTATAGTCTTTGATAAAAAATACCAGGGTTTTGTAAAATGTCCTTCATTTGAGAAAGTATGCATCCAAAGCTACAACTTTCATATCACTTTTCTTGACAAGTCCATTATTGTTTTATGGTTTAAACATGTTTGTTCAATCAGTTTCCTCCCAAGAAAGTAGAAACATTATCATATAATTAACACCTTATATCTAATTCTCAAAACAAATGAGAAACCTCTAGGGTCCACAAAAACCTAATTACACAAAATATGTAACATTATTTTGATAAAGGATAATTTTGTACTTCAAAATATTAGGGGAAAATTTTTGAACAAAAAAATCTTGGCCATAATACTGGGAAATACAGATATTATCGCATAAGAACAATGTTGAAATTGTTATAAAATTTCAATGCAATTACCAAATACACTATTATAATGTAATTTTTGGTGAAATATTGTCCAGATGTATCGCCAATATTTAACTAATACCAACATGCCACAATACATCACCAGTATTTAAATTCTAAAACATTGGGTTAGATTTCAAAGCTGCATTTGAAGATTACAAGCATCTTCTATGTAAGTCTTAAATTTTGTTTTTGTAGCAAAGATCATATAAATAGAAGAATTTACAGCTTCAGATTAGAAGTTTCAGTCATACGAACAACAGTGCAACCAAGTTCCCTAAAGTTGGTGACGCAAACAAAACGAATTCCACCATCTGCAGTTGCTCGGCATGCAATTGGAACTGTAAGGTTGAATTTATTCAACCATCTAATTGGCTTTATTCCGTGCCAAATTTGCTCGTAATTCAGCATTTAGTAACCCTGTATTTAGGTGGGTTTGATGTAAGGGTAGTGAGTGAGATCGAGTGAAGATTGCTCAAGAGTGTGCAAGAAAACAGAGACTCGCGGCTGGGCCTCGCGGGTGACTCACGGCTTCAAGCCGCCAGACGTAGCACACGTGCCAAGCATGTTGGAAGGTGAACAGTCATGCAAGCTGGAGCACTACAGGACAAAACAGGACAACTGGCCATACGGTTATCTCGCGACTGGATCTCGCGATTTAGTCAAGCCGCGAGGTCAAGTCGCGAGCCACCCCTGTTTTGTAAAACCTGACATTTCACATTCCTCTCCCACTCCAGTATAAATACCCCTTTTACCCACGATTGTGAGAGAGCTTCTAGAGAGAATTTTGAGAGAGAAACCCTAAAGAAAAACTAGATTGATTCACCCATAATCTATACATTAGAGTCTCTTCAAATTCCTCAACTCTCTTCCTCTCCATTGTCAAATCCTTGAGAGGCATTATACCAAACCTGATTCTGACCATTATCATTACTGTGAGAGAGCTGTTTGGATTTCTGGGAAGCAGTTAGGAAGGAACCAATCTTCATTGGTTGATGCTATGGTCTAGTAGCGGAATCCGGGAAGCTAGAAAAGAAAAAGGTTCGGCGCAACCTCGTTGGAGCAAGAAGCTTGGAGGGCTTAGGTGCACTGGGTAGATTACGCTTGGAGGGTCTATTGCTGTCCATGTATCCCAACTGTATTTTCTAGTGGATTGTTTACCGCTTGGAGGGTGGCGGAGAGGTTTTACGCCGGGGGCTTCGGTTTCCTCTTCGATAACACATCGTGTGTTGTCTTTGTGTTTGCATCTTCCTTCCTCTCTATCTTTGCCTTTTTATTATCTGCTGTGAATTGTATTTTGTTTTGGCTTAGATAGTATTTAACCAATTCCATATTATAGCTTATGTTAAGTTTCCGCACAATAGTTATTTGACATATTGCTTGAATTGGTTAAGTTGTAATTTGGGGGTCTAAACGTTCAAGGGTGTTTATACACGTTTTTGAACTTTCAGGAACAACATCTGAAATCTGCTTTATAAAAATGTTAGCATGACTGAAGGCCATTCATAATGATGGAAAGATCAAGGGGTAATTTGTGTAGACACAACCCCCAAAAAAAAAAAAAAAAAAAAAAATATGATCTCATTTTGATTCCTTATCTCACATTTCAGAAAATCCAACCTCATAAATAAAAATCCAGAAAAGAAACAGTTCAAGTACCACTAAGACAGCCTTGATAGAGTTCGGCCACTGAACTTTGGTTGCTAAAACTGATGCCCGGGGTAGTACTGACATTTGGGAATACTTGATCACATTAAATGAGCCAATAAAAAAAGTCAACCAACAAAAGAAAAGTTATGGTAATATAGCCAGCAAATCAAGTGATAAAAAATTTAATATAAAAGGAAACAATACCAATGCCAAGTATGGACATGGGAATGATCACTGATGTTCCATTAACATGAAATGAACAATAATTTTAAGAGAAAAGTTTAGCAATTGCTAACTAACTCTGAAATTTACATCATACCATTTCCAAGGAGGCAATAGGATCAACTGTCAAAGCAGATGCTTGAACTGCTCCACAGTCTAACACAACCTGCTATCACTCAAAATGCCTTATTATTACTATTGCAAGAACACAATTCAGACACAATTTCACTTAGCTAACATAACATAAATTGCCTACTCATTTAAACGTTATAATGATTATGGTTAAATCCATTCATATAATTCTTTTAGGGCTACAATTATATTAAAGATAATAGTCTAAACTAAGAGGTAAGAATTTTTCTCTTATTTTTATTAAATAGAGAGTACTCACTTGTTTCTTGTGGAAGTCGCAGCATTAAATAATTTAAAACTCTTTTCACTACTGACTAAGAGTATGTTTAAATGTGTTGCGTACATGAATGTGTTGTGTACATGAACTCGATGTTTGTGCATACAAGAACAAAGCAATCCTAGGTTCATAAGAGTTATTTTTGTTTGAAGCAATGTGACCGGTGATAATTTTATTGTTGCTTGGCAAGAAGTTGTTCAGGTTGTGATTGTTGCAGTAATTTTTCTTGTTATTATTGAGAATGCTAGCCTTTGCATCTAGTTTCTTTTACTTTCCCCTATTTAGGTTGTTTATTTTCCATCTAACTTTTCCTGGTTCAGAGGCAGCAATAGGTTGTTCGCATGGGAGATCTTTCATTACTAGACAAATGTAAAAAGTGTTTTGCATCCTTTTATTTTTCTCCCGTTGTTGCTTTTTTTTCTTTTTTCTTTTTTCTTTTTGGGGATGATATTTTAATTTCCCTTCATAACTGCTTTATTTTTGTTTTTTGGGATCAATAACTACAATCATATATACAAATGTTATGGCATATTGCATCTCATCACCATAGTTCTATCATGTGCAGGATCGAGGGCCACTAACATGTCGTGGTCATAATGACGAGTTTCGAGAACGACGCCGGATAGTGGTGGATGATTGTATCGTCAACATTGTCAAGAGAGTTGGATTAGAGGGGCTGTATAGGACCCCATGTAGAGAGATTGATCATAACTTGATAATGGCCTTCGTTGAGCGATGGTGGCCTGAAACCCACACCTTCCACCTCCCACATGGTGAGACAATGATCACATTACAAGATGTGGAGGTTCTTTTGGGGATTCCAATTGATGGTGAGGCAATTGTTGGAACAACTGACTTGACATGGGCTGCTGAATGTCAGAGTATGCTTGGAATTGCTACTAATGGTACTGTGCTTAAAGGACAAAGGATCCAAATTAAGAAGTTACTAGAAAAAATTGACGAAGGGTTGCCCGATGGTACAACAGAGGTGGTTATGCATCAATATGCACGGTGTTATATCCTAGCACTCCTGGCAGACACAATTTTTGCCGACAAGTCTGGTGATATGGTGCATACGATGTGGTTGCAGATGTTGAGGGACCTTCGCAATCCACCTCAGTACAGTTGGGGGAGCACTTGCCTTGCATGGTTGTACAAAGAGTTATGCAGGGCAACCGACAGAGGTGCCAGTCAGATTGGTGGGGCCTTGTTGCTAGTTCAGTATTGGGCATGGGTCAGATTCCCTTTTTTTGTGCCCAAGGATGGACCTCCCACCAGATGGTGCATATGGCCCACCATTTGCACATTCTCCACTATCCATTAAGTAAGCCTCTTCCTTGACCGATTCTCTCTATTGGAAATAGATCCATAATTTTAAACATATTGTTAGACATAGAAAATAAAATTTTAACCTTGATATTCTTCAAATTTTGACTCATTAATAGGATTTTTATTTGTTTTTTTATATATCGTTTTACAACCACTGAGGTCATATGTTATGATTGATGTATAATGATAGTTTTTAGACCCCTCAAAAAATTGATTTAACCTAGGTAATTAGCCAAGTTGTTACTTAGTCCAATTAAACAAGTCTAGGTTATCACAATAACAAAGATCAAATCATGCAAAGTAGCGGAAAATAAATAACACAAGATATGATCACCCAGGAAACCAAACCGGTAAAAACTTAGGGAGGATTTGACCTAGCTATCCTCAAGGTAAACTTGAATCCACTATCTTGAAAGAATCGAAGTTCATGCAATAAGACTTACAAGCCCCCACTCTCGACTTATTATTGCTACCAACCAGTAGAACTTACTGACACGACCACGTGCAAGCTCCGAATCCACGGACTCCTTCTTTCTTGGATTCACCACCAAATACAAGCACACCTGCTTGTGTTTTCTTTAACCTTCAATGGCAGCAACTGAATTGATCATCAAGGCGTAGATAAATCTTCTCCTTGAACACCTAAGTTTGTGTAAAGAAAAACTCCTCTAGATCTCACAAGAGATTTACACAAACCGTAATTCTGAGCAACACTAAAACGTGGCTAGAGTTTGCCTTTTATACTTAGGACAAATAAGAAACCCTAAAAACATTTTAAAACACTTAGGGCTGAGTTAGAAAAGTCTGCAGAAAATCATTTTGCCCGAGCTTCGATCGATCGAGCCTGTCTTTCGATAGATTGAGCCAGGCCAAAAGGCACAATGCTTTCCTGCTTTAACTCGATTCCAACTTTACATAAATGCACAACTTTGAGCTAGTCTAAAACACTTCTAAACACATTGTTTTAATCATGGTTTGCTAACAATACAAATTAGATTTCTAAATACATAAAATCCTAAGACTTTAGAACCTAACATATAATATAAGTGTTATTAATTTCTAGCTCCACCACTAATTATATGTTTAGATAATCATTTATTAGTATAAACTTAGTGGTATGTAATGTTAAATTTACAATTGCCCATCATTTATTGTTGTTGATTACTTCAAATTCTCAATTCCAAGTATTGACTCCCTCTTTCGTAATTGTAGGACCGTGTGGGTCGTGAGCACCTTGAATAACTTCGCCGAAATCTGTCTGGTCCAGTACCGTCAGCTTTTAGATTGTATGCATCCGAAGCAGGTACCAAAATTGTGTTTCTTCTATTGTTTATGACTATTGTATTTATAAATGTAAAAGAGCTCATCGATATGGAACATTGCATAATGTGCTGCCCTTTTATTTGACTATTTTAGGTGGTGTGGCAACCATATGAAGCTGAATTAGCCTGCCTGCCTGCGTTCTGTGTCGCCGAAAGGGATGTATGGACGGCGAGGGTACCGCTTGTATGTTTCTGGCTAGTAGAGAAACATACACTGGACCATGTTGTTCGTCAGTTCGGGATGGTACAAGAAATCCCCCTAAATATTGATACTGACAAAGCCCTTCATACTATAGACCTGAGGGGGAAGATGGAGGTGAATTGGAGGGACAAACATTATGGCCATATCCAAGTATGGAATAGTTGAGCACGATCTCTATGTCATGGAGCACGACTAGAGGGTGATATGTCGCCTGCTTATCCATACTTCGATTGGTACGATAGGGTGTTTTGGAGGTTCGTCGACCACACTTCGGCTTCACTTCTTATTATGGTAATTACTTCGACCTTTCTTTTCAATTTTTGTTGCGTATCAGGAACTTGAGTATGATGTACTAATTTTATTTTTTTACTTTCAGGTTACCAGTCACAAGCAGCTGTTGAGACGTTATACAGTAGGTAGTCCTGAGTACAAGCATATTTCAGCTGTATTTAAAACAGTGGAATGCCTTCATCGTATAACTGCCCAACTTCCGTTGGAAGAGATTGATAGTGCAAATCCAAAAGTGCCAGAAGATACTGGATGACCAAGCACGAGCTCAACTCGTGCCAGCCATAGCCATGGTTAGCGTGCTACATTCCATCAGGTTGTCAGTAGCCCGGATCCCCCTCCACCCCCACGTGCATCTCTTGCCCCAGAGTTCCCTCCACTTCCACATGCATCTCCTTCCCCAGAGATCCCTCCATGTACTGCTCATGCAGTTTCTGACCTAGAGATCTCTCTACCCACTACTCATGCATCTTTTCACCCTGAGATCCCTTCACACACCCCGCTCATCTTTCATCTACTCCGCCATCCTTTGATCTCGGCCCTGATTTCAGTCAAACCCCTCCTGTCATGCATACTCAATCCCCCTCGTATAGCATTGGTCATATAGACCATGTACCACCCTATAGTCACTCCATGTCATTCATGCCCACTCCTAGACTGCATATAAATCCCATGACTACGGGCCTCACTCACATTTCATTTGCTACACCATCCTCCCTCGCAGTTGTAGGATCTTCAGTTGTTGGGAGTCAAGCAAAACAGCCAGCTGTGCATGTTGAGAATGACCAGGTTGTTGGGTTACAGTCACCCCTATAAGGTCGACCTAATCGCACAACAAAAGCACCTCCTTGTGGGACAGGTGGTCACAAAGCAAGACACAAGGCTGGCCCCATGGTATGACAAGTCATTTAATGTAATGAATATGGAGTAACTACTGTTACGGTTGGTATTGGAATTCATGTAATCTATTGTTTGGTTGTAACTCCATCTTTGCAGCAACACGAGGAGCCTCACCAAAGAGATGCAGTACCCCATCCCCCCCATACCAGACACTATACAAGACAACATAAGCGTAAAATGCATTAGGATCAACACCCCATCTAAATGTGTATGTGAATTTTGCTATTGGGTTTTCAATTTGTTTATTTTAGGCTATATGTAATATATTGGATGACTTGGGTATGTTGTGCCATAATTTGGATCTAAGAATATGAACTGGGTGGTTTAGCTAATGGGTTTAATAAAATTTGAACATCCATTTTGTGATAAAGTTTAGTTTGTGTTTGTATAATTTGGTGATGAGTGTGTTTGTTCAATAAGAAAGGGGTTGGGGAGAGGTTGTGGTTTCCTAAGTTTAGAATTATTTTCTTTATCATATATTTTTAGGCAAGCAAAGGTTTTTTTTTTTTTTTTTTTTTTTTTTGTGACTTATATCATCATCTAATTGCCTTCTTATGATCACAAATATGCCAAAGAAGATACACACTATCTATTGTATATATATGATTTAATGAGAATTAAGCTGTATGCAATGCCTAAAGAGGCTGAAAATATTGATGCTACGTTAGTAGAGGTAATTCCTCCTGCACCATTACCATCTTCTACAAATTTTATGGGATTGCGGGTTTTTTCCCCCTCTAGTGATTTTTACATTGAGTTCTTGTGATATTGTGTATTATATTTTATATATGATTTAATGAGAATCAAGTTTTTTATATGCCTATGTATAATGGAAATTTTGTTGCTACTTTAGGAGAGATATAGTCTTCATGGACCATTAGCACCAACTCCAAACTCATCTAGAAAATAAATTGGGCCCTATGTTGTAATATACTTGTTGGTTGGATTTTAGGGAAGTTCCTTGGGATTATGTATCTCATTGAAGTCTGTGATTGGATTTTTCATAATATACATCTGTCTGTTCCTTGGGTCATGTGATTATGATTATGATTTAATTGTTAGATAAAATATAAAGACTTGGGAATTAGGATTCTAGGGTTACTAACAGTTTTTTGAGTCATTGTAGGCAGCCTTTGCTCATCTACTTTATGATATTTGATATCTGAAATTTTTTTGAGCTCTTTGAGCTTAGAAATTGAAATTCTTTACAATGTTCAGGAATCAAATATCAAAGGATGTTATAGTTCAGATTTTCCAAGATTTGGTTTGGTTCCTTGTTGCGGAATCAAATTTAGTTCATTCTTATGCTGCAAGTTGTATTGAGAAACTGTTGCTGGTCAAGGATGAGGAGGGAAGATCTAGGTATACTGCAAATGACGTTGCTCCATTTTTTGTTAAGCTGATGACTAACCTATTTAATGCCTTCAAATTTCCAGAGTCCGAGGAGAATCGATATATAATGAAGTGTATCATGCTGGTTCTTGGGGTAGCAGAAATACACTTATTGTGATGCGTGTTATTCTTGCATCAGTCCGTGGGACTGTGATGGAGCTTGGAAATACACCTATTGTGACTTCTGGGCTAGTGATGCGACTCTTGGCTGGGTCCAAGTTCATTGAAGTGGACAACACTTTCTGCGAGGATCATGCCCTCTTGTAAGTTTTGAGAAATTTTTGTGAAATAATTACATCAAAACCCCCAAAGTTTGACCTTGTTGTTTAAACCTTAAATTTTCAATTGCACCAATTCCTACCTTATGCCATTAAGTTTTTGCAATTTTGACCATTAGTATGTCTCATTAAACTAAAAATAAAAGAAATTCATGTAATCTGTGTTTACAACCTATTTAGACTTCAAGTTTGCTTCATATGAATATTTGATTGTATTCTACGACCAAAATATGTATCGAAACAACTTTAAAAAACCTTAATAAAGAGACACATTTTAATAAAGAAACCATTTTCTTGTAAGTGGTTTTCTGGCACTAAAATACTTTCGCCTTTCGGTGTTTATGTTTCAGATTTTTTAGTGTCCTGATAATTTTCAAGGCTAGTTCACTTGAGTTTCCATTACTTTTAGTTAATAGTGACTCACTGAGGAGGAAAGTGAAACAATTTAGGAAGTAACTTGCGTTTATAAGGGACTTGACACTTGATTCTCACTCACATTAAACTTTCATGTAAACACTTTAACTAACTTGCGTTTCTCTTTTTAATAAATATTCATATGAGTTATAAAATCTAAAAATTCTGACTAACTTGGTTGAAAATTTTTATTTTCTTGGCTCTGAACTCATTTTGTTTCATATGAAGCTAATTACCTATGAATTCTGATTTTAACCATATAGGTATATAAGATGCGAATTCTTTGATACTTATTAAAAAAAAAAAAAAGATGGGAATTCTTTGGTGGTCAGGGACCTTTCCTTTAAGTTCTGGGTACATGTGCATGAATCTAGTGGTAACCAATTCTATTCAAAGTCTTATAACTACATTTGATGAGTTAACTGCTTCATACACAATTACACAGTCGATTCTTTTGCGTTGGTTTGAGTAATTACTCTTTTAATTTTATTATCTTACTACAATGTTTCACCCTTAGTTTCTTCAATGTCTTCTCTAATGGGGATTTGATTTTGTTGTAATGTCATTGCTTTTCCTTGTCTAATTGGTCACTTTGCACTTTTGCCTCCTTAGGGAAAGAGACACTGACAAAGACGGGGAGGTTAACTTTAAAGAATTTTTCATGGGCTTTTTGACATGGTGAGGAACTATGATGAAGAAGGTCACCATTCTTCACATTAATTTGATGATTCAATGGAGGCCCCAGCAAAAAAATTGTTTGCTCAGCTTGACAAAGGTGGTGATGGGTATTGATCAAAGATATATTTATCATATAAATAATGTTCTTTGAATGATATATTCTATTATTTACTTGTATTGGAATTTTCTTTCACAAATACTTGTCAGATGTAGAACTACTACCTGTAATTGGAAAACTTCACCCGTCAGAGAGTTACTATGCGAAACAACAAGCAGATTACATCATATCACAGGTATTCAACTGAAACCAGTTTCTTATTTGATTGATGAGAAATGTATCTATTTGTACTTGCTGAGTCATTTCGATATGCAGATTAAGTCATCTAAGCACTAAATATAAATTGCAGCCACTTACTTGGAAGATTGTATTTAGTGTGAAGCATACTGTTTTGCATGTTTACTAATATAAGTCGAAATATTATTTATGGTGGGGGTCTTATTAAATGATAATTTAATGAATCTTAAATAATCAGGAGCCTTGTTCTGCATCTTCAATCAACTTTGCATCGGTTCTCTTTGTAAGGTTGAATTTATTCAACCATCTAATTGGCTTTATTCGGTGCCAAATTTGCTTGTATTTCAGCATTTAGTAACCCTGTATTTAGGTGGGTTTGTTGTAAGGGTAATGAGTGAGATAGAGTGAAGTTTGCTCAAGAGTGTACAAGAAAACAGAGACTCGTGGCTTGGCCTCGCGGGTGACTCGCGGCTGCAAGCCGCCAGACGCAGCACACGTGCCAAGCATGCCGGAAGGTGAACAGTCATGCTAGCTGGAGCACTACAGGACAAAACAGGACAACTGGCCATACGGTAATCTCGCGACTAGATCTCGCGACTTAGTCAAGTCGCGAGGTCAAGCCGCGAGCCACCCCTGTTTTGTAAATCCTAACGTTTCACATTCCTCTCCCACTCCAGTATAAATACCCCTTTTACCCACAAATGTAAGAGAGCTTTCAGAGAGAATTTTGAGAGAGAAACCCTAAAGAAAAACAAGATTGATTCACCAACAATCTATACATTAGAGTCTCTTCAAATTCCTCAACTCTTCTCCTCTCCATTGTCAAATCCTTGAAAGACATTTTACCAAACCTTAATCTCACCATATTCATCACTGTGAGAGGGCTATTTGGATTTCTGGAAAGCAGTTAAGAAGGAACCAATCTTCATTGGTTGATGCTATGGTCTAGTAGCGGAATCCAGGAAGCTAGAAAAGAAATAGGTTCAGCACAACCTCGTTGGAGCAAGAAGTTTGGAGGGTTTAGGTGCACTGGGTAGATTAGGCTTGGAGGGTCTATTGCTGTCCATGTATCCCAATTATATTTTCTAGTGGATTGTTTACCGCTTGGAGGGCGGCGGAGAGGTTTTACGTCGAGGGCTTCGGTTTCCTCTTCGATAACACATCGCATGTTGTCTTTGTGTTTGCATCTTCCTTCCCTTTTATCTTTGCCTTTTATTATCTAATGTGGGTTGTGATTTTAATTTGGCTTAGATAGTTTATCCAATTCTATATTGTAGCTTATGTTCATTTTCCGCACAATAGTTGTTTAACATAATGCTTGAATTGGTTAAGTTGTAATTTGGGGGTCTAAACATTCAAGGGTGTTTATACACATATTTGAACTTTCATTTGGTATCAGAGCTGGTACACTTGTTGTGGTTTATTACCTAAGTGTGATCCTAGACCCCTGTGCTGTGGTAGCTATTATGGAAAATACTATGCTGAATTGTAGTTTAAGTGTTTGTGAAAATGACTCTATGCATATGTTTGAAGGGTGTTTTACTAATGATCTTGTAGAGTTGTTAAAAACTAAGAAACATGCTAGGATATTTGTTCACATGCTGGAATATTTTGAAAATCAGAACCATGTCTTACACAGTAGCATATCTTAATCTAAATTATTGATTAAGAAATATAAAAGAAAGAATAGAATGTTGTGTGAGATGATTGAGAGTCTGAAAATGAAAAGTCAATCTGAAAGAAGCATGAAAACTGATAATGAGTTTTTGTTTGAAGGTCAAGAATGTTTGTCTCATGTGAGCTTATTTGTGCATACCTCATTGAAGGTGTTTAATGCATGTTTGTGGTATCTTGACAGTGGGTGTTCTCACCATATGACAGGGGATAAGTTACTGTTTAAGACACTCAAAGAAAAGGTTGGTGACTATGTGACCTTTGGTGATGGAAGTCATGCTCAAGTCCTAGGCAAAGGAACCATTGAGATACATGGATTACCGCTGTTGAAAGATGAGTTATACATAAAAGGGCTGAAGGCAAATCTGCTGAGCATCACTCAAATTTGTGATGATGATTTCCTGGTACAATTCTCTAAGAAGGGATGCTTGATCATCAATGAAGATGGGATTCAGGTTTTGGAGGGAAATCAGACTACAGATAACTGTTATGGAATAGTTTCCACGGCACCCATTTCGTGTAGAAGTGCTCGTGTGGATATGTTGGAGCTGTGGCATCACAGATTTGGGCATGCCAACTTCAAACAAGTAGCTAAAGTGTCCAAACTTGAAGCAGTTAAGGGACTTCCTAAGTTTGGAAAGGTGAAGAAGACCGTTTGTGGTGCATGCCAAATGGGAAAGCAAACAAAGGCAAGTCATCACAAGGTGAATGTGATTGCTACTTCTCGGTGTTTGGAGTTACTTTATGTTGATCTAATGGGGCCTACTAGAACTGAAAGCCTAAGGGGAAAGAGATACATTATGGTCATTGTGGATGATTACTCAAGATACATTTTGGTTGAATTCCTTAGAGAAAAATCAGAAGCATGTGAGAGGTTGGAGATTCTGTGCAAGAAACTACAAAACGAAAAAGGGGTCCCTATTGCCAAAATTAAAAGTGATCATGGGAGGGAATTTGAGAATGCAAGATTTGAGTCTTTTTGTGAAAAGAATGGAATCAAAAGAGAATTTTCAGTCCCCAAAACTCCACAACAAAATGGAGTGGTAGAGAGGAAAAATCGGGTGATTCAAGAAATGGCAAGAGTCATGTTACTTAACAAGCAAATACCTCAAAAATTTTTGGGAGAAGCTGTCAACACCTCGTGTCACATTGGCAATAGAATATTTTTCCGAGTAGGAACAAAGAAGACCGCCTATGAGATTTGGAATGGAAAGAAGCCTAGAGTGAAGTATTTTCGAGTGTTTGGAAGTAAATGCTATGTCCTAAATGATCAGGAGAATCTTTGGAAGTTTGATGCGAGAAGTGATGAGGGTATTTTTCTTGGGTACTCTACTACGAGTCGAGCGTATAGAGTTTTTAACAAAAGAACTAAGACAGTGATGGAGTCCATCAATGTCAAGATTGATGATGCCGTATCTAAGGTGGAGATGATTGATGATGGAGAAGGGCCGAGCACCAAAGAGCCCGATGTTGAGGTCGAAGCTCTTGATATAGAAGGTGAAGAACCTACACCAAAAGAAGAATCGACTCCCATCAACCCAAGAATGGAAACGAGATTGATGTCTAGAACATCAACTCCTCTTACTCCTCCGAAAGTTCATCCTCCTATCTCTCGAAGTGATGAAGTCTCCATATCAAAGAAGCCATCTTCAAAAGTAATTAAGAACCATCTGGAAAGCAATATCATAGGGTCTCTAGATGAAGGTCTTCGCCTCATAAAAGGAAACATCCTGTTAGCCAATCATGTAACATATCACTGCTATCTTGCGCAGTTTGAACCAAAAAGGGTTGAAGAGGCCCTTCAAGATGAGAATAGGGTTGAGTCAATGCATGAAGAGCTGAATCAGTTTGTGAGAAATGATGTGTGGGAACTTGCTCCAAGGCCTGAAAACGTTCATGTTATAAGCACAAAATGGATTTTCAAAAACAAAACTGATGAAAATGGAGAGATAATTCGAAACAAATCTCGGTTAGTAGCTCAAGGATACACTCAAGTAGAAGGAGTAGACTTTTATGAATCCTTCGCTCCTGTGGCAAGACTCGAATCCATTCAAATTTTCATGTCCATTGCATGCACTTTGAATTTCAAACTCTATCAAATGGATGTAAAGTGTGCATTTTTTAATGGATATCTAAATGAAGAAGTGTTTGTTGAGAAACCAAAAGGATTTGAGGATCCTTACTTTCCAGATCATGTATTGAGATTGAAGAAAGCCCTTTATGGCTTAAAACAAGCGCCTAGAGCCTGGTATGATCGGCTTACACATTACCTTCTAGATAAAGGATTCAAAAGGGGGTATGCCGACTGAACTCTGTTTGTCAAAAATGATGAAGATTATCTCCTTGTGGCATAAGTTTATGTTGATGACATAGTGTTTGGGGCAACCATTGAAGATCATGCTATTGAATTTTCTGAGGAGATGAAGAAGGAATTTGAGATGAGTATGGTGGGGGAACTCACATTTTTCTTGGGTCTTCAAGTCAAACAACAGAAGGAGGGTATATTTGTATCACAAGAGAAGTATGCTAAAAACATTATCGAGAAGTATGCTAAAAACATTGTCAAGAAGTTTGGACTAGACTCCAAAAAACATGCCTCCCCTCCCATGAGCTCATCCACTAAACTGAATGTTGATTCTTCCGGAGTAGAAGTAAGTCCTACCTTATATAGGAGCATCATTGGGAGTTTACTCTATCTTACAGCCAGTAGACCGGACATTGCATTCAGTATTGGCGTTTGTGCCAGATACCAAGCTAATCCGAAGGAATCTCACCTGACTGCTGCTAAGAGAATCATTTGATATGTGAATGGTACTTCAAACTATGGTCTATGGTATTCAAAAGACTCAAATGCTTGTCTTGCCGGGTATTCAGATACTGACTGGGCTGGCAGTGTAGACGATCGGAAAAGTACTTCAGGCGGATGTTTCTACCTTGGTAACAATCTTGTCTCGTGGATGAGCAAGAAATAAAATTTCGTGTCTCTATCTACTGCTGAAGCAGAATACATCGCCGTTGGAAGTTGATGCACTCAGCGTCTTTGGATGAAGAAATTACTTCATGATTATGGAATTCCTTAAGAGATGATGTGTGTCTTCTGTGACAACACCAGTGCCATCAATCTTTCCAAGAATCCTATCCAGCATTCAAAATCTAAATACATAGAGATACGTTACCATTTCATTCGGGATCTGGTAGAGGAAAGAGTTGTGTGCCTTGAGTTCATACACACCGACAATCAAAAGGCGGACATCTTCATCAAGCTTCTCGATGGTCCACAGTTTGAATCACTCCGTAGGACCATTGGTGTTGGTACAATTCCTTGACTCTCTTGTGTGTTGTGTGCTTCACATATTTATAATATGATAAGATTGTTTGTGTTGGGGCACACACTACTTTGTTAGCTCTTTGTGCAGCATGGTTATTGTTTGTTTGTCTATTTGTGAATACTGTTGCTCCCTCTTATGTTTGTTCAATCTTTTTCTTCTTTTATGTCAAAAATCCAAAAATCACATAAAAATTAGAAAATCAAAAAGTTTGATTGACATTGTTGAGCTTTTGTCTCAAAACTTGTTTTGCCTTATACCTTTGTGCTAATGGCTTTGTGCATTTTCGAGCATTGCTTGTTTCTTTGTATTCATATCACTATGGGAGAAATCTTGAAATCTATGTGATTGTTGTAAATAGATCTTCAAACTTGTCATGAATGATTAGTGAATGGTTATGATGATCTTGAGACATGCATGGACTTGTGTCTATATATCTTCCCACTCTTTATTTTTGTTTTTGCTAAAAAGAGCTCACCAAATGTAAATCTCCAAATGAAAAGAGATATTGAGCTGCAAAAGCCTGTCGCACATTCTAGTATTTGACTAGGAAAAAGGGTAAGCGACCTTATATTAAAGAGAATGTTTATTCAAAAAGCCAAAAACTAGTTCTTTAATGTGAAATATCATATATCACTCTCACAATGAGAGGTAATTGTCTCAAAGGATCAAAAAGATCAAATGGTATGATTGAAAGTGGAGTCAAATGTAAAGCTCCAAGATATGTTATCAAGTTTTGTAGGAGGTCATATATACATATTTCTATAATTGAGATGGATCACATGATCTAGTGCTAATTGTGTATGCCTTGGTTGAATTGATCATTGAAGTTTCACATTAGACTAAATACTATCTCATTGTTGATATCCACACACAACACACAAGTTTATGTTCAATAAATGCCATATTCATTTGTGTGATTGTACTTGATGAAATGTGTTTTCACATGCTCAATCTTTGTTAATTCAAGCACAAAAAGATTTTTAAATGTTTTAGGTGTTATTGGAAAGTATTTTGTTTAAAAAAATCTGAAAATTTCAAAAATCCATTTTTGCCCTGTTTTGGCGACTCAATCGCGGGTAGGTCAAGTCGCGAGCCTCAGTCGCGTCTTCGCGGGTCATTTTTGGTGACTTGTTCGCGAGTGGAAGGTCCAGTTGCGAGGGTTACTCAGAGATTTTCGCGGCTCAGCTCGCGACTCCCTCACGAGTAGACCTTCCAGTCGCGAAAAACACTTAGAAAAATTTTTCAATCTTTTGTCCTTGAGTGTTTTGGCGGCTTGAACTGGCGATTTTTTAACGACTCACTTCAGTCGCGAAAAACGCATGTTTGGCAAAAATAGGGGCAGTTCTTAAATTTTTTTTGTTTTCCCTCGATCTTTTTGTGACTGTTCATTGTCTCTCTCAACTGCTCTTACCCATTCACACCATGCCTCCATTTTTGATCTCCATTGTTGCTTCTTTTCAGCTCAAAATCCTCAAGTAACAGGTATGGGTTTTATGTCTTGAACTCTATTTTACTTGTTTTTGTGCTTTTCCCTCTGCTTTTCCCTCTGGATTATTCGCATTTGTTTGTGATTTTGAGATGGGTTCTTAGCTCGGCTATTACTCTTTGTCCATGCTTAGCCTGTGGACTGTGTGTTTTTCTAAGATGATTGTGTGGTTTTAATCTAACCCTCTCTGCTGTGTAGCTACATTTGGGCCATTTTTGTCCCTCATTGCTATTTTTTGGTCATTTTCATCTAGCTATTAGGGTTTCTTCATTATCCCTAAATTACCACTAACCCACTGCTAATAATGTCTGTTGGATTGTGTTCTGTCATTTCCTCTATTCATGATTCAGACTAGACATGTCACCATTCAAGAAAGCAGCTGTGAAAGGAGGCAGTTCCAAAGGGAAGGAACACGTCATTGATGTTGATGATTACCCACCTCAAACAAAAGAGACTCGTTCTTCATCAAAGAGATTCGATCCCAACAAGTTCAAATCCTATGCAGCCTATCAGTCTCATGAGAATTATTTTCAAAATGCTACACCATTACTAGAAAGAACTGTGGATCAATCATCACTTCATGACACTGACATTCCGAAATGGTTTGCTCACAAGGACTGGAATTACCTTCTCTCTGATCTGGAT